>OW029920.1:16910966-18110966 GCA_932305915.1 Agriopis marginaria | reverse complement strand
GTCTTTATGGCCGCTAACTCCTCCTAAATCACGCAACGGATTTTGATGCGGTTTTCACCATCAGTTAGATTTATTTTCACGGAAGTTTTATATATATATATAACAAGCAACCCGCCCCGGCTTCGCACGTAAATTACACCCGTGCGAAGCCAGGCGGGCGGGTCGCTTCGCTAGTAGCTAATATTATGCATAGGTCTACAGTAGTTGCAATACTAAAAGATATGACGTATACTGTAGGTACATATTTCTTTATATTAATTACACCTGGGTATATAATTATATTGTGTAGTACCGTTTTAATTATTCATAAAAATAAAATGTATAGCTTTTATTTCTGAACTAATATCACGCAAAACTTTGTTCAATTTGCTAGGTTCTAATACCGTTCGAGCTTAATCCCTAAGTTGGGCAATATTCTGTGAAAGATGGGAATACTTAAAAGGAGCTTAGATTTATTTGGCGATTATGAACTGAGATAGAGTAAGTTTTGAAATATTTTTGTTGTTTGATTCTCTTCGCTTCTGCGAATCACAGGATTTATTATTTGGTCTTAATTATTGCATTTGACCGCCCTCTTGCTTGAGGTTAAGCGATGATGCGGTCTGTGATGCAGTACGCTTGACTAGAAGAAACTGATTCAATCCCGATCATATTGTAACCATCGGGGAACACCCACTAAGGCAGCATGTATGTCAGACTAGTGGCTTGCATAACGGAAGTGGAATCAAATAGCTTGCTTGAATGGCAGCCATGAAACGATGTCGCTTTTTCATGCCCGCCCTGGCCGTCAGATTATAAAAAGAGCAGGAAGAAATTAGATCATGCAGATCTGATGCATATTAGATACTCAGAGTGGTCATACTCTGAGAAACCTGGCAATACACAGTATCTAATGCTGCCAGTAACTTGGTACCCTGCTAGAGGCTGGGGATCTTTTGTTTTGTACCTAGTTTCGTATATTAGCACACTAAGCTAGGTAGTTAGATAGCCCTATAGCATTGAGTTTAAATTTTAAAGTCTTTTAGTAATACCTGATTTTCATAGAAGATTGTTACAGTATATGCTAGGTAACTTGGTTATTTTAGACCATCTCTCTGGGCGTAACACTTAAACCTACTTTAGAGTGTGTGTTTATTATTCAACACAATTACGACGGCAACTCGACACCTCCGGCCCGGAGCGGCCTATTGTTCTACTTGAATGAGCGGCCGTGTAGCGGGGAATGTGCGATATGCGACGTTTCCGCCTGATACTGGAAGCGTAGAAGTTTTTTATTTTTTTTATTTTATTTATATGATAATATTCAGTAACAAGTAGAATAAAAGACAAATTTTTAGGCTTAAAATCCTGATCGGGTTGGTATTTTGGTAGGAACAATTATCAGGACGAAAAAAATAACTTAGTTGTTATTGTTTGGACTCCCAAATACTACTAAAGTTATTAGATTAAAACAAAATGTGTGAAACTACGCGGGATTCCATAATTTAGAGACCGTCTAATTTATATTTTTAAGTTCTTGATTTTATGATTAATATGACTCGAAAGTTATATGACTATTTACGGGATATTTACCGTGGTAAGGTTGTGGAATGAGCCTTACCACAGTTAATATCCCGTAAATAATCACATAACTTTAGTGAACAACCGTGATAGTTTAAAACATTGTTTTAATATGACTCGGTTTAAAATTATTTTGATATACATAGATTTACATTTACATGTTAGAGACAATTCTAAAAATAAATAAAAAAAATATAATAAAATATATGATGATGATGATGAAGTAAATTCTAAAGTGTAGAACAACACTTAAAATATAAAAAAATGCTTACTTTATATTAGTTTAGTTTTTCGTTAAAATCTACACCTCTACGTATTTTAAACTAAACTCTAATAGATGTGACTATTTAAAGTACGGTCGTTCCAAATTAAAAGCAACGGAACAATCCCATTGGCCGGATAAAGTTGGCGCTTGTAATTAGCCCAAATGGAAAACAAGTTGAATTAGTGGCAGTGCGTGACGTCAGGACGTCGCCCGGTTCGTTGGAGACGACGATGTTTTCAGATGAGTTTAGCTGTACCCCTTAGATTAGAATAACTACCCTGTACCCATTGGCTGTACCTATTTTAATCGATCTTTGTTTTTTACTTGTGAAGATGTCGAGAAGATGGCGAAGTTTGAGAAAGAATTTGACCCACCACCATGCGGGACATGAAGCCAAAAGTCGTTTGGCTTACTTATTTTGAATGTAAAATAATTCATGTTGGTCACTGATTTTTATTTCATACTAGCGACCCGCCCGCCCGGCTTCGCACGGGTGTAATTTACGTGCGAAGCCAGGACGGGTTGCTAGTTATATATATAAACCTTTCGTGAAAATGTATCTAACTGATGGTGAAAACCGCATCAAAATCCGCTGCGTGGTTTAGGAGTTAGCGGCCGTACAGACATACAGACAGACAGACAGACGCGGAAAGCGACTTTAATTTATACTATGTAGAGATAGAGAAGATACTTTGTAAATTATACATTTTAGGACGTTATTGAGAAGAAACTCTTTAGTTTTTACTATTTGTCTTTTTTATTATTTGTTAATTAATCCGCCGTAACATTACATATGCTGTGAAAATTTCAACTGGCTATCTACTACGGTTTGATAAATAGGACGGACGGACGGACAGACATCGTAGGCTCAGTAATAGGGTCCCGTTTACTATTTGGGTATGGAACCCTAAAACCCTGCTATAATTCTATATTTCCAATACACCTACGACATATCTCCACATTTACACTGCCCAAGTATTGCGGTCTCAAATGCATAAGTGTTATATTAAATACATTCCGCGTGTCCGTATGTGTGTGTCACATCGCCCCGGGACATTGTTTCGCTAATGTGGATCGTAGTAGTGTACCAGTAAACAAGCTTCACATAAACGCTAAATAGGGAAGGCATATTCATTCATTCATTCGCCGCATGGTGGCGATTTGTTCGCCTAGGATTTTATTTTTATTTTTTGTATATATTATATTTTTATTTGTACATTATAATAATTAGGTAGTGATCGTTTTAGTTTTTAAATACTGTGTATATACTGTGTAATATTTATTATATTAGTATGATGCTAGGTACTGGAGGTACGTGGATTTGATGAGTAAAAACCAAATCGATTAACTTCTTGATGATTACAAAAACATCGATACTTTGTAAGATTGTAATTTGTGTTGTGTATATTCATATTTTGATTTATCTTCACTTCACAGTTCCGCATGGTTGATATTATTTAAAAATAGCTACAACCCATGGTTTCACCCGCGTGGATAATCTTTCAGGAAACGTAATTTTTTTCTGATTATTAATGGTTCATCATCGGGAACCGAGATTAAAAGTATTCCATATCACTATCTCTATGCAAAAAATCATGTTGATCCGTTGCTCTATTATTGCGTAAAAACAGAACAAACAAACCGACACATTTTCACATTTCTAAAACACACACACACACACACATACACACACTTTTACATTTATTTAGTTCATAGTATTTTATTAATAACAAATTGCAGTAGCATTATGTTGATGATTTATATGTTTTATTGTTTGTAATTTTTTTTATTTTTTTTAGTTTTTGTGTTATAATTTTTTTTTATCTATTTCATTATTATTCTAATAACTGTGCAAAATATAATTATTCTGACGATTTTTATCACGATGTACAAAAAAAACATATTTAGTAAATAACTGTCCGTATTTATGTTTTTTGTCCAAATATTTCTCGTGAGAGTCCAATTCAAGTGTAGATAAATCGTTAGAACTTCGTCACTGTCTACCACGGTACTGTGCCACAGAAGACGTGAGCATGTGTTGACAGGTAAACTGTGGATGTGTGCCATGCGTGTTTGTAATTTGACGAATATAATGCGTTTCAAACGTAGGGTTGTTACATAGTCGAGAAATAAAGAAATATTATATGTGGACCCCCGGTAATCCGGCAAACATTATGCAGGGCAGTGTTGGACTATCGAATTTGTCGGATTATAGAGCACTGTCTAATAAATAGTAAACAATGAACGCACGCTAGGCCGTACCACTATCACTAGTAGTCAAATTCAAACTAAGTAAAACAATGCATACGCGTCGAGCACAATAGCGGTGGCGTGTACGAGTTGTGACCTGTTCAAACCTGCGTGATCTATATGTATTAGCAAAGATTGTCAAACATACATGTAATTCTAAGTCATGTCGGATTACAGGGGGCGCCGTATTAGACAGGGGCCGGATTATCGGGGGTCCACTGTATATTAATTGCTTTGTCATGTAAGCAAATATTCAAATTCAAAATATTTATTTGTCAGAACATGGTAGGTACACATACATATAAAGTAGCATACATGGTCGTAATAATAGAGACGTATCTCATGTCCTTGCCTGTTACAGCGTACAAATGTTAGTTTTTATATATATTATTATTAGTTTTTGTTAAAGTTAAAAAAATAACGAAATTATGTCCAAGTTAGAATATTGTTAGAATCATATTTTGGTTTGGTTGTATTTTATACCTTAATTAGATATTTATTACTACCTATATAAGCTATTATTATCATTTTATCTTTTCCTAGTACCTAGTCTCGATTTTATGTCAATTATTTAGTCTACATTACATATCAAAACATTTTTATCATTAAGGAATTCTGAAATTTCATAGTAGCTTTTTTGTGCTAATAAAATTTTAAGTTTATTTTTAAACATTCCAATATTTAATTCTCTGATAGTTTTAGGAATTTTAGTATATATTAAAGGAGCCATACAGAATACACTTTTTTGCATGAGTGCAGTTTTGGCCGTACGTGGGCAGAGTTTCATCTCGGCCTGTGTGCGAGTTCGAATACCAGCATCAGTCCAACTACCAAAGAGATGTTGATTTGATTTTACAAAAGTAGCTTTTTCTAATATGTATAGCGATGTACTTTCTTCTTAAAAGAATGACCATTCTAACAGCGGTCGGCAGGGTCTTTTTATTTACCGGGATCGGGATAACCAAATGACGACGAATGACGAAAGTGATTGAGTTAAGGAACATCCATTTCTCAGTGATTTCTTGGGTTTAAAGATGATACAACCAAGAAATCACTCAGAAATTGATGAAAAATTTATAATAATAATTGTAACCCACATCAGTGTGCTAGGTGATGATAGTTTCTCTAACTGTGAATTAATGTGGCAGCCCTGTGACAGGCGATAACAATTCAGCTGCTATGCTGACTTCGCGCTTCCGTACCTATACTGGCACCGATATTATTATGTCCCCAAGGCGTCTGTAGTGCGTTTGTTTGTTTGTCCGTGTGACGTGATACCTATTGTTTATTGTATCATCTCTGGGAGTAGGGAGAAAGGCATCGATCATTTGAAACGTGAAAATAATTAGGTACCTAGGTACTGAAAAATGCCAGTCTACAACGTATTAGCCGGTGAGTACAATGCTACCAACTATCTGTAGAGTTGGATGGGGGGAGCCACAACCGTATTTCTGTATAATGATTCAGTGCTTCCAGACTCACAGTAATTACAGTAGATTTACTGTAATGTTGACTTTTCTACTGTATACTGCAATGGTAAAAATACAGTGTATGGATTTACTGTTATTAATTTTATGGCGATCAAAATAATCAAATCCAATCCAAAGAAGTTTTGACGGGGCTTTCACTAGTAGATAACTGACGATAATAAAGGATAATCCACGTGGGTAAAACCCCGAGACGCGGCTAGTCCTTTTTAGTTGTGTAACTTATATTTTTAACAATTGTTCATCATCATCATCATCTGTTCGGCCGTAGGACGTCCAATGCTGGACATAGGTCTCCCCCATCGATCTCCAGAAGGGCCGGTTGGAAAAAGCAATTGTTATTAACACCAAAATATTATTTAAATGGTTACCTTACGTTAAAATAACGGTAGCCTCTCCACGGATGTCAGGGACCGAAGTTGTGTACAGGAAGGTTGTCAGGGGGCCCACGTTGATAAGTTCTCGTAATTGTACTTGGCTGACACGATTATTGTGAACGTCGGGGACTTATTGTAAACGTGGGGACGGAGGACCATCCTCACTGGATGACAACCGCGCGATATGAGTACGTACCGAGTAGACAATGCTGGCAGAGAGACAAGTCTTACGCAAAACTGTAATGTACTTCACTAGTTCACTACACATATGATAAAGGTTGCGGCGGTTGATGAGCCCAACTGATTCACATAAGGGCTCGGACGAGTAAAAATTGAGGGTCTACTACAACCTTTCTCTATCTCTCTCTCTCTTTTTTTTAACTGTAGATAGGGCAAGAGGAAATCCAAAAGTTCAGATGCAAGTGGCGAGTTTTTGCTTTTCATAACGCTTCTAAGTTAGACACTATCCATTTAACTATGTATTTAATTTTACAACCGTCCATACTCCACAAATCTTCTAAAAGTTTTCTTGAAGATATCGCTTTTAGCGATGTGACGTTTTGTGCCTTTTTCTAAGTTATTTCAATTTGAATAAAAATACGCACAAATACGTACGTGTACGTAGAAATAGGCACAAAACAATAACAATTTTATGGACTCCATTAAATGTTATTGTATTAATTGTACGCAGTGCGTACCATGATACACACCTGAGGTGTACATAATTGTGTGTTGTGCTCCTCCTCTGGTGCCCATACACTTTTGATATCGTCAAGAGATAAAGCTTAACAATAAACACTATTAGAGAGTTGTCATTCTGTAAGATTATCTACTCAGTGATATGAATATTGGCACAATGACGATAACATGAGGGCTTGTGTAATTTTGAAGTTGTATACTGATTGCCATCTGGGGACAGGGACGGGTTTATTTCCAAAATAAGCGCTTTTGTTCGCCAGCGAATAACCAGCCTAAGTTGTAATAAAATTAAATTAAATTCGCAAAGACACAATGCAGTTTATCTCTGACTAATAACAGTTAAAAAATGTTTGTTTTTGGCAAATGTAGAAATTAAACCTAATTGGAATGTAGCTCTGTTGTAATTTTATCAAAGCTCTGATGATTGTATTTATAAAATTTACTCACCATCATGCAAAAACGCGATTGTTTTAATAATTGCTCTTAGGTCAAGTATAAGTTATAAAACTTTTTTTTTTTTTTATGCCATAAGTGGCAAACAAGCAGACGGGCTGCCTGATGGAAAGCAGTCACCGTCGCCTATGGATACTTGTAACACCCGAGGCATCACAAATACGTTGCCGACCCTTAAGAACTCGATTAACTCGCCTTTTGAAGAAATAGCTGACGGTCTACTATACTATGACATTTTCTTTGTACACTAACAATACTAATCTATACTACATACAATATTATAAAAAGGAAAGATTTGTATGTATGTTTGTAACGAATTGGCTCAAAAAGTACTGGAACTATTTTAAAAATTCTTTCACCATTTGAATGCTACATTATCACTGATTAATATAGGCTATTTTAATAGGCTATATAACTATACCCGTGCGGAGCCGGGGCGGACCGCTAGTAACTTATAATTAGTGAGTTATGAATATGCCAATATTGCATGTCCATTTAGAGACAAGTTTGTTTTCGGAGCTCTTAACAACAGACTATATTCTGTATTACATCTAAGTTTACCAACAAACTGCAATAAATATATATTTTTTTTCTTCAATAAGCTGAACAGATTTTAATCAATCTCGAAAATGTCACCTTACAAATAAATATACATATATCTAAATCGATTCATCCGTTTGCGAACTGATGATGCCACAGAGAGATGCAGAAGTTAAACTTTTAACAGCCCTCTGTTAGCGTCGGGGGTTGAAATAAATTATTAGTAACTAGCTGCGCCCGGCGTTTTCACCCGCGTAGTGATGAAAAATGGTGATGATGATGATGATGAAAAGTAGCCTATGTCACTCTCCAGCCCTTGAACTATATTCGTGTAATCGATCTTTCCGATCGAATCGACCGATCTAATTCGATCCGTTGCTCTGTTGCTGCGTGAAAGAGGAACAAACAAATCAACAAACTTTTAACATTTATAATATTAGTATGATGTCGTTAGGTATTAGATTCACTTGACACAGTCAACTTTACCTTCACTTAAAAAATAAATATCTATACTGATATTATAAAGAAGAAAGATTTGATTGATTGTTTGTTTGTTTGTTTGCATTGAATAGGCTCCGAAACTACTGAACCGATTTGAAAAATTATTTCACTGTTGGGAAGCTACACTATCCCCAGGTGACATAGGGTATATATATATACCCGTGTGAAGCCGGGGCGGGCCGCTAGTCTCTTAATAAACTGTGATATAAAACGCCTTCAATCATCATCATCATCATCAAGAATCTTAGGTATTTAACTATAATTTACTAACCAAATTGAACTATTTCCAATAACATTTACTTGCGAATTATTATCTCAAACCATCTCAAACCGGCAACATAATATCTCTCAAGGAGCCCTCAAAATGCCTTCAGAGGGTCAGAGTACCGGAGCAGCCTCACGGAACAATGCGAGGAAACATCGATAGGTAGCCAGAGCCGTGACCTGGGGACTACCACAATCTCAAAATCAATCTTATTTTAATCTCGCATTCAAATTAACGAACAACTAGCAGCGCCCAAGAATTAAAATAAAAGCGGCCAAGTGCGTGTCAGGCTCGCGCACTGAAGATTCCGTACCACCACATAAATTGTTAACTACTAAAGTCCAAAAAGTAGTGCAAAAAGACACCATGCCCAGGCGGGTTCACCCATTCAAGTACCAACCGGGCCCGACTTGCTTAACATCGGTGATCCTTTAAGTTTTTACTTTTTGTTTTTGTATTTATTTCTTAGTTAATCTGCCGTAACATAACATATTCTGTGAACCATCATAATATGACATCCACCAGCATGCACTGGGCCAGCACGGTGTATTAGGGCCCATACTCTCTCTCTCTCTCTATCTCTCTCTGAGTGAAGGCATGATAGACAGTAGGACCATGAATGATGATGACAGATCTAAACCAAAAGTATTGCTGTCCTTGTCTACGACTGCAATTAATAAGACAACAGCTATAATTTTAGTAAGTTTAGATCTGTCAACGAATGCCTTCAGAATTGGCTATTACATCCTATTGAAACAAATGCTTTACCGGGACCCGGGTATGTCCTAAAACTGCGACCAGAACAACCGGAGGATGGGCAGTAGTCCTGTTAGTACACGGTAAACGTACTGCGATCCCCAAGCCGCCTGCCAAGCGTGGGGATTATGGCAAAACCCCTCTCTAAGAGGGAGGCCTTGTTCAGCAGTGGACATTTAATGGCTGATGATGTGAAACAAATGCTTTTATGATAGTGGTAGCCCCCTGACCCGCATTCAGAGATATCTCAATGGGATAACCACAATATCTTATATCTACCAACCAGTATATATATCTACTTACCAATATCTTCTACCTTCAATAGCTCGTATGTTAGTCGTGACCTATATATTTAATAATCTATCTATGTAAGTCCATACTAATATTATGAATGAAAAAGTACCACTGTTCGTTTGTTACATTTTCTCGATTGAACGGCTGAATTTATATTTTTATGCCATAGGTGCCAAACACGATAACGGCCCACCTGATGGTAAGCGATCTACATTGTCTATGGATACCTGTAACATCAGTTTGTGACTATTAACAGCCCTCTTGGAGAACCCTGTGTTAATAGATTCTCGGAAATGCCGCAGTATTGGAAGGAAGCTCATCTCACTTATTGTAGGTGTGAAACAAAAAAGATCGCGGATAACGCACAGTGTGCAATTTCCACAGATCTATATATGTAGAATCAGAAAGAACCACCACACCAAAGATCCAGAGTCACCGACATAGCTGTTAAAATTTGCAATTTGAAGTGGCAATGGGCAGGCCACATCGCTCGAAGAACCGATAACCGACGGGGAACAAAGGTTCTTGAGTGGAGACCACGAACCGGAAGACGCAGCGTAGGTAGGCCTCCCACTAGATGGACCGACGACATAGTGAGAGTCGCTGGCATCCAGTGGATGCAAAATGCAGGCTGTCGTTCAGTGTGGAGGTTAAAGGGGGAGGCCTATGTTCAGCAGTGGACGTCTTCTGGCTGATGATGATGATATATGTAGATGGGGGCAGCAACTTGATGCAATGATCGATACAGTGTATATGAGAATTACATGACAATGAAGTTCTGTCTGTTTTGTCTAAAAACCTTTTTTATAACCTCGCGGAACTGTACCATAAAAGCTCTTACGCGGTGATTTGAAAGAGGCAAATAAACCCTATGCAGTCAAAAGATCATGAGAAAAACTATACAATCGGTGTGTAAAAAATTCTATTGACATCATAAGCAAAGCCGCGTGCAAAACCATCGCAAGTAGGTACAATCCTTCACAACAAAGAGTACAGTCAGAGTCAAACTTTATGAGCGCGCTGAGCAGTGACAAGTCACGCCCCAATAAGATGCAATATACATAATCGTCAGCAGACATCCAATTTAATAAATAAAATTAATAAATAAATATGCGGGACATTTTTTCACAC
This sequence comes from Agriopis marginaria, assembly GCA_932305915.1. NCBI lineage: Eukaryota > Metazoa > Arthropoda > Insecta > Lepidoptera > Geometridae > Agriopis > Agriopis marginaria. The sequence continues at coordinate 18,100,388 of OW029920.1, read as the reverse complement.
ACGGTCATCTGACCCCAAACTAAGCAAAGCTTGTGATATGGCTGCTAGAGACTGATATACATACATATATAGTTTTAAATACATACTTAACCAGATATAGAACAAACACGAAATGTTCATCACATAAATGTTTGTCCCTAGGTGGGAATCGAATCCACGCCCCGAAGCGCAGAAGGCAGGTTCACTACCAAATGGACCAACGGGCTATCACTATTTCACTATTGCAATGCCAGACCAGTCCATAATAATTGCAGTCTAGTCAAACTGCAACTATTATGTCTACTGCATTCTCACCCTGATAGTTTTTAGGGTTCCGTAACAGGTAAAAATGCCTAAAAGGGTTAAAACGGGACCCTCTTACTGAGCTTAAGTTGTCTGTCTGTCCGTCCGTCTATCTGTCCTACCTATTAACGGCTGTATCTTTCGAACCGTAATAGATAGCCAGTTGAAATTTTCACAGAATATGTAATGCTAAGTAAAAACCAAAGTCAACGAGTAGGTACACGAAGATCGTTGGTAAAAACGAAAGGACCAAACAAACGTATTTTTTTGTAACGTATTTTTGTATTAGTTCTAATGTAAAAATGGTAAAATATACAAGCGTCAAACTTGGCGTGATTATACTACGCTTTCTAAAGTATACAACAAATAATAAATATGGGCCAAATGCGAGTCGGTGACAAATTTCTGTTCATTACCAAGTTATAACTGGGAATTTTTTATTACAGTCACAGACCGCACTGTGCGTTCTGTCACTGTAATGGCCACGTAGTTCAATGGCGTATAGTGCGATCAATCGGACTTTGTGAACTGGAAATATGTTAAGAGCTGCCATGTAGTTTGTAGCGAACTATATCTACCTGCAAATAAACATGTCATCCGACAAGAAGGCCGCATCGGTGAAATATTCAAAGGGCTTGCGGTCCCGGCCCGCGGCGCGGTCTAATTAATATTAAACTCCGATTTTACGCAGTATTACCTTTTACCTCCGCCCGGCGACACAAATTTCAGGCGACAATTTCGTTTTTTTCACTTCCTCGTTTTTTCACCTGCTCCGTCATAACCTATTTGAATAATTTTGAATTTGTTAACCTGAGCGACGCGTTAGAGGTATTTATGTAAAATTAAGGTTGTAATTAGTGTCAGAATTTATTAGTGGATATATACTTAATTTTACTGATTAAAACCTGTGTCAGTTTCTTTTTCAGATAACAAAAATGTTACAAAAAAACATTCATTAGAATATTCTTAATATATATAAATCTCGTGTCACAATGTTTGTCCTCAATGGACTCCTAAACCACTTAACCGATTATAATAAAATTCGCACACCATGTGCAGTTCGATCCAACTTGAGAGATAGGATAGTTTAAATAATTATATAACTAGCGACCCGCCCCGGCTTCGCACGTAAATTACACCCGTGCGAAGCCGGGCGGGCGGGTCGCTAGTTTTATTATAAAAACTGACGTGGTTTTCACACATTTTATTGACACCTTTAAAAAGACTGCCTAATAATGCGGTTGAAACTATAGTTGGAGTGAGCGGCTTAATCTTGCGTGAGCAATTCCCGTGTAATATAAACAAAATTCATTAGAATAATTTGAATCCATACCCTGAAACTTAAAATAGTAAAAATAATTTATTTAATTTGAGACCAAATTGCGTTTATTAAAATAGCTAAAAGACAGGTCACAAATCGGCCCCAACTCAGCATAATGCCGGCTGGTAACCAGCGCTGGTCTTCTGTTGGAGCCGTTTGGTCATATCTCGGTACAAGCAAACATACAGTACACCACTACAAAATAAAAATAATAAAATAAATAAACCAATTTAAAAACCAATACTAAGTTATAATGATGAATGACACTACTTAGTCATCATCATCATCATCAGCCAGAAGACGTCCACTGCTGAACATAGGCCTCCCCCTTTAACCTCCACACTGAACGACAGCCTGCCTTTTGCATCCACTGGATGCCAGCGACTCTCACTATGTCGTCGGTCCATCTAGTGGGAGGCCTACCTACGCTGCGTCTTCCGGTTCGTGGTCTCCACTCAAGAACCTTTCTTCCCCATCGGTTATCGGTTCTTCGAGCGATGTGGCCTGCCCATTGCCACTTCAACTTGCAAATTTTAACAGCTATGTCGGTGACTCTGGTTCTTTGGCGAATATCCACGTTTCGGATTTTATCGCGCAAAGAAACTCCGAGCATAGCTCTCTCCATTGCCCGCTGAGTGACTCTGAGTTTTTCCAAAAGGCCAACAGTCAACTACTTAAGTAAATACCTATTATTCTATAATCTGCTACTGTAAATACGAAATTTACTCGAGATCTAAAATAATATTAAATTGAAAAGGAACTTTCTCAACAAAAATCCAATTCAAAAGCAACTCGACACTCGCCCCCATTCACCCCTTTCAGTTCCACTAAACAAACTAATTGGACTCTTCAGTGGAACGATTGGAAAGGAGATTTATATCCACGGCCGGATGATATCCACTAATAACCGATAATACCCTTCAAGACGATCCTGTTACGGGTGTCCGAGGGAGGATTAGAGGTGTAGATACAAACGCCGAGGACGACACGCACAGAAATACAACTCTTAAATTATAATACAAAATATAAGATATGAAGAAATCTGTCTAATTCATTTGATCCAAATAATTAATAACGTTATTGTTGTCAAATACATTATAGTAATTAATTGTTAATACATACATATTTATATTTTAGACGCTCAATACGAGCTGAACAAAGTTTAAATTTAAGAGCTGTATTTTGTACCTACCTATCATCTTTTCAGCCATAGGACGTCCACTGCTGGACATGGTCTCCCCCATCGATCCCCAAAAAGGCCAGTTGGAAGCGGCCTGCATCCAGCGTTTCCCTGCGGTCTATTTTAGGTCGTCCGTCTATCTTGTGGACGTCCTACGCTGCGCTTACTGGTCCGTGGTCTCCATTCCAGAACCTTATAATTACGTACCTACTTATCTACCTACCCATACAATTAAACAAATAAATTACGTTGAATTTGAAAATACTTCTGTACTGAATGTAAATTTTAGCATCTTCAAGTTAACTTGAAGAGATAACGGTTAACGCTCTTCCATCCCATGAGATCGAAAACTTGGATTTTTCATGAGTAGTCCAGGCCATGCATAAGCAAAACAAATCAAAACACGTAACGGATAGGTGTCCATTGCAAAAACTTTCATCACTGCGCATGTGGTGAAACTTCTATAAGAACGGCATACTAAATTAACTTGATCCAAGCAGTTATTTACTTCGACAGCTGCAATAAAATTGTTTAAACGATAATTAAAAAAAACTTAATATTTCACTGAACTATCTCGGGTACCTGCTACAGTCTTACATTCAAACCCCTAGCAAAATTGATCAGAATACATGGTTTTCATCCAGCTTTTCACAATGTTATTGCAGCTGTCAGAACAAATTAATGCTTTGTCCAAGTTTAAGTACGATTTCTCGTTCTTTAGTGTAATTACCTACTCTGTGATCGTGATGTACATATAACGAGGCACCTGCTTTCTGGGATACATGAATGGCAGGGGATTGTGGGATCTCGAAGAAATAGAATTATACTCGATATAAGATATTGTTTGCGGGATTAGCAAGCGATATTATTCAAGAGAATTGTTATATTGATGTTTGAATAATTGATATTTAAGACGAGGTATCCACCCTGTGGGTAATTATTTTAAGGGATTTAAGACGACAGTTTTTCTGGCTATGCATAGATTTCATTCACATCTTGCTTTGAACACTAATGGATGAAGATGGACAGTATAATCCAATATTAAATTGTTTTTAGGGTTCCGTCCCTCAAAAAGAAAAAACGGAACCCTTATAGGATCACTTTGTTGTCCGTCTGTCCGTCTGTCAAGACCCTTTTTCTCAGGAACACGTAAAGATATCTCAAAAAGTTACATCAAAATCTCAAATCTACGGTTTCTTTCAGCTGTGAAAAAATCAAACTTGTTAGTTTATTGTAATAAGAAATAAAACAAAATAGTATTTCATTAAACAACTTAAATTATATTTTTAAAATGAGCCCGTTAATTTCAGTAAAAGTCGACAATTATTATTATTCAGTAAAATAATATTATGTAATAATAATATTAAATACAATAAAAAAAATTACAACTGATAGGTTTTGAACCTGCGTAACGATGCAGGTAAACGTACCGTTTGCTCTAGCCACTAAGCTACGGTCACATTCCAAATTCTTGAACTGTCATTGCAACCAATCTAAATACTCACTAATAGCTAATAGTATATAAATTCTCACTGTTTAAAATGCATCCAGGAAATAAATTCAATTTATTCCACTTGAACAGAGTGCCTAATAAGTACTGAATAAGTGTACAAGGTGTTTACAAATGTGTTTGCCTCGGGAGAGGTAATTTATATCACTTTCGTTTAAAAATAAACAGCCACGTATTTGCTAAGCTATTGTCCACGAACGTGAGAACTCGGCAGATAATACATTGCAGAATACCAACTGAATATTGTTCAAATTGCGTAATATAGCAATCATTGTGTAAGTTTGCATAACATTGTTTTTTCGTTAAAATTTTGAAACTTATTTTGATGCATTTTGCACTCTAACAAGTTAATAAAAAATGGTGTGACCAGTTGATACTTAAATATTTTCTACTAATCTAGTGATGTTTGGTTTTAAAGGTTTGACAGAACTTTGACAGACTCATGACAGAACTTTCAGACTAAAACTATATCATTACCTCGTAATCTATTCGAGAACACTACTTTAAAGTTTTTACAAGCTTTATACAAAAAATAAACGAAATATAAATCAGCTGTTCCATGTATTTTGCCAAGTGTCAATGACCGTTTTCTATAGAACAGCTGATATTTTTTTCGCGATTTCAGGGCTGGTCCCATAGTAAAAGTGGTTCATAATGATGAGTACAATTACCTTCTTTTGGCTTCGAGAGTGTTCCCCTTACACCCCGTATAACTTGCTATGTTTGTTAGTTTGTGTGGGTAAAATCTTGCAAGCTTTTTTTATTAATAGAAAGGCTTGCGTTTGGCCGCCATCTTGCCTGATGTTATGCAATGATGCTGTTTACGAAGGAGCACGCTTGTCTAGAAGAAACCGATTCACTCTCGATTTGAAGACACCCAGATTGTAACTACCGGGTAACATTAAGGCAGCGAATTCCACAGACTAGCAGTTCGCACAATCAATGTTGAATCAAAGCGCTTCGAAATACATACAACCAATTCCTAACTGATTTTGCTAAAATTTTCCATGCGTCTTTAGTTCTGCGGCCTTATTATAGAAGTTTGATTGTGATCGAGATTGCATGCCGTCCCGTTCGCATCTACTTACTCATTCACTCATTAAACACGAAATCTCGAAAACTACTTGACCTACGAAGCTGAAATTTGGCAGGTAGATTCCTTATGGGGTGTAGAGGTCCGCTAAGGAAGGATTTTGCGAAAGGGCCGAATTAAGGACAAAAGGGGGTTGAAAGTTTATATGAAAGTCTACGCGTACGAAATCGCGGGCAACAGCTAGTATTGGAATATTTTTAAAAAGACGCAAAACGTTTTTTATATAACAATTGAAAGCACCGTTTAAATAAAGGCCTTTTTTAAAAATATATTACAATTTAAAGATTTTAGTGATATCATCTTATCTAATGAAATCGACACTAATGAGGAACAGCAGAAGTTTCATTTCGTAGCAGTGCTACGAGCGGCGTAGCACTTGTAGCGCTGACGATACTCTGTCTGGAAGCTGAGTTATATTTATACTAGCGACCCGCCCGCCCGGCTTCGCACGTGTGTAATTTACGTGCGAAGCCGGGTCGGGTCGCTAGTTATACATATAAACCTTCCTCTTGAATCAATCTATCTATTAAAAAAACCGCTTCAAAATCCGTTGCGTAGTTTTAAAGATTTAAGCAAACATAGGGACGGACAGACAGTGATAGCGACTTTGTTTTATACTCTGTAGTGATAGTGATTCCTGTCGCCCTAGTGCACCATGTTGGATATGCGAACGGAAATTAAAGAGTTACACTCAAAACAGCGACACACAATACACACTGAATGTCTTCTAACTTACATACAACGCTGTTTTACCCGATAACAGAACCTTGCCTTTTTGAGATGTTATTAGGCGAACGGCCTTACGGCTAGCTGTTGAAAACAATCCAGTTTAGGTGATGAAAAAATGTTACGCGTCCGCAAACCGGTTCTGGGCGCGTTAAGGATTACGTTCACGTGATTTTCCAAACTGCGCGGTTTTAACCTTAGTTTAATACCGCGTAAACAGTTGGCCGTAAGGCTCCATGCCTTTTTAGGAATAAGCCATTCGGCGAATAGGCCGAAAAGGGTAAGCTTTTTTGCGAATAGGTCCTGTTTGATACAATCGAACACCTGGTGAGGCAGCAATGCTGCACGCGGGCCGCGGCGGTGCATCGTTAAGCAGCAATCACGGTGCATTCATCAGTATTTAGAATTAATCATATAGCTAATAACCTCTTTAAGAGGGAGGCCTTTGTCCAGCAGTGGACGTTTGATGGCTGCTGATGTGATGTGTGATGTGATATAGCTAATTAGAGTTATTAAATAGTTTCTAAACTATCAGCATCAGTGTTTCCGTCATAACATCTCCACAAGAGCATATAGAGTGCTATCCCGCACAAGTCCAATGTCGACTAAACCATAAAAAGTAGCCTATGTGTTAATTCATGGTATAAGCTACCTCCATATCAAATTTTATCCAAATTCCCCGATAGTTACAATCTGGGTGTCTTCAAATCACGAGGGAATCGGTTTCTTCTAGGCAAGCGTGTTCCACCGTAGACTGCATCATCGCTTCATCAGGCGAGTTGGCGGTCAAGCGCAAGCCTATTATTTATAATAAAATAATAATAAATAAAAATTGTTTAGCTGTTATGGAGATATCACACACAAACTTTTTGATTTACATACAAACTTTATTATGTGTTATTATTAGTGTGGTTTATTTATTTATTGTTCAACTAGCGACCCGCCCGCCCGACTTCGCACGTGTGTAATTTACGGGCGAAGCCGGGGCGGGGCGCTAGTTATATAATATAAACCTTCCTTGAAAATGTATCTAACTGATGGTGAAAACCGCATCAAAATCCGTTGCGTGGTTTAGGAGGAGTTAGCGGCCATACAGACAGACAGACAGACAGACGCGGCAAGGACTTCAATTTATACTATGTAGAGAAGAGATAACTAAGTAACGTTTAGTTTTGCTAATGAATACCATTGCACCTCGCAGAACGCAGAGGTGCAACGCGCTCAAATCGACTAAATCGAAGATACTTTACTGTACTTTTTCCACTGTATTCTGTTTATTTATTACCCGGCCACGTGCTGCTGCCTACTCCACTTTAATTCGACGCGGAACTAAAACGAATGTTAGTGTGAACACTAATTAAAATTGATATCGGGATTTTTCTGTTCATTCAATTGAAAATACGACAGTTTGGCAGAGGAATAATGTGTGATATGATAAATAAATAAATATTTCGGGAAATTTTTGCACACACGGTCGTCTGACCCCAAACTAAGAAAAGCTTGTGATATGGCTGCCAGAGACTGATATACATACATATGTAGTTTTTTTTTAATACACACTTAAATAGATATTGGTCTCGATTCTGGTGTTCTCTAAACTAGACTAAATTTGACAGCTCTAAAATTATTGCCATCCTTCTCTCACATATTAAAATGAAAAGAGAGGCAGATAATTTTAGTCCTGTCAGATTGGTTTAGTTTAGTTTACGCCAGAATCGACGCCATTAACACCCAGATATAGAACAAACACAAATGTTCATCACATGAATGTTTGTCCTCCACGCCTCCAACTGCAGAAGACAGGTTCACTACCAACTGGACCAACGAGACTGATTTTTATGAAACAGCTGTTTTTTTCCCCGCGAATATTGATAAATCGTAGAACAAAGGCGTGGTAGAAAGTGGAAAGTAGTTAAGATTAAGGAAGGTTAGGACTTAAGATGTTTTGCGTTAGTAACCTTTGACCCTGTATACGCAGTGGTACATGTAAGTATGTATACACGGACAACGCGTTGTGTTCCCCCGGCGCTCGGCATTCGGAACTCGGCGCTCGGCTTTAACACGGTTAATTAAATGGATCTGTCTCATTGTGCCGTTAAAACTAAAAGTTTACAAATAAACGTCGCGCGGTTCTGTTTTATATGTTGGTCATGGGTAAGCTAATTGTATTTTTCATTAAAATTTTTGGCGTAGTTTTTACAATAAAACCGTAATAATTTTTACAATGAGGGTTCCGTACCTACCAAAATTCCTGCTACAGTAATAGTGAGACAGGACGTGTGTGAATTTTCAGTTTTTTTTTTATCAGTTCTCGGTGTAGTTATCTATATTAAAATATCTGTCTCAACCAATGATATTTGAAATCATCGCACTCAAAATCATTCGATTGGTCTCTAAATAAATACTATACTTTCTGCTGAGCCACACTTTCAGTAGGTATAACTATTTATCGTCAATTTTGGTAATTTCCATATTAATACATATCTGAGAAGCCTCGCAAAGCATATATTAATAAGGAAATTACCAAAATTTTATTCCCGAGGTTTTCCCTCTAAGGTGACGTTATGTCAATATTATTTATTGTTAATATTTTTCCCGTACTTACATCTGTTTACGGCACTGTCACTGCCGTGCAAGATATAACGCGTCAGCCTGCGATTCGATTGCGACTCGATCCCAATTAAGCCGCTCTCGATACCTGGAATTATCGAATCGATTCGATAGTCTCTCGCAGCGCCGGTGATTCCAAATATTGACACTTGATATCGGACAACGCGCCAGCGCGGACGCGTGCACTGATCCCTCAGGAGCTGTCGGACCGATATAGCGTTCTGGGGATGCATCAGAAACTCAAACAAACAAAAGTAAATCACTATCACCGAACTTCGCTAAATGAAAAGGAAATCATACAATATTAGTTTCATTCGACGCCTGTTCGAGATTTGTACGCCTACAAACTAGGCAATATATACACATTATATTTTTATAAATTAAATTAAATTAATACTATAATTAATTACATTCTGACTACTATTTCTATTATTGACATTATTACTATTAAATAAAAATGTGATCTAGGTACAATTTAATAATTTTATAATATTTGCATGTTAATTCTGACATAAATTTAATAATTGTAATTTTTGCATGTTATTTAAGATATTAATTTCATTTCACAATCTATAATACTCACACTCATGTAGGTACTTAAAAAATATTTGCCATGTAAGGGAAGCCTAACATCAAGATACGGGTGATCCAACCCAGTTTGATTGTTAGCGTAGTTATTATTTCTGTAAAGTACTTAAGTGAAAATAAATTATTTGTATTTGTAATACATGATACAAAGTGACAAATATTTTAACTCACATATTGTGCATGCGATTTTAAATGTGTGTATGATATATGTGTGTATTATATAAGTTTATTTCTATTTTGTTTCTATTTTAATTGTTTGTATATTATGTACTAGCGACCCGCCCGCCCGGCTTCGCACGGGTGTAATTTACGTTCGAAGCCGGGGCTGGCCGTTAGTTATGTATATAAACCTTCCGTGAAAATATATCTAACTGATGGTGAAAACCGCATCAAAATCCGTTGCGTGGTTTAGGAGGAGTCAGCGGCCATACAGACATACAGACAGACAGACGCGGAAAGCGACTTCAATTTATACTATGTAGAGAGTAGAGAAGAGATACATTCTTATAATAACAATATGTATTACAATTGCCTGACCTGTAAACATAATGTTTATTAATAAATTACTTTGACTTTGATTTACTCGTGTTTTGTGAAAATCTAAATCAAATCGAAATGTGAAATAAATCTTTATCTATATACATTACTGCTAGTGTTGCAGGTGTCCACATGCGGCGTTTTCTGCTTACCATCACGCAGACCGCATGCTTGTTTGCCACTCTTAAAAATAATAATAAAAATACTTCGTCGGATATTGCCGCCTCTGTGTCCTCAAAATTTAAAACGTACACCGCACTAGAGTGACTGAAGCGGCTTGAAATGAAACCCAAATCGCAATAATGTGAAGCGTCCGATCACAACAAACTGATGCAGGTTTAATTGCTCAGTTTGGCCTCTCCATATAGGTACAGTAGACTTTACAAGTAAGTACTCGTAGGTACTACTTTTGTAACCCATACTCTCTAAATCCGTCTCACACTCACTCACTGACGTAAATATAGGTACCTCGAATCCTCACGTCACCCTCAAGCGAGGGTTAGTTTCAATCTACAAAAGGTAACTACGTCACTTCTTGATTTTTATTTGCACCAATAAGTGTACTTATTGGTGCAAATAAAAATTGGTGCAAATAAGTGTACTTATTGGTGTAAATAAAAATCAAGAAGTGACGTAGTTACCTTTTGTAGATTGAAACTAACCCTCGCTTGAGGGTGACGTGAGGATTCGAGGTACCTATAATAATTGTTAAAGAAAATACCACTTTGCTTTGTCTTTCTCATCAAAAAAAACAACTCTGAAATAACTAAAAGTCCCTAACACAATCTCGTAAACACTGATTCAAAATGGCGTCTATAATCTATTGTGCCTAAGCAGGTACTTGGAACGGGTGACATAAAGTCAAGTGAAATGGAAAGCTGCGACAGCGTTGTTTAATTTTCTCACGCATTATACTCTCAGGCAAAACATTGGTTACGTGTGAGCAGTAGCACATCTCAGGTGTTTTAATAAAAGCTTTTATTTTGTAGCAGCTTTTTATTTACACGTTTATGTTAACGTTCATCATCATCATCATCATCATCATCAGCCAGAAGACGTCCACTGCTGAACATAGGCCTCCCCCTTTAACCTCCACACTGAACGACAGCCTGCCGTTAACGTAGACGTAACGTTGCCGTTAGCGTGTTGTTAACGTTACTTGTAATTAAATAACAATGTGATCAAAGTTAACCTACTTTTAATTGTCATAACTATGATATTATTTACAATACCATTTATATATAATTACTATCATCATCAGCCAGAAGACGTCCACTGCTGAACATAGGCCTCCCCCTTTAACCTCCACACTGAACGACAGCCTGCCTTTTGCACCCACTAGATGCCCGCGACTCTCACAATGTCGTCGGTCCATCCAGTGGGAGGCCTACCTACGCTGCGTCTTCCGGTTCGTGGTCTCCACTCCAGAACCTTTCTTCCCCATCGGTTATCGGTTCTTCGAGCGATGTGGCCTGCCCATTGCCAGCAATGTCGGTGACTCTGGTTCTTTGGCGAATACCTACGTTCCGGATCCTATCGCGCAAATAAACTTCGAGCATAGCTCTCTCCATTGCCCGTTGTGTGACTGAATTTTCCTAAAAAGCCAGCAGTTAAGGACCACGTCTCAGTACCATATGTCATATATTAGTTTATATATACATATATACTAATGTATTTTATGTATCAATCTGATCACTTAGACCACTTTCTTTAACTACACGCTTTTTGAATCGGCAATTGGTTTTTGTCCATGAAAGCAACTGAACTGTAATAAAGTGTTAGGATTGAGACACATGCAACTTCCCAACCAAATTGAAGTTACCAGTTGTTTACAAATTATAGTTGTCCAAATACATGCCTATTTGGACACAAGACGCACATACATTCTTAGTGAACTACTGCAAAATGTCTGCTTAAATCATATCACCGTCACCGATCAAAATGAAATTGTATCGTTTTGTATCACAATTCATTACTGTAAAGTGTATATGGCTACGCGACTCTCGCCTTTTCTATTATTTATTCTGTGCTTTCGCGAAGACATTTGCTACGCATGGGTACGGATTATTATTAGCATCGTACGACCCGAGTTTAATTAATTTCCGTCGTTCATTGCGGTTTGACAGACGCCCGTAGGAGCTCCGCGTTTTCAGAACAGCAATGGTTATTGCTTTCGTACGTGATTCATTAACTTCTAACGATGCATAGGCAGTTTGAAGCGTCTTCAACCGATTAGGGAATCTGCAGAAGCATAGCTCCTAGCTGCGTAAACTGTAGGTACTTACAGGACTACGTACGTACGGTAGGTACTACGTACGCAATGACGATGTGTGCGTGTTGTAAATGTCTGCGTAAGCCTGCTTGTCTTCTGTGGCGTGAGTATCACAAGCACAGGGGCCTTACGCGGTCTCAAACTAACGTTAAACTGGGTCCGTTAGTTCCAGTGATAACCGTAGCAAAATACTAAGAAAGAGGGTAGATCGTTTTGTCTGCACCTAACTTTTTAACTGTTCGACCAACCACCCGCATTCTTCAGTCTTCCCGTGAACATGGTGCATGTAACTGCGCCGAAATATCGGGAGCTCATTCCATAACCTTACCGCGGTAAATATCCAGTAAATAATCATAATAACTTTAGTTACTTCTCTGTTAATTTTCCACTATGCGTGTGTACAGCCGCAAGCTTGATAAATTCTTGTAAAATTCTTGACGTGTTTTTGAGTTGTTGTTTATGTTAACGAGTATTTGTCTACTTGTCTTCGCGTTGTTTTTGTTAAATGATTGTTACAGGTACTCAGTCATGAGCTAAGGTCAAGGGTGAAATTGAATATTCGGCATTGTACTAGTACGTAAGGTAAAAGCACCAGTTACAGACGGTTATACCCAATGTTGGACAAATTTTTCAATATTTGTGAATAACGTCCAAATATGACTGATTTTGCCCTACTGACGATACTTTTTGCTATAATGAGTTCACACTAGCGCGTCAAAAGAAAAAAAGAAAAATCGCGACCTTATATATTTTTTTGCCAATGCTATGGCAGTCCAGATGTAATTTGGTAGCCTCTAGCTAGAAGGTATGCATTTTGGTCCACGATTAGGCGATCATAATAAGAACATGTCCATAGATGGGTGTTCATTATGAGAACATGTCCATAGATTGGTGTCAATTACTGTAATAAGTTTGTCCAAAACTGGTTTCTTAGAAGTGTTGTAATTTTTATTATATTAACATGTATATATTATATAACATTAAACTTGACATGCTAAATAAATAAACATAATGACCAAAACATATATTATTGCTTGCTTACTCTTACATCAACAAGTAAGAGAACAGATAATGGACAAAATGTTTAAATGTTTCCATCTGTCCATTACTGGTGCTTTTACGTTAGTGTATTTTGGTTTGAGATTTATTTATATTATATAGGTTAAAACACCTTTTTTATACCTATTATTACGAATAGCAGTCTATATGGTATCCACAAGTATATTTTCAATGATTTACTACATAGCACTTATCCTTCAGCCTTTCAGCTACCAATCCACAGCTCGACTGAACTGACGGCCACTGAACGACCCAATATATACTTCCCTTTCTACTTCAATTAGCCCCTCCTACTGCAATCGCTGACAACCAGTGACAAGTGACACCGATTTTGACTTTGACACTCATAAATATTCATAGACGTAAGCACATCCATGTAAATATTGATACATATTTACAACTATTGACAATAATCACCACATTAAATACTTGTTCAAAACCAATTGCATAAATTTTTTAAAGCGTGTCTAAGCAATTCGTGTATTTTTGTATAGTTTTAGACCAAGGAAATAAAAATCTTACTTACCTACATAAAAATTTGATTTTCCGCGTAATAGTTGTAGTATTTTTAACCATGCGCAGATGTAGTCATTGATTATTGTAGAGTCCAAGACGAAAGCAATCTCATTGCTGAATCGTATTGATATTTCTCACAATAGCCCACTATTGTGCGTCTATTTTGAACAAATTTCATATCTTTTCGCTCCGCTGTGTCGATGTGCGATTTAGCAATACCTATCGAATCGGAGAGAGTTATGTCAGTGCGTCATTAACACCTGAGCAGCTTCGCATTTTGAACATGTAGATATGATAATACTAAGACGCAAAAAAACATCGAGTTATTTTTAGGGTTCCATTCGCAATGGTTGGAAATGGGACCCTATTACTAAGCCTACGCTGTAGTCCGTCCGTCCGTCCTACATTTTAACGGCTGTATATTTCGAACCCAAATAGATAGGTATCTATGCCGCAGGTCCGGTTCAGCAATGAGATTGCTGAACCAAACCCAAATAGATACCTATCTATTTGGGTTCGAAATATACAGCCATTAAAAGGTAGGCCGGATGGACGGACTACAGCGTAGGCTTAGTAATAGGGTCCCATTTACAACCATTGGCTACCTAGCCAGTTTAAAACTTTCAAACAATATGTATTATTACGGCGGATTAATCTCTACATAATATAAATTGAAGTCTCATTCCGCGTCTGTCTGTCTGTATGTCTGTATGGCCGCTAACTCCTCCTAAACCACGCAACGGATTTTGATGCGGTTTTCACCATCAGTTAGATACATTTTCAAGGAAGGTTTATATGTATAACGACCCGCCCGCCCGGCTTCGCACATAAATTACACCCGTGCAAAGCCGGGCGGGCGGGTCGCTCGTTAAGAAATAATAATAAAGTAAAAAAATAACTAAATGAACGGCCATAATTATACAGTTTTTTTATTTTTATTTGCTCTAGTTTAAAACTGGTAATACGTCTATTTACAAGAGCATAAACTTGGCATGATTTTTGGCACTTAAGTATAGTAAAAAAATTATGTGGTGGTACCCTCAACCCTCAGTGCGTGAACCCGACACGTACTTGGCTGGTTTATTATTTATCTCCGAAACAGAGTTCGGCTAGGCAATTTGGTAATATTTAATACTAGCGGTCCGCCCCAGCTTCGCACGTGTATAGATTATAGCCTATGTCACCCGGAGATAGTGTCGCTACCCGTCAGTGAAAGAATTTTTCAAATCGGTTCAATAGTTTCGGAGCCTATTCAATGCAAACAAACAAACAATCAAATCTTTCCTCTTTATAATATTAGTATAGACTAAGCGGAATTTATAAAATAATATTCAGAATGATTAGCTTTTTCGCGAAGTCCCAAAAGGATAAGGCGGCGTAGCTTTTTTGTATTGGATTATGTTTTCTCGTAATAGGTAAGCATTTGCCTAGAGATTGAAACTGGAAAAAGAAATATAGGTAGGAGAGTAGGTCCCTATTTAATAAAAAGAAATACAGTTAAATCCTCCCATTTCTTGAAAGCAATCATCCAAATTACAAGTGACATGTAAATAAAATTACATTACCTCTCCACTTGCTTTGTTGACATGAAAAGGCTTATTCCTCTTTTCGTTCGCACATAATTCTCTCCCCAGGGCATTCAAGTGTCACGGTATAATATTGCACGTTTATTGTATTACACGCAAATTCGTTTCTTTTCACATCAAAGGACGACAAAAGAGGCTCTGCGTTCCGTTTCACGCAGTTACTTAGACACCTGTAGGTAAGAGTACATACAGCCTTTCCAATTTACGATGAAATTGCTACATCGATTCACTACGTCGGCATTGGCAGAAGCGGATCGAGCTATATTTATTATTTGAGCGAAAATAAAAATATGAAACTGTTTTCCATTTGTTGCCGGCGTACGGAGATGATAGATGGATTACATCGAGATGTATTAAGCGGGAAATATAGGTGAAATTGTTTTTTTTTTGTCTTGTTTTATTTCCGAATATAGGCGTGATCGATGTGATAAAAAATGTTGCCACGTTTGAAATAAATGAGACCTGTCAATTGTTATGTGTAAATAGAATTCAAACACGCTGTTTTAGTAATTATTCGGTATGCTAGTTCGGTCAGTGTTGAGGCGGCATTTTTCCATCAGCTTTATGGTTGATATTCCGAAAACCCGTACGAAGCGCTTTGATTTCACTTTTATTATGCGTACTGCTAGTCTGTGGAATGCGCTGCCTGAATGGCTGTACCCCGGTACATAGTTACAATCTGGGTGTCTTCAAGTCACGCGAATCGGTTTCTTCTAGGCAAGCGTGCTCCATCGTAGACCGCATCGTCGCTTTACATTAAGCGAGATGGCGGTCAATCGCAAGCCTATTATTGAATAATAAAAAACAGCCATAGTGCATATAAATACCTAACTCTGCGCGCATCTAAAGGAGCAAATTTTGTTTTATGAAGGAAAACTGTTTATGCTTAGCATTATATTTCTCATTAACCGTCAACTATGAACCTTGCAAGCTCCGTTTGAACCTGTTGCAGCCAAATTTTGCAAGGCGCTCAGTGCAATTGATGATCAGTAGTATATTTGTGTAGATGTGGGAAGGCATTGGACGGGTTTTAATAATAAGAAATTTCGCATCTAGGTCTTTTAATTGGTTTTTGTCTATGTTAGTAACAGCTTTATGTACCTACAGAGCTACGCCACTCTCGTCTGTTACGCGAGCTCTTGCCAACCCTCGCATGAAATGTCACATTGCGGTGAGATGGCGCTTTAGAATATCCTTATAACATAAGTGCTGGCCTTGAGTTTTGCACCATCTCAGCTGACATTTTATGAGCAAGAACTTTATGTTACATCTCTGTTCTTATCAATACTTTAAAGCAGGACCACGGTCCTGCCACCATGTTCGATAAATTGATTTTAAGCACTTCATGAGAAAAGTGCTTGATATCGCCCTTATACAGACATCTAGTTTCGGTGGCATACAGCAATGTGAGTGGAATTATTACCTGATACACAGCTATCTTTGTGTGAAGCCGAAGGTAAGGCGATACGAGTTCCCAAACACTAACGTATTTTTTTTTTTTATTGTTTATTTATATTCTCCACGGACTCCTGGGTCCATGCCCTTTGTTAACTTTTACAATTTATTACGTTATGTTTTTTACGTTTGTTAAGCATAGTACACTGTCAACTTCTGCAGTCAACTATAATCAAATTTGCAAAATAAAGCGGCACGCTTCTTTAGGAATTTTCACTTTTCTGAAATGTCATTACTGATTCCAAACAATAGTAAGTTCCGACAATCGTCTGAAAAAAAGCTAACTTTTATCCGTAGTAATCTACACCCGCAGCGTAGGCGTCCTTCCGAATTCAAATTTATTCAATTTGACGAAGCGATTCTGAGTGAAATGAAACGTCTCAGCGTGTGGCGAACACTTCCTACCCGCTTCCTTCTCCGATCCTACTCCATTAACATTCGGTGCTGACTCGTTCTCTCATAGTTGGATGCGCGGGCTTGGATTTCAAGTGGATGCTTTTTTTCCGCTCTCGAGATTGTCTGCCTGTGAAATGTACCTACCTGAAGGGGTGGGGTCGAACGCTGGGGGAGACAGATATTTTCTGCTGTAGTGAGCGTTTTTTTGCGATAGGCTTGAAAAGGGGATTTTCTGTTGTATTTTTACATTAGGGTTCAAATTTAAATAAACTTTTATTTAAGAAGGATTCTCTTAAAAAGTTTGACGGTATGTGAAATTTAAAGGGTGCGATTACACATTGATGTAACTGAAAACAAAAAAAAATATTTTACGTAGGTACCTACCTAACTAAGCATACTTACATAATTATGATGTACCTATTACGTAGGTAAAGTAAGATATGTAATGATCTAAAAGTTCATGTCACATTTCAGCGAAACATGTAACTAAAATCGTGTTCATCAAAACAGATGTACACACTTGAGAAAACTTTGACAATGTGATTGACGTCGAATTTCCTCCGCGGCGCGCGATTTCGATTTCTCGTCACGATTTCTGGTTCGCAAACCATCTTGTTCGGCTGAAACATCAATATTTTATTAACTTTCGCCAATGTATCCGTGTATTTGAAACTTTTGCGAACCAGACTTTTGAACAGAATGCATCTGAATGATCTTCATACTCGAAAGCTATTTATTAGTTAGGTACATGAAGTTTCTAAAGTTAGAATAGTTAAACAGATCTTAGAATACCGCACCAAATGTGTCGATCTTACCG
Organism: Agriopis marginaria; assembly: GCA_932305915.1. Lineage (NCBI taxonomy): Eukaryota > Metazoa > Arthropoda > Insecta > Lepidoptera > Geometridae > Agriopis > Agriopis marginaria. Next base: position 18,082,440 of record OW029920.1, on the reverse strand, counting down.
CAATAGCATCTGATACAATATGAGACGACAGCGACAATGATAACTTTGTTCGGACTGAGGTCTCAAGCAATTTCGGAATAATGTTAGTAAAAATTTAACCTAAAGTTTCATTGCACTCCGACACAGTAAATCAAACCTTACTGTGTCGCACTGAAATGTGTGTTTTTTGCTTATTATATATAATTTATATGAACGTAATCCGTCCTTGTTATGTGTACTTACCTATTAACCATTGCTGTTGTTTTTTTTTTAATCTATAAGTAAGCATTTCAATATATTTCTTAGTGCTTGTTTATTTACTTAATACTTTATTGAACACTTACAAATTATGTAGAAATGCACAAATGGAGGACTTAATGCTAAATATCTTCCAACAGGTTGGAAATAATAGTATGTTATGTAGGCGTGCGGCAAAAACCAACCAACCACCAATTAATTGTTTTTTTTTACAAATATATTTTTTTCATTACGAAAAATTTACCAATAAAATGTAGTTGCAACTATATTCACCCTATTTAAGCCATGTTGTGTGCTCACTATTTGTTCATTGCATCAAACAAAAAATTACGTGTTATTGTACCTGTGTAGATCCCTATGTCCTATGATCTATTAGTGCCTAATAAATAAATGAAACCTCGATACAAAATTATAAAGATAATTAGACCGACGCAATTGAAAATTGATATACACTCATTGACTTACATTGCGATCCAGTTGTGACACTCTTTGTTCTACGGAGGGATGAGTACGAACAGTATTTTCGTTCCGCTGAAAAGCTAGCGTACATAATAAAGTCTCGTCAAATAAGTACGTAAGTACCGTGGTTGAGATAAATACGGCTGTGAGCTGTACCGTCGGAACAATGCACGCCATTGTGCACTGTTTGCGCGGTAATTTTGAAAAGCTCCGCTCCGTTCCACGCAGAGTTTGGAACCTCGCAGGAATCTGTTTGTTGAGAAGTGCGGAATTTTTCGACGCGCTTACAAAGCCTCACCGTGCGTTCCGATACCGAGTTCAAACGGCATTGTTCAAGAGCAAAAGTTCCACTTTTTCACAGCGAATAAAAAACTTCAGCTTTACCTCGCTCTATTAACTTGAGTTAATTTGTATGGAAGCCGCAGTCTAACTAGAAAGCAAACTGTTCCGAGACCTTAATGAGTTTTAACCAATTTTATAACTACTTAGCTACTCAATTAGTGACGAGAAAATTAGTTTCTTGTCTCCATCACGCGCTTGGAGTTGACGTCTAAGTACCTGTACTTGGGAGGTACTTACTCTGTAAGCTAAGTGCAGCATGATTTCCCTCTCAGAGTCACAGACAGTTTCTAGGAGTTCTCTGTGAATTGCAGTTCATTGTTCAAGTTTCATTAGTTTGTTTAAAACTCATATGGCAAGTGACTCATCCCCTATGTGGAAGGTAGATGTATGGTGCTGCAAGGTGTTGGTTTTGACAAATAGTTGATTAGTTTTCTTGATAGAACTGTTAGCATTGCATTTTACCACCATTGGCACGCCTACTCAAATTGGCCGGACTATTAGTTTGGGCTGTCTCTGGTCAGACTACACTTGTCCCGCTTTTGTGGTTGTGTCTTGGCCGGCTGCGTTATACTGTGTACACTTTTATATAGACCTATCACACGTACGCACTTACACGGTGTATACAGCTTTAGAGCTTTCTTTATTAGTTAAAGGTAGGTACTTGGCTTTTCTCGTTCTCTTTTTGTTTTAAGCAGTGTGAAAAAATCACTGTAATAACCACTAATAAACCGAAATAGCCGCTAGACAAGGCTAAATTTACATTTAGCGCTTTGGTGAGTGTAGTATGAATAGTTCAGTAATTAATTTGTATTTAACTAAAGTAGAGCTTAGCTTTTACGACAGAGCTAAAACTGATATAGGTACTCACACGCAATCTAATCTAAAACGTGTACGGTGCAGCAAAATGGCCCCGGAGGGAAAACATCGTTGCTTTACCACTAAGACATCTATCTATTACGTAATAGCATTCAGCAGAAAAATAAGCAATTCTAACATTAAAAAAGAGACAATAAGAAAAATTAAATGAAACTCTTTACGAAGGTCGTAATAAACAATTTACAAAAGGTTGGCTTTGAATAAAAACGCTATCGGTACAGATGTTAACGCTTTTATCCGGCCGGTGTATAGCCCGTGAAGCTCCACATTATAGCATCTTGTTAAACATCTTTAGGGGAACAAAGCAAGCCTATTTACAGGGAGTTGTGTAAAAATAAACAGGGCCATTGTGAGGCCAGGTTGCCCGCCCTTCGCTCCAGGAGGTTACATGTAAATTGTTTAACAAACGATGCCGTTACAGCCCGGCTAGATGGCGCACTTAACGCATTAACATTTTACTGCCTTATATACAAAGCGCACAATTACTCTTGCATTTAAATTGATTACCCGCCGAGTTAGTACTTGCTTATGGTAATACGAGTTAGTTGTCAGTATCTCTTTCAATTGAATAAGACAATCATGTTGAGTTAAGTTTGACACGTTTGACTGATGGATGGACCCGGGTATGTCCTAAAACTGCGACCAGAACCACTAGAGGATGGGCAGCAGCATCCTCCTACTTGAATGGTGGAACCTCCTGCGATCCCCAAGCCGCCTGCCAAGCGTGGAGATTATGGCAACACCCCTTAGGGGGAGGCCTATGTTCAGCAGTGGACGTCTGCTGGCTGATGATATTTGATGATGTATGTATGTATGACTGATGGATTGACTCGGAAAATACGCGTCAAGCAATCAAGCATGTTAATTTGATGTTAATTCAAACGGCTGTAGAGCGAATGTCGCGTGTTTTGGATCCGCCAGAGCGCCTCCAAAAGCGTCGGTCTTAAGCTTTAACATTCATCGTGTGTGCAGAGAGAACAGACGGAAATTAGGGTGCCTATACAGTCGCTCGCTCGCACACTAGCGTTTTTCAGTGGGTCGTTTTCTCGTGCCATTTTCATGCTAATCTCCGAGAGAGCGAGAGTGCTGATTTTGCGGGCATGAAATATTTGCAGGCATACGGCGTGAGCTACGCCGGTACCTTTTCAATTTCGGCGCGGCGCACCCCGCGGGGGATTGAAACCGTCGAATGTTGAATTTTACGCGTCCGTAATACGCGAAATTGCGTTTTGTTTTGCACCTTTGACGTTGAAATATCAGCAAATATTTTCCTCGTTTTCGCCTTTTTAATGACCCACATTCGATTTTTGTGAGATTAAAAAGTCATCAATTATTCGTATGCAGGGAAGCGAGGATGTTTTATGTCGGGTCTGGCAATTGGGGCTCGTAAATTCGCAGTTAGCGCTGTGAGTTGGAGCTCCGAGTCCATATTTCAGGATCGTATATGGAAGAATTCTGTCGGCGTGACGTTTCGTTCGATGGAGTGACGCTGGCGACCGACGACCGGCGGTAATGCCGACCGCAAACGTGATGCGACTGCTCAAAGCCTACAACTGTCTCTTTGACATAAATGTTCAATGCCTCGCTCGTGACGTGAGCGATATAAAGGAAACTCACTTCCTCTGTTGCGCAAAGCACACGCGAATTTCGTAAATGTTCTCTTGGGCATAATAACGTTCGCTGCTTGGAAAATATAATTTGACGTCAATTTTGGTTGCATTAAATATCACTTAAAACGTCAAAGCGTTTACCCATGTAATACATCTATGGGTACTTATTTGCTTACAATAATTTTACTGTTTATATCCATAAAACTCTATAGAGTCTTATCTTCACTACATTATAGAATAGGCTAGTTGTTTGTAGGTACTTTAAGTAGAGCTTTATTTATCCGTTCTCATTTTAGGCCAAACAATAATGTCATTACATGTGACATCATTTTTATTTTTATTTACTGTAACAGGCGGAAAATAATACGGGGTACATCATGCGATGTAATATTATTATAGCGCTAACTGAAGAAGTTTTGATTTAGCAATAAAGAGTTAATGGCATCGACTCCGATGTACTCTAAAGAAAATAAGACAGCTCTAAAATTGTTGCCGAATGGCAACTTTCTCTCACATATTAAAATGAAAAGAGAGGCAGATAATTTTAGTCCTGTCAGATTGGTTTAGTGAGTGGTATGACAGAACTGACGCCTCTATCTAATCCTAGTCCTAGTCCTAGTAATATTATAAACGCGAAAGTTTGTATGTATAGATGTATGGATGTTTGTTCCTCTTTCACGCTGCAACGGAACAACGGATCGACCACATTTTTTTGCATGGGTATAGTTTAAGAGCCAGAGAGTGACATAGGCTTTGACATAGCTACTTTTCATCATCATCATCACCATTTTTCATCACTACGCGGGTGATAAAATATGGCTCATCGAGCAGTCTTTTTACAGATTTGACGAATTTTATAGATTTGACATAATTATGCAATGTACCTTTACCATATAGGTAAGAATTGTATGACATGTTTTTTTTTTTTTCTGTAATGCTATTATATAGTCTAATTTAATCAATTATGTAATTATTATTGTAATTTTTTCACTTTAAGTGAACATTTGTTATTTGACGTGTAAATTTACATTTTATTAATAAATTATTTATGACTTGTGATACCGCGGGGCGCAGCTAGTCTATCATAAATTTAACTTTCATCACGGTGTGATCACTTTAATAAACTTATCTGGTTGTCCACAGAGCGCAAGCTGTTCGTGGGTATGCTGAACAAGAAGCTGTCTGAGAATGACGTCCGTGCACTGTTCGCTGGCCACGGAGCCATCGAGGAGTGCACGGTGCTGCGAGACGCGCAGGGACAGAGCAAGGGATGCGCATTCGTCACGTTCGTGTCCAAGCAGGCCGCCATCGCTGCCATCAAGGTAACTTTTTATGACCTACCACGGTTCTAAATTCAAATGTGCGTTTTTCCCACTTTTTCCCAATTATGGTCATTATAGTTTCAGTGTGCATACCTCCATGGTTAGCTTAAAATTATAAAAGTGGTTTCATAACTAAATTGAATGTTATCTAGGAAACCCATGAGACCGAAACACGACTAAGCACATTTCGCTCGATGGAAAAAAAAACAAAGTAGCACTGATTTGCGCTTTTATCCCTGCTTTTTTTTGATTCATTCAATTACCTATTTATTAAATTATGTCTGCGATATCTTGATATATAAATTTCATAATTATGAAGGAAACCGGTGAGGTACATTTTACATTACAGCTATACTTTTCGAAAAATATGAGAAAAAATAAGAAATAATAATATGAGAAATGTAGCGAAACGCACGACTGTGTGTAAGCGCCATGATTTTGCTCCGCTAAATGCGACTTTTATACAATAATCCAAGGATTATGGTCATCTGTAGAAATAAGGGTTGCTTAAAAGTAGGAATACCTCGCCTTAACGTCGTTTAGCGTTTTTTTTAATGCCATAGGTGGCAAACAAGCAGACGATCTGCCTGTGGTAAGCAGTCACCGTCGCCTATGATACTTGTAGCACCAGAGGCATCACAACTACGTTGCCGACTTCTTAAAATCTATTAACTCGCCTATTGAAGAACCCAATGTAGCTTCTCGGAAACATTTTTGCACGCTGTGCAAGAGGATCTGATCTTTTTTGAGCTTATTGAATGGACTTCTCCCAAGATTACCGCAGGAATGCCTTCGAGTCTCCCTAGCCCTGCGCTTTAGCTCCTCCCGTGAAAGCTAGTTGTATTATATTTCATTTCATATACGTTTAGACATTGGCGTTGGATTTTGTAAAAAATTACACAACAATAAAATCTAAATCCAACTTTTCATAAGAAGTGTATCATGATCTAATTCCCTCCTGCCCATATTTCTATCGGATTGCCAGAGTGGGCACGAAGAATCGTCACCGCTTTATGGTTAATATTCTGAAAACCCGTACGAAGTGATTTGATTCCACATTTATTGTGCTAACTGCTAGTTTGTGGAATGCGCTGCCTGAATGGATGTTACCCGATGTGTCTTCAAATCACGAGTAAATCAGTTTCTTCTAGGCAAGCGTGCTCCATCATAGACCGCAACATCGCTAAACATCAGGCGAAATGGTGGTCAAACGCAAGCCTATTTTTTATGTTAAAATCTTGGCACTTACCCGTTGTTTGCCGTGAATTGCAGGCGCTGCACCACAGTCAGACGATGGAAGGATGCTCGGCGCCGCTAGTAGTCAAGTTCGCGGACACGCAGAAGGAGAAGGAACAGAAGAAGCTGCAGGCGATGCAGGCGAGCCTGTGGGGGCTGACAGCACCCGTCGCCCCGGCCGCGTACCTCGCCTCAGAGGCCGCGCTGTCACCCGCCACGCAGCTGCAGCTGTTGCAACAGTTGCAGGCCGTCGGCTTGCAGCAGCAGCTGTTGCAGGGCCAGGGCTCCACTCTGCTGCAAGGTAATGAAGCTCCAAGCGAGTGGGGGCTGGCGGCGCCTATCGCCCAGGCAGCGTACCTCGCCTCGGACACGGCGATGTCACCAACAACGCAGCTGCAGCTGCTGCAACAGCTGCAGGCGGTTGGCTTGCAACAGCAGCTGCTGCAGGGTCAAGGCTCTTTACTGCAAGGTACGCTACCATTGTATCAACCTTAACTAGGCGAATACGGGCTAACGGTGATGAGGCAAATAGGGTACTATACAGGGGAGACCGCGTATTGGCAATGTAGATAAAGTATTGACAAATACAATCGCTTACAGCGTAAGTTTACAATGTTCTGCGTATATAATAGCGACACACATAATATATGTGTATATAAATGTATTCTACATAATTATATCTACTTTAGGTACTGTGTAACGATATAATGGACACACTAGTTAGCAGCAAGTTGTGCACTTTCCACTAAAAGTGATTAGGAACAAAAAAGTATGGGTCACCTCATTGAATTGAATTACTTAGCTATGTGCCTTCAATAAATATTGGTACGTGGTCATATTACTTCGGGGTTACTTCATCATATTCAGTAAATCGTCATTCGTACGCGAAGATTCCGAGGGAATGCAAAGCGAGCCGCTAACAATAGTGCGTCCCAGGACGCTGTGACCTCACTGATAATGATTCATTAACAGCTGATTGTCTCGTGTTACTTTAAACTATTTACTTGGTCATAAGGTTTATAGTTAACTTACTGCTAGTCTGCGGAATGAGCTGCCTGAATGGGTGTTCCCCGATGCTTACAATCTGGGTGTCTTCAAATCACGAGTGAATTGGTTTCTTCTAGGCAAGCGTGCTCCAACGTAGACCGCATCATCGCGTAACATCAGGTGAGATGGTGGTCAAACGCAAGCCTATTATTTATTTAAAAAAAAATGGTAATGAATGTGCAGATTTGTAGGTTAGTAATCACTTATTAGGAATAATATGAAAAATGTAAGTACTGAATATATTGTTTTTTTTTATCGCGGATGCTAAGTCCGCTTTGTGCTGAATTTAAAATATTTACGGACTGGTCCAGGCAATATGGCACATTTCACTTATCAATATAATCCATGAGTATGAATATATTATTAGTTAGCTAAAGTTTTTCTTTGTGCTAAGAAGTGACGAGACAAGCAAATTTATTTTATTCTAATTATTCTAATATAGTATTGTTGACTTATTTGTGTGCTTATTTAAACCTAATCCCCGATCCCTATTTGTTTTAACCCATTTTTTGTTTATTTACACGCGCTTTCGTTGTCCTTCCGTCAGGTGTAAACTATCAGGATATCGGTTTCAATGGCGCAGGACTGAGCGGGGGCGCAATGAGCGGAGTCGGGGGCGAACAGCTAGGCGGGCTGCTGGCCCCGGTGTCGGTGCAGAACCTGGCGGCCCTGGCGGCCATCACGCAGCCCCCGGTGGTGACGCAGGCCGCGTCCATGCAGCCCGCAGCCGCGCCGCAGGCCGCGCCGCAGTTGTGTCAGTATCCCACTTCTGATACTTGCTACTTCTTAACGTGCTAGTGTTGTCAGAGTATTGGTCTATACCTACGCGTAGATTTATAAGCTGAAGCGGGAACTGGGGGACTGTAATGGTAGTCAAGATTGATTTTGGTTAGTTCTTTCTTCCTTTGTCGAGGTACAGATAGGTTTACATTACAACAGAGATATTGATAGGTACATCTCTGTATCTCTGCGTGTCTTCAGTGACCTGTAAGGCCACTGTAGTAGTTTTAAATTTTACAGAGTAAGTACAGTATGTTACGTTCTGTAAAAGTAACAGCAATTTGAAGTTTTATTTAAATTAATGACAGTCAATACGTAGGTAATAATGACTCAATGCTGTAAACTCAACTCTGCTAATCGTTTTTCGTTCTCAGTTCAAACAGAAGTTTCCACTTCATCAGTTTTTATTTCTAAGGTTATTTTCTATTTAGTCTTTAAATTTTTAGTAGTTATTATCTGCAAATTGCTCCGATAGAAGTAATTTATAATTGGAATGTAGGACAAAAATTTGTAACGAACCATTCAGTCCGACCTTTCCTATTTCAGATTGGACTTAAAAAGTTAAAAATGGTTATTAACGATGCACATTTTTCATACTTCAGGTCTTCTCGGGAAGACTAACATCACAGGTAAACCGTTTAATTCGAGCGCAGTGTGTTTTTATGGAATGGCTGATTATGTGGCTTTGACATTATTTGCCTATTATTCCTCAACTAGCGCGAGAAAATTATCACTTCGTAAAAAACAAAATCGACTTATCAATTTAAAACTTTTTTAAATTGTTTTATACTGGATTTTTTTAATACTACCTTTTCGTACTTATTTTTCGTATTTGTTTTTAAGTTATTGGCTCTACACGGCTGTGGTATGTAGCCAGTGTCGACTATCATTTCTATGAAACCTACTATATCTTTCGATAGAAAGATTCTGCTCGCATCAAATAATTAAGTCGATTATGCCTTTTTACGGAGTTGTTTTTTTCCAAGCTTTTTCGGGATGATAGTATAGGTTTCTAAATGGATGTGATAAATGAAGATGTGCCAATTTATTTTCTGCCTTAAATAATGCATGATGCTTCTAAGTTAGCAGTTAGATCAGGAAAAGCTGTTTAGACCTCTCTTGGAAACGTACGAAATGTGTACAATATAATTTAACTACGCACGTGTTTTTCGGTATTTACGAGTTTTAATTTTTTCGTAGTAAGTAGATACTTTTTTGTTCTTAACTCCTGGTGCAAAGGTTGGCCATTGCCATCCAACGCGGTAACGCAGCGAGTGTTTTGGGTACCTTTGCGCCGGGAACGGTCAAGGGTGGGTTATTTGAATAGTTATTAGTTTAATTGTAATTTGACTGAGATTTTGAATAATAAATTTTGATAATTTAATAAATTAAATAAGAATATATGTTCTTAACTTAAATATTATGTTGTTCAATCTCTATTTCCTTACTATTACTTACCATTATATATTTTTAAGTAAGCACTTTATTGTAGGTATTCGTTTTAGGGTAGTTAGCGATTTCTATATTTTTTTGTAATTAAGTACCTAGTTACTTATCTAGTGGCTTTTTCTTTTGTAGATAGCGTACCTATATAAATGAATGTTTTCTACCGCTATTACATGTTCAAAATTAATTAACGATTCACATAAAAGTTTTCTATAACAGAAATAAATAACGACGGCCATTGTTAAAGATTAATATGGTGTGGTTTATATAAGGATCGAGCACGTACGCGACAATATTGTGGAGGTAGAAGGAAAATAATACCTACCTACATTATACTCGGCGGGTAGGACCACTATAGATAGCTACGAGTAATTGGAGTAGGTACTGGGTGGGTATGGTGGTAGTGGAACATTGGTATACTTGCTACATAGGAGTTGATAGGACCTACTTACCTACCTATTGTACAATTAACACATTTTATAGTCTACGTCAAGACACTATAGAAAAATAGTTACCGTAGGTACCTAACTCTATAGTTCCTGCCCATTAGCACCTTGACCCATTTTTTAAGTTGCACAGTTGTATATATTTTTTGTAATGTTTTTCGAAAGACGCTGCATTTGCAACACTGTTTTCACTAAAGCCAAATCGGAATCAATTTTTTTTGTACACAAGCGTTTATCAATAACTAGCTGCGCCCCGCGGTTTCACCCGCGTAGCGATGAAAAATAATGATGATGATGATGATGATAAAAAGTATCCTGTGTCAGTCACCTGGTTACCTCCCCACCAATTTTCAGCCAAATCGGTTCAGGCGTACTTGAGTTATAAATAGTGTAACTAACACGACTTTTTTTTATATTTGGAGACTAGCGGTCCGCCCCAGCTTCGCACGGGTATAGATTATAACCTATGTCACCCGCGGATAGTGTAGCTTCCCGTCAGTGAAAGAATTTTTCAAATCGGTTACTGAATCGATTTGAAAAATTCTTTCACTTCGGAGCCTATTTCGGAGCCTATTCAATGCAAGCAAACAAACAAACAATCAAATCTTTCCTCTTTATAATATTAGTATAGATAGATAAATATTATGTTTTATTTTATTTATGTTACACGGGAATTACTCACGTAAGATTAAGCCGGTTACTCCGACTATAGTTTCAACCGCATTAGACGGCCTTTTTCAAGGTGAATGCGCGCGCGCGGCTGCGTCTCGCTTTGCACTACCATTGTCCAAAGTTGTTGTTGTTGTGTGTTGTTGTTGTGTTGTTGTTGGTGTAGTGCAAAGCGAGACGCAGCCGCGCGCGCGCATTCACCTTGAAAAAGGCCGTCTAATGCGGTTGAAACTATAGTCGGAGTAACCGGCTTAATCTTACGTGAGTAATTCCCGTGTAACATAAATAAAATGTGTGAAAACCACGTCAGTTTCAATAATAAAATTATGTTTTATGTTGTTGTTAGGGTTCCGTACCTCAAAAGGAAAAGACGGAACCCTTATAGAATCACGTTATAGTCTGTCTGTCTGTCTCTCAAGGCCCTTTTCTCAGACATGCGTAGAAATTTAAATTTATATCAAATACTCGGGTCTACAGTGTTATTCAGCTGTGAAACAATCAAACTTGTATGTCTACACTATCAAAAGATATGACCGTTTAATATCGTAGGTATATTTTACGATTTCACAAGGGAATCAAAACCTTCCCGGGCAAATATAATCAATATAGGGCACTTCCTGTTGACCTAGAATCATGAAATTTGGCAAGAGGCAAAGTATCACAGCACATATTGAGGGGGAAATCCGAATGTCGTTATTTTGAAGTCTTTGCGATTACACACTTACATTTTGTAGTTGGTGTGTATGGAAGAACTTGATAACTTAAATTTGTATATGTCGAATTTCTAGTGTAATTCCGCTTCTACGTCGTTTCGAGTACAATAAGGATTTTGGTTAAACTATTTTCTCTATAGATAATTGTGATTCTAATTTGAACCTAACCAAAACCAAAGCCCACCAGTTAGTTTAGTTTAACCAAAATCCTTATTGTACTCGAAACGACGTAGAAGCGGAATTACACTAGAAATTCGACATATACAAATTAAAAATGGACTTCCGCAAAGTAACGCCTGATTCAATCAACTATCTTGTTAACTTAAGTTTGTTTTTTAATATTTCACTTTTTTTTGGGCTTCCGTCCAACGGAACCTTTAGAGCGCGACTTCTACTCGTACTTGTCCGGTTTTTTTAAAATGTGAATTAAGTGGCACTCTTCATTCATCACAGTTTGTAACGGTTTCATGTTGGCGTCGATGGTAGTCTGCCTGATGATGCTTAGCTTTGCATAACCATGTTTAAAAGGAGGTAAAGCAGTCATGTTGAATGTACATTCGTACATATACTATCTTCGACCAAAATAAAATTAATGGACGGGCCATAACCATTGAACTTGCTCTGTAAAAACGAGGCAAAACCGTTGGACCTATACTTCAACATCTAATTAAAACCATGTACAGTAAATTTATTACAAAAATAGATAGCGGTTTTTGATGTGTATTTACACTTCGGGAAAGCACACGAAGGTATAATTTTGTCAGATGTTTCGTTATCATGTAACAATAGACGCGTGTCGCACTTCCTGCGGTTAGAGACCGACTGAAACGAAGTGAGTCATTTTCATTATTTTCATTCAAGTCATTTTGTAATCTTCAAAAATGCGCTTCTTCTTGGCCCATCCATTCATTTTATTTTGATCGAAGTATACTATAGTGATAATACAATTATTGGTTTTGTGTTGATTTCAATGATAAATAACAGCTCGAAATGTAACTGTTTTATATGCATACGAATCATAATCCATTTCATAAATTAAAATTTAATTATTTGTAGAGATATTTATTCGTTGCGATTACTTTGAGTGTGTTCTTTGTTTTGTTCTGTTCGACTGTCGCAATAATCTATATCTATATTATTTATCTATTTTTGTAAAACAACGTTTCAGGGTTTTAATCTTATTTTGATTATTTTTGCTCGTTTGTCCTATTTTATTTCTTTCTATTTATAAATTCCTTCAAATATTATTTTTATTGTTTTGTTATTGGTGTCTTACTTAGCTATTTTCAGTAACTTTTAAGTTTTTCTGTAACATAGTAAAAAAAACAATCTTATTCTTTATTGCGACACTCCGTGTAAATTATTAACAACGTTTGATTGTTTGCATGAGTTCTTAAAATACTAATTTTATATTTTTACGACAGTTCGTGAGAAAAGATTCACTTTGGTCACTCACTAGTGGTATCTAGGTACTATATTGTAAATATTTTAATATTATATTAAAATTGTAGACCAAACAGAACAAACAGAAACCTTAATTGTAGTGACATGTTTCGGTCAGCGATCTATTTTTGAGGGTAGGCTTTAAAAAAACAGCCATATGTTATAGTCGTACCTTAATCACTTCGCATAATAGTCCCCTCTCTCTCTTACTCTATCAGTATGACTTATGCGTTATGCCCCACAAGTCTTTTGGACTAGCATAGAATTCGTCACGTGATTTACATAGCGTAGCAGGCCGTCTGTCTAATAGTATGTAGCCATCGGAACCTTTTAAGTTCCCTACCTACATTAAAACAGTGTACAACCCTGCAATTTGCCGTCCTGGCAAAAATATCTCTGTTTCGTTCTGGTAACAACAATTTTAGCATATGAGAACCTAAAGAATGTAACATGTTTAATTCATTTATGCTAAATTAGCACTACTTCTATGCTACTAGTCCTTATTCTGTGGTCTTTCTCCTCCACTTCGCTGTGTCCTCGACATCGTCGACGGAGAGATGGCACGTGATATGCTTTAACTAAAACTTGTTTTGGGTCTCATAAATTTAAAATTTATTTTAATGTTAGGTTATGGTAAGTCGTTACAATTATGTAGTTCTCCTACCCTTTTAATAAAGGCTCATTGCTGAGCGTCGTCGTTATGATGCCGACCGGTTATTTTCTGGAAAAATTGTCACAGATAACGAATACCCCCATGATCGCCACTAATCTAATAATAAAAAATAAATAATATTCGGGACATTTTTTTTTGCACACACGGTCATCTGACTCCAAACTAAGCAAAGCTTGTGATATGGCTGCCAGAGACTGATATACATACATATATAGTTTTAAATACATACTTAATTACTCAGGCGGCAAGCGCAATTTTGCGAATTTGGCCGCGCGTCGCAGAATGAAAAAAAAATAATTAAAAAAATGATATTAACAACAAGATATAGAACAAACACAAATGTTCATCACATAAATGTTTGTCCTAGGTGGGAATCGAACCCACACCCCCAAGCTCAGAAGGTAGGTTCACTACCAACTGTACCAACGGGCTAACGGGTTATCTTGGTGTCGAAATGGTTGATGATTATTATGTATTCTTCTTTCGAGTCGATGTTCCGCAAAATACAATTCTATTTTCAAATCAAGTTTCTTTACCAGACCATTGCCACCCCAATGGCACTCTCCGTGGCTTATGATTTTGTATGTAAATGTTGTTTGAAACGTTCCAGGGTCGACAGCGGAGCCGCTGAGCTCTGCGTACGCGGCGCAGTTTGGCAGCGCGTTTGCTGCCGCGCCCCTGGGCTCAGTGCTGGGGTCTGCGGCGGCCGCCGCGGCGGGCAAGCAGGTCGAAGGTATGATGGTGTTACTACATTGTTTTGTATTTGAGGTCTATCGAAAACTTAAACACATGAAAAAAAAACAAAGATGAACAAAACATTTAAAAAAAAGTCACAGACTGTCAAAACCTTAAAATAAAAACTGATTCAATTTTATTTTTAGGGTTCTTTACGTCAAAAGGAAAAAATGGTACCCTTATAGGATCACTTTGCTGTCCGTCTGTCCGTCTGCCAAGACCCCTTTTCTCAGGAACGCGTAAAGGTATCAAGTTGAAATTTATATCAAACTAGCGACCCGTCCGCCCGGCTTCGCACGGGTGTAATTTACGTGCGAAGCCGGGGTGGGTCGCTAGTTATATATAAATAAACCTTCCGTGAAAATGTATCTAACTGATGGTGAAAACCGCATCAAAATCTGTTGTGTGGTTTAGGAGTTAGTGGCCATACAGACATACAGACAGACGCGGAAAGCGACTTCAATGTATACTATGTAGAGATAGAGATGCTCGAAGCTACGGTTTCTGCGAAAAAATCTAACTTGTAAGTCAACGCGATCAAAAGATGTGACCGTTTATGTCACATATTTTCGCATATTTTGCGATTCCACAAGGTAATCAAAACCTATAGGGTACTTCCCGTTGACCTGGAATTATGAAATTTGGCAAGAAGCAAGGTCTTTTAGCACATATAAAGGGAAAACCCGAAAGTTGTTAATTTGATAATACATCACATAAAAATAATGGTTTTTGCTATTACAAACTTACATTTTGTAGTTGGTATGTATGCCAACATGCTATGCCATATATTGGGAAGCACCTGTTTGCCAACTACAAAGTTAAGTTTGTCATTCAATATTTCAACATCATATCTACATACATATTTATTACTTTTCTACGGAACCCTCAGGGTGCGAGTCCTTGTCCGGTTTTTTTCCTGAGACATATCTAACTGTTATTTATTTCCGTTTCCAGGGCCTGAAGGAGGCAACTTGTTTATCTACCACCTGCCTCAGGAGTTCACGGACACGGACCTGGCGTCCACCTTCCTCCCGTTCGGCCACGTGATATCAGCTAAAGTGTTTATAGACAAGCAAACGAACCTCTCTAAATGTTTCGGGTTCGTCTCCTATGACAACGCGGCCTCCGCCCAGGCCGCCATCCAAGCCATGAACGGCTTCCAAATAGGTACAAAGAGACTTAAAGTTCAATTGAAACGTTCTAAGGAACTCTCCCGACCATACTAGAACAAATTCCAAGAACTATTGTTCCTAGTGAATTAAAAAAAAACAAAATAGGAAAAAAAATAACTGCAAAGAGGTTGTAAGAACGTTTGTTGTGATGTATCCGGTGCACATGAACCGAACGAGTGTTTCGTTCGAAAACCTGAGTCCACGTGCACAGTTGTTAACTAATAAGTATAAGGTTAAGGTTTGTGTCAAAGGATTTATCGTTTCCAAAGTATTCCCCAAATTGTTTTATTATTTCTTATAATAAAATGTTTCGTTAATTAAGGTTTAGTCACATTTAAGATGTAAGTTGTGCGTTCGGAAACCGATATTACAGTCTTGTAGTCGCCAAAGAGCCGGCACTTATGAACAGTGTTTGCGGCAGGATGTTTGATAAAATTAAAACATTAATGACATCCCAAAGTTATCTGGTGCAATTATACCTAGTACCACACAAGTATTGCTGTCGATTTATTTATAATGTTCATTAAATATAACTATTTTTTGTTACAAGTTCTTTATTTTATGTTACCACTTGGATAGTTAATTTAATATATTTTACGAATATTTGATGTGGCCATTGTCAGTTTACAGTCAGTCTGTTCTTTTTTGTTTAAAATTAATAAGGTGTTTAGATTAAAGAAGATGATCTCAAAGTGATCAGTGTATTTATTGTTTACATTACTTGTTGTCAATAGTGTACTTAAAACTTGAAGCTTTGAAGGATATCTCGGAGCTTAAAATGTAGATTCCTCAAAACTGTCGCATAGATATTTCAGGAGCTTACTTACTTTTTTTTAAACAATAATACGAAGTGCCACAACATGAAATTACCAATTTTACATTCTTGGTGAAGTTAGTGTTACCAACTTTTTGCTCCACTTTAATTTCATCACAAATTATAATGCGTTATTTATATCAAGTCGTTGGCATTTTCGGTAATTAGTAATGATTTAAAATATTTAAGATCGAATTTAATACAAAGATCCTATTTTTTTTAAACTGAAATATCTTTGCATGTCTTTCGTCTTTCTAACTACTTATTGTGTATATCGTTGTGTATATTAATGTATGTTTTACCACAGTCATATACAATTTTAGTGACACATCGAACACTGGCCCTTTAGTCAAAAATGTTTTTTTTTTTAGAATAAGTATTTAATTGTTATTATTATAGTAAATATTTTCGTGTGTAAGTTTGGTATTCTTTACCGTATAATTCATCGTTTAAAATTAAAACTTTTACTTAGGCTTACCTATATCACACTTATTTCATCGGTCACTGTGGGCACATTTTCCTACTTTAATTTACTTTACATAATTAAGGTAATTTATGACACGGAAAAATAAAAAGTTGTTGAGATTATGTATTTCATACATAAAACAAAATATAATTATATATGTATATTTTCAATGCTAGAGTTTGAACTTGGTAAAGCAAACATATCAAAATTCACACATTTTATACCATAAGGGTATGATAATGAATTAAATAGTTTTCCGTAACATAATAACCTACCTTAGAATTTATGTCGATGATGTTTTAAAACTTTTAACCTTGTGTAATGTTAAAAAAGCTCAATGATAATAAAATGTTAAGACATCTTAATTTGGGAGAATATCTTAAAGATTTATTATTTTACATGCTTGAAAAGTAAAGCTACATTTTAAAACGATGCACAGCACGGATGCGAACCTAACAGTTTTGGTAGTCTGAAAATGGCTTGAAAAGAAAAGCTGCACAGTAGCTTACAAAATTACTAATCATAAGTACTTGCGCCGCAATGTACAAATGTAGGCGATCACTAGTACTTTGACTAAACAACTGTCCACACAATGAAATTTCATTAGCAAGCAGAACTTGCACAAGCTACTGCGCGTCGTCTGCAAGGGGCTTTATACACTTTAGAACTGACAGAGACTTTACTGATGTGAACTTTTGGTGATCTCTAATGCCTTAAACAGCTTAAGCCTTAGGCAAACTAAGAATTCAAGAAAAGCTAACCAAAATTATCTCTTCGCCTAAATGAAGGTACCTACAAATGACAGGAAAAATAACTAAAATAAGCTGTCAATTTGAATCAATATGCATATTTAGCTTATTTTTAAAGCAAACCCCAATCGTCAATGTTCGCTAGTCGTCGCTAGGTAATCGTTGTGCTACAATGTGAACGTAGCCTTAATTATACATTTAATATTATTTTTTGTTAACGACATGTGCCAATGCGTTTGTGTTGAAGAAAAATTATACGACCAATCTAAATTAAAATTACTTTTTCGTGTATAAAGAACTGGTGTACGAACGGAGCATCAATCTTATATACATCGTTATATATATTTACTTACTTATTACTAATAATTTAGTTTGAGTATTATATTGTATTAAAGTGGATATGGTGAGATAAGTTCATGTCTACATTGATGAAAGTACTACCCACTATTTGGAAATATTATCCGGAAAGGACCACATTTTTGTGGGCGTTCGTTTGTCAAAAACGGATTAATATTGACCAAATGCGCGAACATCTTTCCCCGAACGCAGTGTGGACGTGGCTTCATAGGCTTAATTTTAGTCAAAGTTTTTTGAATGTCTAAAGAAAGACAATATCTAGACTGAATAAGTTTCCTTTTAGTTGATACAGGACGGATGTAACGGTTTTTTATGAAACCTCTTGTGATTCCTTTAGTAAGTTCATTTAGTGAAACTTGTGTAACATCTTTCGTCTTTCATGTTTATTTCTTTGTTAATTAAGGTAATAAATTATTGATAAAGGAATGTACGTATTGTTAATAAAGGACATTGGGAATATAATGTAAATAAAACGGATAAAGCTAAGATCATAGACACAGGAACGCAAAACGCCTCTTGACAATGTGTGATTTTAGATAAAGATCAAAATAAATGTGAATAGAATTTTTTACCTACATATTTCTAGGTATATTAGACGGGAGCCACAATGTTGTTGCTAATAATATCTTATACTTTATGCTATAAGGCTGGTTTTTGAACATCACTCATTTTAAATTGTGTATCCATGTATCAGCCGAGCTACCGACAAGGGGTTTTTGAGGGGACATTTTTTTATATCAGTAATAGAAGCTTAAATAATATACTCCGCCAGGTATAGTAATCCGAGAAAAAATGTCCACGTGGGCGTCCCGCAATGATGTCATGATGTCAATTTACAACAGGTTCGAGAGAGATGACGATACACCACGTAACAGCTGATTGGATAAAGTGGCAACTGGACAGTGACGTAATTCTGGGACAACTGCCAGAGTAAAAGACCTTGTTTTCTTTGATCATGCTTAAATACATTGTAATCTCTGTAAATCCTGTACTATTCGAACTTTTATCCATGGCCGAGTAAGTGACTCTAGCTTGGCGTCGATAATCAATGTTTTATTGTCTTATTTTTAGCATTTACCTCTCTTATGCTATTCATCAATTACGTCATGTTAGTAGTAATATCTAGTCGATGCATTATTGCTTTATTTTTTCAAAAACCATGCTTTATACGGAGTCGCGGTAATCAGCATATCCATAAATACAAACGCAAAAAAATAATATTTTTACACAAAAATCGAGGCACACGTTTAGTAGTTATACAAATTGGTGGAGAAAAATTAATATAAAAGAACTGTTTTATACAACACCCGTTTTGTTGATATGAATGTAAATAAATGTCAAGTTTAAAAAATATTTTGTATTGTTTTATTCTACACGTTATTGCCCCCAAATCCACATCACACTTGTTCCCGAATTCTTTACCACGTTTGTTCTACTAAGGCCTCACGGCTACCTGTTTTAAGCGATTCTGTTTAGGTGATTGCGACAAGTTGCGCTACCGCAAACCGTATCTCGGCGCGTTAAGGTTCACGTTCACGTGATTTTCCGCATTGCGCTGTCTCAGCGCTATTTCGAGTCCGCGTTAAAAGCCTCTTATACCAAATTTGACGGTTTTAAATCAATTTTATTCAGTAAAATTACATTATTTGAGCTGGAAAAAAATACATGCCACAGATACATCTGTGTTAGTTTATGATTTGGTTCAAAACACGATAGAATAAACTTTCCTCGATCAAAAAACATCTGAAACAAAGTCGATTCAGTTTATTTTTTTCATTTTATGCTCTAATGAAAGCTCGTAACAACCTGTAAATTGCATGTACTGAAAGGATTTTATTCAACATTCTTTTATTTGGATAGATTTTTGATAGAAAATAGTGTAGTTTTTTAGTGAAATTAAAATCGTAAATAGGACGCGAGAATTTTGGCGCGCCGCGTTCAGTACCGCGCCAGGCGTCATCGAGGTCGGACCTATGTTCGTTTTTGTCGTTGCACTCCCCCCGCGGGCGTCCTGACTGTAGCGTGGCAAAATACATCGTCGCTATAACTTGGCGGGGGCTGAGGGAGTGTTTTGTTGCTTACGCGACTCGGATAGCCGGCCGTTAAGAGGTAGCCTTAAGGCCCCTGATGGTATGATGTGTGTATGATGAGCAGTCAAGTGGTTATACAGTGGACCCCCGGTAATCCGGCAAACATTATGCAGGGCAGTGTCGGACTATCGAATTTGTCGGATTATAGAGCACTGCCTAATAAATAGTAAACAATGAACGCACGCTAGGCCGTACCGCTATCACTAGTAGTCAAATTCAAACTAAGTAAAACAATGCATACGCGTCGAGCACAATAGCGGTGGCGTGTACGAGTTGTGACCTGTTCAAACCTGCGTGATCTATATGTATTAGCAAAGATTGTCAAACATACACGTAATTCTAAGTCATGTCGGATTACAGGGGGCGCCGTATTAGACAGGGGCCGGATTATCGGGGGTCCACTGTATTGTCATTGCTGCCAACTAATAGTGGGCATTTGGATTTTCTTTAGACCTTCAACGGTCTATGGGCATTGGGCAGTCTTACTGCTTTTGTAGTGTTAGCTGTACTAAAAAGGCACTTGCCCTAATAAAACACATATCAAATAGAATAAATTAAATTTATTAACCTAATCATTACCATGCTTCACCACATTCTCATGTTTATAATCACTATTTTCCTCTTTAGACTGTACATTTTCTTGCCTTACCAATACTGGCTTAGCCGACTTGATGAGTCCATTCTCGTCCGCTAGGGGGAGTATATCACAGATGAGGGGTGATTCTACACCCAGAATGTAGTGGCATGTTCTAGGTTCCAGCAAGTATAGTGATACTTGGGCAGGGCTTGAAGAGTTTTCTAAGCACTTGAGTTTCACTTCTGTCTGTCGAGGTTTCCCCGTTTTGTCGCAGACGTCACCGCCTGAGTAGAAATGGGAGACTGATGTCCGGTATTCTGTGAAACAATGCGTAAGTTTTGTAGCTGCTGTATAAATAGTAAAGATCTGGTTTCCTAGAATAGCGGCGCCGTCATGTAGCGGACGCCACATTAAGAGGGCATACCACGGACAAGAAATTTGATGAATAGGTATTTTGCAAATCTATTGCTGTCCCCTGACCTCAAGCCTCTCCCCGTTTTTGCATCCACTGGATGCCCGTGAGTATTATTAATCCGGCTAACAAATGAGCACCAACGGCAAGGAAACGTTAAACACATAAATCGTATCTATACCGGATACGGAATAGTACAGAATGTTACAGTTATTACGTACTGGAGTGAATTAGCATACGGACGGAAATAATAAGGGAATAATAGAATCTATTTTTGCCCGACGAATAATAAAAATGGGGGTTATTATGTTTAAGCTGTATTTTCTTACCTAGAGCCAAATTATCTCAACTAAAAGTTTTTTTGTGTTTGTAGTGTAATTGCTATATATGTTAAAGACAACTCGAAAATGTGACGACACTCACAATGTCGCCGGTCCATCTAGTGGGAGGCCTACCTACGCTGCATCTTCCGGTTCGTGGTCTCCACTCCAGAACCTTTCTTCCCCATCGGTTATCGGTTGTTCGAGCGATGTGGCCTGCCCATTGCCACTTCAACTTGCAAATTTTAACAGCTATGTCGGTGACTCTGGTTCTTTGGCGAATATCCACGTTTCGGATTTTATCGCGCAAATAAACTCCGAGCATAGCTCTCTCCATTGCCCGCCAAAAGGTCCACCAAATGCCTCCAAAAGGTCAAGGACCACGTCTCAGTACCATATGTCATCACTGGCAACACACACTGGTCAAAGACCCTCGTCTTGAGGCACTGTGGTATCTTGGACGAGAAGATGTCACGATGAAAGTATGTGTACCTAGGGCAAATGCTCGAACTAGGAAAAAAACTATTTTGAGAGTGAGCTATGTCCGGCATTTCTCTGAGAGATAGTATCTGGAATGAAGCTATTTGCCAGAGAATGAATCTCACAGACACCTCATCCATATTAGCAAGCTCAATTGGCAGTGTGCCAGTCATATCGCAGAAACAATAACCATTGTGGTAGACTCGTTCCTCGTAGTCTAGCCTTCCTAATAGTCTAGGTAAAAATATCTTAGGGCAAGCTAGGCTTTCATACAAATTGGCGTACTTATTATTTATTATTTATTTATTATTAAAAACACTTATAAATAACACCATTACAGATAAACTAAAGCAATGCTATAACAACTTAAATAAATTTAAACTATTTTAATTTTAAGGTACAAAAATGTATTGTATATATTTTTTTACTTGTGGCTATATGTACTCACCGACAGGTTTGGGCGCCTTCCCCTTGTTCTCCTTGATCCAGTTGAGGTGCACGGCCTCGTCGAACTCCCCCAGGAGCAGGGTCGTCTTCCCCCCGTCCCTGTCCACGTGGTACTGCACCACGTGCTTGCCGTAGCAAAACTCGTACTTCCACCATCCCGTGCCCTATGAATATACTGTTTTATAGTTGCCATTTCTTAGTGGTTTAATTTTTTTCGGATTCTCTGAACGGCAATTTTATTCTGTTTTCGTAGCAGGTTATCAAACAAGAAAAAAACTCGTAGAAGGTTACAAAAATTCAAACGTGGACGAAAGGGCTAATACTCCAAACATGTTTTAATAGAAATGTCTATCTGTTAATTAATACCTTTTTTTACCTACCTATAGCCAAACACAAAACTTAAAAAATTTAACTAATAGAAAACCGCTTATAAATGTTATATGTATAGGCAACGAAGGGCCTAATTTTGAACTTTCTATAGATAGTTAAAATAAATATATATTTAGTTAAAATAAATCTATAGATAGTTAAGATAGTTTAAATTTAACTTATTTATAGACATAGGAACGAACTAATTCAGTATTTTTTATTGAGATACCCAAAACAGAATACTTTCATGTAATACTTCAAATCACGAGTGAATCGGTTTCTTCTAGGCAAGTGTGCTCCATCGTAGACCGCAACATCGCTTAGCATCAGGCGATATGGAGGTCAAAAGCAAGACAATTTTTTTTTATACTATAAATGCGAAATTGTTTTTGTTTGTTAGTTTGTTGGTTTGTGTGTTCCTCTCTCACACAACAACAGATCAACGGATCGACCTGATTTTTTGCATGGGTATGTCGAGTCATCGCCGATCGACGCGAGAGTGGTCCTGTCGTAGACTTGTTCACTTTAGTAATATATATCTCTCACCCCATTCAAGCAGTTCTCTCCGTTCAGGAACGCTCTAACAGGCGAGTCGTCGGTTATCGGCGCAGGAGTGGTATTGTCAGTGATTTTCGCCGGTTTTGTTGCGTCTTCGGTCAATTCCTCTTCGTCATTAGCTAGCGGGTGCAGTTCAAACTTAAGATGCGTTTCGCCGTCCTGCAATATTAGACACTATTTAGAAAACGTCAAAACTTAAAATTGTATTCCCCATAAAGCTTGAAACTGCGCCGATGGCGTTTAAATATTGGAAGCAGTGCTTTTGTTTATCCAGTAGTGTTTTTAATTTTAAATTGTTTTATTTGTGCAACTACAAAGATTTGTTCACATTTATCATAGTAATATTTTGAATGCAAAAGTTACTTATAGATTTCTTCTAGATCAACGTGTTTCATCCAGATACAGATATATTCTATTTCGCTGGCTCACTATTACAAGGTTCTATGTTATTTTCTTACAAGTTTTGTAATATCAATTAAAAAAAAATTAGTTTCATAAATATTGACTTAGCAGAGTTTATGCTTGAGAGAGATACTTTTACTCAAGCATAAACCCTGCTAAATCAGTATTTATGAAACAATTTTTTTTTAAATTGAAATTACAGAACGTGTTAGAAAATAACATAGAACCTTGTAATAGTGAGCCAGCGATTTATTAAAAGCGGTATATTTCTGTCTGTCTGTTATCTTTTCAATTACCAAACGGCTGAACTGATGAACTGACAAGTAATTAGATTAGAGTACATCTACTCGCACTAGCAAGAGACTCGCAGGATCTATCGATCCCGGGAAATGCAGAGCACATCTTGAAAGATATATATTTTCTGTCGATATGTTTTCGGACTATTTTCATACCAAAGTTATATGATTATTTACGGGATATTTACCGTGGTAAGGTTGTGGAATGAGCTCCCGATCATATAACTTTAGTGAACAATCGTGATAGTTTAAAACAGTATTTTCATACCCTTTGGGATCACACTTTACAATGACTGTGTGTGAAAGTATTGATGAATTGCTGCAAAAAATTGGTAATCAACCGTATTATAGACAGGTCTGGCGCACTCCGCACTTTAGGTATGAAGCTACAAGTAGCCGACTTGTCGGACCTGCCTGCGATAGACAGAGATAACGCGACAAAAGTTACACGATAGACAGAGAGGCAACTATGTTAATATAGCTGTAGGTAGTTAGTGCTCGCACACCCTAAATTCAACTTTATTGTGTAGTAGCAAGAGTCGCTACTTATTAAAATCATTTAGCGAGTGAATCTTCTGTATTTGTAGTATTATGTATTCTGTGTTATAGGTGCAATTGATTACTACATACTGATTGCAATACTTACCAGCTATCTGCAAGCAAAACTTTCAGCAGTACAGGCAACAAGTATCAAAAACATAACTAAAGCGAAATGAAATTACCTTCTCGATTTTCTCAACTTTCAAGACAGCTAGAACTTGGTCCTTAGGATTCTGATCCTGAAGGCAACGGAATAGTTATTCAAGCACTAGTGGTACTACTACAAAATAAATGCAAAATTAGCGAGAACACAAACTAAAATTAGTGGTGTCAAAACTAGCTGGTCACATTCAAATCAGTGGTAAAACGTAGACTATAGCATAAAACAGTAGTGTAGTTAGCGTTTTTTTTTTAAATGTTATAAATCAACCATTCAAAACAAATAATAACAAAATGGACGACTACACACAGTAAAATTATTGGTAAAAAATGTACATATAAGGGGTGTATCTCTAACAGACGACAAACAAGAAACAAGTTTTACTTTGGGACCAACCCTGAAATCGCACAAAAATCAGCTGTTCCATACACTTCATTTAGTGTTAATGATATAATTTTTTATTACCAATTTAAAAAAAAGGTTTCCCGAAATTTGTATAATACGCAATTTGGGTTACATGGTCGAAATAATATTGTCATCCATGTAACCGAATTTTCCAGTTGTTTTAATTTAAAACCAAACTACCAAACCGATTTTGATGAAATTTGTAAGAGACCTATCTGAAAGTAGGTACATCCTTGCAATTTTTTTTTTGCAATTTAGTTACCTCAGAGCTCCATCATTAGTGAACTGAGTAGGAAAACTATTTTTAAGTTGGCTAAAAACTTTATTTTTCTGAGGGTTGGTCTCAAAATGAAAGTTGTTTATAATGATGAAAATAAAAATAAAATAATAAAATAAAAAATGATGCAGTGCAATAATATCCTTGAATATGTCCATCCTCTGGAGATCACCATCATCATCATTATCAGCTTTTATGTTCCCACTGTTGGGCCACTAGCCTGCTCTTAGAGAGAGAGGATGGGCCCTAACCCACCATGCTGGCCCAGTGCATTTGAACTTTTGAGGTTCTTTGACATATCGGTTTCCTAACGATGTTTCTTTTGAGCGATAGCATCGAAACTGCACATAATTTATCCACTAAATAAGTAATTGGCGCGGACCGAGGTTCGAACCGGGTGCCGTCCGATTGTAAAGCACATGCACATGCTACTGATCGGCCACCATCGGTCCCAAGATGTCTAGAGATCGTCTAGAGATACACCCTATATAATACGCTAATAAATCAGTGAAAACAACTTAAAATAATTTTTGATAATGAGGACATTAAGATTAGTGAAAAAATATGTGACTATAGTACAATTATTAGTGAAAAAATCAGGAATTACGATCAAACCCTGGATTTTATGAGCCTGATCACGGTCAATACGATGCAATGACTATCCACTCGACCACTTGACTGCTCATCCTTTACCCCGCATAAGCCAAAGGTTCTAACATGTCAACCTAAACTATTTCAAGCGGGGCCAATCCTAGCGTGAATTGAATGAATGACTTTTGATTCTCCAACCACAAGCGTCGAGTCGCGACGAGTCTCCAATCACAAGCTGCCCCCCGCGACCGACGTGGCATCAGGTTGCAAAAGGGAATTTTGACTACATGTGCGATCAAGTGGTTATATTATCTTTGATACGATGCTATCTACTGTCACACTTAATCAATCATGCCCACAAAATCAAACTGTAGCTACTAAATGCATTTAGACAACATTAAAATTAAAAACCAAGAAGCTACTTACATTATTCATCAACCTGATGGTCTGGTGATGGAACCGTAAGCTATCAACCTCCATTTTGAGCATATTCCTTGGTTTCTTGGGCGCGTCGTCGACCGGCTGACAGCTTATGACATTCTCTCCGACGTCTTTGGGCTTGAACTGCGGATGTTCGCAGAGGAGAGGAGAGAGGATGATTATCTCATACTGGCAGGTGGAAGTTTCCTTGAAGGAATAGACTTCGTGCTTGCCGTGTGGGTAACACACGTAGCGGACTCGGGTTAAGCGGGGCTTGCCGCTTAGGTCGCAGATTGTTCCTGAAACGTAAAATTTTTGATGTCATCATCATCATTTCAGCCATAGGACATCCACAGCTGGACATAGGCCTCCCCCATCTATCTCCAAAAGGGCCGGTTGGAAGCGGCCTGCATAAAGCGTTTCCCTGTTATTTGATGTGTATTGTCTGTTAAATTGTGCCAGTACATCGGGGTTTTGTCTCTACAACAAGTCTCCAATACTACACCTGGCAAAATAGGGGTATAACAGTTACTCAGCGACTCGAAGCCTTGGTTTGGGAAGGCAAACACACAAATGCACAAATGCAGGGGCAAATGCACAAAACAGGATGTCAGTGCAGGTCCTATTACCCCCACTTTAAATTATAAATTAGAATCAGGTGAGTCGGTGCCACCACAGAAAAGTTTTTTTTTTTTTGTTTAAATTTGAATGGCTGTCAATGCATTTTTGTAAGAAATTTGTTGTAGCAAGTTGCACCCATATAAACATCAGTCATTCGAAATCAGTTAGCAACTGTGATGTAGACAAAGAACTTTGAGACCTAACCCAAAAGGGCAAGGTCCGAGTTCTTTGGATGAGGAGTTCGACATGTTGACATAAATAAGAATGTTCTGTCATAATGCCTGGCGACAGATTTTCCTTCTCATTTCCGTTCTATTTACATCTCTTTTCTGTGGGTATAGTCCAACACAGACCAATTCCCAATAAAAATGTGTACAAGTAGGGTAGGTTTCATTAGCTTACCATCATCCATAGTCATTTCAACATACGGTAGAGCACCTCCATCAACTTTAGTGGTTGGAGGAGTTTGACTGGCATCCTCAGTGTCTTTCATCAGTGCCTCGAACTTGGCCTGCTTGTCCGTACTCCAATGGCCAAGGAAATATTCTTGAGTGTTGACTTGTTTCCCTGTAACGTAATGTCAATACCGAAATTGAAGAGTATAGACGAAACTTAACTAGCAAAAAATACCACTGTCTTCTTCTTTGCAGTCTATTAGATAAGGATAACAACACTTCTAATTTGACTGTGCTTTTAAACACCTTGGCAACTCAGTGTATAATTTTCTACTACCTGGAGAGTTGGCGGCCAAGAGCAAGTATATTATACAATAAAAATAAAACACTGTAAATATCCCGTTAAAAATCATATGACTTCAATAAAAATAATTTTAAAAACTTTGACTCGTGAAAACTTTAAAGTTTACTGGTTTTTTTTAATGTCTATTATCACATAATCAAGGATTCAGAATAGTTTTGAAAAAAAAACATTTGCTAGTTTTTCATTCATTTTAAAAGTGAGACTTTGAAATAAGTCTTTCAATCAACATTTATTTGGATCAATGACAGAAATAGATATGAGGATTTTATCAGCAAAATCTTGCACAATGTGTGAATATTTTATTTTCATAGCTGAGTCTGCCGTTTGAGTGCTAAGTACATTATAAGCACATACATTTAAGAACCTATTCAACTTTTTTATGACAAACTGCAGAATTGACCGACTTATCACTGCAGTACAAATGCCTCTGTTACTTTGATTTAACTTTTTAAGGTGGGATACCTGCAAATGCAAGACAATGCGGCCATCAGCCATCTGTTCTGGGTGCTATGTGCCCTGCCCACTGCCACTTCAACTTATGAATTCAGTGGACTATGTTGATAAGTTTTGTTTGTCTACGGATCTCCTCATTTCTGATTTGATCTCTTAGAGAAACACCGAGCATAGCCCTCTCATAGCTCATAGCTCGTTGTGCGACTTTGAGCTAGCTTTAAAAGGCCCATAGTGAGAGACCATGTTTGTGTGCCATATATGTCATCATTGGCAACACACACTGGTCGAAGACTTTTGTCTTAAGGCATGTCAATCAGTGTAGGTCATCCTGTAAAACTTGGTGGAGTGTCTACCCCTGGAACATACAGTAGAATCTGGATATAACGACCTTCAAGGGACTGGCGATACTATGTCGTACTAACCGGATGACGCACAAAACGGCAGGATTATTTCTTGAGAACATTTATTACGAAACCTAATTTGAGTAAACAATATCGTCGCTAAAATAAGGTTAGTCGTTATAAGCGAAGTCATTATATATGAATTCTACTGTAATTGTTCCAAGGGTGGAGACACTAATCAGCAATCATAGTTTACGACATCCTAGGATACGATGGAGTGACGATATTCATATAAATAGTTGGCAAAGACTGGAAAAGAAAAGCCCATGATCGGACTTAATCTTGAAATAGGATTTAGTCCAGCAGTGATTATGATCATGAAGTGAAATATTAACCTTCTCTCTCTTCATGGTATTGCCTAATATACCTCCCATGGCAGACCTCATAGCTCCAGTAGCTCTCTAGCCTGTAAGAGCATATCTTCTGATCGAACAGAGGCTTCAACAGATTGATTGGTGATGGACCATCATACTCTGCAATGTTTATCGCTTCCTCGACTTTGAGCTCGGGAATACTGCACTCGTACTTCTCTTTGGTGGATGTGGTCACTTTCAGGATCTCATTGTTCTGCAACTTTATTAATACATAAATAATGAGACATTTCATAACTAAATACTTTATTAACGATACTTTATAATGATTAGTATTTACCTGAGGAGTAACAGACTCTCCGTCTACTAAATTGGCAAGGTTTTCAGGCTTCCCCGGCCAGTTTATACCGAACAAAATCGTATCATCGAAACCTTTGAAATCATGTTCGATACACAAGACAAGTCCAATAGCACTTATAAATAGTATCAGATAATGTTCCATCTTTTTCAGTTTACACGTACATACTAAACTGAAAACCTATGAAAAACTGGAAAATGCAAAATTTGCTATTATTAAAATAAAATTAATTAGCACTAAAAATGAAAACAAACTTTTTTCACGTAGTTTTTAGCCGGAGAATATGGAATGGTATGGTATTCACTATAGATCTTAAGAAAATTTATGAACTACGTAACTTAGTCGGGTAGTTTAGCATATGAGCTGGTATGCTGTCATTTGTCAACACTAATCGTGGTTGAAACTGGAATGTCAACATCAAATTTCCTGCTATTGTCAGTGTCAGTCGATGAATATATTTTTAATTTAGGTTCCTTGTGACTACGCCAACGAGCTGAAGAATTAGAGCTATGACTCAAGCCAAAGCTATCAAAGATTCAAGCCTTAGTGTGCCTTAGTCTTTTATATTATGTCTTCCTGTGCTCAAGCTGCAAACAAACTATCAGATTCGTCTCAAAACGGATGCGATAGTATGCTATAGGCCTTATTCCGCCTAGATAAATCGAATGTCTGAAGTCGATAGATGTTTTCCTCAGTTGAAATTAAGTCCGTCAGCCGCGGCCGCACGGTTGTAAATATTTGTTGTTTAGTTTAGTTCCGCTGTCATTTCGGAATATTGGCATAAACGTGTTCTGTTGTAGTGTAGGCAAATGCACAAAACGTGTAACTTCAAAATCATCATAAGAGAAAAGAAAAAAAATTACATTGTCATTTCTTCGTTTGCTGTCATTCGTTTCATTTTTCTGTCTTTCTGTTTTCGATGATTTCGTTATCACGAAAAAATGGCGTTTAGCTTTCCTGCCTTTTCCTATATTATAGCTTTAATTGTAGATGCATTTCTTATATTTTTCTCTATATTCCACGTAATAGCTTTCGATGAACTCAAGACCGATTATAAAAATCCAATAGATCAGTGCAATAGCTTGAATCCGGTAAGTAATAAATGTTCATAACCTAGACAATCTCTTTTTGCTTGTTCTGATCTAATTCCTATTTTTAATTGTTTCAGCTGGTTTTACCGGAGTATCTTTTGCATTTACTGATCAATGTGTTGTTCCTGTTGTCTGGAGAATGGTTCTCGTTGTTGATAAACATTCCATTGATCTTGTATCACATTCACAGGTAAACTAACTTTTGACCTCTGCTTAACTTATCACCCACTCAAATTCACATTGAGGATGTGTAAATTATAATATTCATCGGAAACAAATTTTTAGTACCTAAATAAAAAACATGTTACATAGTCATAATACCTTTGAAGCAATACTTACCTACTTAAATTTCTTGCCACATTGCTTGTCAAGTCAAGAAAGCCTTGCCACCGTCTGTTTCCCACGCATTGTCCTCCGACCGGCCAATCTACAAAATGTTTACTACCTTGAAACAAGACATTGGCAAAATTGTGGCAAGCCATGAACAAAAGATGAAGTTGAAAACTATAACCAAGTATCTTCAAGGCCAGAGTGAATAAGTAACTTCTAGGCCTACATGCTCCATCTTCGGCCACAACATCGTTTTCCATCAATTGAGATGGTGGCCAAAAGTAAAACTATTCAATATGTAAAAAAAAACTCCGGTATGTCTGCTTTTTGTATGAAATTTTATAGAAAGAAAGAAAGTAAGTTTATTTGAGACCAAATTAGGTTTTAAAAAAATTGCTTTTAGACTAGTTATAATATAAGGTCACAAATCGGCCCCAACTCAGCATAATGCTGGCTGTTAACAAGCACTGGTCTTCCGTCTTGTAGGATATGGATGCTGTATACTAATGCCCCAGTACCAGGGCCAACTCTAACATAAACTCTTTATGATAATCATCATTTCAGATACTACACAAGGCCGGTGATGTCAGGGCCGGGGCTGTATGACCCGACGAGCATAATGAATGCGGATGTGCTGACCACGTGCCAGCGGGAGGGTTGGATCAAGCTGGCGTTTTATTTGTTATCATTCTTCTTGTATCTTTACGGGTAAGTGATTTTCTTCTCTTTACCTGACTCTTTGAGAAGGAGGGTGTTTTAGGAAACTGACATGGTTTTCACACATTTTATTTATATTACACGGGAATCACTCACATAATAACCAATGTTAATAATTAAAAATGAGTCTAGCACAAATAATTCATATTTATGCACCATATTAATATCATTAGTTTATTCACATGAAAATTACACATATTTGGAATAGAAACAAAAATAAAACCTAAAACTACTTACAAAATTAACCCTTTACGGCGCAAGAGCATTAAAATTGTCGTTTTTTTGGTATGTTATGCTAAATAGTGTATAGATAACAGGAAAAATAAAAAAAAAAATCTTATTTTAAATAAATGATATATTTAAACTAATTTTATACATGTTGCAGAAATGCAACATTGTGCTTATTCTTCATAATTGTTCCAACAAATTTCATATATTAGTTAGGAGTTAAAAAAATATATTAAAAAGTTGTTTTGTACATTATAACATAAAGCAGCTCTAAATTTTTCGCAGTCTGTTTGCGTGTAGCCGCTGCAGCCGGGAAATTGACATCTCACTCATTTTTTGACCCATCCTGGCCAGTGCTCTACCTGGTCCAGTCTCATCTCTTTGGGTGAAAGGTGCGGAGCTGTACCTTTCTTCTTTTTTATTTGAATCAGGCTTTCGATATCGCTTGTACTCTTTATTCGTCTAGTTTTATATTTGCATAAGGTCTCAGCTATATTTAATCTAAATTCAGCGGAGTTGAGAATCTTACTTAGGACTTCCATTTTCTCCAACACATTTGTTCATCTACAGACAAAATAAAGTGCTTTAAAAGGGATTCAATAAAACATATTGTTCTATCAATGGTTGGACTTTATATAGTCTGTCAGAATCTTGATGTTCATATCGCGCTGTTATCATTGAAATGCAATAGTTGCCCGAGTTTGTTGTGGCTTCAATGGCGTATAGTCTCTTGTATTTTGGGAGAAGCCAATTTTTTCTGTCCAATTCATTTATACATTGGGCACGCGAACTATTGAAAAAAAGCCTATGTCTATAAATTGTTTGATCTCCTAACTGGTGACACTTGCGGGCTTATCAGCATTTTTTGTACGCTATACAAGTTGGTCTGATCCCGTATGAGGACAATAATGTTATTTTAGTCAACAGGTAAGAAAATTTATTGTAAGTTGTTTTCTTTTGTTTTATTTCTGGAAGTAGTTCTGCCGATCCTCGGAACATCAGCTAGTCCTGATCCAGTTCTAAATTGTTTGTTTTCCATGTAACATTTTCCCGAGGATCATGTGTATTACCTGGAACCAAGGCGCTGGTACCGCCGAAGGCGTTGTCGATGAGATACGTAGTTTTTGGGATACTACTGATGTGCTTGTATTTGGCTCATCACTAGCAGTAATCTAGGGCAATTAAGTGGCAGCCTGAGTTCTGTTTTCGAATTAATTTTGTTCATCATCTGAAATTTCTTTTCATCAAGTGCAAAGCGTACGTTGGATCAGCTATGTCATTGTCACTCGAGAAAGCTAAGCCATCTTCACTGTCCTTCCACGCTTCCAATATGGCTTGCAAGTCTTTTTCAGTCAAATTGCGTAATTCACAACTCATTTTGACCCTAAAAATAATTATCAATTTCAAATAGGACAGTACTACCAACTTGAA
The DNA here is from genome assembly GCA_932305915.1 of Agriopis marginaria. Lineage (NCBI taxonomy): Eukaryota > Metazoa > Arthropoda > Insecta > Lepidoptera > Geometridae > Agriopis > Agriopis marginaria. The sequence continues at coordinate 18,049,804 of OW029920.1, read as the reverse complement.
CACTAAAGCGCAATGTTGCAGATGTACAACAAAAGAAAAATCAATCCTAAGTCTGGAATTAAAACATTATTCAATGAAACTATACTGGAACAGTACTAATAAAGCACTTACCTTTACACCATATCTATTTCAAAAAGCAATTGTAATTTTTTTCAATAAAAAACACATTTTGAAAAATCATTCAAACGCCGTGAATTTTTTAATACCTACTTGCCGCTTTGAACGACCAAAACATACAACTGACGCCATCTAGTGATCCATTCAGTTATTACATCTCCAAAGCGGTCTGTAGCAGTATGACAACACGGTGTTAAACTCGTCTAGTCGCTTAGGGTATATTTTTATGTGGAAAAAATCGGTCTGTTGCAGAAGTGCAACCCAGCGCCGTAAAGGGTTAAAAACTAATACTAAACAACGCGGCAATGCGGCCAGCATTTTGGGAACGATGCCAACGGGCAGCGGTTTATTAGATTAGTTTAGTTTAATATAATATATTTTTATTTAGCGTATTTAATTTAATTTAGTTTAGTATTAGTTTTTAATTTTGTAAGTAGTTTTAGGTTTTATTTTTGTTTCTATTCCAAATATGTGTAATTTTCTTGTTTTAATAAATCAAGAAATACTAAACTAAATTAAATTAAATACGCTAAATAAAAATATATTATATTAAACTAAACTAATCTAATAATCCGCTGCCCGTTGGCATCGTTCCATATCATTAGTTGTAATAATTAAATAATAATTTTAGTCCTGTCAGATTGGTTTAGTTTAGTGAGTGGAATGACAGAATAGACGCCACTGCCTAGGTATTGTATAGAATACCGGATTATACAGATTGCCGGTAACATTATATAATTACTCATTACTTTTCTAACAAGTGTCTAAAGGTGTTTAACCCTTGCTGCGTAAACATGTACAATGTACATACAGTCAAAATCTGTTATAACGACATCGAAGGGACTACTCATATTGAGTCGTAAAAACCGATAGTTGTAACAACCGATAAGGCGGTCATATAACATTCAGCCAGGACCTTTGATTTTGGTCACTTTAACCGGTATGTTGTTCTAAACGATGTCGCTATAAATGGTTTTGACTGTATTTTATTTTTTTGATGTATTTTTAGTTTCAACATTTATTTACACGAAACATATTCAAAACACAGTATTTAAAAACTAAAACTATACATAATTATTATATACAAATAAAAATAAAAATCTATATATAAAATATTAAAGGTACCAAATTATAAAAATATTAATCTAAAAGCCCCTCGGTGAAGGTAAAAGTGGCCAGAATGCTGGCAGCATTGCCACATTGGATGGCAATTCAAATTTTTTGACCAAAGTAGGCGCCAGCATTCCGATCACATGTCGCCTCCATCAAACGTTTGGCCAAGTCCTTATATAAATCATGGGCAGCTGGCCCCCACGGTCCTAAGGTCTCGACCCCACACAGCACAAACATGTACATTATTACATTAAGAGAAACAAAAGTCTCACTTATCAAGATATCACTTGATGCTGCACTTATTTTTTGTAATAGGCTTGCGCTAGACTGCCGACTCGCCTGATGTTAAGCGAAGATGCTGTCTAAATTATCTGTATTTGAATTTATCTCTCTTTGTTTCAGAATGATCGTGGTATTGATCGCGGCGTAGTTACTTAACTCATCTTTAGTCTTATTCAGAATTGTCGGATAGGCCTGTTTTAACTAAAAGGTGTTTGTCTCGTTCCTATCAGGAGTTGACAGAGAACTTTAAAGTATAGATTACCTTATCGAATGTTTGTGAATAACGGCGTAAATCAACTCAGATCTAGTTAACTTCAATAAGTCATAATTTTATTTATTAATTAGTCCCGAATGTTTGGTTGTAAAGTGTATCAGAGAACAAGACAAGTGATGTGACAGTTTTGATGTGATTCAGTATTTTGATAATAAAGTTTTAATATTCCAATCCGATGTCATTTTTGAATATAAATAATCATAATCATATATATATAGCCTTTAGCCTTCTTCTGGGTTTCTGGAGCTTGTAACTATTACTTCTCAACTGACTTCAAATAAACTGGCCAAGTGCAAGGGCTCGCACACTGAGGGTTCCGTACCACCACCAAATTCAATAACGAAATAACCAGTTATAACTTGGTAATGAACATAAATTTGTCACCGACTCGCACTTAGCCATTATTTATTATTTGTTGTTATACTTTAGAGTGTGTTCTATAATCATGTCAAGTTTGACGCTTGTACGTATTACCGTTTTTACGCGAGAGCTAATACAAAAATATGTAAAAAAATACGTATGTTGTATGGGGACCCCCTTGCGTTTTTACTTTTTGAGTTTTTTATTATTTCTCCGTTAATCCGCCTTAATATTGCATATTCTGCAAAATTTCTGTAAATTTCAACTGGCTATCTATTATGGTTCGTAAGCTACAGCCGTTTAAAGTTAGGATGGACAGACAGATAGACAGACAATGTAGGTTTAGTAATAGGGTCCCGTTTTTACTCTTTGGGTACGGAACCCTAAAAAGAAGGAGGAGGTTAAATTGACTGATCTTTCTTTGTGTATGAGAAAAAAAAAAACAATTTCAAAATAATTAGGAAACTTCTGCAACCGTCAAGGAATTAATGGAACAAAGTTATATAGTCACGGTAAACAGGTACGCTCATTGCATCATGATTTCTTGTTGATTAGATAAGAAGCACAGCATAGATTGTGAAATCATGTTAGATATCATATCTAGAATCTACCGTTTCCTCTAGTCGTACATGTTAAAATTAAAACTACCGACAAAAAGCCTTGTGCATAAAATGGGTTCGGTAGGTAAGACACTATGTAATTACGACTTGGTACTACATTTTATTGGCTGAGTCGCTGAATCGCTGGCATCCATTGGATGCAGATGGCAGGCTGTCGTTCAGTGTGGAGGTTAAAGAGGGAGGCGTATGTTCAGCAGTGGACGTCTTCCGGCTGCTGATGATGATGATGACTACATTTTATTATCTGCAACTAAGTAGATATTTTTAGAGAGTGTCCTACGCGCTAATTGTACCTGTTTTTTTTAAAGCGTTCATTTTTGACCTCTGACGCAAAAAGAGGGGTGTTATATGTTTAACGGGTATCTTCGTGTCTGTCTGTTGTGTGTCATATAAGTCCCAAACGGCTGAACCGATTTTCATTTAGGTTTTTTGGTTTGAAAGGTCACTTGATCGAGAGTATTCTTGCTATATAATTCAAGAAAATTTCTCGGTGATAAATTTCTGGTCATTACCAAGTTCATAACTGATAATTTCGTTATTTAAGTGTATGGTGGTACGGAACCCTCAATGCGCGAGCCTGACTCACACTGGGCCAGTCTATTTTCTTACTTAGCAAATTGAAAATGTGCGAAAGGCAGTTCTGACGCTCGCTTACTAGGTTTTTTCAAACCCACTGTTAACAAAAGTTTCCAAACGCCACTGCACAAAAAAAATCATCAATCAAATGAGAAACTCGAACATCGGTAAAAAATTAGGTCACGAGTTTTATAAACCGTTAGAATACAATTTTACGTTGAGATGAGACCCAGAATAAATACGTACTAGAGCAATTTAATTACGTGAAGTAGTAGTATACTACTACTTCACGTAATTAATTAAATAGAGCAATTTAATTACGTGAAGTAGTAGTATACTACTACTTCACGTAATTAAATTGCTCTGAAACTCTGACGGCTTAACTTATAAACGTTACTTAAAAGTTAAGCAATGCTAAAATTGCTGTCTACTTCCCGTTGACGGACCCCCGCACCAATTACTTATTTAGTACCAACTTAAATAAATTTTGTGCAGATTTGATGCGAAACGGTGGAGGAAAAATATCATGAGGTAAACTGGTATGTCCATGAACCTCCTGGCTACGCCTTGACAAGTCGTGTACGTTTAAGAAACTTAAAAATCGCGAGCAAACTGCAAAACCTCTAGTCGTTTTGTAAAAAAAACAGATACGATTTTAATTCTCTGACCACAGAAGATAATTAACGTACATTGTAGGTACTACCTGGTCTAGTGACCTCAGTTCGCAAGTTCAATGAACTTGATCCGGCGTGTTAAATTGACCCAGTTTCAAACGAACGTGATAAATTGGCAACTCATCAAAAATCGCGTGCGTGCGTGCGTACTGCGTACCCACCTACGGGCCGACTGAGGTACCAGTCTAAATGGCCAAAAGAAAGTTGAAAAATTTCTGCGGATGGCTGTCAGTTTTGATCAGATTTTTTTCGAATCACCTGTAACCAGATGCCCTGCTTTAACTGTTGACTATATAGTAGATCTTATACAGGGGCTACTTTTAAATGAAAATAAAAATTCTACATGACGTCAAAGTATAAAATATACGAACGGTCATAGACATATTATCTCAATGCCAACGGTCCTTTCAGATCATTGTTAGATACCTACTATCGCGTTGAATTTGTTTGCAACTCTTGAGTATTTGCCTCCATGAGTGCTGCAGCGCTTCTGCCTCAATAATCGAAAGCGTTCAGCGTACTGGAGAAGCTCATTGTGTCCGGAAAATGGAAGGAAAAAGATCCAGATGAAGTACCTCAACAACATTATCCGACGAAATGTCAAAACGACTGGAATCTAAAATCGGACGCAATCCACCAGGCTAGGCACCGTCTGAGATAGAAGCAGATTTGTGACGATTTGTCGCTATCTACCGCGGAGTCGGGAGCATCAGGTCGGACGCTAGAAATGTGTGAAGGAAATCTGTGATGAAAAAGGAAAAAAAACAAGTCGCCTTTCAAACAAATAAACACTAAATCATAATCGGTTCAGCCGTTTGGGAGCTACGATGCCACAGCAGACACACAGCTACACACATTAAACTTATTTATAACACTTCTCGTTATATGTCGGGCGGGGGGTTAAAATGACAGTCACACTCGACGAAAATCCCATAGTAAAAATTGTTCATAGTGGTACGAGTACAATGACCTTGGTTGCATTCGGCTTCGTTCATCCCAAGCTTATAACCCTGTAATACTAATGGTCTTTTGAGACCATATTTCTACTTTCTCTCAGATGCTTGTTTGGAATACCTAAACAGCCGAACTTTTGGAGAAATGTTACGACTACAAAGCATGCAAAATAATTTCTAACGGGCATTTCTCTGTGTGGCACAAGAGCAGAATTAATTTACGTAATTTGTATAGATAAAAATAAAAGTTAACCAATATTTTAACAGTTGAAAATATGCGTGATGCTGGTGATTAACAATATTATTATTGTGTTTGCCTACATAATGATAATAGTCGCCCACAACCTTGTCCTTAAACGCTTTGGTAATGATCACGTAACCGCGCCATGCTGAAAATAGGTCGGAAATATTTCGTAGTCGTAAACGCCGCCAGTGTTCCAGGCGACTCGCTGGGAAGCAGATCGCTATGCTCTCCCTGCTTACGTTGCTCGTGGCGCTCTCGCTCGCGCGCGATGGCGACTCCGCGCGCGTGCTCGGTCTCTTCCCCCATACCGGGAAGAGTCACCAGATGGTATTCGAACCGCTCCTGCGGCGGCTAGCGGAGAGAGGACACCAAGTCACCGTCGTCTCCTTCTTCCCGCTCAAAAACCCACCAGCCAACTACACCGACGTCAGCCTCGAAGGAATGTCGAAACCCGGTGTAGAGACCTTCGATTTGTCGTTTGTCGAGAACCCTAAAACAACTTTTGAGGCCGTATCTTTACCGCCTTTGGATAGAATTGTGAATAAATTAACTGAGTTTACACCATTGGCGTACATGGCGCTAGATGTGTGCTCAAAGATTGTGAGTTTCTCGCCGTTAGCTGATGCTCTAAAGAAGGAGTATGATGTGGTGTTAGTGGAGAACTTCAACAGTGACTGCATGCTGGGCTTGGCGCACGTGTACGAAGTGAAGGCGCCGATGGTAGGGCTGTCGTCGTGTGCCATGATGCACTGGTCTGCGGACCGCATCGGTGCTGTCGATAACCCGTCATACTTGCCTATCGTCAGCGGTCACTACCCTACCAGGATGACGTTCTGGCAGCGGCTAGAGAACACATTCTTTAACTATTTCTACAAAGCGTGGTTCAGATACAATATCCAGTTGAAGGAGCAAGAAATCATCGAGAAACACTTTGGCAGGCAGATCCCCGACCTTCAAGTCTTGGGGAAGAACATCACGATGATGCTGGTGAACGTATTCCACAGCCTGACCGGTGTGCGACCTCTGTTGCCGGGGGTCGTCGAAGTGGGAGGAATGCACTTGAATTACAGCAGGAAACCGGAACACATCCCAGCGGTAAGTTTATAGCTCTAGATATTCACAACTTTATTTGTTTTAATATCGGCATCGGCAATTATTATCGGGCAAGTTGGTGGCAAAAAGTAGATCAATTCTGTACAGGGTGTAAGGGGAACACTCTCGAAGCCAAAATAAGGTAATTGTACTCATCATTATGAACTACTTTTAGTATGGGACGAATTCTGAAATCGCGAAAAAAAAAATAACCATACATTTTGTCGAGTGTCAATGACCGTTTTCTATAATAGAACAGCTGATATTTTTTTCGCGATTTCAGGGCTGGTCCCTTAGTAAAAGTTGTTCATAATGATGAGTACGTACAATTACCTTCATTTGGCTCCGAGAGTGTTCCCCGTACACCCCGTATATTAAAAAAAAGTACAGTATCGGTACATCGGTACACTACGCAAATTTTTACCTAACTTCTAACGTAATAGTCATGTTTGTGGAACAAAGATTAAAGATATACGGAGTCAAACAGTCCAAGTGTCAGTGAACTTGACCTTAGGCGTTATCGATTACCTAACACAACATGGATACAAGATGGAATTCTGTAGCTGAAAAAGTATTAGCATAATAATTTCATCTTCATCATCATTATACTTATTGTTTTGTTCTACATGTTTGTATTGTAATTTATTAAGTTATTTTTGCGACGACGAACTATAAATTTATTGTTAGCAGTGTTCTCATGGAAGTGATGTAACATCTTATATGAGAATAAATGTCTATAAACCTATTTCATCATCATCATTTCAGCCATAGGACATCCACTGCTGGACATAGGCCTCCCCCATCGATCTCCAAAAGGGCCGGTTGGAAGCGGCCTGCTTCCAGCGTTTCCCCGCGGTCTCTTTTCTTTTAGATCGTCTGTCCATCTTGTGGGTGGACGTCCTACGCTGCGCTTACCGGTCCGTAGTCTCCATTCCAGAACCTTTCGGCCTCATCGGCCATCTGTTCTGCCTGATATGTGCCCTGCCCACTGCCACTTCAACTTGCTAATCCGGTGGGGTATGTCGGTGATTTTCGTTCGTCTACGGACCTCCTCATTTCGGATTCGATCTCGTAGAGAAACCCCGAGCATAGCCCGACGGAAGTAAACTTTCCTCGAAACTTTAAGTGGGTTTTTTTTTGCGAATCAAATTGAAGACTTTCTCATAATGTTCAATGAGATGGTTTCCTGTAGCTTATCAGGTTTCATTTCACAGAGGTAAAAAAAATATGAACCCTTGTTATTATTAATTCAGTTTGCGATACCTCATAGCTTGTGAGTTCAAGATGTTCCTGATCGCATCAGAGAGTCAGGTACGTTACAGAGCGTCGCATGTAAAGGCCAATAAGAGACTTGAAAAATTTCTACATGGCTTCCTCCACTACTTCCTCCTTCTACAGACAAGTTGCATCAGTACTGCCATAGCCAATTACCGTATTCGCAATGACCAAATGATGACGCATAACCATAGCAATGTCAACATCAGCAACTCCTCCCCGCCTCTCCTTTTCGTTCCCGCTATGATTATAAAAATGCTGCCGTAGGTTGTCGATTTTTACCAATATTGGTCACAAAGATTTCATACTTTACTAAATTGGCCCAATTGAGTAGAAATGGCAACAAACGGTTGAGCGCTGGCCGGCGCTCTTTAACGGCCTCTTATAGCAAATTTGACAGTTTTAAATCAATTTTATTCAGCTAAATTACAATATTTGAGCTGGAAAAAAATACATGTCATAGATACATCTGTGTTTGAGTTTATGATTTGGTTCAAAACACGATAAAATAAACTTTCCTCGACCAAAAAAAAATCTGGAACAAAGTCTATTCAGTTTTTTTTTTTAAGTTTTATGCTCTAATGAAAGCTCGTTACAACCTGGAAATTGCATGTACTAAAAGGCAATTTTATTCAAAAAAAAATTATTTGGATAGAATTTTGATAGTGAATTGTTTCGTTTTTTAGTGAAATTAAAACCGTAAAAGGGTCGCGAGAATTTGCGCGCACTGCGTTCAGTACCGCGCCAGGCGTCATCGAGGTCGTACCTATGTTCGTTTTTGTCGTTGCACTCCCCCCACGGGCGTCCTGACTCTTGGGTGGCAAAATACATCGTCGCTATAACTTTGCGGGGACTAAGGGAGCGTTTTGTTGCCTACGAGACTCAGTTGGCCGTTAAATAACTTATGTACATTTCGTAACATTTTTGATAACTTGGGCTGACCTATATTATTTTGCTCTATGGGTTGACGAAAGCTGTCCAACGAACATGAACGCGTAATCTATTATTATGCTCCGGAGCCCACGTGGATACTAGGACTAGCGAAGCGCTAGCTACACTTTCTCTATGGAGGAATAGGACAAAGACGATGATGATTTTGTTATGAGTAAAACTGAGTAGGCAGCACTGACCTCTCGCAACACAATGCCAGTTCAATGCGCCTTGCAAACCAACACTGCAATAGCAAAATATAAACTCGAGTCTCAATTTAGACATTTCACAAGGAGTAGGTGGTACTTTTTGAATGAAAGTAGGTATCACGCGAAGCGGCCAGTGCTAGAGTTACCCAAGATAATATTATTACAGTTAACGTTGCGGTCACTTTAATAGTTTCTAGATTGATTGATATCCGTTCTGTTATTGCGCGGTATACATTTTTATTGAGTCTGCAGGCATGTATTTTGATGCAAGTGGGTTCTGTAGGTGCGACGCTTTTTATGTCGATGATTAGAATATAACTTTTATTGCATAAAACTGGTACACGAGTAGTTACATAAGTATCTATCACAGTTATATCTTTGGGTGTACATTATTACAAGGTTTTATTTAGTCTAGCCCAAGACAAAATATTTTTCATTAAAAAAAAAACTAATAGTAAAAGAAAGTTATAGCTATTAGTGTTCACATAATAAAACTATTATTTCAGTCAATACCTACAGGGGAACGCAGAAAGGGTGTGCTAAGCCGAAATCGGCCCAGGATACCCATCGTTATAAATAACAACTTACCAACCAACCAACCAACCCTGGAACCAGGGACCAACCCTAAAATCCGAAAAAAAAATCTATTGTTATAAATTTACTGTTATGCTTTTGATTTGCGATTAAATTGTGCCACTTCTATTAGTTTGAATTCCAGCGGTATATCATTGTATATTTTGATTTGTAGAAGCATTGATTTGTTATGTGCTATTATGTCTTCTGTGGTAGAAGGAAACATTTGAGAACATGTGTATGCCGACAGCGGAAGTCGCCAGTACGCCTCGAATTGGTTTTGAGAAAGTGTTTTTCATTGTTCTTTACAAAATTTCTAATGAATTCAACTAAATTTTATTTCCTAATCAATTCATCATTTTCATTATTTATCTTGTAGTAGGCACCTATTTGGCTTTCATTCGTTTTGTAACTGACTGTACATACATGATTGGTCGATTCGACCACTAGAAATGTAAATAAAATAAAATAGGTTTAACTCGGCCACGAGGCCAAGTTTACCTACTGGCGCTGAGATACCTTTGGCCCTAGAATAGAATAGAATAACTTTTATTGTTTCAAACTGGTATTCACTACGTAACTTACGTACCTAAGTAAATGTATCAAGATAATTTTAAAAACCCCTAATAATTTTTTTTTGGGGTTCCTACTTCCTAAGTACCAGCTCACTCAATCATAACTAACGTAAGTAATAGTTACATTGATAAATGGTATCACAAGAAATAACAGTATCTACAAGGTGATATGTAACTCAATAAGGAAATATGTAACATATACATGGTAACTACTTAATAGATATAAAATGTACCTAATTGTACTTACTCAACACATATTAATAAAAATAACATAAAAACCTTGCCCTTAAACGCTTTGGATGTCACCCTAACGATTATCACGTAACACGGCACGCTGAAAATAGGCCAGTTCGATCGAGGGTACTTGGCGGCGAGCGACGAGTGCCGGCAGACGGCAGTCCTCCAGCAGACTCGCTGCGAGGCACAACTCGCGATGCTTTCCATAAATTCCATACTCACGTTGCTCGTGACGCTCACGCTTGCGCGCGATGGCGACTCCGCGCGCGTTCTCGGTCTCTTCCCCCACACCGGGAAGAGTCACCAGATGGTGTTTGAACCGCTCCTGCGGCGGCTAGCGGAGAGAGGACACCAAGTCACCGTCGTCTCCTTCTTCCCGCTCAAAAACCCACCAGCCAACTACACCGACGTCAGCCTCGAAGGAATCGCAGAATTGGGCGTTGAATGTTTCGATTTATCGTTTTACGAAAATCCGAATTTAATCTTAAAGGCTTTGCGCTTGGATAAAATTGCAAAACAAATCTCTGAGTTCACCCCGTTAGCGCCTATGGCGTTGGATGTGTGCTCCAAGTTAGTGAATTTTGTACCATTGGCTGAGACGCTGAAGAAAGATTACGATGTTGTTTTGGTGGAGAATTTCAACAGTGATTGCATGCTTGGTTTGGCGCACGTGTACGGCGTGAAGGCGCCGACGATCGCCCTGCTGTCCAGCTCCATGATGCAGTGGTCTGCGGACCGCATCGGTGCCTCGGACAACCCATCACACGTGCCCATCATCAGCGGCGACTATTCCTCCAAGATGACGTTCTGGCAACGGCTTGAGAACACCATCCTGATCAATTTCTACAAAGTGTGGCACCGGTACGCTATTCAGCTGAAGGAAGAAGAAATTATCGAGATGCATTTCAGCAGGAAGATTCCTGACCTCCAGGATTTGGGGAAGAATATTAGCATGATGTTGTTGAATTCGTTTCACAGCCTGAATGGCGTGCGGCCGCTGCTCCCGGGGACGGTGGAGGTGGGTGGGATGCACTTGGATCACAGCAGGAAACCTGAACATATACCAGCGGTGAGTTTTTATTCTACTCGTCGCTAGAAACCTATACCTGCAAGATCTAGAGTCTAGATCTTGATTCTAGACGATGGGTCATATTTCGGCAAGAGTTGCGATCGACAAAATTGTATGAACAATCCGATAGCCAACTAAATCGTTATATTTTCTTCTATGGTGATTTAATCAGGAAATTCGCGTCGGCGAAGTTTTATCTAACTCATAATAGTGTTCATAGTTAGGTTAAGGTACTTAAAGTTACTTACCTACATACCTGCTGACTGAAATTATTATCTACCAATGCATGTACATTGTAGGTACATACTACGTTGAAGTCATAAAATTGCTAGCAAAAGCAGCCTTGAATTTGAGAGTTTATTGGTACCTGCTTTATTCTTTGGCGGCAATACCTTTGAGTAAAACAGACGGATAATCAGGACGACCAATTGACCAGAGAAGGGCGCGCGAATCATCCTCAAAATCGAACATAATCGTCCCTTTGCCAGCTACTTAGCCAGTAGCCAGTAAGTAGGTAGTACTTATCTATTATTTGTTCTAACCATTTTTCGTTTCCTCTAAAAGAAATATAGACCTTCATATGCCATCAACAATAACAAAGTTGAATACAAAACTGTTTCCATAAATCAATCTTTAGTTCCAAGAGCTTATAAAAAATATAATCATTATGGTTTGGAAGTACCTACATAGTTTTAAAAATCTTCATAATCACTCGCACTATTGTTCCCGTGACAGAATTCAGTCATTAGTAAGCATCTCAAGGTGGTTCCTGATGGGTAGCTTATTTAATACATGGTGCATGCTTCGTGTTCCCTATATCAACTGAAGAGAAGGTGTCATCATCATCATCAGCCAGAAGACGTCCACTGCTGAACATAGGCCTCCCCCTTTAACCTCCACACTGACCGACAGCCTGCCTTTTGCATCCACTGGATGCCAGCGACTCTCACTGTCGTCGGTCCATCTAGTGGGAGGCCTACCTACGCTGCGTCTTCCGGTTCGTGGTCTCCACTCAAGAACCTTTCTTCCCCATCGGTTATCGGTTCTTCGAGCGATGTGGCCTGCCCATTGCCACTTCAACTTGCAAATTTTAACAGCTATGTCGGTGACTCTGGTTCTTTGGCGAATATCCACGTTTCGGATTTTATCGCGCAAAGAAACTCCGAGCATAGTTCTCTCCATTGCCCGCTGAGTGACTCTGAGTTTTTCCAAAAGGCCAACAGTTAAGGACCACGTCTCAGTACCATATGTCATCACTGGCAACACACACTGGTCAAAAACCCTCGTCTTGAGGCACTGTGGTATCTTGGACGAGAAGATGTCACGCAATTTCCCGAACGCTGCCCACCGAGTTGGATTCTTCGGGCGACCTCTTTGCTTAAGTTGGACTTACCTAACTGAACAATCTGAAGAGAAAGTGTATTGAACCACAATTAATGGGAACTTAGTGGTTGGAAGTCAAAGGGAATTAATTCCGCAAACAGTGGAAACTTATCTGACCTAGAAGGTTATCAAAGCTTTCAAACAAAGAGAAAAACATCGTTTGTCGATGAGCGAGTTCGATGCATTGTGCTGTTGACCGCACTATATCCTGACTGTCCTTACAAAGTTAGAGATAAAATGTATTCTCTTATAGCCTCATTTATTAGACTCGTCAGTCCTGCAAAATTTCAATATTGTACTATACGTAGCTTCTATCGCAAGTTGACTTTTTTTTTTTTTTTTTTTTAATGGCAAAGGTTAAAAAACATTTTTGCCAAAAACAAGTAAATGGCTGCGGAGAAAAAGACGGAATCTAGAATTTAGCTGAAACAAAAAGAAAATATCCTATAAAATACAGAGGCTACAAAACAAAATAAAATGGACACTTATTACAATAATAATTATTACGTATAAAATTACGTTTGAAGTGGAAAGTCAGCGTCTCACGAAAGTAAAAGTCGTAGGGTAGACCAGTTGCGAGTGGAAATTCAGGGCCCTGTCATTTTTGAACGTACAAGTTCTTAGCTTGTGATTAACAGTGACCGATAGTCTTATTGTAGATTGGCCCAGAATTCTTGTTGGTTTTATTTTGGTGTAACAACCGCAAAACGTCACGAATACGAGTATTTCAGGAGCTTCAAGTAAATAAAAATCGTCACCCAAATTGAAAATCAGAATGTTCGAGTGAAGTCCGACCCATAGAATAATTATTTACTGTGATCAATATATTCACAGGTCGAATGTCAAGGAATTAAAAAGTTTAATTTTGCGTCCGATTTCAGTTCAACAAAACCCTGAATGAGCATTGTTTTCTTGTAACTTTGCATTCATAATGAAAAGTGTGCAAGTTTCCTGTGTTTTGTCCTTACCGGGGCTGGTATCATTATGCTATGTGTGTACTTATGGGTAAGAGAAAATCTACTTCTGATGAGTCATGCTTTTGATGTTTGTAGGCTTCGGCCAAAATAAAATTAATGGACGGGCCATAACCATTGAACTTGTTCAGTAAAAACGAGTCAAAACCTACGGACATATACTTCAACAACTAATTATAACCATGTACAGAACAAAAAACCGCTGTCTATTTTTTGTAATAAATGTATTATTACAAAAAATAGACATCGGTTTTAGGCATAATTTTGTGATGTTTCGTTCTCATTTAACAATCACCTTGTGTCGCACTTCCTACGCCTAGAGACCGACAAAAACAAAGTGAGCGCCGGCGCTCATTTTGTAATCTTCAAAAATGTGCTCCTTCTGGGCCCTCCCATTCATTTTATTTTGGTCGAAGGTTCTAGGCATGTAATTATAAGTGGATACCAGAAGATCTATTTACTTCACAGGGGTCAACCCGGTCAATGGCTAAATGTATCTAGGGCAAGATATTCATTAATATTATCTAATTGATATTTAATTTTGGTCCATCGTCTGCTTTAATATTTTAAGATTAGGCTTAAGTACTGGTTTATCCTTTGAGGGTAGGTAAATAAGTATTAAAAGTCATTATCATTAGTAAATTTATATGATTATTTACGGGATATTTACCGTGGTAAGGTTGTGGAATGAGCTCCCGATAATAATATTTCGGCGCAGTTACATGCACCATGCACAAGTTCATTCCACAACCTTACCACGGTAAATATCCCGTAAATAATCATATAACTTTAGTGAACAACCGTGATAGTTTAAAACAGTATTATCATTAGTGTTTGAAAAACTTACTATTAGCTATCGTATAATATGTCATGTTGTGAGATGGTACACGTTTTTTTTTGTTTTCATAATGACTACCTACTTACGTAATGACTACGTACGTACTTTACATTTTTGTATTTGACTCAAATGATTTAAAAAAATTATTTCTATGGGATTTGCTACATTATACATGGTTTCACGGCAAAGGTGTACCTACAAAGCCAAAACGGTCCGGTGAACTCCGGTGTCCTTATCATTATGAACAGCTTTTAGTATGGGACCAACCCTGAAGTCGCGAAAAAAATATCAGCTCTTCCATAGTTACTTTTGTCGAGTTTGAATGGTAGTTTTCTATGGAACGGTAAATATTTTCGTGTTTTCTGGGGTCCCATAGTAAAAGTTACAATGATACAAGAAAGAGGGTAAATCGTTATGTCTGCACCTAACTTTTTAACTGTTCGACCAACCACCCGCATTCTTCAGTCTTCCCGTGAGCACGGTGCATGTCCTAACTGCGCCGAAATATCGGGAGCTCATTCCACAAATATACCGTAAATAATCATATAACTTTATTGGTTTGTGAACTTGGTGAAAAAAAAGTAATACCTAAAGTTATATGATTATTTACGGGATATTTACCGTGGTAAGGTTGTGGAATGGGCTCCCGATATTTCAGCGCAGTTACATGCACCATGCTCACGGGAAGACTGATAACTGCGCTGAAATATCGGGAGCTCATTCCACAACCTTACCACGGTAAATATCCCGTAAATAATCATATAACTTTAGTGAACAACCGTGATAGTTTATAATAGATAATACCTATACCTATATGTTACATTAATAAGGGAATCCTGGACCCCATTCGACTTAGTACCTACCTATAGGTACACCCTTTCCGCGTTACTTTGCTTGCAATATGAAGCCATAATCTGAGCTCTAATAACTAGATTACGTAGTTCCTACATTAGTCGACAGCCAGAGCATCACAAACACAAATTGAATTCTATTCTATTAGCCAAGTCCAAAGATCATTGTCGTCGGCCCATCGACCTACCTATACTGTTTGATAGAAATGTTCTTGAGCGACTATTATTAGGTATCAATGTTAGGTTACTACAACAATTCAACAACATCATGTTGGATATTGTTGAATTGTTGTAGACCTATCTATACACTCAAAACACAAAACTTCAATAACTAAACTAATTGAAGAGCGTTTATACTATCTACATTTTGCATCCACTGGATGTCCGCGACTCTCACAATGTCTTCGGTCCATCTAGTGGGAGGCTGCGTCTACCTACGCTGCGTCTTCCACAGTCTTCGTCTGCGTCTTTCGCAGTGGACGTCTTCTGGCCAATGTAAAGTAAAAGTAAAAGTAAAAAAGCCTTTATTTCAAATACACATTTCATTAATTTACACATGATTTTTATTTTATTTTATTTATATTTAATTACATATTTATACTTGTCCATCATTATCATAAATCACATAATTGTCATAGTCACATATTTTTTTTTCTCGTTTTTCTTGTTAAAGTTTTTGTTATGTATTTATGTCAGATATTTATGTCATTCTGGCCAATGATGATGATGATAATATCTATATAGGCAAGCCAAACTGTTAGGTTGGGTTACTTATGTTCGTTATCTAGTAGGTAGATCGAGACTATTAATATCAAGGTACTTACTTATCAAGTGTAAATTTAGTCAAAAAGCATATCGATTCTCGGTGTTGTGTCACTTTGGAATTAATAGGGTATGATTAGATTAGCTAGCATTCTATTTCTATATTTTCTATGGGACGTCATTGGCTTCTCATAGCTATACATTTTATTAGGCTTCCATATAATAACTAGTTTCGTGTTCATTGTCGTCATTGCAAACGTTTCTCTTCCTGATAACTATTTTGCCTCGCTCGCTAGGACGAGACCGAGGGGCGGCAAGAACTCAACCTTTTTTATTTTATAATGGCACGTAATCGAGCAGTTACATAAGTAACTGTAAAAAAAAACAGCGTATGGAAATTAGTAGTTTGGCGACCAGTGTTGAGTGTCATAATAACACAGAAGACATCACCATAATCAGGCTTTAACAATCCACTGCTAAAGGCTGATTATGCTTTTTAGCCTACCCCTGAAAGGGTGATTGAGCCATATCCACAACGCTGGCACAGTGCGGGTTGGTGGATTCACATACGCCATTGAATTTCTTCCTCGTACGTATGCAGGTTTCCTCACGATGTTTTCCTTCACCGAAAAGCCAGTGGTATGAAAAACATAATAGCACAATATAAACTCAATACTGGCACACATCACATACATACATCATCAGCCATTAAATGTCCACTGCTGAACAAGGCCTCCCTCTTAGAGAGGGGTGTTGCCATAATCCCCACGCTTGGCAGGCGGCTTGGAGATCGCAGTACGCTCACCGTGTACTAACAGGACGCTGCTGCCCATCCTCCGGTGGTTCTGGTCGCAGTTTTAGGACATACCCGGGTCCACACACTAGCTACTGGCACACTGACACAAAATTAACACAGAGTTGATTATTTGGTAGTTTTTATTTCTCAGCTATCTTTGAATCGAACCTAACCTATTCGTGCCGTGGAGGTACCGGCCTAAGAATAGACCTCCCCCTTCTCTTCCCGTGGGTGCCGTAGAAGTTGATTAAAGGACATCAACCAAAAGAGGGGCAGCAGCGTCTTTGATGCCAGAGACTCTCACAATGTCGTCGGTCCATCTAGTGGGAGGCCTACCTACACTGCGTCATTCGACATAATTGTCACCAATATATTTATTTACTTATAGTAGGTACATAGTGGAAATGAGCAACAACATAGTATGTGTCATGTAATGAAATATCAATAGATGACTTGGCTAAAATTACTCCAGCAGTAAATAAAAATACAAATCCTAATCTTCATAAAATAGATGGGCTATAATTGATCTGAGTTCCATGAAGAGTTGCTAATCAACTGAAAATTGGAACACGCCGTTTAATAATTTTTGTCGTTAAAAAAAATGCTTTTGTACATTACTCACAACACAAATTGCAATCATTACAAGACGTAATACTTTCAACAACATAGTATTTCAAACAGAATGAAGATTTATATCTGAAACTTCTTCCAGTACATGGAGCGGTTCCTGAACGAGTCGGAGCACGGCGTGGTGCTGTTCAGCTTTGGCTCCCTCATCAAGACTGCCTCCATCCCCAAGTACAAGGAGGACATCTTCGTGCGAGCCTTGTCCCGGCTGAAGCAGAGGGTGATCTGGAAGTACGAGGACAGCGGGGAGGAAGGAACCCTGCAGGGGAACATCCTGAAGGTCCGCTGGCTGCCTCAGTTTGAATTATTACGTGAGTACTTGTTATTTATCTGTATGTACAGCTGCTTTTTATATCGGGCCATAGTTTTCATGTGACCAATGTAGATCACAATTGCACATTGATTTTCTCATTATTTTTCCTTGTGTATTGTTTTAATGTCTAAGTTTAAGTACATTTAAATGAATACATAGAAAAGAAAATGAATTTAAAAATTGTCGTTAAGTTTTCTGAAATTTTCCAGTTTTCTGCGCAATTTCCTTAATTTTTCTTTCCGTAAGTACTTTCTACGAAGTACTAGAAAACGTTAAAAAAAGATTAATGAAATCGGTAAAGTCGTTCTTAAGTTATGGCGTGACCAAAGTAAATAGGGATTTCATTTTTAATATATATAGATATGTATAGTAATGATATATTATAAACAAATTTTAAGCACATAACATTTCTAACACTAATATAATTATATACTTATTAAAAAAATAACAAATCGAATTCACGTGAAGTTTCATAAACGAGATTATATAAACCGGCCAAGTGCGGGTTGGAGTCGCGCACTGAGGGTTTCGTACCACAACAAAATACAATAATAATAATTAAAAACCGGTTAAATATTGGATTCGGTGGAAGAAATGATAAGGTCATCCATATAACCCAATTACCAGTTATAACTTGGTAATGAAAAGAAATTTGTTACCGATTCGCGATTTTTTGCTATTATTTTGTTGTTATACTTTAGAGCAGGGGTTCCCAAACTTATTTTGTCTACAGATAAATTATTTTTTAAATAAAAAGAGAGAAATATCGGACCGAGTTTGAGCAATCTCTTAACTAATATTAGTTGATGTTCACAAGTTGTAGTTTTGAGTCGAGAGCTCATGCAGTCGGTGTCTAAGAGGCCTCCTAGCGAAATGAAATTACAAATCACCCCCCAAGCCTTTACACAACGCCCCCATTTTTTCTGTCCTGCAGCGCCCACAAGGGGGCGTTATCGCCCACTTTGGGAAAGGCTGCTTTAGAGTGTGTACCATAATCGTGCCAAGTTTGACGCTTGTACGCACAGAAAAGAGAAGTAAATAGAACGGAAATGAGAAGGAAAATCTGTCGCCAGGCATTATGACAGAACCTTGCTTGAACATTCTCATTTATGTCAACGCATCGAACTCCGCATTCAAAGAACTTGGACCTTACCTTTTTGGGTTACGTCTCAAAGTTCATTGTCCGCATCACAGCTGCTAACTGATTTCAAATAACTGACGTTGCGTTAATATGGGTGCAACTGGCTACATAAAAATCTTACAAAAATGCTTTGACAGCCGTTCTAATTTAAACAATAATTTTTTTCTTTTCTGTGCTTGTACGTATTACCCTTTTTACATTTGAGCTAATACATAAACATGTTTCTCATATGGGGCCCCTTACGGTTCGAAAGATGCAGCCGTCAGACAGACAGACAGCGTAGGCTTAGTAATAGGGTCCCGTTTTTTCCCTTTGGATACGGAACCCTAAAAACAGTAATTGTATTGAAAACCTCTTTTTTGGTAGTAATTTGAAAACTAAAATTTACCTGTGTCGTTTAGTCAAAGCCTTTTCTTGAATAATAATATATTGTTATGTTGATGAATATGAGCCGTAACGTTGCGTGATTTGGCTACCTCACATCCTCGATAACAGCTGTTCTCCGTTTTTAGGGTTCCGTAGTACTACAAGGAATCCTTATAAGTTTGTTCTGTCTGTCCTAATTCTTTTAAACTTTCTTAATTCTATAGTTATTAAGATAAGTGCATGAAACCTTGCACAGTTTCAGATTTATGGGTACGTAATGGACCTGAATTACAAAAATATTTAAAAAAAACATATTAGGCATAGAGGTGGACTGACGACATCAGAAATACTGTCGGGAACGAGTGGATGCGAATAGCGAGAGACCGGGGAGAGTGGCATAAACAAAGGGAGGCCTATACCCAGCAGTGGGTCACTCAAGGCTGATGATGATGATGATATTAGGCATGACTGTGATACATGTGTAGACCTTCTTTTTTATTGTTTGGCTAATTCGAAAGAGCTTCGTTCGTTAAATTTATGTTATCCACCAATTTCTAAACTATCTGAAAATGTGACCACAATTATATGGCTTTAGACTTCGACCAAGCTTCAATTACGGAACTCTACCATATGCCTGTCTCGACGAGCTTTTGGCCAGTTTTAAACGGTACCTACGTACTAGTTGTTTCAGTCATCAGTTGGGTATACCCCATAAGTTCGATCCTATTGTTCTTATTGAAATCTTAATGACAATGATTTGAGCTGTGAAAATATTCAAACTTGTAGAACAATACTTGTCAGTTTCAGTCGCTTACAAAATAAATAAGAGGCCTTGGTTTAAATAGATCTTAGTAAAATCAATTTTGCACTTCACTCGTTTGTCTTCAATAAGAACTTTACCTACTTTAAATTTATAATTGCCAAGAATATGTATCGCTCTATACGTATTATAAGATCGTTTAGAAGTCATTGTCCGTTGCAAAAAAATTACGCACGACGTGGCTAGCGTGCGAGCTGGGCGTCCACTGATGGCCCTGCCATACTACTTCCGGAAAGGAGCGCCGGCCGAATATACCTAAACTGCGGGGTGAAACCCCCTGACCATGTCCAGCTTATAATCTTCTGCCCAGATTTTGAAGGGACTTTTCTCGGCTACTGAGAAAACGCCACAGGCTTCACCGCTGTGCTTGGGATTGTTAATTCTAGTTTTCATACTAGCCATTAGCAGTCACACAAGATTTAATTTCCACACTTTTTAGGGTTCCGTGCCCAAAGGGTGAAAACGGGACCCTATTACTAAGCCTACGCTGTCTGTATGTCCGTCTATCCTACCTTTTAACGGCTGTATCTTTCAGACCGTAATATTATAGCCAGTTGAAATTTTCACAGAATATGTTATGTTACAACGGGTTAAATAGGAAATAATAATAAAGTAACCCATAACTGAACCGATTTTGATGTGCGCATCACTGGGCGAATGGCAAACAATAAAAAATACAACCTCATTTAGAATCCCCTCCTTTTTTTAATTCCGTTGAAAATACTGTTTTATTGATGTAAATCAAGCGTGTATGTATTTGTGCGAAATAGATAGAGTTGACGACATAGTGAGAGTCGCTGGCATCCAGTGGATGCAAAAGGCAGGCTGTCGTTCAGTGTGGAGGTTAAAGGGGGAGGCCTATGTTCAGCAGTGGACGTCTTCTGGCTGATGATGATGAGATAGAGTTCTGGTCGGTGAGCGTGGCCTTAAGGCTCACAATTTTGTAAATAAACAATGACAGACGTGTCGGACTTGGCTGACAAACCGCCGTCTGACCAAGAGAGAAAAAGAAAATTTTCTACACATCCATACGTTTCTTAGTATGTACTCTTATAATGTTGGTACTTGTACTTACCTATCTAGACAGGTAATCTGTATGTAGGTATTGTAGGTAGGTATAATAGATCAAGAAAATGACTTCCTCGTAGAAACATCCGTTCAGGGTAATGCTAGCATGTGTGGCCTCACATACAACTCGTTTAACTATATAACAACTATCATTGTTAGTTAACACTAACATTATGTATACAGGGCTAATCAGTTAGCATCCTCAGTACCCAGTACCGGCGTTAGGGTAGGCCCTAGTTGGGCGACCGCCCAGGGCGCCAGATAAAAAGGGGCGCCACAGGTATATAAAAATCTATAGATCTATAGATTCTATGTAATCTATTCTTTGCCTAAATAATTTCGCCCATTTTCGTTATCCAGTTTTTTTGCTCCTAAACGAACATAATTTATAATTCCAGAACACCACAAAGTGATAGCTTTTATCGGGCACGGCGGCCTCCTCGGCATGACTGAGGCCATCTCCGCCGGGAAGCCTATGCTAGTGGTGCCGTTCTTCGGAGACCAGCCCTTCAACGGCATCCGGGCGCAGGAGATCGGCTTCGGACGTACACTGTCCTACGCAGACCTGTCGGAGCAGGAGTTGTACGAAGCGCTACAGACCGTGCTCAGTGCAGAGTAAGTACTTAGGTACATACCTATCATCATCATTTCAGCCGTAGGACGTCAACTGCTGGACATAGGCCTCCCCCATCGATCTCCAAAAGGGCCGGTTGGAAGCAGCCTCCATCCAGCGTTTCCCTGCGGTCTCTTTTAGGTCGTCTGTCCATTTTGTGGGTGGACGTCCTACGCTGCGCTTACCAGTCCTTGGTCTCCATTCCAGAACCATTCGGCCCCATCGGCCATCTGTTCTGCGTGATATGTGCCCTGCCCACTGCCATTTCAACTTACATACTTAGGTACTTACCTAAGTAGGTACTTTTCTTTCATCATCATCATCAGCCAAAAGACGTGTCCACTGCTGAACGACAGCCTGTCTTTTGCATCCACTGGATGCCGGCGACTATCACAATGTCGACGGTCCATCTAGTGGGAGCTTCTAAAACCCTTCTATTGATCAAAGTCGACTAAAGAGTCGACTTACTTATATATTTTTTATTTTATATCGATAGCCCGTTGGTCCTGTTGATAGTGACCTTCTGAGCTTGGGGGTGTGGGTTCGATTCGCACCTAGGACACACATTTATGTGATGAACATTTTGTGTTTGTTCTATATCTGGTTGTTAATATCTATTTAAGTATGTATTTAAAACTATATATATATATATATATATATACGTACCTATATGTATATCAATCTCTGCCCGCCATATCATAAGCTTTGCTTAGTTTGGGGTCAGATGACCGTGTGCGAAAAATGTCCCGAACATTTTTATTCACTTATCACCCAGGTGATCAAAGTGGAATAGACCTTAATACTTATTAGATTTGAAGGTAATAAGGTACCGTTATCATCTTTGCAGTAGAACACAAGTAATTAGACTGTGGTATGATATGAACGTTATCTCGATGCAAATGATGCTATTAGAAAGATAAGCTGTCGTTGCCTGTCTGCACGTGCCCAGTGACCAATTGACCGTGCACGACAAGTGCAACACTTGTGTTGCAGAATAATTGCAAGTTACAGTTGTCAGGACACTTAATAGTTCTATTATGTTAGAATACCTAGTATGTGCTAGCAGTTCTAATGTACCTACTTTGTTTTTAACCGACTTCAAAAAGAGGAGGTTATCAATTCGACTGTATGTTTTTTTCCGTATATTTTTTTAATGAATGCCATTGGTGACAAACAAGCTAACGTGCAGAGCCGGCCCTAGTCTTAGATCAGGGTAAAGCGAGGTTTTCTTTTGGGGCCCTTCATTTCTGTAAACTATCGTACGGGAATCGATTTCGGGATAAAAAAGTATTCCATGCATATAATTTTGAAGTATTTCATTTTCAATTCATTTTTGAAGCATAATTGGCGGGTGCCGTACTTCATACCATAGACCAGGAACATACCATCAAGAATTCATCACAATAGCCCAGATTTTTTAAATCCTATACTATAATAAATATCTGGGACATTTTTGCACACACGGTCATCTGACCCCAAACTAAGCAAAGCTTGTAATATGGCTGCCAGAAACTGATATACGTACATATATATTTTTATATACATACTTAAATAGATATTAACACCCAGACATAGAACAAACACAAATGTTCATCACACAAATGTTTGTCCTAGATGGGAATCGAACCCACGCCCCCAAGCACAGAAGATAGGTTCACTAGCAACTGAGCCACCGGGGCAGTCCATACTGTACAATAGTTTCATATTCCATTATATTAGACACATTCCATAAAATTGTATTTCAGCTTCGACCAAAATAAAATGAATGGACGATGGCCATAACCATTGAACTTGCTCAGTAAAAACGAGGCAAAACCGTTGGACATATACTGCAACACCTAATTATAACCAGATACAGTAAATTTGATACAAAAAATAGATAGTGTTTTATTGTGATTTACACTTCGGGAAAGCACACGAAGGCATAACTTTGTAAGATGTTTCGTTATCATGTAACAATAGACGCGTGTCGCGCTTCCTGCGGCTAGAGACCGACTGAAACGAAGTGAGCCCGGCGCTCATTTTGTAATCTTCAAAAATGCACTTCTTCTGGGCCGGTCCATTCATTTTATTTTGTCGAAGTGTAACGGGACCTCTTGGTGTTGGCTTCGGCCCCACCAACGCCAAATGTCCGAGCTAGACCTATTCATTTATTTCAGACCATAAAAAAGAGAAAAGAATACAAATAATTATAACACCCTGCTTTTTGCGTCGGGGATTAAAAATTACATGTAGATAGGTATTAGCCGCGCAACATTTACAATGTTTCAAATAATGCATCCAGGGGCATAACGAATTTGCTATTAACTGCAACATTGCAATTTACTAAACACAAACATTTTTATTGTGTTTTCATTGTATTCATCCATGCGAAGAATTTAATGGCAAACAAATCACGTTTCTTCAAAGAAAACTACATTTACAAACCTATACACGTAGGTACCTACTCAGACCAACCTACCTATTTAGTAAGGTATTTATAACTTACGTATCCGTGCCAGTTTTGGAGAAAGTAAAATCGGAGCTCCAACCAACTAAACCGCGATCATCTGAAACATACTCGTTTCAATTATTTTTCTTTCCTGATGATCTCTATTTGATTGGTTCGATACGAGTTTGATGGTAGTTTTTTTAGGGGTCCGTACTCAAAGGGAGTAAACGGTACCCTTTTACTAAGCCTACTTTTTATGGTTCCGTACCCAAAGGGTGTAAACAGGACCCTATTACTAACCAGAGTCCTTTAATTGTAGTTATATAATAAATGTTTCATTATCATCACATATCATGTATAAAAAGCCGCCGCCGCCGCTGCCGTTTTTTATTTTATTTTTTTCTATGTTCATTATATTATCTTATCATCGGCAGCTCAAGCCATCCACTTGGTCTTATGCCTCCTCTCATTTTGCAATAAGTATCGGCGTTAGGGTAGGGCGCGGCAACCGCCCAGGGCGCACGATATACCATAATTATTATACCTCATGCAAAAAACTATTCTTTGCCTTTTTTGGATTGGGGGAGGGGGGTGCGCCGCGCCGTAGAAATCACGCCCAGGGCGCTGGTGCTAGGTCCGGCACTGTCGGCGATAAACTTCGTCTTCGGTCTACGGCGAAGCTACGCGGCCACATAATGCGCGATGTAAAGTTTATCGCGATGTACCACCGATGTATAAACGCAAAAGACAAAATGGACGCCGCGGTTGCTCTACATTTTATGGCAGCAGTTTTTTTTTTATGGCCAGTTTCGTTTGGGTTCCATAAAATCGGCTCAGACTCGTAATTGGCAATAAATTCTAAAATGATATCGTTACTCCGATCCATGTTTCGGTTCAGCTATATTATGCACTGCAGTTTAACTTACACGTCCGCTACGCACGATGGCTGGCGGCCGACTGAAGTGTGGCCACGCAAGCGAAGTTCATCGCGATAAAACGCTTTGATCTGCGAGAATTTACCGACAGCGGAGCGAAGTCCTCGCAGCTACGTACGAAGCACCGAAATATACGCGAATACTTGGCTACACACATCGGGATAACGCGAATCTTCGGGTTATCGCGATGTGTGCAGCCTAGGCATTAGCGCCAATCTACCATATTGCATTATTTGATTTGCAGGCTGCGAGTGAGCGCGCGACAGGCGTCCATGATTTGGCGCGACAGACAGAACGACCCGCTCGACACCGCCGTCTATTGGACGGAGCGCGTCATGCGGTGGGGCTCCCGAGACCCGCTGCACTCCCCCGCGAGGGACCTGCCCTTCTACCAGTACATGCTACTGGACGTCGCGGCACTTCTCCTCACAGCTCTGCTTGTTCTGCTCGTACTCCTAAAGTTCATCCTGACGGTTCTATTACGGCTCATTAGCGGCGGATATAGCACTAAAGAAAAGTTACATTAGGAATACATGATTGCAGAGCTTCGATCAGACAAACAAGGAAGATAATGGTAAGTTTCGTAGTAACGAAAAAAAAACGGACAAGTACGAGTAGGACTCGTGCTCTGGTTCCGTTGGAAGGAACCAAAAAAAAACTAACTGAAGTTGTAATATTGAAAGACAAACTTAACTTTGTAGTTGACAATAAGGTTCTTCGATACATTCCAACTACAAAATATAAGTTTGTAATTGTAAAACAATATTTTTTATATGATATAACTTCAAATTAACAACTTTCAGATTTATTTTATTTATGAAGAATTTCTAGTCTAATTCCGCTTCTACGTCGTTTCGAGTACCTACAATAAGGATTATGGGATGAACTAAAAAAAATATTACTACTAAATATGACTATTTTGGGATAAATTCCTTATTGTACTCGAAACGACGTAGAAGCGGAATTACACAAAAAAATCGTCATATATAAATTAAAATGGACTTCCGCAAAGTAACGCTTGATTCAATCAACTATTTCAGATTTATTCCTTTATATGTGCTGTAAGACCTTGTCTCTTGCCAATTTAATGATTCTAGGTCAACGCGAAGTACTCTATAAGTTTTGATTCCCCTGTAAAATCGCAAAATATGCGACACAAACGTTCATATCTTTTGATTGCGTTGACTTACAACTTTAATTTTTTTACAGCCGAAAGAAACCGTAGACCCAGTATTTAGTAGAAATTTCAACTTTTACGCGTTCTTGAGAAAAAGGGTCTTCGCAGACGGACAGACAAACGGACAGACGGACAAAGAAGTGATCCTATAAGGGTTCCGTTAATAGTTATTCTGCATCGAGATACAAATCCTATAGTCACAATCTCTCAGTGAAAATAGTCAAAAAACGTCCAAGCGTCATTGTACAGACATTGTATCAATTATATACTTCACAATGCCACATTAACTCCAGTTTAGACGTTATGTCACTTGCATAGTGTACAACGTTAGTTGTCCGCTATGTCATCGTAGCTCTGACATCGCGCGGCGTTGTAGTCGGGTCGCGGGTAACCGATTACCCGATTTTTGCGGGAGATTTTTTTATTTATTTACAAGGTAACTTGTAAATAAATAAAAAAATCTGCGTAATTCGTAGTGTGCGCCGAGTTTTGGTTCGGTAATTTTTTCGCTCGATTGTGACTGTATATGTATTGTATCTCTCAGAGCCGGATTTAGAGGTCCAGAGGCCTCGGGGCAACAAAGGAGCGGAGGCCCCCTCGCCCCAAATTATTTTCCAAATAAAGTAAACAATTTTTTTATTGTGAGGGCCCCCCCTTTTGTGGAGGCCCCGGGGCATTCGCCCCGGTTGCCCTCCCCTAAATCCGGCCCTGGTATCTCTATGTAATTATGCCGTACTTAGCAGTGAAAAAAGTGAAAATTAAACGCGGATACATTTGAAAACAACGAAAATTGTACTAAGGCATATCTATCTTGTTTGTCTAATTTTGAGTTAGCGACCTACTTATTTGTAGAGTTGACCACTTGGGGGAACTAGAATGTTACACAGTAAAGTGTAATTTTAACCACCTTCAAAAAAAGGGGTTCCCAATATTTTTTTGTTACTTCATAACTTCTTCATTTATGAACCGATTTGGAAAATTATTGGTAATAATATATTTAGATTTTGCTTTTAAATCAAAATAGCTGGAAAATTCGGTTACATAAATGATAATTTATTATGTTATCCAAGTACCTAAACTACCTAATCGAAATTGCGTAGTTTTTTTTTTATTGATAATTATTTTCATAAATTGCGATGGTGGTTCGCTCGCGGAACTCTACATATAAGTTAGTAGCACTGTAAGTTTGTATGTTTGTATAGAGGCCTCTGGACTGACCCGGTTCCAAATAATAGGTACTAAAATTATTATTGAAATGTAGGTAATTAGTAATTACAATAGGTACAGTATGTTTAACTTTCTGTTTGTTGTTGTAATCGATTACATATTGTTATTTATATACAACTAGCGACCCACCCGCCCGGCTTCGCACGGGTGTAATTTACGTGCGAAGCCGGGGCGGGTCGCTAGTTATTATATCCGCATCAAAATCCGTTGCGTGGTTTAGGAGTTAGCTGCCATACAGACAGACAGACGCATACTATGTAGAGATGAACATAGATAATATGATGGATAGCATTCGACATACTACATCGGTTCGCTTGCATACTTATCGAATACCATGTTTAAATAAAACTAGACTAAATTCGATGAATGCCGAAAAATAACCAAATATTATGTACAAACTTGACTCCTACTTTCAAGTAGGAGCAATTGAGCAATTAGCAATTTGAGTCCAGTCCTTCAGGACTGGACTCAAATTGCTCAAAACAGGGAGAAATGGAAGGGAAGGGATTCCTTTGCCCTGCAGTGGGACGATGCAGGCTAATATAATAATAATTATTATTATGTTCAAAGTATTGTGTAACGATCGAGAACTATTTGTGCCAAAATTTTGTATGTAAATCGCTTTTGTAATATCTTATTTAGATCATAGATAGGTACACAGTAAAACTGTATACTTCAGTTCTAGCGACGACCAAGGGACGGGCGCAACGGCAACTTTATCTTCTAGTTATAATCCCTACGATGCTTCTCTTTTTGCAGACTATATACCTTTTGATAAATTATACAAATAGCAAGCATCCATTATACATTTTCACCTCCGATGCAAAAAGAGGGGTGTTTTATTCAGTAAATTAGCACACGCCCGCCCTCAATCTTACGATGGTTCTCTTTTTGCACAGACTCATCATGCATCATTATGCTTCGCTTTCATGGTAACATGAAAACTTCGTTATAAACGACGTCCACTCACCCTGATGTGGTTGGTCGTTATCTCGGAACTTACCCAATTACCCATGCACTGTACACAAACGGTAATAGGTAGTACCATGTAATACTAACAGATGTATGGATTTGGTTGACGAACGCCGTCCAACCGGTGGGAACGAGAACATTTTATCTTTCTCTCCTGTTGGTTGGACGCAAGGGCGGATCCAGGCGGTCCAGGACCTAGGTGGACCACTAATTAAAATTAAAATAAACCCCAAAATTAAAATTAAACCACCAAAGCCACGGCACCAAAGCTGGGACCGCCCTTGGTTAAACGGCGGTTCGTCAACCGTGAAATTAGCAAAACTTGTAATTACCATACCTAACTATTTTGTTAGTTCTAAGACAGCGGCGGATCCAAAATTTCATTTTCCTGGATTGGATCCAGGGGAATTGGATCCCCCCCCCCCCCCCAAACACCTTGCAATTCCATACATTCGACTCAATTTTTCGATTGGATTCCTTCGAACCTTGTCAGAATGCCCCCCCCCCAAATGAAATCCTGGATCCGCCCCTGGCTGTATGTAGATCTTGATACTAAACTTATTGTCAAGTGATTTATAAAATGTGTATTGCCTATGATGTGGCCTTGTACATGAATAAGTATATACCTACTAGTTAGAAAGTAAGTAGCAAATTTTAATATTATTCTTGGGTAGTTTTCAGCATAGATATAATTGAAAAATGTAGCATAAATATTTTTATTTCTTATCATAAACATAAAATACGAGTGGTTCTGAATAATATAATTATAATATGAAGTTATATATCTATAACATCATAATTTTATAGATAATTTTGCAGTTTTAATGTGCATCTTTTGTACAAATCAATTATGATCTGAACTTTAGCCACCCAGAATACAAAGGTGATTTTAATAAACCGGCTAAGTGCGAGTCAGGTTCGCGCGCTGAAGGTTCCGAACCACCACAAAATACAATTAATGAATTAAAAAAATTACGCCTAGTTGGTCACCCATCCAAGTACGAAATTTTTCACCGACTCGCACTTGGCCGATATTTTTTATTAGTGTGTAGTATAATAATGCCAAGTTTGACGCTTGTATGTATTACCATTTTCACATCTAATGTAAAAATGGTAATAAGTACAAGCATTAATTATTAGGACCCTATTATGTACGTAATAGGCCCTAATATTGTTTTGAATATACAGGGTGTAAGGGGAACACTCTCGAAGCCAAAAGAAGGTAATTGTACTCATCATTATGAACCACTTTCAGTATGGGACCAGCCCTGAAATTGCGAAAAAAAAATCCGCTGTTCCATACATTTTGTCGAGTGTCAATGACCTTTTTCTATAGGAAAGCTGATATTTTTTTCGCGATTTCAGGGCTGGTCCCATAGTAAAAGTGGTTCATAATGATGAGTACAATTACCTTCTTTTGGCTTCGAGTGTGTTCCCCTTACACCCCGTATAAGAAGTTAAGTATGTTAAATGTTAATAAAATAAAATGATTTACAAATTATATGCCGTTTATTTTCATACCATTACAACTATATGTGTTATGAATTGTCAACCTGCTGCGGCCCAGCATAATATACGCTTATCCTTAGGGTGAATTTTTATTGTTGCAGAGAAGAGCAGAGCTGTAGAAGATATGAATGGACTTTTGTAGTAGCAGAATTAAGCATGTCCTGATAGATTTTAAGTAAGTGAAAAGGTGTCTTCTTATTCGAGATGGAGGCGATAAGTCCTGCACTGACGTCCCGCTTCGGGTGAATTGTGCATTTCCCCCTACCAGCACCTACCCAAGCCAACCCAACTCCTTAAATAATCGGAGTGAGGCTCTTGGGCGCTGGCACAGTTGCACCAATGACGTGTAAATAATTACAATGAAGCAGTCTAACTGTTGTGGTGACGTGGATGAAGAAGGCAATGGTGCCTCATGCAACCCGGTAACAATTCTAGTTTCTTCTGTGGCTTCACAATGCCACAGCACATGCTCTACAGTTTCGTTCTCTTTCATGCAGCCAGGACACAGTGGACTGTCCGTGGCTCCTAACTTATACAAGTGACTATTCGAGTTGCAATGACCGGTTATAAGGCCTACTATCAGGCGAAGGTCCTGTCGTTGCAACTTCATTAGGTTGTTGGTGATCTTCCTGTCAAGAATTGGGAAAGCGTGTGAAAGAAAAGGTGTCTGTTGGAGATTGCACATGCTGTTTCTATTGATACAGAGTGGAGACGAGGTGATGTGATTGGTCGTTCTGGCGCTATTCTTCTCTGCTCTGCTCGCATCTTTGGAACACCCTAGGCAACATGGCTGACGTAATTTAAAGCGTCCCTGACCACCATTTAGTATAAAATTCGCCTTTGTAAATTGTCAGGACTATTACAGTTTTAGTCTAAGAGCCCACGACACTAAACCTAGTTCGATAAGACTACCAGATGATAATTATATATAAAATTAGTCACGTCATTAATGGGGGAATGGGAATAATGCAATGCAAAAAACCTGGCAAAGCATTTTTTTAAATTTTATTGTATAAACTGATGTGATTTTCACACATTTTATTTATCATCATCATCATTTCAGCCATAGGACGTCCACTGCTGGACATAGTCCTCCCCCATCGATCTCCAAAAGGGCCGGTTGGAAGCGGCCTGCATCCAGCGTTTCCCTGCAGTCTCTTTTAGGTCATCTGTCCATCTTGTGGGTGAACGTCCTACGCTGCGCTTACCAGTCCGTGGTCTCCATTCCAGAACCTTTCGGCCCCATCGGCCATCTGTTCTGCGTGATATGTGCCCTGCCCACTGCCACTTCAACTTGCTAATCCGGTGGCTATGTCAGTATCGTCTACGGATCTCCTCATTTCGGATTCGACCTAGGACCTACCTAGGACAAACAGTCGAACTAGGTAGGTCCAACTTCAAGAAAGAGGTCAATCGGCGAATCCAACTCGGCTGGGCAGCGTTCGGTAAACTTCGCAACGTCTTCTCATCTAAAATACCTCAGTGCCTTAAGACGAAAGTCTTCGACCAGTGTGTGTTACCAGTGATGACATACGGCACTGAAACGTGGTCTCTCACTATGGGCCTCATAAGCAAGCTCAAAGTAGCACAACGAGCTATGGAGAGGGCAATGCTCGGGGTTTCTCTACGAGATTTTATTTATGTTACACGTGAATTACTCACGTAAGATTAAGCCGGTGCCAAGCGAGACGCAGCCGCGCGCGTGCATTCGCCTTGAAAAAGACTGCCTAATGCGGTTGAAACTATAGTCGGAGTGACCGGCTTAATCTTACGTGAGTAATTCCCGCATAATATAAAAAATTCTTCGCTAGGTTTTTTGCATTGCAGCATCGCAATTTCGTGTTCCCCTATTAATGACGTAACTAATTATATACATAATTATATCATCTGGTAGTCTTATCAAACTAGGTTTAGTGTCGTGGTCTCTCCTACTATTTGGGCCAGTCACGGCGAGAGTGTGTACAATGGGTTACAACACACTTTTAACAGTTAATCTCAACAACAGAAGCTTTTAAGCAGTATTATGTACTTTGTATTTAAGATTTTTATCCAGAAAACGCCTCTGCTTGAAGCTTCTTTATCTTAATAGGCAGAATATTGACCATCTCCTGGCAAAGGCTGAACTCTTCTTTCATCATTTGAGCAGCATCCTTGTCACTGGTGCATATGTCTACGACTGCCTGGTAGGACTCGTAGCTCTTCATCACATGGTTTAACTGCACAGTTTTGTCTACTGCAATCCTCTTCATACTGTTTCTACCGATAAAGGCGTGAGCGCTAACGACTGGCCTTATGACATCACTGTCTAGTTTCACTGGCATTCGACCGTTTTTATCTTTAACAGAGTTTAAAAAGTGATCGTAATTCTCAATACTCTTTTCGCATAAGTTGTTTATCTTTTTTAACGAATGCGCTGTCGGTTTCTCGTTAGTTTTGAGTTTATCCAACTTTATGTTCAAGATATCAGAGTAAATTTCACCGAGTTCATACCAGAGCTGCCTGCAATACTGTAGGTAATACTGAGGGTTGATTTCTTTAACTAGGTCCTCTAGCATGTCGATACGCCTTTTGTGCATCTTCGATCTCCGTTCGTCATCTTCTTCAAAGAATGCTAAATAGCTATAAGACGCTGAACTGTCCTGCACCAGTTCTATGTAATCAGAGGCGAGAGTTTCCAGCTTGTAGTATTCTTTAGCCTTATTCAGCCAGGTTTGACAGGACATGAAGACTTCACGTGCATCCTGGTAAGTTAGTACGAATTTATCAGTGACTTTGTTTTCGTGAGAGGTGACATCTAAATCTGAGAAAATTAGGGTTTTCATATCACCACCGCAGATGTTTTCATTGTCTTCCAAGGATAAGTTAGACATGTCTGAAAATAGAAAATTATATTTTATAATAATTATAGTAAATGATTTTATTTATTTAGAAAACCGCGGGGTGCAGCTTGTTAAAGATAAGGCCGAAATATTATAGATAAGGCTAAATAAGTATCTGGTTTTAATCATGGACAGGGTACCAACTACATGACACCTTATAAACTGAACATTATTAAAAACAGATACCTACTTACTTTACTAATATTATTTACAATATTTAACAAACAATAAGTAACAAAAGTATAATAAGGGAGGCAATAATGTACGACACAGATAATGTACGGCATGATATTAAATGCTGACATTAAATTTAACAATTGACTTTACTTTGTAATAATTATGATATTATTCTTAAATCTGATTTAAAATTTAATAATTTAGTTTAATTTAATTTAATATATTATATAACTGATTTTAATGTGTATGTATGTTGAAATTGAAATAATTATAATTGAATATGTATGTAAACTAAAATTTAAAATGTAGTCTTTAAAATAATAACTATGACGAAGTGTAGGTACTAAACAATTAATTGATTTTTGAACGGAAGGGCTAGTTCCCAAGATACAGGTGTTTCTACACCTAGTTTGGGCATTAGTGCAACTTCAACTAGAAATGTACCTATTATTGAATAAAATAATTTTGAATTTGAATTTGAATTTGAATTTGATATTGTACGGCATAATAATGCACAGCATGATAATTGGTGCACATGTACATGGAATATCATGTTGTACAATATCGTGCCGTGCAATATCATGCCGTACATTATCAGATCGGTCCAATAATGCACAAGCGTGATATTCCATGTACATGTACACCAATTATCATGCTGTGCATTATTGTGTCGTACAATATCATGCCGTGCATTATTGACTCTGTTTAATAATGTACACCCCGATTTTGTACAGCATGATAATTGGTGACCATAAAAATTCAAAACTGATGCTTCGTTTAGACGTGGACATTCCACGTCGAGTGTATTAGGTACAAATGAAATGAGTGACAGATCCGACACAGAGCATCCGGACTTGAGTAGGTTAGGTTCGAAATGGGTCACAGAACCGACACAGAGCACCCCGACTCCACCTAGTCTTGTGGTCCCTACCCCTAGAGTGTATATAAAAACCGCAAGAGCTTCTGGCGGGAGCCCACCTGGAGTCAGACTTGCGTTGGTTAGGTTCGAAATGAGTGACAGATCAAACACAGTTTTACTCTTCTCTCCGCCTCACCACCAAAAAAATTTGATGGTTCTCATATTTTTAATCTGTGACTATCTTACACTATCTTGTTCAAACGAAGCATGGAATCGACAGACGTCATAGACTCAACAGCCAATAAGAGCAGAGACATTTCAGCAAAATTAGCCAATAGGGAGATGCCACCTTTTATCATGTTGTACATTATCGGTCGTACATTTTCGGCCCGTTTCGAGAAAACACGGCCTGTATTGCACGACATGATAATGTACGGCATAATAATGCACAGCCCGATAAAACGTGGACTTTTTTCTCGTACATGGATTATTGGCTGTGCAATCCTGGCTGTGCATTCCTTGCCATACTTTATAGACACGGGCCGATAATTGACGGCCAGTATTGTACGACATGGATTGTACAACATGATATTCGATGTACATGTACACCAATTATCATGCTGTACATTATCATGCCGTACAATATCGTGTCGGCAAATATCATGTTGTACATTATAGACACCCTATAATAACTATTGAACTTGACAGAAAAATATATAATTGACATCATTTCGAGATGAGAAGCAAGAAAATTGAAAACCTTGAAGACCTTGAATAAAAAAAAACGGGACATTTTTGCACACACGGTCATCTGACCGCAAACTAAGCAAAGCTTGTGATATGGCTGCCAGAGACTGATATACATACATATAGAGTTTTAAATACATATACTATAGTACTTAAATAGATACAGTACTTAACTAGATATTAACAACCAGATAGAGAACAAACACAAATGCTCATCACATAAATGTTTGTCCTAGGTGGGAATCGAACCAATGCCACCAAGTTCTGAGGGTAGGTTCACTACCAACTGGGCCAACAGGCTATCAAGAAGCCTATAAAACAAAAAAATATGATAATTTACCAGTAATCGCTTCAGTCATTCTTTCAGCATCATTCATCAGCCTAGTTTTGGAAGCCAGCATCAGCAGGGTACAATATTTAGCCCAGCAGCGAGCTACATCAGCCGATCTGTGCTTGTACGTCTCCAGTTTAGCCAGGTTCACTTCATCACTGTTATCCACCTCTTGTAGCTTCTCCTCATACTGCTCTAATATTCTCGAAGCAGCAGCTAAATGGTGCCTCGATTGGAAGAATCCATTCTGTTCAGCAAAAAACTGAGACAAAGTCGCAGAATTCAATGACCAGTCTATTGGCTCATAATCATTGTATTGCAACTGCCTTCTTAATGTAACATGACAATATATTGCAGACTTTAGGTTCTCCTTGAGAGAACCGTACACCTGAGCTAAGTAGTACAAGGTAAGAGTGTGAGCTTTCTCCAAGATCATGAAATCACCTACATCTGTCTCACCTGTGTTGTTTATTATGTGCTCTATGGGTAAAGGTAATTGCAGGGTACATTTAAAGGTTTCGTATAACTCTTTTGCTTGAAGGAGGTATGTTTTGGCCTTGTCTGGCTCGTCGCGGTTGCTCCACAGTATACCCAAGTTGTTGTAAATGTTGATTAGAGTTATAACAATCTCAGGGTTTGAGGCATTTGGAGAGAGAAGATGTACTGCTTCGATTAACACTTTCTCACTGGCTGTTAGTTCTTCAGTTTCCATGTCTATGATGCCGATATTTAGTAAGACAGCGCCCAACATTGCATCCAACTTAATTCTTTCGATAACTGACTCGGAATTAACAAATCTTTTCAAAGATTCGTGCATGTTCCACAGAATTTCTTTCGCCTTGTATTTGGAAAGGTAGGGCTCAATTTCGGGATCATTCTTGCTGTCCTCGTCCAGTAGTTTACGGACTTTACTATAGTTCTCTTTGAAATCGTTAAGGATTTCTTTGGCAGTCATATTTGCGGTCACAGTCATGGTTCGTTTTGGTGCAAAGTTGTAAAATCAATAACTGAAAGTAGGCACCCACGATTTTACTAATACGAAATGTGAATTTCAAATTCAAATGCGTTTGAACACAGTAAATGAAATTACAGTATTGAAGAAGAAGAATGTTAAACAAACGAGCTCATTTTCTGTAGGTACAAAAATATTTTCTTTTCTAAAAAATTAGCAATTTTTATATTTTTTCTTTTCGCAAATTTGAACTTTGAAGTTGTCGTGTCAAACTTGACATTGACAGTGTCAAGTTGTCAACCTACAGATTCATTTCTTTGGAGTCAGTTTGTAGGGTTCCGTACTACTTTAAGGAACCCTTCCGTTATCCATGTTAGTTTTGGGCCCTTATTCACTAACTAAAACACGGACATTAGGTGGCGCGTTAAGTAAACCTCAAAAGTTCGCATCTAATTCCTAGGACATAGAGGCAAAGTTTTTAGGTATACATCTAAAAAGATTTTTTGCAGCAGCCATTATGTGGGGCATCTTTGATGTATCATTTGCGAAATATGGCCTGCCAAAGTTGAAAAAGTTGGTCTCCGGGCTCCGAAGAGGTGCGGCCAGGTGCGCAAAGGCAACCGTGATATTTTAGAATCTTCATATAAATTGCCATGATGTAGACGTTATTTTATTAAAAAAAAAAAAAAAAAGAAACAATTAAAAGTACTGGCGGCCAAATTTTGATAGGCAACCTGATAAATATATATTCTCCTAATTATAAAAATACATAAAAATTTGGTTTTCAATAAAAAACCGATTAGCGCACTAATCCTGCAGCCGGATCTCGTACTATATACACTACTATGTACTACTATGTATGTATGTATGTATGTGTGTTACTATGTGTATATGTGTACTGATGATCCATCTCTGAAATTTAGCTAAAAGCTGCGGCTGCGTTCGAAACGATATTGTGAAAAGTCTAATATCTAATTCTAAACCTAATAGTGAATTCTAAAGTCAGTGGTGGTCACTGACGGTAAATGCATTGGTAACTTACTATTTGCAACTGAACCATATCATTTGCGTGTCTCGACACGCTCTTAGCCATTATTTTGTTGTTGTTTTTTTTGCAAATTTATTTTTTGTTATGGATAGGCTAAATGCATTAAAACCATACTGCTTCATTTGTATTTTACGGACATTTCAATAATATTCTAGTTTTTAATTTGCTATGTTTCTTTCGCTTCATCAACCAGAATTATTTTCTCACATTATGCTCATTTCACAGTCTCCTCCCCCCCCCCCTACTGTGGCACAGAAGACATAATTAACTTAATACAAGTTTAGTAACCGTGAAAAGCAAAATTGCCCCATCACCCAACATCAAAGATCTACCTTAGCCCTACTATAACTAGATCTTATCTTAGCCCAACGTCGTAGAAGCCAAGATAAAAAAAGGTACAGGAGTGGACTGAAAACTGGAGTCAAAACTGTGGGTTTTTTTGTAGGGAGCTTTAGAAACAAAATGTCAGCACGTTTTGCATTTATTATCCCGATGCTTTCACGTTTGTATATTTACCTTGCCCAAACTCAACCACATTCACGAACATTATAAATAATAATCGACCAATGTAGAAAATAGACAAGGTATGGAACAATGAGCCAACATAGTTTTTATTTCAAGTTGGCGCCCTTCGATCAAGGATTGATCGAAGTTGGCGCCAAAACTCTATTTTCAGTCAGTGACATTGTTTTCTACTTTCTTGTATTTACATCACCAACCTATAAAGGGTCCCTGATAATAAGTTTTGGGATGAGTACCCAATAAACTACAGAACCAAACAATAGATGATAGTCATTCACACTAAATAGTAAATATTTATGTATAAGTACATATCTATTGGGTTATTTACTTAACTTGCTGCCTACTTGGGTTTGAAAAACTGACTAGCGTCAGTGAAATATAATAGTGAGTCTGAGTCAGTTTTAAGATATGTTAGTCTTTCCTGTTGTCAGTAGTACTGACTCATCTCACACTCATATTAAAATTGGTATCTATCAGGAAAAGGAAGAAATAAGCCAAACGCGTTTTGTTTGCACTGTTTATTCATAAATCAATACTTCATGATTTTACACCCATCACACAGACAGGCACATCACACTCAAAAGAGTCCCTTACCCACAATCACATGATCAACAAAAAAAATTTCATTTTATTTACATTGTAGGTAATGCATCAATATTTTTTAATATATAAAATTATTTCTACGTTTCGTAAGTCAGTCATCTGTATAAAATACTTCTGTCCATAGCTAAAACATGAATAACGAGTGATTTGTGAATAGGGGAATGCTATAACTTATATCTACGTGAAATTATTATGTATTGTACAAACAGTGCATCCCTACGTTACAATTGGCTAAAATGCCAGTAATACATATATTAGGAGCCAGGTTCTGGGTCCTGTTCGTCCATGGACAAGGGTCTGGGGGGAGGAGTGTGGGCATTCATCTGGGAAAACACTTCCTTCTCTCCTAACGCTAGAGGATCAGGCTGAGTGGCTGGTGCCGGTGCATAGACCATCATAGGAGTCGGAGAAGCCTGTCTCATCACGCCAGGCCCTGAAGCCTCTTGCTCCTCCAAAAATCTGTCCATATAATCTGTATGCCCCGGATGCAATGTGTACTTTTTCTTCTCTAGGCGTGCCTTATTAGCGAATATGTCATGCCTCTCTGTCTTTTTCCAAATATAGTAGAACTGCACTAGTTCTCCGACAGACCTAGTCCGCACTTTGTTTTGTCTAATCAAATGGAAGTCTTTTCCATGGGCTTTCAGTCCATTTTCGAAATTGCGACATTCTTCTTCGGACCATAGGCTGGCATGTGCAGGCGTCTGTGAAGAGATGCGCCGCCGCCGTAATGCTTCTTCCACATTGTGTCCACATTGCTGAAGTAGATACAATGCTTCCTCATCATCTCGGAGTTGTTTCCCTCGAGGTACTGCATCCACACCAGTTCCAGAATTCAAAGCGCATATTTCTCTCATATATTCTTCAGTTACTTTTTCATCGACCATGGTCGGATTCCACAGCAGTTTATCTTCATTTTCGTAGGGCAGTGCATCATCGTAGCTGCACAACCCTTCAGGTATCACAGCTTGGTAGTCGCTACCGACCATGATAATTTTCTTCCACTCCTCTTCATCTGGACTATAGTCGTAGTCGTCTTCTTCCTCGGACCGCGAGCCCGAGCGGAGACGTCGCGACGCCTCGGTCGGGTTATTGTTATCATTATCAGCATTCTGCTCAATATACAGCTGCTGCAAGCCAGACGGGGTTAAAGCATTGTGAGTTTCAATATTTGGTACAACTTCAGGCACCGGCTCGGGAGCAGGTCGGTCCATGGTTTTGTCGTAGCCGTAGAGCGCCAGTAGCTCTTCCAAGGGCATATCACCTTCCTTCTGAAGGCTGTTCAGCTCCGCCTTAGGGTCGTGCTGCTCTCCTGCCGCCAAAGCTTCTTCTTCGTCTAGAGTTCTCTCGTCGTCGAAGTCATTGACCATCATATCAACAGTGGGCTCGAAGAGAGACTTATCGTTCCCCACGTCCATGCTAGCATCGTGTTCGCTTACATTGGCTACCAGCGCGCAATCTGACATGACTATCTCGGTCCGCAACTATGACGAAGCTGCTGTAAAAACATCACATATAAACCGACCTATAATCACAATTATATGTGTTTTATCGTTAAAATAAATACAAAACATTAGAATTAAAGCATTATTTTCGTATTTTTTAAGAAATAAAGCCACGAACAAAACAAAAATATTTTGACACGACAACTACAGAAGTCTTAGCTGTCAGTGTCAAACTTTTTTTTTAAGACTTGGTTTTTGTCTTATATGGCTCCGCACGTTTTATGTATGTAAAAATTTAAAAATAATAAAATATTAGACTTATGGAACTGCTTTATTTTGTGTACAAGGCAAGCGCTTCGAAATAAATTTAGATAAAAGCAAAATTCATTCACTTACTGATCACGTAATCTCGAAACTACTTGACCTACGAAGCTGCAGGTAGATTAGATTCCAGTGTAGAGGTCCGCTATAAGAAAGGATTTTGCGAAAGGGCTTGATGCTACAGGGGTAACTGCTGTTTTAATTTATTATTCGCCCATCCCAGGCTAAAGCTTTTAAGGCCATACAGAAAATAACGCTTCCATTTATTAAAAAAATTGCGTCTGGTAGGTTGCGTGTGCCTATGAAATATACGTGCATGTACCTCAGATAAATAAGAACTATTCATTAAATATCACAATAAGGATACTCCGACTTAAATAGGGATTTTCAAAAATTTAAACAAATGTTTTAAATGTTTATCGGGACTTATCACGTATTATTTAATATAGGTAAAAAATATGTACCTTTCGCTCGACGTTTCGACCATGTTAGAATGGCCGTGGTCACGAGCTGACTGAAAACTGCGGGTTTCAGTCAGCTCGTGACCACGGCCATTGTAACATGGTCTAAACGTCGAGCGAAAGGTACATATTTTTTACCTATATTAAATAATACGTGATAAGTCCCGATAAACATTTAAAACATGTGTTCAAATCGCGAAAGTTTAAAAATTACTAATTTAAACAAAGTTAATTGAGAAAAGTAACTTTATTCACTAAAATGCTGATCTGACAGACATAGTTTTTTAACCGAAAACAAAGGAAAAGATTCACTAGTCGACATTAAAGTTCAATAGTGATGAACGTGGTGTTATATCTACGGCGGGTATACCTATCCTAAAAACAATAGTGTTCAAAGGCATATGCCCTTTAACACTTGTTTTAGTAGCGTTTAGTGAAAATGCAGCATACCTCTTTAATTAATTAACAAAAACCACCAATGTTGCCCCTCTGGCGCCAATATATGGCAACCTTTATGGGGGCCCATTTAATGGATGGCAAGTCATCGCCCGCGCAGTACGTAGGCTTTACGGCTACCCCGCGGAAAATCACTCGAATTTGAACTTTAATGGGTCGAGATACGGTTTGTGGTCGCACAACTTTCGCATAGCCTAACAGAATCACTTTTCTTTTCACCTTTACCCAGCCGTAAGCCAAAGATACACTTTTTTATTCGATACCCCCCTGATTTTTTGCATGGGTATAGTTCAAGAGCCAGCAAGTGACATAGGTTACATTTCATCATCACCATTATTCATCACTACGCGGGTGAAACCGTGGGGCGCAGCTAGTCTATACTAATATTATAATTTGATTGTTTGCATTGAATAGGCTCCGAAACTACTGAACCGATTTGAAAAATTCTTTCACTGTTGGGATGCTGCACTATCCCCGGTTGACATAGGCTATATATCCCGGCTTCGCCCGTGCGAAGCAGGGGCGGCCTACTAGTATTATATAAAAATACAAAAAAGTACTAACTACTGAACAACATTACCATCTTTTTCTGGCAGCTAAGTAAAAATGTGGCTCAGGGGCCCTACCATGGCGTGCACAAGTAATGTTATTTTGAGATTACTTTCTAATTTCGTACCATAGACTTTAAAATACATTATCATTATGTTATTACAATCGCTAGGACGTTTTGATGACGTCATTCTATTTCGTTCACTCATATTAGATGAATTTTAATTATCTGTGGTCATTGCTTGCCGTCAGATTGCTTGGGAGTTTTGGCGCCAACGCGGAAAAAAACATGGCTGCTCGTTGGATTTTTTTTCTAAACTTGTCTATTTTTGAGTGTGTAGTAAATGGTGAATTATTATTTATTAAGTACTCGTAATCGTGCTCGAGTGTGGAAAGTGGTATAAGGAGGTGAAATATGTTTTCTCGTGATGTTTCCAAAACTCCATAGGAGCCTCTTGT
The DNA here is from genome assembly GCA_932305915.1 of Agriopis marginaria. Classification (NCBI taxonomy): domain Eukaryota; kingdom Metazoa; phylum Arthropoda; class Insecta; order Lepidoptera; family Geometridae; genus Agriopis; species Agriopis marginaria. The sequence goes on along the minus strand of OW029920.1, from coordinate 18,008,019 downwards.
AAAGTCTCCCACCACTTTATAGGGGCATGAGTTTGACTTGACCGTGACTTAATTTGCTTGACTCCAACTCAGACTGTGACTATGACTTGTTTGACGCTATTAATACTATGTAAACATGATTAGTATTATGGCTAAAGGACATTGAATCCAAGGTCATGAATATTTTAATTAAAAATAAATAAATAAACTAGATTTTTATTGCCAATTTGTCAATCTCAGTGAATTCTATTAAAAAAGCAAAAGCAAGTAAAACAATTGTAATTTGACGATTCAAATAGAAGATTAAAGGTAAATAACAGCCTAGATTGTCTAGTTTCTAACTGTGTATGTTGTAAATACCATGTAAAACCATTACACTTTCCGTTTACTTTTAGGTAATTTTTCTCGTACATGATAAACTTTAAGAAGGGCATTGATATTTATATGTAACGAAGACTATCTGCAATGAAACAAAAGCTGTGGAGAAGCAGCAGCCCCGTAAAGCAAATCACTCTGCCAAGAGTGCATGACAAGAAGCATAATCAAGTGAAGTGAAACTTAAATATGAAAGTGTTGTTCCTAAAGATGGTTCCTTCACAAAAGAAGCTATTAGATAAGAGTTGAAGTTGAAAGGCAATGAACAGTCGTGTGATTTGTGTGGATCTCTGAGCAAATAAGTAGCTGAGAAGTGGCCAAAATGTTTTACGATTGATATTGGTATATTGATACACAACCCAAAACAACGATCTTCAAGACCCAAAACACGTCAGTGACACGAAAGGGAAACCGATCATGAACTCCGCATCTGTGGCACTAGATAGAATCGTAATATTCTGTCCGTTTTGTGTTCCCTGTCGTATATGGGGCTGCCTTTCTAACAGAGATGGGCTATGCAGCTAAGCTATGAATGCGGTAAAGCTAAGCTATATGAGACTGGGAACGTGTCCACTAATGCTAATAGGTATATTAGACTGGGTGAGATGTGCTACCGATGCGCTGCGTGATTTTGTTGTCCTATCAAGATGCACAACTCATGTACTCTGCTTTGTTCATAGCTACACCACTCGCGCATCCCTAGTTCACACCCTTAGCATGCATCCGTCTACATTAAAAACTTAGCTTCATTGAACTCATTTTCATTGTGATAAGCTAAGCTATGAAAGAGTGCCCTTCCACCAAAGATGTGCTATGCTGCGAGGATGTGCATGTCTCTATATAAAAAAATAGCTTCGTTGAACTCGTTTCCTCCAGTGCTCAGCTAAGCTATGAAAATAAAGGTTCCTTACTGGTGGTTGTCAAACACATCCATAGCTACACAGCATAGCACATCTCCGGTGGAAAAGTGGCAATGGTTTTTTCTTAATACAATAGAAACTCTATATAACAATACTGAAGGGACTGTGCATTTTATAGCATTATAGAGAGTTGTCGTTAAATGAAGAGAAGAAAAATCTGAATTATAAAAAGAAAAAGTTCATTTCAGACCAGTGTTAGTATATGATTTTCTTTTACTAGCCATGTTTACCTACAGTTTGAAAGTTTGTGAGCAACTAAGAATATGATAACGTATAGATAATCCATGACTTTTACAAGCAAACCCAATTTGTAAACAAAAGAACGAATTTCTTAGAAAGTTCCGTATGGATGATGCTGACAGTGGAATTTATTACGGGCTATGATAATAAAGTGACAAAAAACGAACACAGCTGCGCAGTTTTTACTAATTCTGGCAACTTAAAAGGTACTTTTCATTACTTGTTTTATTTATATTACACGGGAATTACTCACATAAGATTAAGCCGGTTACTCGGACTATAGTTTAATTGTTAGTAATTGTTTTTTTTTATTGTTGTCGTTATTGAGAGTGGGTGTAATGCTATATAGAGTGTATCATTGTATGGAAGGTACCCAACCAATCGAGTGACGTTACATGGAGTTTCCACTGTACTTAAATGTGTCCTAACTAATTATACTAAGATATTTCATTCACTAAATTCAATCAATTTATAATCAAATAAATAAACGTTTTTTTTTTAAATTTGGTTTTATTACAGAAATCATAGTATTTGCACAAATATTTATTAACAATGGCTGGTTTTAAATAGTCTCATAGAAAGATGTTAGATTGAAAATCATTTCAATAATGAACTCTTCGTGTTTTTTTTTTTTTAAATGAGATTTTGGAGCGTTTCCTTGCAGTCTCTTTTAGGTCGCCGTCTGTCCATCTTGTGGGGGTGAACCTTTCGGCCCAATCGACCGTCTGTTTTGCATGCTATGTGCCCTCCCACTGCCACTTCAGCTTGCCAATCCGGTGGGCTATGTCTTTGACTTTCGTTAGTCTACGGATCTCTTCATTTCTGATTCGATCTCGTTGTGAAACCCCAAGCCCTTTCCATAGCTCATTGTGAGACTTTGAGCTTGCTTATAAGGCCTAAAACGCGGACCTAAGGCGTATACGCGACTGGAGCATTTCATACGGCCTTTCAGTGAATCCTACCAAAACTCAAACTATTATTATAGGGAGCTCCCGTATGATCTCTAAAATTGACTGGACCTGCCTTCCGCAAGTGTTTTTCAACGGAATTCCCATCCCTATTAGTGATACAGTTAAGAACTTCGGAATTTACATCGACAAACAATTTTCTTGGGGTTCTCAGTTAGCAGAAGTCAGTAGAAAAATCTATGGCTCTGCAGCTTCACTCAGAAGGTTGCGTAATTTCCTTCCAATTACTACTAAAACTGCGCTTGTAAAATCACTCTTATTCCCAATATTGGACTACGCGGACGCCTGCTATCTGGATTTAACCGAAGAGCAACTCGACAAACTTGAGCGCTTACAAAATTTCTGCATACGGTTCATATTTGGTTTACGCAAGTATGACCACATATCTGAATTCCGCCAAAAGCTCAAATGGTTACCCATCCGCCTTCGCCGTAATTCTCATGTCCTCTTCTTTCTCTATAAAATCCTGTTCAATCCCATTACCCCTCTATACTTAAAGGAGCGCTTTGAATTTATTCAAGCTCACTCCAGTTCCAGTACCTTGCGATCCTGTCGTGCTCTCCAACTAAAGATTCCTCCTTCTTCCCACGTCAATCTTTCCTACTGTAAGTCCTTTACTTTTCAAGCTGTCCTACTGTGGAATGCGCTGCCTGCTTCTATCAGGCAGGCCAAATCTATTTCTAGTTTTAAGAATCAAGTTTATACACATTATTATAGTTTATGATAATTGGTAAAATTATGTATGTATTCTATTTATAATATTTAAAGTATGTATGTAGTATTGTGTATTTATTGTATACATAAATGTAGGGATATATAAATTTATTTAGGTTTATTTTATGTACACCACCGACAGTTTTTCAATTTCTTTAGTCCTGTCCATCCAAAGGTTGCCTGGAAGAAATCGCTTGAGGCGATAAGGCCGCCCATTATACTGCCGTATATTTGTTTTTTATGTTAGTTTAAGTTTCATTTGTATTTTCGGTGTGTAATAAAGAAATATTATATTGTATTGTATAAGGCTCATAGTGAGAGACCACATTTCAGTGCCGTATGTCAACACTGGCAATACACAGTTACATAAATTATTATATTTGAATGACTAATATTATAAAGAGGAAATATCTGATTGTTTGTTTGCATTGAATAAGCTCCAAAACTACTGAATCGATTTGAGAAATTCTTTCACTGTTAGGAAGCTATACTCACAGCTACACTATCCCCTGGTGACATAGGCTATATATTTTCAAAAAATTTAGGGATCCTTACTAAAACTCTAATAATGTAACCCAAGGTTTTACACCTTGGGTTACATTATTAGAGTTTTTTTAAATAAGACTTACACCTGTGCGAAGCCAAGGTGCGTTGCTAGTCTACACTAATATTATAAAGAGGTAAAGTTTGTAAGTTTGTTAGTTTGTAAGTTTGTTTGTTCTGTTTTAACTCCGAAACTACTGATCCGATTTTAAAAGTTTCATATAGTAAAAACGAAAGGAGGTCATTCTTAGTTCTTAGCAGTGGCGTAGCGTGCCTTGTCGGGGCCCCGTATAAAAATTTTTTTGGAGGCCCTTATATGGAGGTAAAGATTTTTTTTCCTTACACACTTTGGGGGCCCCCGTGGCCCGGGGGCCCCGTATAATTGATACGGCAAATACGGCGGTAGCTACGCCCCTGGTTCTTAGCTCTAATATAAAAACGGTAATACGTACAAGCGTCAAACTTGGCATGATTATAGTACATAGTACTCTAAAGTGTAACAACAAATAATAATTTATGCCCAAGTGCGAGTCAATGACAAATTTCTGTTCATTACCAAGTTATACTCGAGCGTCACTGTAGCAAAGAATTAAATATGTGACTGCGTTGCAACTACTTCGACTATTTTGGAAGGCGTTAAGCCTGAACAATAACTGGTTGTATTTAGAACCCTCAATGCGCGAGCCTGACTCGAAATGCGTATTTTAGTAATTTTGAAGTCGGTCTAATCCCTAATGTTTTTAGCTTTACATAGATAAAAACTATGGACAGATGCGGGACTATAGCTACGATATAAGGGCGCGATAGGAGTAGGTTGAATTACGCTATGGGAGTGGAGTGGAGCGGACGGCTACGGGACTAGATCGGAAAGAGTGGGACTGAAGTAGATAGGATTACGGAACGGATGCGGGGCTGGATTGCAAAAAGGTGGAAAGAGAGTAAATTGGATTACGGGACGGATGCCGAGTTGGATCGGAAAGGGCAGGCCTGTATTAGAGAAGATTATGGGACAAATTCAGGACTGGCGCCGTAAGGATGGGGCGGAAGAAGAGTAATTTTACGGGACGGATTCGGGCCTGGAGCGGAAAGAGCGGAACGGTAGTAGAGTGGATTTAGGGGCGAATGCAGAACTGGAGCAGAAAGGGTGGTACAGGAGTAGAGTGGATTACAGGATGGATGCGAGACTGAAACTAAAAAAACGGGAGGTAGTAAAGTAGATTTCAATACTACGCGAGCGAAGCCGCGGGCAACGGCTAGTAATTAATAAAATTGACAGTAAAATAGATAATTGACATCATTGCAAGATGCTGAATCCCTGCATCCAGCGTTTCCCTGTGGTTCTTTAAGGTTGTCTGTACATCTTGTGTGCGGACATCCTACGCTGCGCTTATTGGTCCGTGTTCTCCATTCGAGATTCATAGGGATATTCATCATCATCATCCACAGCCTTCCTTATCCCACTGCTGGGTATAGGCCTATCTCTTGCTATGCCATCTGCCTCGGTCCTGTGCTAATCTAGTCCAGGTTCGACCCACGATAGTAATAATATCGACGACCCATCTTGCAGCTGGACGACCAACGCTCCGCTTACCTTGCCTCGGCCACCACTCTGTTAAGACCTTACTCCACCTGTCATCACTGCGCCCAGCAACGTGTCCTGCCCAGCTCCACTTTAATTTCATTACCGCGATTCCGACGTCTCGAACCTTTGTTCTTCGTCGGATTTCGGTATTACGAACTCGGTCTTGGAGTTTGATGCCTAGCATGGATCTCTCCATGGCTCTCTGTGCTACTCTGATTTTGTGCACAGCCTCATGTGTGAGGGTCCATGTTTCGGCACCATAGGTGGGCAGAACACATTGGTTGAAGAGGAGTTTTCAGACATTGTGGCATATGGCGTGAGTTGAGGATGGGGATATTATTCGCCTCAAAATATATTTATAAAATGCTCGCGACATTTTGTTTGTATGAGGATAAAACATTTATACCCTCCTTCATGATAGCAAATTGACCATTTACTACACATTAACACTGGAAAATACACAAGTTTAGGAAAATAATCCAACGAGCCGACTCTGTCAGCCATCACTGCTTTATTAAGGGGTAAACACTCCAGAAGAAATAGATATACCATCAACTGGGTTACCGGCAAATAATTTTATTTTTTAAACTGGAGTCTGAGCTGATTTTATTGGTGAAGTTCATCGAGTCAAATTCCTTAGTCAAATTTACATGAACACCTTTACTTCTGTACTTGGCTTTAATATTCACTTGCACAGCTTTGTCACTATGTAATTTGTCTTCAATCACCAACTCTAATATGGGAGGTACTTTGCATCGCTTGACCGTAGTGTAACTTTTCCTCTTTGTTGTTTTATAATGTTGTATTGGACATAATTAATTGTATCCACCTCGACCTGAAATAAAATAAAATGTTGTAAAACCTCGACGAAAAAACAGGTAAGATAAGGATTACTTATTAGTTTTGTAGACAAAAGTTTTAATGAAGTTTTAGGTTTTGTACAGGTTAGGTGTACAGAGTGCATAATACAAAACACTTCTGACTAAATCACACCATGCTATCAAAATATAACATACTTACATTAAAATGATCTTCAATGCAAACATGATGGAGATACTTCATCTCTTCTTATAACCTTACACCATTGTTTACGTATTTTCGCATCTCTTGGAATGGGAAAAAAAAAAACTTTATCGGGTGTATTTCAAATAGTGTTTGTACACTTTGGCACAAGACAATACCTATAAAATTTATTTTTAGCTTCTTCCATGGTCTGAATAACTATAAAACTGAAAATCTGTGTGAAATAACTTATCATCTAGTAAACAATCACAGAGCTTTTTTTTTTGTTATATTTCGCCCATCGGGCAGGCTAAAGCCTTTAAGGCCATACCGCCTATTCTTCTGTTTTGTACGTCAAACAAGTCATAGTCACAGTCAGAGTCAAGCAAAGTAAGTCACGGTCAAGTCAAAGTCATGCCCTAGTAAAGGGGTGGAGACTTTACAAGAGGCTTCTATGGAGCTTAGAAACAACACGAAAATACACGTTTTAGCGCCACACTTTCTCAGACTCAAGCACGTCCACGAACACATAATAAATAATAATTCATCAACAATACGCATTAGCACTTGCAAAATACACAAGTTTATGAAAATAATAAAATGAGGTCAATGTAAAAATGCGGGTGAAATCCTTTGTATAATCGATCGACTATGCTTCTATGAAGTCTTGGAAACAACATGAAAACGGGTTGCGCGGCATTATAAAACTGATTGTTTTATTAATTAAAAATACCGTATCTATAAATAATAATTTATAAAATGAAATGTATTTATTTGATTTTTCATAATTACTGCGTGTATCGGAACGCGATTCGAAACTTTAGTAAAACAATAATATAGCGTCGTCGGTTTTGTACTTTGATTATATATAGAACGGATGTGGTATTAGCCCGAGCTGCTATGGAAAAAAGTCTGGCACTTTTTGCGGGAGACGAAGTAAACACGCATAGCACACACTTGTTTTCTAAACCCCGCCCATTCAAGTAATCGAATACATCTCTACAAGCGCACACTTCAATATAACCTGCACTCATTGACAAAACAGAACACAAATACAAAATGCGCACCGCTCATTGGTCGCCTCGCTGTGTTTACTTCGCACACATTATACAAAGCTAGTGAAGTGATAAAAATACCAACTAAATATTGTGCTTTCACCAATAGTTACCATACCGATATCGGATACCGAAGAGTGTACTGGAGAAATTTCGGTATGCGAGTAAAATTGTTTAAATAAGCTAAATACTTATAACGTATCTTTCTTATTTTACCATGTCTTAAAAGATTGGACCAAGTATTGTGTACTTTAAAATGTTGTCAATATCAAAAACCATATAGATATGTAAAATAACCACGGTTTCACCCACATAGTTATGAAAAATGGTGATGGTGATGATGATGATGAAACGTAGCCTCTCTCTGGCTCTTGAACTATACCCATGCAAAAAATCAGGTCGACGATCCGTTGTGCCGTTGCAGCGTAAAAGAGGAACAAAAAAACACACTTTCGCATTTATAATATTAGTATGATATACTTTGTATCCATTTTCAACCCACATTTATTATTCTGACACCATAACCTCAGAAAAAATAAATAAATGGAAGCGTTACACCTACACCTACAGTTTTCCCTTTAGCACTTACCTCCCCCTCCCCTCGGTCGTCCATTTGTATACATTTTGAGCACATCGTTTGCAGTTGTATGCGCTCAATATTGAAGTGTGCGTTTGTAGAACTAGTAAGAATAATTATGTCAATGTCTGCAATAGTTGTTTACCTCGCCTCCTTCAGTATTTGACAAACTTTCTTCGGTACTAGCTTGAGTTTAAAGGCCGATCCCAACTATATAATATCAAAGGCCATATACCAATAACACACGCACGATACCAATAATATACCTACTGTACTGGAGATTTACTTATTTATGACAGTAAAGTAAATACAGTAGGCGAGGCCGTATGGCTTTAGCATGCTCTGAAATGGGCGAAAAACACAAAAAAAACGAGTATTTATACCTATCAAACTTCATTCAAACTTGGATTACGTCGTACGAGTAACTATATAAGTAACGAGTACGAGACTACGAGTAATAAATTAGCACATCACTAGTTCATTTTTTCGACAAGGTTGCCAACTTAGTAACTATTTGTGCTAGATTTGGCTCTATTTTCGTAAGTTTAGTCTAGCGCTGAAATCTAAGATAAAACAGCTAACACTAAACAGCAATCACGCTGGTTTTTTTTCTGGTCACCGTAGAACAATACGCAGCCACGCGAGAAGTAACAAAACGCTTTAGTTTTATATGTTGCTTTGCTATACTGTCTTGGGGGATTTTCCGGAACTAATAAGATGACGATGTACCTACGTTCTACACTGATATGTTTGTCTGTCTTATTTTAATATGATAATCCTTTCTTTGTAGCAACCTTATTATTCATAGAATTTGGCCCTAAAACGTTATTCTGATAAAATGGAGGCGTGACATGCTATTGTGTTATCCTACTGGATCGGATGACTCCCCCGCGTTCGCTTGCGGGGGGAAGAGAATGTCTATTTGACCGCAGTGTTTTAGAGTAGCATTATAATTATATAGCTTAGTATGTTGATTGAGTAGTTCTAGTAAGAACTAGAATTGTGCTTGGAAATAGCTTGAAAACAATGTGTGTATTTGGCAAAAATGAATTTAACGCGAGAATATTTGAAGTTTATCAGCATTCGGAATTAAAGAAACCTATATAAAAACTCAAACCGTTATTCTCGGGTGAGGCAATACGTTCCATAATGAAACTTTATAATTTTATTCCATGTCCAAACAAATTTGCTATATATTTTGTAAATTTATATTAATCTAGCGCTATTTGAGATGTCATTTAGCGAGTATCTGTGATATCGAGTTGGCAACCCTGGTTGTCGATTAATATTTTATTCTGTTCAATTAAGCTTGCTTAAACTCGTTTTGAGGTGAAATTAGGACGCTATTTGTTTAAAAAAATACTTATATGTGATAAGAGACTCCGTCCGTAGTGAAGTTCGTAGTATGTGATCGAGATTTACAAGTGATTACTGCACATATGACAATTTTTAAGGAGCTCCGTTTCGTAACATAGTAAGAAGACAAATGGCGGATGAACGACGTTGAAACAGTTTTTATAAAACGGTGTGCTCGTTTGACATACGTAGGCGGAGCCAACGCATGTACCTTGGCTGAGGGGAAATTATAGGTATGACATATCCGTTCTATATAATCAAAGGTTTTGTATTATCCTACGTACCATGGCCAAAAAATGTATTATCATTATATTATTGAGAATGAATGTATGTATAAAGAACGGTAACGGCTTAGTAGAGCAAGACAGCGATATAGATTTGTGTTGCCGTTTCTACTTTCTTGGACTTGTCTGAACGCGTAGAAGTAGATATAGGTAAGTATGCGTACATCGTCGCACGTCTAGTGCGTTTGCTTGTGTCAAAGAGGAAAGATTTGATTGTTTGTTTGTTTGTTTGCATTGAATAGGCTCCGAAACTACTGAACCGATTTGAAAAATTCTTTCACTGTTGGGATGCTGCACTATCCCCGGTGGACATAGGCTATATATCCCGGCTTCGCCCGTGCGAAGCAGGGGCGGCCTACTAGTAATATTATAAAGAGGAAAAATTTGATCGTTTGTTTGTTTGTTTGTTTGCATTGAATAGGCTCCGAAACTACAGAACCGATTTGAAAAATTCTTTCACTGACGGGAAGCTACACTATCCCCGGATGACATAGGCTATAATCTATACCCGTGCGAAGCAGAGGCGGACCGCTAGTATATTATAAAAAAGCGGACCTATGTAATTTCTCGTTGGTAACAAACTATTGAAATTCTATAGAAAAAAAACAGCGTGTCTTCGCACCTACGCATCGGACGCCCCTTTCGCATTGAAAGGTAATGCGCCATAGTGGCGTTTGACTGTCGGAGGCCTAGAAGCTCTAACACTAGGGTTGGCAACTCAGCCTGTACTATCTTGCCTACTGCAATATTCTAGTGATATATTTATTTATTTATCGGAGTCCTTCCGGTGGCCCAAGATTTTGACACTAGGGTTGGACATTAAAACCAAAATTTTCATGCCTCCTACATATTTTGGCGACTGGAACACACATTTGTCGGATGCCTTCAGGAGGCCTAATAGTTCTGAACACTAGGATTGATAATTTAGCCTTTACTATCTTGTCTACTACATATTCTAGCGATTTATCTACATATTGGTCGGAGGCCTTTGAGTGGCCTAATGTCCTAACACTAAGGTTACCAATACAGCCAATTGTTTAATGCCTCCTACATATTTAGGTGACTAAAACACATTTTTTTCTGAGGCCTTTGGGAGGCCTAATTATTCTGACACTAGGGTTGCCAATTCTGCCTGTATTATCTTGCTTACTACATTTATTTTACTGTATGACACGTATTTGTCGGAGGCCTTCAGAAGGCCTTATAGCTCGGACCCTAGGCTTGGCAATTCGGCCTATGCTAATTGGCTTATTTTTCTAGTGATTGGAACACATACTTGTCGGAGGCCTCCCGGCGGCCTAACATGACGCTTAGTCTTTATAAACTGATTTAAATATTTTTCAGAGGCCTTCGGGAGGCATAAAGCAGTTTTAATTTCAATGCGATAATAAAAAAGTTGGTCCTGACTAACTTTTTTATTATCGCTAGAATGGAGCCTCATAGACCCAAAAATAATGATAATCACGTTGTTAAAATCGTCTATGGTACGGAGTTTAATATAAAACTTTTGTATTACGGAATAAAGAACGGAATCTAACGAACTATGACCGGGTGTGTGAGTGAGAACTCTGTATTAACGTATAGCGTCGTCTCGTGCTTTCCTAATAAAGCGGAAACGTTTTGGACGTCCATGGTACGGTCAAAAGTAAGAATGTTTTACGCTCGAATCGCTATGTTCTCGCAGCAATGTTGTTTTGTGTAACGTGTATGGTAGGGCCCCAGGCCTTTTGAATAAAGAAAAAGCCAAACTTTTGGTAGATGATAGCCCGTTGGTCCAGTTGGTAGTGAACCTGCTTTCTGAGCTTGGGGGCGTGGGTTCGATTCCCACCTAGGACAAACATTTATGTGATGAACATTTGTGTTTGTTCTATATCTGGTTGTTAATATCTATTTAAGAATGTATTTAAAACTATATATGTATGTATATCAGTCTCTGGCAGCCATATCACAAGCTTTGCTTAGTTTGGGGTCAGATGACCGTGTGTGCAAAAAATATCCCGAATATTTATCAATTTCTGCTTGCCGAGATCCGTTACACTAAAGTCAAAGATATTACAAAATTAACCAATAGTAACATAATTAAAATTTGAAACATTTTAACTTAAAATGTAATTTACAAAATAAAAACTATTACACTAACATAGGATGGAAACTTATACGAACAGACACACACCAATGGACGGGCAGCACTCATATTTTTTTATGAAAAAAAAATAAATTAATATTTAGTGTTCTGATTCTATCAAATAGAAAGATATACAGTTTTTTTTTTAAATCCCTTTTTCTAAAGCAATCTGTCTTTTGAAGACAATAAGCTTTATTTTGAACTGTTGTCTTAAGTGACGCGTCTTGTGTGGAATACGCCCATTGACGCATCCATCCTCATAATTTATCTTATTTTGTTAGGTCTTGGGGTATCTTCCTTTTAAGTCTCCTTGGAGGCCTTCTTGATATCAACATCTTTTCTAGTTCATTTCGATGATTTTGCAGTCGTTTTTGATAAGTTAGGGCGTTATAAAAAATACAGATAGATCTGTATTTTTTATTGAAAAACAGCTACCAAATTTGGAAAAAACAGAACATAATTATCTACTTATTATATCCAATTTACTAAAGTTGTTTTTCGTGAAACGCTCGGAGGGAAAGTTTTTTTTTTGTTGGATTTTTTTAAAGTACTGACCAAATAAACAATTTAGTTTATATTCGTTTGACACGGTAAAAAATTTCGCGTCGCGTTATTTTCCAACTGAGCGGATTTAACGTTAGTTTGGTGCCTAAATAGCAGTTGTCCGTAAGGCCCCAGGAATTTGACCGCAAAAGCAAATGTGCAAGTTTTATTATGGTTTTTTAATGATAGTGACTTTTCTTCTCTTCCCTGTCCCCTCTTCCGCTACGATCAACTTATCGAACTGGCTGGCTAAGGTTTGTATGCATAAAACCTCATCGTTGGATAAACCGGTTGGCAAATCGATTTTTGAATAGTCGTCTCTTGCCGACAAATCTACACACATCTCTCGGAATCCATTTTCAAAATCCTCATCTACCGTGTAGGCAACTTTTTTCTCTATAGGCACCGAGCTAAAGGCTTTCTGCCACATCAACTGCTCGTTTTCAGCCGATTGTTTACATTGCAAATCTAAATTAAATAACGTGTCGCCGATTTCTTTGTTTTTAGGTTCCAGTTTTAAAGCTTTTTTGTAATATTTTATGGCTTTATCGGTTTGGCAGAGCATCTGATATGCACGTCCGTAGTAAAACAGCCCTTTGGGTAATGTCTCTATGTCAACTATCTTATCAACATTATTGAGCATGTTTATTATATACTTTGGTTTTCCTAATTTGTAATAACAGATTGCCAGGTTCAAAAAGATTTTTATTTTTAAATCTTTCAGCTCTTTTTGTTGGGTCTCGTTTTCTGGTTGTGAAATTGTTAGGACATTTATAGCTTGTTGGTAGTTTTTGATGGCATTGTGGAATTTTTTTCTAGCGAACAGATCCTTGCCTTGGTTGCGGATGGCTTGGACCGTTCGTAAGGTAGTCTCGAACTTTGACTGTTCTTCTGATGGCAGATCATTGAATCTGAAAATGAGCATATTTTATAATAAAATGTACATAAAAAGAAAAAAATATGGTATGAGTTTGACATCCACCTCGCCTGATGTTAAGTGATGATGCGGTCTATGATGGAGCACACTTGCCAAGAAGAAATCGATTTTGTCACAACTTGAAGACACCCAGATCGTATTTATTGGGGAACACCCATGCAGACAGCGCTATCCACAGACTAGCAGTTCACATAATAAATAAGCTGATAATCTTCAAACGGCTGTACAGATTTTCTTGAATCATTAGCTAAGAACACTTGATCAGATGCCTTATTATAGATGTCTTATTGTGATTCGGATTGTGATCGCGATCGCGTGCCATCTCACTTACGCACGTGGTGCGAGTAAGTAGATGCGAACAGGACGGCATGCAATCTCGATCACGATCAAACTTCTATAATAGGGTAGCAGGTCACCTTTCAAACAAACAAAAAACTAAATCAAAAGCCACAGTCAGACAGATAAGTACGCACGTAAAACTTAAAACACCCAACTTTTTGCGTCGGGGTTAAAAACAACAAAAAATAAACACTGACCAACTGCGAGTCGGGCGTGCGCTACAGATCCCGAACTGATCAAAAGAAAACATAATTTTTTTCGTTTGTAAGTGTCGGTGCGCGGATCCAACTCGCACTTGGCCAAGTTTTTTTACCTATGTACAATATCCACTTCATGCACCGCATACAACGCGACGACAAACAGGGCCGGCTGCGGTAATATCCGCGGGGGCACCCCCAGGGGCCCCCACGCGACCTCCGGCCTCAGTAGGGCTAGGAACCGGGCAGTGGGGCCCTTCATGTTCGTTAGAGCTATCTCTAGCCCCGGCAGGAACTTGTTGGCACCAAGACGGAGCCGCTGCGGACAGTTATTAAAATAAACTTCTTATAGAGCAGGGGTTCCCAAACTTATTTTGTCTACTGCGGCCCTATTATAGAAGTTTGATCGTGATCGAGATTGCATGCCGTCCCGTTCGCATCTACTTACTCGCACCACGTGCGTAAGTGAGATGGCACGCGATCACGATCACAATCAGAATCACGATAAGACATCTATAATAAGGCATCTGCCCACTTTGAGAATAAAATATTTTTCAGCGTCCCCATTTTTTCACCTACTTAAAAACCACTATAACTTCAAATTAAATTAATCAATTATTGTGAGCTATATTAGCGGTGATGTTCACAAGTTGTAGTTGAGAGTCGAGAGCTCATGCAGTCTGTGTCTAAGAGGCCTCCTAGCTAAATGAAATTACAAATCACCCCCCAAGCCTCTACACAACGCCCCCATTTTTTTCTGGGTCCTTTAAGCCTGCAGCGCCCACAAGGGGACATTATCGCCCACTTTGGGAAAGGCTCTTATAGAGCCTTGTTTCCATTAATGGATGATTGACATTATAATTATATATTGTTTATCACCCATTATCATACTAATATTATAAATGCGAAAAGTTTGTTTGTTCCTCTTTCACACAACAACAGGGCCCCGATTCTACTAAAGAAATTCTACTATTAATGAAATATTATATATATAAATGAAATATTTAATATATATGAAATACTAGCGACCCGCCCGCCCGGCTTCGCACGGGTGTAATTTACGTGCGAAGCCGGGGCGGGTCGCTAGTTATATAATTATTTAAACTATCCTATATCTCAAGTTGGATCGAACTGCACATGGTGTGCGAATTTTATTATAATCGGTTAAGTGGTTTAGGAGTCCATTGAGGACAAACATTGTGACACGAGATTTATATATATTAAGAAGAAAGATTAAAGAAATCTACTATTCTAATTTGTAATTGTTTCAATTTTATTTTTTAAATAATTGCCTCTAAATTGACAGTTTTTTTTATACTAAGTTATAATATTAGGTAGTGGTATTTTTCTAGTATAAAAAAAATATTTAAAACTTTTTTTTTTTTAAATAAATATTAGGCTTGCGTTTGACCACCATCACGCCTGATGTTAAGCGATGATGCGGTCTACGTTGGAGCACACTTGCCTAGAAGGAACCGATTCACTCGTGATTTGAAGACGCCCAGATTTAAGAAAACTGTCAGTTTTGAGGCAATTATTTAAAAATAAAATTGAAACAATTACAATTTAAAAACAATTTCTTTAATAGAATCGGGGGCCAGAGCAACGGATCAATGATAGTTCAATAGCCGGAGAGTGACATAGGCTCCTTTTCATCATCATCATCACTCCACCAAACCATTTTGATACAAAAAAAAATCTAAGCCGAAAGGGGGCCATAGTAACCATCATTTGGAACAACTTTTACTGTAGGACCAACCCTGAAATCACGAAAAATATATTAGTTGTCCCATACATTTTGTCAAGTGTGAATGACCTTTTTCTATGGAACAGGTGATATTTTCTGCGCGATTTCAGGGTTGGTCCTACAGTAAAAGTTGTTCAAAATGATGGTTACGATTGGTTTTTCCTAAGCCGAAAGAGGGCCACCTCTTTCGGCTTAGGAAAAAAAAAATGGTTTTTTTTTTTCAAAATATTTTGCGTTTGACCTCCGCCTTACTTGATGTTAAGTGATGATGCGGTCTATAATGGAGCACGCTTGCCTAGAACAAATCTATTTTATTATAACTTGAAGACATCCAGATCGTATATCGTAACATCCATTCAAGCAGTGCATATTCCACAGACTAGCAGTTCGCACAATAAAAGTGGAATCAAAGCGCTTCATACAGGTTTTCGGCATATCGACCATGAAACGGTGTCGCCTTTTCGTGCCCGCTCTGTCCGCCCGATATAAAACTGGGCAGGAGAGAATTAGATCATGCAGATCTGAAGCACACTAGCTTAGTAGAAATACTGAGCAGGCAAGAAAAAGAAGCAAAACATCGTTGGTACCGCACAGAATATCTGATTTAGAAATGTATTTTATTAACCTTCTTTTTTTTATTTATCTTTTTAATACTGTGTAACTCTCTACTTCTCTTTGTATTCTGTGTTAATGTCCATGTAACTTATGCTTAGAAATAAACATTATCTTATTATTATTATCTTTATCGTGAGGGAATCTATTTATTTATAAATAATAGGCTTGCGTTTGACCGCCAACTCGCCTGATGTTAAGCGATGATGCGGTTTCCGGTGGAGCACGCTTGCCTAGAAGAAACCGATTCACTCGTGATTTGAAGACACCCAGATTGTAACTATCGGGGAACACCCATTCAGGCAGCGAATTCCACAGACTAGCAGTTCACTCCAGGGACTTAGGGTTCAGTATGTACTTATCGCGTTTGTATTATGTGTGTGTGTATATATTTATTATACTATGTATCATTTAGTAGTATTTAATTAATGTTATCATTAAAACTGTTTTAGCATCCCCCGTCGTTTCTGTTACGTAAATTCTTTCCATCCTGTTGCCTGGAAGAGATCGCTTTTAGCGATAAGGCCGCCACTTGTGGCACTAGCTAGTAACTGTTTTCTATCTGATTGTAATTTTTATTTCTGGTGTACACAATAAAGAGTTTATAATATCTATCTATCAACGGCCTAAGTCATCGGACCAGTGGTACTGGGCTATTAAGTTACCATAGCAACACCACAGTTCATGGTGAGTGTGGAGTCGAAGGGAATCTTCCCTTTCTCCCAGTACGCTGCGTAGTGTATGGTCACTTCTGCATCAGGGGGCACCAGGGGCCCCATGCCTGAGGAAGGGAATGGCATAGAAGAAATCAGTAGGTATACAATAGGATGTTTCTTTTATGAGAAACCAGCTGCGCCCCGCGGTTTCGCCCGCTTTATTATAAATAAATAAATAATAAATTATACCTCCTTGAAGCAATTTTTTATTACACACATATTTATTGATTTATTGATAGACTAGATGGACCGACGACATTGTGAGAGTCGCGGGCATCCAGTGGATGCAAAAGGCAGGCTGTCGTTCAGTGTGGAGGTTAAAGGGGGAGGCCTATGTTCAGCAGTGGACGTCTTCTGGCTGATGATGATGATGACATATTTATTTATTTTAGTTCTTAAATTTACGTAATCATTATTATTACCTTCATGGTAGCAAGGAAATTTGCCTAAAAACAGTATAAATTAAGATGGCACCGTAATTTGAGCGTGCTATAAGTTGTCTCGAACTTCCGTAAGCGCTGCAGGCAGATAACGTACGAAAGGGTTCTACAAATTACCGTAGCGCTAGTATCGCAGTCAAATTTCGCACATGCTTTCAGTTTCGTTCTCTTGCAGCCACCACACAGTGGACTGTTCCGTGGCTCCTAGCTTATACAAGTGACTATTCAAGCAATGACCAGTTATAAGGCCCACTATCAGCCGAAGGTCCTTGTCCATTACGTTGTTGGTGATCTAGAAAGAATGTACCTTCTTCCATGACAAGTATCCTGACCGCTCCACTCGGTATGTTCATGGCGTGACATTCAACCATTTTCTTCTCCAGTTCTTCAAAGGAGTGGTATTCAGGTGACGCAAGCATCATCTTCTCTGTCTTAAATTCCAGATGCTTGTAGACGTCTTCAACGCCTTCAGAGTCACTACTGTAATTTGCAAAGGCCGTTGTCTATAGAAATGTTCAACGGAAACTTAACCAAATCATTGAAATGGGATAGTCATACTAAGTCAAAAAGAGGTCATTACAAACAACTTTTACTATGGGCTACATCCAGATATGGCTGATTTTTTTTCGCAGAATCAGTATTTTTAGTTTTTTAAGGTTCTGTACCCATAGAGTAAAAAGCATAGGCTCAGTAATAGAGTCCCGCTATTACTGAGCCTACACCGTCTGTCTGTCTGTCCTACTTTAGTACTTTTCTTATAATGGCTGTATTTTTCGAACCGTAATAGATATGTAATGTTATGGCAGATTGTCTAAGAAATAATTTAAAAAAAGTCAAAACAAATAAACAACAACATACACAGGAAGGAGGAGGCATATAAAAAAAAATATCTGGGACATTTTTGCACACACGGTCATCTGACCCCAAACTAAGCAAAGCTTGTAATATGGCTGCCAGAAACTGATATACGTACATATATATTTTTAAATACATACTTAAATAGATATTAACACCCAGACATAGAACAAACACAAATGTTCATCACAATTTTTTTTTGTCCTAGATGGGAATCGAACCCACGCCCCCAAGCACAGAAGATAGATAAGAGAAGATATTTTGGGTATTGGAAACATACACAGTAATATAACCTTTTAACTCTTAACACATATCCCTTCGACGTTCCATGCTGGTAAAAAAAAAATTTGTACAGGTTGATATATTATTAGCGGGATATTTAGTGTGATTAGATTGCGGATGCAAATCCCGATATTTCAGTGTGATTTTCGGTAAAATTAAGTAGGTATCAACAGCGCAAAAGGCTGTCCTGTCTGTACCTGTCTTCATCAGCATCGAGAATAACATTGTCCTCAGTTAGTAAATCAAATCCACTCGGTGTCTGCTTGAAGTCCAAGTCTATCTGGAATTCTGCATCCGACGACAGAAGATTTCTGTAACAGGAACATAATTTAAAGTTTATAATATGGTAAAAATAAAAACCTATTTTATAAACATATATTGGTTGTTTAATGGAGATTTACAAGCAC
The DNA here is from genome assembly GCA_932305915.1 of Agriopis marginaria. Lineage (NCBI taxonomy): Eukaryota > Metazoa > Arthropoda > Insecta > Lepidoptera > Geometridae > Agriopis > Agriopis marginaria. Next base: position 17,989,224 of record OW029920.1, on the reverse strand, counting down.
CGCATAAATTAGGCAGGCGCTCGGATCTCTCTCAGACTCACTTTAAATTTACGCCCTTGGCTAGGTGCACAGGATTTTCAAATACTTTCTCCATGATTACAGTTTAGTCGTAAATTTTAAAACAATATTCCTACACCCTACGCTATTAAAGAAAAAGAATACAAAAAGACTTAGTATTAAATAATAAAGTTCACGATTCCGCAAAGAAATTCGCAACTAAGATTCGCAATTTTCGCAAATTTTATAATTTTTATTTTTATTCGCAAATAAGTTCACCGGTTCACTCATAGTTCACTTTTTTTTGAATTTTTTTAAATGTTTCAAATTACTTTTGATACAAAGTCCTTTAGTCGTAATATTAAACAAGTTTATATAATATACATGGTATAATAATATACTTTTCTTTGATCATGATAATATAGTAGTTGAAGTTACATAATTATAGACTGAAGATTTTTAACGTGAAAAAACATGTCGCTTTATTGTTGTGCCTAAACTTGAGTCCTTTGAGTGTTGATGTTATTTATTGAGTGTACGTTAACGTTAACGTGCTTGACTGCGGGAAAGCAAACGTCCACCAAACGTCAGTCGTCGCGCAATGCATGATGTCAGTAATGCCATTGTCACTTGTCACCGTGTGTCCGTCCAACAACCAACCCCAATCCAATCGGCAAAATTTTAATAAAAATAAATGTTAATGTGCGATTAGGCTTCCGAACAAATAGGAATCTTTAATTTTCGGTCTTCTGATATAGCTGATATGATTTACATTAGTCACTGTGTTATCCATTATAAAAAATAATGTTTAAAGTAGTACAATAGCTGAATAAAATGTATAAAAGCATAATAGTTTTGGTGGTAGGCGCGATCGAGCTATCCTTTGGTTTTTCGGACATAGGTGTCTGGGATTTACCACTGAACGGGGTAAGTCGAAAATAAAGATTGTTTCCTATAAAACGCTTTAATTAAATCCGTCATCACCATACTACAAGATTTTTAAGCCTTAGCAACAGATACATTCAACAGTCACGATATGCTTATGCCTATTGTAATAATAGTATTTTCCTCATTATTCCGGGGTAAAGCCTAATCGGTAATTATTATTTTTAATGATACGAAGTGCCTGTAGTAAGTCATTAAAGGTGAGATTAAGTATAGTAAATGTAGTATAGTTATTGTTTTTTTTTTAAAATAAAACTTGAAAGCAAAATGGAACTTTGCTTGTTTTGGATGGAACAAAATGCTAACAATAAACACATTCGGCCTTACTTATAAACGTTACTTAAAAGTTAAGCAATGCTCAAAATTACTGTCAACTTGTTGATGGAAATTGTAACAGGTGAAAATGAGACAGAGCAATTTTAAGCATTGCTTAACTTAAGTAACATTTATAAGTAAGGCCGATTAACAGCCGCACTCAGAGATGTTATTTAAGTTAAGGAATACTTAAAATTGCTCTGTCTCGTTTTCATGTGTGACAATTTCACGAGAAGTTGACAAAGCAATTTTAAGTATTCTTTAACTTAAGTAACGCCTCTGAGTATTCAAAACCAGAGTGGTTCTGGAATACATATGCAGTGGCTAGGGAGAGGCGATAGAAGGGGGACAGTAACGGGTTTCACTCGCTGGGAGGGTGACCGATCCAACTACCAAAATTTTTACAAAACACAAAAAATTCAACTTTTGATTGATTAATTGACTTATTAGATTAGATCTTTATTGCTTCCATAAAGTACAAGGTGATAAAATCATGAAAATTAACTTTACTACACTATACTTTACTTTGTGACAGTTGAAAAAATGTAACGAAAGCTTTTTTGACTTATTGTGAAAATTTAACTGTTCAATGGGACAGGGGCAAAAAAGCCGATGACTATAATGACAAATTTTATGTTGACATATTTTTACAGCAATTTGTTGTATTTATTATATTAGTAATTTTATATTATTATTCCTATTTTTACTAGGAAATCTATTTTAGTTTAACAGTATGTGAGATAAATGTTAGTGGAATTTGTCCGTTTTTATTCTCAATAAATAATTTGAATTTGAATTTACTTTACTACTTAACTTTGTACAGAGTTTCATATGGATCCTGTTGGGCACAGCACAGTAGGAGTGAGGAGGACGGTTATATTTATTAAAATTTTAATCTCAATATAATTATTTATAAGGTCTTAGTTACATTTTTATCTAGTTGTTTAAATATAATCATATTTATATCGCTCGGATGATTTTTGACTGGTTTGACTTACAATTGTGACTCTACAGTCACAATCTCTAAATGGTATTGTATTTGATGGTTCTATGTCATCCCTGACACGGGTTGATCCTAGTTTGAAGTGTTATTTATTAACCCCCGATGCAAAAACAAGTGTGTCTGTCTGTGGAATAGTAGCTCCCAAACTGGTCCCGAATGGCTGAAATGTTTTTTTAAAATTTCACTTGTTTACATAAGTGTTCTTTGCTATGATTCATGAAAATCTGTTCAGCCGTGAGATTAAAAGCCCTTATATTGTTTTTTTTTTTAAATTTCCAATTCATACTTGTTTATCTCAGAAGCCTATGGGTCGTCTAAATACTCTGACATTAAGTCTATCCACTCAGCCAATGCTATTAGCATTTAATGCAATGTCCTTTATAAATTTATTTTATTATTTTCAGGAAAGCTGTGTGTATTCCCTTGCTAAGTCACTGTTTAAGGACTCCAAGCTATTTATTGAAAGTAAGTATGTACATTAAAAGACGCAGCGTAGACAGGCCTCCCACTAGATGAACCGACGACATTGTGAGAGTCGCGGGCGTCCAGTGGATGCAAAAGGCAGGCTGTCGTTCAGTGTGGAGGTTAAAGGGGGAGGCCTATGTTCAGCAGTGAACATCTTCTGGCTAATGATGATGATGATGATGACATTAAAAGTAATAATTTATTTGAAAGTAAGTACAGCAGGACCTCATTAATCTGAACTCCAAAAATTGACTCCTCGTTCGGATTCGTGGAGCGTTCGTATTACAGTACAGACGATTTATAAGGTATTTTTTATGAAATAAAACTAATACTATTATGAAATTTCAAATGTATATTCATCTATAAACACAACCATATCTACCTATCTATAACATAATATAAAGTGGAGTATATAAAAGAGTGGGACATTCAGATTACAGTGTTCGGATTAGAAGGAGTTCGGATTATAGAGGTCCTGCTGTAAATGAAAAAAGTACAAAAAAAACAGCAAAAATTAGTATCAAAAACATTGTTGTTCTTTCACAACTAAACTATTGAAATTCATATTGAATAGTTACTTAGAGCATGACTCGGGTATGAAGGTCAGATGTTTTATAAACAAAGAGAAAAAATGTAAAGTAAGGTGCCATTATTACCTAGCCATATTTTTTTCATGTTATCTATTAAGATAAAAGTTTTAACTCTTTATATTAATTATGTAGGTATCTGTTCACCTTGTTGTAGAAAATGGCACATTTTTAAGAAAAATATTACAGTTCTTCTGAATAGATTGTCTATGGTACTCACTAACATTTACACATGGTATTCATCAATATAAAAAAACCGGACAAGTACGAGTGGGACTCGCGCTTTTAGGGTTCCGTTAGATGGAACCCTTAGAGAGAGAGTACAAACATAAAAAACAACAAAAAAGTTTAAATATTGAAACAAACTTTGTAGTGGACACAGGGGCGTAGCTACCGCCGTATTTGCCGTATCAATTATACGGGGCCCCCGGGCCACGGGGGCCCCCAAAGTGTGTAAGGAAAAAGAATAAAAACTTTCTAATTTATTTTATTTTACAAATGACAAAATTCTATAAAGCAATTCCTTTTTTTCCCGCCTTAAGCGTGCGTTCAAAAGTTGGCAACACTACATCGTTATGGCGGGCTGCGGGACTTCCCCGTTTTACTTACTTCATCTTCAACTCAGCGGGGAATCCCCGGGAATCCTTCATCGATATCGCGATGTACGTGTACGTTGTTGTACTTTGCATTGGATGTTAAACCACGGAGTGCAGTGCACTGTTTATTTACGCGCTTTATATAAATGTGCATTACATAGTAATTCAGTACAAACAATATTGTTCTTCTGGTTTAGCAGTATTAGTAACGATTTGTAATATAAGGGCCTCCAAAAAAAATTTTATACGGGGCCCCGACAAGCCACGCTACGCCACTGAGTGGACAATAAGGTTCTTCCATACATTCCAACTACAAAATGTAAGTTTGTAATAGCAAAACTATTTTTTTTGTGATATAACTTCAAATTTATGAATTTTGGATTTATTCCTTTATATGTGGTGCCTCTTGCCAAATTTCATGATTCTAGGTCAACGAGAAGTACCCTATAGGTTTTTACCCTATTTCCTTGTGAAATCGCAAAATATGCGACATAACCGGTCATATCTGTTGATCGCGTAAATTTACAAGTTTTATTTTTTCACAGCTGAAAGAAACCGTACATTTGAGTATTTGATATAAATTTCAACTTGATATCTTTACGCGTTCTTGAGAAAAAGGGTATTGACAGACGGACAGACAGACAGATGGACAACAAAGTGATCCTATAAGGGTTCTGTTTTTTCCTTTTGAGGTACGGAACCCTATAAAGGATTAAAGAAGCCAGTTTTAGAACACAATTTAGACAGAAAGTTTTTTACACCCAACATGCTTCAAAGTTAGTAAACATTAAATTCCGGTACAGAAGGATGTGACCTACATTTCAAACTATTCTGCCAGCTGTTTATAAATAAATTCTATTAATTTTCTCGGTTCACACATGATCTAATTCATGCATGAATAATTGACAAAATACATACAGGGCTATGCGGAAAAGGTGTTTTAAGCAGAAAGGAGTTCGTTTTTCATTTCATTTCATTTATTCAATAACATACAAAACAGAATGCAATAATTTTAAAATAATATTGAATTTACATTTAATCGATCTGTATCACATTCTAAAACTATGTATGTCTAGGTGCATTATAATAACATCATTGTGGGTGATTATAAATTGATAATTAATAAAATATTGAACAAATAATATTTAAACTTAATGCTAACATGCAAACTATAAATTAACAAGTCATTTCTTTTTTTTTTTAAGAAAGATTTTTTCTAAATAATTTCAAAAGAATTTTTCAAATTAAAGTGCAAAATCTTATTTAATTGCCTTTGAAACGGAAGTAACTTTAAATGGAAAATATCAATGTCTCTGTTGGAGACTAGTATTTTTTGCCATCATTATGAACAATGTTAAAGGAACAAACACTAAAATCATGAAAAAAGAGTTTACTATTCCCTTCGAACATTTGATCGAAGGCTGTTCCATACATTTTGTCAAATGTGAATGACTTTTTTCTATAGAACATGTGAATCTGGCAAGTTGAAGCTGCTGAGCTTGCGCCGAGGCGTTGGTTCGCTCAGCTTGTTCTACAAATATTATAACAGGGAATGCTCTGATGAACTTTTTGACCTTATCCCTCCATCCCGGTTTTACCACCGAACCGGCCACCATCGCCAGAAATGCCATCCGCACATTATAGATGCGTGGAAGTATCGCACTGTTCGATTTAATCGATTGTTTCTGCCACGTACCTGTAAGTTGTGGAATGGCTTACCACCTTCAGTTTTTCCTCTGAAGTATAATTTGGACTGCTTCAAACACAGAGTGAATAGAGTCCTAGGTTAGACAGACTATTTCAGTACAAGCAAATCGCAGAACTTAATCATCAGTAAACTGCATAGTCTAATCTAATGGGTGCTTTAGTTAACAAAAATTTGAAAACCACCTATAGATATTAAAAACGAAATAATTTCATTAAATTCATATGATAACAATCTAGTGATATAATTTATCATTTAAATTAATCAATATTGTCAATAGAATTTGATACAATATTGATTAACCAATTGACTGTGAATTATTTCATTATCATCAGCCCTGCCTGAATGACCCACTGCTGCGTATAGGCCTCCCTTTTTTATGCCACTCTCCCCAGTCTCAAGCCAGTCGCATCCAGTAGTTTCCAGCAGTTTTTTGATGTCGTCGATCCACCTTATCCTCGGTCGACCCGGATTCCGCCGACCTAGTCTCGGCCACCAGGCAGTTACTGCTGTACACCACCTTCCATCATCACGTCTGGCCATGTGTCCTGCCCAGCAAATGAAGTGGATCATTTTAACAATATAAAATGATTCACTATATATCCAACTAGGTTAAATGTTACTCCATGAGTAATGCTATCATTATTGATAAGAACTGATATGGGGAAGCACGAAAGTGCTTCCATAGATTCAAATGATAGTTGCTATGGGACTCTGCAATGTTTCTTATCATTAGTAGTGCAACAAAGTTCAGTTTCCCCATATTGTTTTGGCATAGAAAGTATGCTCCTCATGTTGGCCAGTGTGTCCCTGTCAAGTTGTTTCAGCAGTTTAAATAAATAAAAAATAAAAAAATACAGTAGTTTACTTCATCAAAACTCACGTGAGGACTAGTGAGGAGTCATTATAAATTACCCTGAAAACGGCTTACACTCACGTTATGTTTATCGGTCGAGACGATAAACAGGACCGGTTTCGGAGCCATTAGAGCTTCTTTATCAGGGAATACGCGCACTGCGCCTGCGCAGTCTAGTTGTGAAAAGATAAAACAGACTAAAGAAGGGTTATAGTGCGCCTGCGCCGTGTATCTTTATTCTTTATTTCAAATTAAGCATATAATTAACAGATAATCCAAAACATTACATGCTGCAGCTTAAATGGGCAAGGACGACAGAACTGAATTTGCCCATCTTATCAAAAAAAATATCCAGATCAGGTTGTTGAGAAAGTATGCTATTCATAAGTTGTATGAATCTCGGTGTGGGCGCGTTATAAGCGCGAACAGTGTGCAGCCCCGGAGGCGGGTCCAGCAGGCGTATCAGGTATCATCATCATCATCAGCCAGAAGACGTCAACTGTTGAACATAGGCCTCCCCCTTTAACCTCCACACTGAACGATAGCCTGCCTTTTGCATCCACTGGATGCCAGCGACTCTCACAATGTCGTCGGTCCATCTAGTGGGAGGCCTCCCTACGCTGCGTCTTCCGGTTCGTGGTCTCCTCTCAAGCACCTTTCTGCCCCATCGGTTACCAGCCTTGTATAGCGTGTCTTATTTATATGGATCTATAAAGTCACATATTAACTATTATTTAACCTGAGGTGTCGGCCATGTAAAACTGCGCACCATAGCTTTAGAATGCAGGTGTGATTGGTTTTTGTTTCCAGTACAATGTGGTGTCACGGAGCCAACAAATATAACTATCGAGTACAGATGGATGCAGACACTCTGCTCACCTGATTACATGCACTATTTTGAACAGGTCAGTAGTATTATTTTATTTATTAGTACAATTAGCATAGATTTAGTCATTCGAACCGTCTGGGAAGTTTTCGTGACTTATAGCCTCCCGAACAAGCCAGTTTCCGTAAAGGCTGGAGCACCATCTCTATCTCTTCTCTATCTCTACATAGTATAAATTGAAGTCGCTTTCCGCGTCTGTCTGTCTGTCTGTATGGCCGCTAACTCTTAAACCACGCAACGGATTTTGATGCGGTTTTCACCATCAGTTAGATACATTTTCACGGAAGGTTTATATAAATAACTAGCGACCCGCCCCGACTTCAAACGTAAATTACACCCGTGCGAAGCCGGGCGAGCGGGTCGCTAGTAGACCATATAGACACGCTCCGCCAGATTATACAGGAGATTGCGGAGTTTAATCGCCCATTATGTCTAGCGTTTGGGGACTATGAAAAGCCTTTGATTCAATTGAGATCTGGACCAGTATTGCAGTCCCTCCAGCGTTGTCATATCAACTATAGGTTCTGAAGTGTTTGTATAGAAACGCCACCATGTCAATCTGCAGCAGATAGCCCATTGGTCCAGTTGGTAGTGAACCTACTTTCTGAGCTTGGGGGCGTGGGTTCGATTCCCACCTAGGACAAATATTTATGTGCTGAATATTTGTATTCTATAACTGAGTGTATATTAGTCTCTGGCAGTCATATTACGAGCTTTGCTTAGTTTGGGGTCAGATGACCACGCCACGTGTGCAAAAAATGACCGAATGTCCGAATATTTCAATAATGGTAGATTGCTAAAATATTTGACACCATGTAAAACATGTAGACATTTGATATTGTATGATTTGTATGACGTACATGCAAAGTCCGAACGTGAGGGACTTTAGTTAGTGACATCATAATGGACCACGTTTGCTACATTAAATAGTTTTTTCATTTTAATTTTTCATTCTATCTATTTTTACAGAGGACCGAAAAAAATGTTTTAGTTATATTTTCGCTGTGGAAAAGCATTTCAGCTGAGCAAAGACTCGCCATGACATTGAGACAAGGAGGTTTTTATTTTATTTTTTATAAAAAATAGGTAGGTTGGTACTTTGAGATAATTTCTTTAATTAGATCATATTCAATTTAATTTTGCCACCAGTTCTTATTCAAATTGCAATTGGTAACATAAATGTAGGTACATATATTATAGTAACAAATATTTTTTTTAAATTTATATTACACGGGAATTATTCACGTAAGATTAAGCCGGTTACTCGCGACTATAGTTTCAACCGGAAAGCGAGACGCAGCCGCACGCGTGCATTTACCTAGAAAAAGACTGCCTAATGCGGTTGAAACTATAGTCGGAGTGACCGGCTTAATCTTACGTGAGTAATTCCCGTGTGATATAAATGAAATGTGTGAAAACCACGTCAGTTTTTTTTTTTTTTTTTTTAATAATTCATAAGAAAGCTGATCATAAATAGAGCCCATCAACAAAAACAAAATTAAAATTAGTTCAAAAATAAAAAAGGTAAAAGTATTTTAATTTCATGCTAGACAGAGAGCGAACTATAATGAGCTATGACGTCACGCCTCAGGCGCGCCATATAAATGCTAAACAAACACATGCTTTGCGAGAAAGGGACAGATTATCTCTTCTCTATCCCCACCTAAAACTTTAAACGCTTATATCTCAGAGATTTATAAGCGTTAAAGTTTGGTTGATATGGCCCAATCACTCTTTCGGGGGTAGGCTAAAAGTCCAGCAGTGGACTGTTAAAAGGCTGACTATGATGATGATGATGATGATCTCAGAGATTTATCAACCAATTGAATTTATTTTTTTCAGTATGTGTAATGTATTTATTTATATCCTACGCTAAGCCTGTTATTTGTAATAAATTAAACATTATGACACATGCCTTTTGGTTAGGTACCTACTTATTTTTCTGTCTTTTATTATACTCTGTTAATTATAAGACTATGTGTGAAAAGTGTCAGATTGATATAGTGCCATAGGAGTATACACAATAATAATATCAAGTATAGAATGCCAAGTTGAATTGCCTATAATCCATTGGAAGTTCATTTGTACACATGTTCAAAACAGCCTCACTTAAAAAAGTCTAGTCTACACTCCTTTTTGTACCTTTAGTCTATTTTCTATTTATTTGTCTAAATATGTACCACAGAGGTTTCTTCTTCTTAGTCGTTCACTCTTGGCAGAGTGGGCGTGATTGCGGTGATGGCACAGCAAGGCCCCTCGCTGTCGTCTTCGTCTCTTCCCGGGGCTGCCGCTCGTCTCGCAATGTTTCTCCATTTCTGGCGGCTGGTTGCATTACGAGCACACAGCACCATGGTGGACTGCGTGGCATTTTTGATGGAGTCGGTCCAGCGAGTTGGTGACCGACCTGGGCTACGCTTGCCTTTTACTGGGCCCTGTACCACAAGCCTCTATCGAGTTCATGTTTCTGGAGATATGCCCAAAGAACTTCAGTATTCGCAACTGCACAATCTAATGTCAATCTATTTTCAGGAAGTACTCCAATGTGCAAACCGGCCCTTCGTATTGGCTGAAGGCAACAATACGGCAGGCCAGCCACTAAGCGTCACACTACAGAAAGTATGCCTCGGCCGAGAGACTAAGACTATCGACGACCCCAATGCAGTTGCTAATGCGAATGGTGATAATGCAGAAAATAGTGCAGTGCCAGCAAAGGTAACATTATGGCATCACTGAAACCTTGAATCCCAATACCGCTTCTGAAAATCGGCAGTTCATAATAACAGGACTCTTTATTTCTTTTTCCTTTAAAAAAAAACTGAAAATAAATAGAGCCGATCACCGCAAACAAAATTAAAATATGATCAAAATTAAGGAAAATATAATTACTTTAATATCATGCTAGACGGAGAGCGCACAATACTTTCAAATGACGTCGCTAGTAAGAATGCCATACAAACTACTGCCTTTGCGGGAAAGGGACAGAGCATCCATTCCTAATTCAACCACATACTTTAAACGTTTATATCTCAAAACTTTATTAGCCGATTAAATATTTTCTTCAGAATACATATTAGATTGCATTATATTTTTCACTAGCTCAAAATTTTTAACCAAGTTTCGTTGCCTCTGAAACGGCGAAGGAAAACATTGTGATGAAATAGATATTTCCAAGAACCTCAAAAGTTTAAAGACAATGGTATTCACCAACATGCACCGGGCCAGCATGCTGGTATAGGGCCCATCCGAGAGGATCAGAGAGATCTCTGATAGAAGAGAAGACCTGTGTCCCAGTAGTGAGAACGGGATAGGCTGATAATAATAAAAACATTCTAACATCTGCCCAGCTGGAAATCAAACCTGAGATCTCCTACTCTTAAGACACACTATCATTTAACCAAATTGGTCGACAAGTTATTAATTTATTTCTGGTTTTCTAACCCATACCATAATTATACACAATCCAAGTGAGCAATAAATTCTACAGCAAGCAATTGTTCCACTCTGTTTGCTGGTCTGACGCGAAAGAGATGATGTCGCGAGATGATGCGATTGCAACTGATAACCAATAGAGAGAGAGCAAAAAATAAAAAAAATAAAGTATGAGCTTAAGACCACGCGACCGAAGTAAAAACTTCATTAAGGTTGACTATAGAGGACGCCCTGCAGCCAGGTGGAGTGACGACCTGCGAAAGGCGGCTGGTGGCAACTGGATGCGAAAAGCAGAAGATTGTGCCTTATGGCGTTCTTTAGGAGAGGCCTACATCCAGCAATGGACGAACATTAAATAGGCTGATGATGATGATGATATATCTCACGCTCCCCTAGTCGACTTGAGCCAACTTAATCCGAACCAGTATCTAAGCGTGGTCGTCACGCGAGTTCCGTGCCTTTTTCCCATCCCAAAAAGTTCCCAACGTTCCTAAAGAAGTTTTCACTTCAATTATTATAATCTTTCTATGAACAGAGACACGCGCCTCTCCTGAAGGTAGACCATGAGGGTATATATTTACTACACATGACGGTGCAGACCAAGGTTCCTATGAATGGCAGCGTGCGTATTGAGATGCAGGCGCCGTCCGGCTACCTCTCTGCTGCACTCTGGCCACTCTTACCGGTAAGTGGAGCGTACCACAGAAAAGAGAAGTAAATAGAACGGAAATGAGAAGGAAAATCTGTCGCCAGGCATTATGACAGAATTTTGCTCGAACATTCTTATTTAGATCAACGCGTCGAACTCCGCATGCAAAGAATTTGAACCTTATCTTTTTGGGTTAGGTCTCAAAGTACTTTATCCGCATCACATTTGCTAACTGATTTCGAATGACTGAGGTTTCGTTTATATGGGTGCAACTGGCTACAACAAATTTCTTACAAAAATGCCTTGACAGCCGTTCTAATTTAAACAAAAAAAACTTTTCTCTGGAGCGCACACTGTTTTGTTGTATCTGTATGTAGTTCCGTGTAAAGAGTTTTAGCATAACTTTTATGCTAAAAGACACCTCTTATGACACCTCTTTTGTTATTTAATCTGTGACCGAGGTTAGGTGGTAATATTAAAAAAAAGTTATTATAAACTTGCTACTTATCGCAAATATACATTTATTATCTATACATACATACAATATTATAAAGAGGAAAGATTTGTATGTATGTTTGTAACGAATTGGCTCAAAAAGTACTGGACCGATTTTGAAAATTCTTTCACCATTTGAATGCTACGTTATCACTGATTAATATAGGCTGTATAACTATACCCGTGCGGAGCCGGGGCGGACCGCTAGTAATATATGTTTTGAAATTTAACATTTTTAACAGATTTTATTGCGTGTATTTTACAATATGTTATTTCTGAATTTTCAAACGCTTTGCAGTGTCCGTTGGTCAGCGTCACAGGTAGGCTAAAGGGGAATGCCCAAATTTTCTGACCTTATAGTTATTTTCTAAAAATATAGGCTATTTTAAGATACTAATTTGAATAAATTTGTTTTCCTCACACGTTATAGTTATAAAAATATATATTTTAGATCATATTTTTTTATGTGATGACGTCACCATCGGCGTTATATTAGTTCGTTTAGATGTCTAAACAAAAAAAAAACTTATTTCTGTCATATTTTCATCTGTCAATGTCATTAGCTGCATAGTGGTTTGGTGGTTTGGAGTTTTGCTTGTTTGTGTAAACGGCTAAGATAAATTTCAACATAATGCCAACGCTGACGTCATTCAAGGGTAAATGAAGGTCAAACATATTTAATCAAAAATATTTGTCAGTAGCGCTTATTTTTTAATAAAAATTTATGTATCAGTAAGTCTTTTGCTCGAAATGGTTTTGTAGTTACAATCTATAATATAAAATATGTAACATAAACGCTCATATCTTTTGGTCGCGTTGACTTACAAGTTTAGAAACTAATGAAACCATATATTTGAGTATTCGATATAAATTTCAACTTGATATCATTACGCTTTCTTGAGAAAAAGGGTCTTGTCAGACTGACAGACGGACAACAAAGTGATCCTATAAGATTTCCGTTTTTTTCCTTTTGAGGTACGGAACCCTAAAAAGAACAATCCCCAATGACGGATGTCTATAGGAGTTCTATGAAAATATTAACAAGTACCGCTAATGGTTTTTATTCAAACACTATGTACGCAGTAGTATCACTGTTTCAGCACTGACCTTGAGATTTTATTAACTTGATGACTGGATCTCAAGCAGGTGCATACTATTTTTCATGTCGCCTATATTATTATTCTTTATTATGGATACATTGGATACAAATGCTTCTCTATGTTTGCCCAATATAGGATAGCTCGTAATTAAGCTTATACACTCCTGCATCTTGTAAACAGATATTGAATTTGATTTGATTGAATATTCGTTTTGGATAAAATTGTTTTCCAAATATTGAATTTGATTTGATTGAATACTCGATTCGGATAAAATTGTTTTCCAAATATTGAATTTGATTTGATTGAATACTCGATTCGGATAAAATTGTTTTCCAAATATTGAATAGGCATGATGACAAATATTTTTTTATTGCCTCATAAAAAAGCTGATCATAAATAGAGCACATCAACGAAAATAAAATTAAAATTTGTTCAAAAATAAATAAGATATAAGCATTTTAATTTCATGCTAGACAAAGAGCGCACTATACTGAGCCGTGACGTCACGGCTCAGGAGCGCCATACAAATGCTATACTAATTCACGCTTTGCGAGAAAGGGATAGAGCATCCCCTCTCTATCCCCACCTAAAACTTTAAACACTCATATCTCAGAGATTTATCAATCAATTTAAATTATTTTTTCAGTATGTGTAATGTATTTAGTTATATTAATTGCTAAGCCGATTATTTGGAATAAATAAATATTTGTCATCATGCCTATTTGATTTGATTGAATACTCGATTTCGATAAAACTGTTTTCCAAATATTGAATTTGATTTGATTGAATACTCGATTCGGATAAAATTGTTTTCCAAATATTGAATTTGATTTGATTGAATACTCGATTTCGATAAAACTGTTTTCCAAATATTGAATTTGATTTGATTGAATATTCGATTCGGATAAAATTGTTTTCCTAATATTGAATTTGATTTGATTGAATACTCGATTTGGATAAATTTTTTTTCCAAATATTGAATTTGATTTGATTGAATACTCGATTTCGATAAAACTGTTTTCCAAATATTGAATTTGATTTGATTGAATACTCGATTCGGATAAAATTGTTTTCCAAATATTGAATTTGATTTGATTGAATACTCGATTTCGATAAAACTGTTTTCCAAATATTGAATTTGATTTGATTGAATATTCGATTCGGATAAAATTGTTTTCCAAATATTGAATTTGATTTGATTGAATACTCGATTTGGATAATTTTTTTTTCCAAATATTGAATTTGATTTGATTGAATACTCGATTTCGATAAAACTGTTTTCCAAATATTGAATTTGATTTGATTGAATACTCGATTCGGATAAAATTGTTTTCCAAATATTGAATTTGATTTGATTGAATACTCGATTTCGATAAAACTGTTTTCCAAATATTGAATTTGATTTGATTGAATACTCGATTTCGATAAAACTGTTTTCCAAATATTGAATTTGATTTGATTGAATATTCGATTCGGATAAAATTGTTTTCCTAATATTGAATTTGATTTGATTGAATACTCGATTTGGATAAAATTGTTTTCCAAATATTGAATTTGATTTGATTGAATACTCGATTTCGATAAAACTGTTTTCCAAATATTGAATTTGATTTGATTGAATACTCGATTCGGATAAAATTGTTTTCCAAATATTGAATTTGATTTGATTGAATACTCGATTTCGATAAAACTGTTTTCCAAATATTGAATTTGATTTGATTGAATATTCGATTCGGATAAAATTGTTTTCCTAATATTGAATTTGATTTGATTGAATACTCGATTTGGATATATTTTTTGCCCAAATTGATGGTGTAGTTATAGACTGCCTTGTTTCTCGCGTTGTTGCCGATTTATTCATGGAGGATTTCGATAGGGTGCTATCCGCTGCTCTGGCTATGGCCGAAAATGTTCAACACTACATTTTTTGGGTATAAAATTGTGAATGTAATTTCCAGTTCTTCGGAACGATGTGCGCAGTGTATACGGTGCTGTGCACGCTGTGGCTGGTAGTCTGCGGGCTGCAGTGGCGAGACTTGCTTCGGATACAGTACTGGATCGGAGGCGTGGCACTGCTGGGCATGGTGGAGAGCGCTACTTTCTACGGAGTATACTCTTCCATCAACAGGACTGGGTAACTTTACTCTGCTTTATCATCATCATCGTCATCATTTCAGCCATATGACGTCCACTGCTGGACATAGGCCTCTCCCATCGATCTCCAAAAGGGCCGGTTGGAAGCGGCCTGCATCCAGCGTTTCCCTGCGGTCTCTTTTAGGTCGTCTGTACATCTTGAGGGTGGACGTCCTACGCTGCGCTTACCGGTCCGTGGTCTCCATTCCAGAACCTTTCAGCCCAATCGGCCATATGTTCTGCGTGATATGTGCCCTGCCCACTGCCATTACAACTTGCTAATCCGGTAGGCTATGTCGGGATCTCCTTATTTCGGATTCGATCTCGTAGAGAAAACCCGAGCATAGTCCTCTCCATAGCTCGTTCTATCATAGTTTCATGGCCTCTGTGGTTAATCATCTTCATAATAATCAGCCTTTTAACAGTCCACTGCTGGACTGCTACCCCCGAAAGGGTGATTGTGCCATATCTACCACGCTGGCCCAGTGCGGATTGGTGGATTCACATACGCCATTGAATTCCTTCTCCGTACGTATGCAGGTTTCCTCACGATGTTTTCCTTCACCGAAAAGCCAGTGGTATGAAAATCCGTACATAAGCTCCAAAGAGCTCATTGGTACGGGCCCGGGGTTTGAACCGCGACCTCACGCTTTCAAGTCTAGCGGTCTCCAGAATGGGCTACCACGGCTTTTGATATGTGCCCTGCCTGCCACTTCAACTTGCTAATCCGGTGGGCTATGTCGGTGACTTTCGTTCGTCTACGGATCTCATCATTTCTGATTCGATCTCGTAGAGTAACCCCGAGCATAGCCCTCTCCATAGCTCGTTCTATCATAGTTTCTGTGGTTGTATCCTAACAAGTTGTCGTCAGATATTTCAACGTGAACGTGTACATGTTCGCGGAGTGCGTGTCAATCTGCAAGCGGTCGCTGGCCCGCATGCTGGTGATCATCGTGTCCCTCGGGTTCGGCATCGTGCGGCCGCGCCTGGGGCCGGCGCTGCAGCGCGTGCTCTCCGCCGGCGTGCTGTGGGGACTGCTGGCGGCAGTGAACGCCTGGCTGAGACTGCACCACCGCGCCAACGACTCCAACCGCGACCTACTGCTCTCGGAGGTTTGTCGGAGGCACATAATAATAGCCTTTATTTCATCATCATCATCATCATTTCAGTCATAGGACGTCCACTGCTGGACATAGGCCTCCCCCATCGATCTCCAAAAGGGCCGGTTGGAAGCGGCCTGATACAACCTGAAAGATACAGCCGTTAATAGGTAGGACAGACCGACAGAGAGAAAGACATCGTAGGCTTAGTAATAGGGTCCCGTTTTTACCCTTTAGGTACGGAAACCTAAACATTTCCCCAAATCTGTCTACTTCATTAGGTTTACATGCCTCTTTATTTCATTATTTGCTTCTTTATTATGTGTTACTATCACGTTACATGAGTAACGGACCACAAGGAATTATAAACTTAAAATGAAGTAAAATAATAAAGTGTTATGTTATTTTATAGGTGCCGCTGTCGTTGTTGGACAGCGCCATCTGCTGGTGGGTGTTCGTATCACTTGCGCACACGCAGCGCACGCTGCAACTCCGCAGGTAAGAAAACATCACAATATTGTGGTAGCCCTTTGTGAGTTTCCTAATTGGTGACACCGAAGATTTTGCCTGTGTAAATGTGACCACAGACCGTTTTCATGTATATAGGTACAACGGTAATGATAGCTGCCCTTACTGTCCTTATTAAAATTTCCATCCTGTATAACAAGCTTATGGCCAAGACACATAGACTGGCTAAGTCCAGTAGGATGTCTGTGTTATCTCTACCTCTACATAGTATAAATTGAAGTCGCTTTCCGCGTCTGTCTGTCTGTATGGCCGCTAACTCCTCCTAAACCACGCAACGGATTTTGATGCGGTTATCACCATCAGTTAGATACATTTTCAAGGAAGGTTTATATATATAACTATCGACCCGCCCCGGCTTCGCACGTAAATTACACCCGTGCGAAGCCGGGCGGGCGGGTCGCTAGTATTAAAATAATTGTGTTACTAATAGTCCGAATAGGTAATTACGAAAAAATACCACTGTTTATTCGCCAAAAGCTTTACAAAATGGCAACAGTAACTCGTAATAAAACACCCATTTGGAAATATAATGAGATTTGTAATGAAGATTTTATGTTTAGGTATTCGGCAGAATACGAAAAATTAAAAAAAGTTGCCGAATACCGAATATTCGTGGCATCTCTTGTCTAATAACTTAGCTACAAGTGTTTGTATTGTTCCAGAAACACGGTAAAGTTGTCGCTGTACCGTCATTTCACAAACACGTTGATATTCGCCGTGATATCGTCTGTCGTCTTTATGTTATACTCTATCAAGTCATATAGAGTTCTGCCGTGTATTACTGTAAGTAAAATATGTCATACAGTTTACCTACTATACCTAGTCCGGTCATAAGTTCTGCCACAAGCACTTCAGTTAATGTTATACAACTTATGACCTGAATAGGTAATACAGCCAATTCTAAAAGCTTTGATTGACAGACTGAATAAAATTGCTGTCATAAAATGAGACTGCAATGGAAAAGATTTGATGTTTTTTCAAGCTTTCAGAATTGGTTGTAATATCAATATTGTTTGATCACCATCTAAAGAGTTAGCCCCACAGCAAGCGATGTAGTTCTAAATCCTGCATTCAGCTGTGATGTATATCAAAATCCATACAGCTTTTTGCAGTAGTTAGGGGTTGTGTAGCTTTTTTAAGGTTGCCAGAACACATCCTTATAATATGATTGGTGACAAATGTTTAACTTGGGGATGGTAGCTAGCCAGCTAAGTACTAGAAAATAGGGTAAGTATTTTCACCTTACATTAAAGTGTTCGGCAAGCAGTTCTTTTACCTTTTTATTTGTATGTAACTTTGCCTAAACTATTGTATCTTTTTTCATCCAAGGAGTTCAATATTTGACCAGATATTTGGATATCTGGTACACGTTCAAATGTCTGAACCCAAGGTATACTAAAACCACAGTAACTATTGACCAAATCTTAAATTAATTTATAGGAATGGAAAGAAGTATGGATGGATGAAGCGTACTGGCACATTCTGTTTGCGAGCGTGCTGGGTGTGATTATGATCCTGTGGCGGCCCACCAACAATAACCAGCGATACGCCTTCACGCCACTGCTCGACAACGCAGAGGACGATGACGGTAAACATTCAACATTATCCCACTTCTGATATTAGCAATACAATGTGTTCGCAAGCATGTGTATTTTTAATCTGCCGCAACTCTACTGCTAATACCTAAAGGTAGTATTCCGAACTTAGCGACCGCGACCCACTGCTCAGTATGAATTTATAATATGGAGTGCTAAACAATGCAAGCGACCGCGTCACGCGACGCGGCTACTGCCGCTGGTCTCTGTCGCTGGTCTCTGTCGCAAAGATCGGAATGCTACCTTAAGATTCCCCAATCTAGTAAAATTTAGATTGATTAGATTGAAAATAGTTTTAACTCTTTGTTCCAGTAGTCTGGCTAATGAAAGTAGACTGAAAAAGCGCAGCTTTAAAAATATCAGCATTTGTATTTTGTATGAAATACCTGGAATAATCTCACTTGATACTTGTTAATTATTATTGTAACACTGTCAGAACACAATAATGTTTGCATTTCATATTAATTTTAGGGTTGCAATGCGGATTTTTTTACATTCATTAGCATATTATATAATGCGTTCAAAAATTGCTCGTATTTAATTAGAAAAAAAATCGTTACAGAAGAGGAAGAACAATTTGTGAACGATGCATATGGGGTGAAGATGCGAAGCAGTAGCCTTAACGTGGAGCCAGGGAGCGAAGGGCGAGATAATGGGCCTGAGCCCAACTCTCTGGACTCCGACCTGCGCTGGGTGGAAGAGAACATTCCCACGAGCTCACTGCCACTCCTCGACTCCGATGAAGAAATCATCAATACAAAGTTCGAAGTCTCCAAAATGCAGTAACTACTTAACTAAGTGTATAAAGTATTATGTAAACTGTGATTTTGACTTTTATTTATTATAAAATAATGTTAATTCTTTCGCTTTTAGTGTCTAAATAAATAACAAAATAATTATTTAAAGTTTTTATTTATACATGTACTTACATTTAAATATATTTTGTTCTTTAGATGTGATCTTTGGTATATAAAATATATTATTGGTATATGGCCACCGTGGATTACATAAAATGGAAGTTTAGAAGTTCAGTCAATGCAGCACTAATGTAATCCAATATATGGGTTAAAAATATACAGATGTTTAGTAGCTGGGTTTCAATCTATAGAGAATATATAGCTTAGGCCATTTTGAACCATATTTTGCTGTAACTAAGTTTTACTTCTTAATTTTAAACTTGGATAATCAGTAAAATGGAGAACATTTCAACTAAAACAGATATAAACTTTAAAATAAATGTGTTTCAAACAAATAAATGTAAAATTTAAACATTTGTTTAAAACAAACAAATGTACACATTTGTTTTACACTTAATGGCCTAAGTTACAGGTTTGTACCGAGCTACCAGACACCCTAAATGTTTGCTAATAAAAATGCTTTATGCTAACTCAATAAAAGAAAACCAAACTAAAATATGTACATAGATAAAAATATAAGTTAAATCATCATTAACTAATGGAATACAAGTTTGAAGACATTACTCAGTACATCAGTATTAAAGTCGATCTCATCAGTATGCCAATACTGTATCATGTAACATCCTCTTCCATAGAAATATAAACTTTCCTTATTTGGAAACCAATCATTCATTAGATTGCCACTTTAATTCTTATATAAAATAAAATACTGTCTATAATTGCTAAAATTGTTACCATTACACTTATAGATATTTCCTGCCAAACCTATTTAGCCAGGGCCTCAAATGTGACGACATATCATTATATGCTATATTTATGTTCAAAGCTTACTATCTGAAAGTATATAAATCAATTATTATCATAGTAGAAGTCATAATCTTCTGGTTCATCGGGAATCGGCGGTGGGTCTTGAGGTATATCAATGCCCTCTGCATCGAGCAATCTCACTTTTATATCCATTGACAGCAATGTTTGCAAATCATTCTCAAAAAGTTTGCTGTTCATTTTCTCCTTCAGTAAAGCATTGATGCCATCCGTCCAGTAGTCAAATATCTGTTCATCCGGAGCTACGAAGTCTAAAGATGGCACTTCAGCAGATTTCGGTATCAAGGAAAACGCCAAATGTGGTGTTGTTTTCCTTCCTCTTACTTCTTTCATGTGGGGGCAGTCTTTGCCGGTGATGACGCATTTCATCTCTGAAACTGCCAATTTATTTCCAAGTTCCTCTAAGCTTGGAGTGCTTTTTTCATCACAATCTCCATAATGCAACACTTTGTGGTTAGGAGACAATCGGATGAACCAAAATTTGTCCTTTATCCTTTGACCTCTAGTGGAGTATTTCTTGAACCTAGTCCCGCCGACTAAGACGCCCAGCCTCTGCTGCTGTATCAATTCAATTATCTCTGGAGTGATTTTCTCCTTCAACTCAACAATAGGTCTAGCATGGGACTCCCAGACCTCCCTGTTTGTTCGCTCCTGCAACCAAATTTGTGTAATCTCAGCATACGTCAACTGGTTTATCTTCTGTCTGAACTTGTCTAATCCTCTCGGTGAAGATGATAAGGCTCTGCTTATTTGTTCCCGTACCACACTGGATACTTTGACAAAATCTTCAATGGTAGCTCTCATTTCCTTCCAAGTCTTATTAAGTAAAACTATGCAAATGCAGAACAGCTCTTCAAATGGATGGTCGTGAGTGAAGAACAGTGGATGGTACGTCTGTCCCTGCTCACTGGGTGCCTCTCCTACATGCAGTATATCACATAGTGTCTTTACCAACTCCACACTGGTCTTTCCAAAGGGACACTCGTGTTCATCTGCTCTACAACTGTTCTCTAACACAATCTTTGTATAATCTTCTGGATAATTCCTTGCAAAGTAAAGCATACAGTCCAGAGCCAAAATGCCAGGTGGAACTTCATTAAAATCTTTTATAGGGTCAATCTCACATTTAAAGCCTAGTTTTTTGAAGTCTTTAGAAAAGCTTCCGACCGGGCGCCTCATAGTAACTTCCAAAGTTGGGTTGTTATCATTTTCAAATGCAATTTTTCTCAGTTCTTTGATCTTCTCTTGTGACTCTTGCTCTTGTGAATCTGCTCTTGATCTCATTTTAGGCTCCAGCAGACCGAGTATCAATGTCTGTAGGACATACAGCTGATGTGCCAACTCTGTGCCCAGCGTTTCTTTTGTGCCATTTTTGGAAAACTCGCTTGCTCCAATCAAATTCTCATAAATTACATTCCTTACTTGTTTTGAACACACTGTAGCTGCGATAGTTTTTCTTTTGGTGAAATCTGCTTTGGAAAATATGGCATTGATGAGTGCAATAGTATTCTGCTGGATGATGATCTTGTCCTGGTAGGAATTCTGTAAATGAGATATCAAGTTTGGAATGGTAATTTCTTTCTCGACATGAGAGTTCTTTGAACTGTTGACGACAATGTTTTCCAGAATTGACAAACAACACTGAATCACTTTTGGGTCCTGTGCACTCGCTTGGTTGCTGACAAAACTTGCCACTTTGTTTATGAATTGGTTTTCGAGTACATCCCAGAAAATGACGCCATGGTCCATGAGCTCAACAAAAGTGACGAGTGCGTACTTCAGTGAATCGCCTTTGAAATTCCCATATTCAATGTTGTTTATGATAAGGGTCAAGCCTTTTTTATTGATAAATTCGAGAGCAAAGGTCAGATCGCTACTCAAAGTAGAAAGTTTAGTTAGTGCAGTGATTTGGTCACTTTCCAAGCCCGAGTTGATTTTGGTGAGAATGTCTTGCACGGTCCTTGCGGGAGATAGTTCCAGTCGTAACACGGACCCGTTTTTTATTTCGTTGCGATTTTTCTCTGTGATGTAGTTTTGATTATTGCTTTCTGAGAACTGTAGAGCGTAGTTTTCTGGGTCTGGAAGGCCCCACGGCTTGCAGAGAAGCTGGATGATGCTGGACAAAGGCTGACTCTGATCGAACTCTATCAACTGTGGCACTTTGTCGGATGCATTTAGCATTTCCACAGCGATTTTGAGAATCGTGGAATCTTTCTCTTTCGTTGCCGACGGCATTTTTATTGGTTTGTTAGACATCTAGTGAACATTTGATACGTAAACGACTAAAACAATACACCACACCTCGTAATATTATAACTATTTTTATTTTTAGCTATTTTTTTTTTTTTCTCTAAATTGAGATGTGAATTATGAAATGTGATGTGACGGCAGGATGTGGGTTGCTAGATCATATTTCAAATTTTCCCTAAACATTCATAAATAATCGTATTGGACGAAACGCAGCTGGAGTACACAAAGAATAACGTTATATTTCTGTGATGGGTTGTTGTATGCACAGAGTGCCAAAACTCTGAATTGTATGTAACTTGTATGTGAAAAGTCATAAAAAAGGCAAAATAAAAATTCTACCTACACCATGACAGAGAGTTATTTATGTTGGAGTAAAGATTCCAATAAAATTATCGTCCGTAAACCGACTTTACTGACAACCCCTTTTTTATATTGTAGTGCGTAATATTAAGTTGCACTAAGATAGCGTAAAACTCGTTTGCCATGTTTCGTAGGTGTAACACTTCTAATAACATGTAAACTAACCCATTTTATTTTTTCTGAGACAGAGCTGTGTATTTCAGGAAAAACTAACCTTACATACATCGTATATTTAAAAAAACGGATTCTTTTCCCAACAATAACGCGTAAAAGCCCAATCTGGCAACCTTGTGTGAATTTAGTGACAGTTTGAGAGCTGTCAGTGTCAACTGTCACAGCAATGTTTTTCTTTTGTTTTTGCCCATGACTGGCCAGGCTAAAGCCATATCGCCTCGTCTTACATAATGCTGGTATCTAAGCCCGACAGCCCCGACGCAAACAGAGGGCTCTTATAAGTTTTAATGTACCTGTGTCGTCGTAGCTTCGAAACGGACGAACCGATTTTGATTTAGTTTTTTTAGTTTAATTAAAAGACTTCATCGAGAGTGTTCCTTATTACCTGTAATTCAAGGAAATCTGTTCTGCCGTTTGAAGACCATCAGCTCTTATGTGGGGAGTTCTTGTAATAACTGACTTATGTATATCCCAGTAAAGTAGTAGAGATTCTACTAAAGCTTTGGAGTTTTGGAAACAACATAAAAATACACATTTCACCTCATTAATACACACTTACCACACTCAAGCATATTCACGAACTAATTATTATTCCACCATTATTATACATTAACAGTCAAAAAACAAGTATGTGAAATATGAAAGTAATACAATAGAGCAATATTTTTCGCGTTGTCGCCAAATAAATATTTCACAAATCTTATTTTTTTACTTGTCCAATGCCCCTTTGTGTTTAGTGGTAATTTTGCCGTCAACAGTACGCTTAGTCCCAGATTTGATAGTTTTCGAAAACTTTTTTCGTTTACGTATTGTTCCATACATTTTAGTAAAGCGCCTCTATCGGAAACGTGGAGGAACTAAAATCGGTAGTAATCGGTGGTATATATTGCTTCACTCTAATACGAAAAAAAGTTTTCGAATACTATCAAAACTTGTACTAAGGGTTCAGTGAGGGAGGAGCATTGACTAGTCAGAGATTGTTTAATGAGGGAAGATCATTCTGGTTGATGACACTGAGAAAACAAAATAACAAAACGAATAAACCGGCCTAGTGCGAGTCGGGCTCGCGCACTGAGGGTCCCGTACCTACTACCATAAAACAAAAATTACCTAGTGCAAAAAGAAAACGTACATCACGCATAGGCGTTCACCCATTATAGAACCTACCGACCGCGCCCGAGGTGAACAGAAATTTGTCACTGACTGACACTTGGCCATTATTTATTATTCGTTGTTTTACTTTAGAGTGTGGTGTGTACTAATCCAAAGATGAAGAGAATGCCAAGATTGACGCTTGCACGTATTACCGTTTTTACATTAGATCAAATACAAAAAAAAAACGTTTGTTGTTTCTGTACACGATAATAAAATTTATAGCACTGTCGTTTTGTTAGATACTTAAGTAGGCACATAGGTACAATATGAAGATTATTACACCACTAGGCCGCTCCATCCATTATAATAGTCTTTAATTCTGAAATACAATACCTTCTTCTCATGTTCCAGTCTTTATAGGTTTAATGAGTATCTCTGAATATCATTCTATTCATACAAACGGGGCTTCGCACACATACCACTTAAGGCTCCAGAAACAAAGTTATAGTAAATCAGCATTAATAAATAGATGAAATGGCGATGAAAACTAAATTATCCGTGAAATTTATTATATGCTACTTATTACTAGTTTTGGATAAGAGTAGCGGCTTTCGCTGTGATCGCAAGCCTTATGGATCTCAATTCCAAGTTTCTCCCTCTGATGGACGTTTTAAATTAACTGTTGTGGGAGCTGATGATAATACTTATATTCCCGATCAACTTTATGTCGGTAAGTTTTTTTTAAACATATTTAATTGGGAGTAATATTATTATTTGTACGCGTAGGTGTCGGTGACATATTATTTACGGCCGCGCTCACCGGCTGAAAGTGCGAAAGAGTTAGATTTAGTGTAGTTTATTTTTATATGTTTTGATCTATTGTATGGTTTGTTTTGTTGCCTGAAATAAATTAATTTGAATTTGTAACCGTTGAGCGCGGTCTTATTATGTATTTGTGCAGTTGAATTAGCAGCAACAGATGGAGAGTCCTATTTCATACAGAGTATAGGTATTTAAACTTCATACTGAAGTCCATCTAGTGGATGCAAAAGGCAGGCTGTCGTTCAGTGTGGAGGTTAAAGGGGGAGGCCTATGTTCAGCAGTGGACGTCTTCTGGCTGATGATGATGATGATAATGACTGAAGTCCAGCAGTAGGTATAGGTTGTTTTGTTGCCTGAAGTAAATTAATTTGAATTTGTAACCGTTGAGCGCGGTCTTAATGTGTATTTGTGCAGTTGAATTAGCAGCAACAGACGAAGAGTCCCATTTCACTGGATTCATGATATCTGCCGAAGGGGACACGAAGCTGGACCCCCACAACCCTAGAAAGGTGATATCGCAGTTCCCGGGCGAGATTAGGCCTTCCAATCCGAATGTAGCCAAGTTCAGCGACAAGTGCCCCTACTCCGTCGAACAAGCTATGAGCTCTACCAAATCTTCTGCTGAGGTAAATACCAACAACATCCTTGGTTATATAATGTATCCATGTTCTCTCCGCCAGATCAGCAGTGCAAGTACCGTTTTTTATCGATCGTCAAATTTGACAGTTGTGTTCGTCAAATTCGATAAAATTCCATTTGATTAATACTCGCTTTGATCGATTCTATGGCATTCTATCGAATGTGACGATCTATAAGGAACGCAGAATAGGTATTTTAACCAGAGAAACTGAACTATTGATCATATTTTTTTTAAACATTATCATAACAAAGATAATCCAAAGTCTAAAATCTTTTATGAAATGGTTTATTGAATACAGAACAATGCTGATCCAATTTACAAACAAACAAAAAACTAACTAAATAAATGCATCAATTAAATCTAGACTATCTAAAAAGTAATCATTAAAAACAATTCTATATTGGCGGTGTAATCGCGTAACATACATACAAAAAAAAAAAAACATATAGTCGAATTGATAACCTCCTCCTGAAGTCGGTTAAAAAGACAACGTGGCAATACAAATACTAATACAAAGAAGAGTTTTGGCACCAACGTGGAAAAAACATGTCGGCTCGTTGAATTATTTTCCTAAACTTGTGTATTTTCGTGTGTTAATGTGTACTAAATGGTGAATTAATATTCATTAAGTGCTCGTAAACGTGCTCGAGTGTGGGCAAGTGATATAACGAGGTGAAACGTGTCTTTTCGCGTTGTTTCCAAAACTCCATTGAAGCCTCTTGTAAAGTCTTCACCACTTTACAGGGGCATGAGTTTGACTTGACCGTGACTTACTTAGCTTGACTCTGACTGTGACTATGACTTGTTAGACGCTATTAAGACAATGTAAAAATGTCTAATAATACGAGCAAAGAACATTGAATCCACGCTCATGAAAATTTTAACAATCATTTATTCGGGCATAATTCGGGCAACGCAGCCAGCATACGTAGTGGCAAGTTTTCCTTCCACCAAGTTCACTAAGTTGGTTTTCGTTTTAGTTCATGTAAAATCTAAAACTATGAACAAAGACTTTTGCATTGTTATGTACTTTCTACTATTTAGGTTTACTGGCAAGCGCCTCAATCTGGTAACGGATGCGTCATGCTCCGCGCCATGGTGGTGGAAAATGACGAGGTTTGGTTCGAGGACGGCGCACCTCTTACTCAGAAGATCTGCGAAGACCTGAGGCAACCCGATGATATCGCACCGCAACTCAACTACGAGTGCGATATCTGTGACGAAGCTAAGTATGAGGTGGGGAAACTGGCCAAGTGCGAGCCGGGCTCGCGCACTCAGGGTTCTGCACCACCACAAAACACAAAAAGAAGTGCAAAAATACAACATCCAAATACAGATCTTGGTTCACTTGGTGGTGAACAGAAATTTGTCACCGACTCGCACTTGACCATTATTTATTATTTGTTATTTTACTTTGGTGTGTACTATAATCATGCCAAGTTTGACGCTTGTACGTATTATTATTATATTTAAAACTTGGAAGATCATCTTGCAGATATCATTCACGGGTATTTGGTCTAGGAACACCCACCCCCGCTTGTATCCTGAAAACGAGTGGGTGCCCAAGTACAGTGACTTAGTAGGAGCCTCGCATTCAGCGGAACTGGTCCTGTGGAGTCCTGGCTCGCTGGCGTCAGATGGCTTGAAGGAGCTTGCTGAACACGCCAATACGACCACACTCGAGGAAGAGATTAGAGAAAAGGTAAAACAAAACTACTAGATGGACCGACGACATTGTGAGAGTTGCGGGCATCCAGTGGATGCAAAAGGCAGGCTGTCGTTCAGTGTGGAGGTTAAAGGGGGAGGCCTATATTCAGCAGTGGATGTCTTCTGGCTGATGATAATGAAAACAAAACGCTGCCGCACATAAGCTAGAAAGCAGCCGACATAAAGCTCCAATGTAAGTCACTTCTATTTTAGTTTAACAGTATGTGAGATAAATGTTAGTGGAATTTGTCCGTTTATATTCTCAATAAATAATTTGAATTCATCATCATCATCATCATTTCAGCCATAGGACGTCCACTGCTGGACATAGGCCTCCCCCATCGATCTCTAGAGGGCCGGTTGGAAGCAGCCTGCATCCAGCGTTTCCCTGCGGTCTCTTTTAGGTCGTCTGTCCATCTTGTGAGTGGACGTCCTACGCTGCGCTTATCGGTCCGTGGTCTCCATTCTAGAACCTTTCGGCCCCATCGGCCATCTGTTCTGCGTGATATGTGCCCTGCCCACTGCCACTTCAACTTGCTAATCCGGTGGGCTATGTCGGTGACTTTCGATCGTCTACGGATCTCCTCATTTCTAATAAAGTCACTAAAGTAAGTCAATGGAACGTAATAATTGTAGCAGTTGGCAGCTTTATAGCTTACGCAAGACGGAACGCATTATGTTTTTTTTCTATTTTAAAGTTGGTATATTTGAAGAACCCATTTCAATGGACAAAAATTGGACCACAAAAAGGGATATACGAATATGTTATAATTTACAGACAAACATAAATGTAAAATGTTTGTGAGGTTTCTTTAAACCTTTTAAAATTGATTCCTTATTTTTAAATATACCTACGTCACTCAAATGTGGCCATTATTGATTTAAAAAAATTCGACCATATTTCATCCTAAACGCATGTTTTGTAAAAAACAAAAATCTCGAATACTCCAGCCAAAGACTTTGTTAAGACTAGCATTTAAACGGAAAATGGTTTTAATAATAACACGAATTTGACTCAATAGAGATAGTTTATGACTTGACGAGAGATAGCGACTTTTATTTATTATAGAACTAGCTGAAAGTGCTGAAACCCGGTACTTCGTACGCGTAGAGTTCGGCCATCGGCCTCGCTACTACAACCCGTTATAGCCTATGAGTTATTCTAATGTATAAGCTATATTATTGTAAACTTTCAATAAAATCTATTCGGTAGTTTTTGCGTGAAAGAGGAACAAACATCCATACATACAAACTTTCGCGTTTATAGTAGGATAGATCTACGTTTGGCCACCAACTCACTTGATGGTAAGCGAAACAAATGTTCCGAAAAACTCTGCCTATGGTGGTGGTTATTTATTTCTAACTTAGCTACGGAACCTTTAAGCGTATATAACGACATGTTAGTATTGTTTGTTTGTTTCACCGTTGGTTTATTTCTTTAGATTGGTGACGGAGTCAGGACGATGCTAAAGGGTAAAGGTCACGGTTACCGCAAAATGGGTCAGCCTACTTACTCATTTTTCCGCGCTGATAAAGGAAATCATTTGTTCACGGTCGCCGTTGGCATCCATCCATCCCCGGACTGGTTCCTGGGCGTGACCAGGTTCGAACTGTGCCAGGGAACCGCATGGCTGCCAGAAAGGGAGCTGGACTTGTACCCTTGGGATGCTGGGACTGATAGTGGAGTTTCTTACGAGGTAACTATTCTCGAGTTTCGTTAAGTCTGGCGGCCGTAATAAAATTAACCGGTCAAGTGCGAGTCGGGCTCGCGCACTGAGGGTTCCGTACTACCACGAAATACAATAAGGTTGTCCAACCGAATTACCAGTTATTATAACGCCTTCCAATCGTCGGAGTAATTTGCTACGCAGTTTGCTACAGGCGCTCGAGTATGAAATGAACAGAATGAACTTGGTAATAAACAGAAATTTATCACCGACTCGCACTTGGCCATAATTTATTATTTTTTGTTATACTTTAGAGTGTGTACTACAATCGTGCCAAGTTTGACACTTGTACGTATTAACGTTTATACATTAGAGCTATACAATAATACATAAAAAAATACGTTTCTTGTATGGGAACCCATTTCGTTTTTACTTTATGACTTTTTTTTTGTTAGTTAATCCGCATATTACATATTCTGTGAAAATTTCGACTGTCTGTCTATTACGGTTCGTAAGATATAGCCGCTAATAGGTAGGAAAGACAGACGGACGGACAGACAGACATCGTAGGCTTAGTCATAAGGTCCCGATTTTACCCTTTGGCAGGTAGGCCTCCCACTAGATGTACCGACGACATTGTGTGAGACGCGGGCATCTAGTGGATGCAAAAGGCAGGCTGTCGTTCAGTGTGGAGGTTTAAGGGGGAGGCCTATGTTCAGCAGTGGACGTCTTCTGGCTGATGATGTGTGTGATGTTTACCCTATGGGTACGGAACCCTAAAACAATTTATGCTTGTTTGCCTTTTAGTCTGCAAACATGCCAACTGTACCACAAGATGCCGTGGCCCGAGTACAGATGAGCTCTTACGACAAAAAATCGCCTTTCTTTGAGATGGACATGAAGGACATGCATCCTTTCGGCAAGTTGCACATAACTCTGATTCGAACCTATCATAGGGAATGTGAACAAGCTACGGGTAAGATCATTGAGGTACTACTATAAGTATTATATCGGGGAGTTAGATTCATAAACATTAACCAAACCTATCTCAACATGTAAATTTACCAAAAATTATTTTTTAGATGTAAGGCCTGTGAGTCCTACCTACATCACGTCATTGTTACTATAAACATTTTGATAAAAGCGCACCAACATTCAATGTTTATCCACTCCCGGCGACGGCCCAAGCCGAGGTTCGTACCTTTGAGGTGCCCTTGTGCTAGTCGCCCAAAAACTTAAACCATCAAGTTATGCCGAACGCACTCTGCGTTCGCTAACTAGTCCGGTCCATCTGTAGAGGCCAAAAGGCCAACATTACAAGTCACTATATAAAAAAAATATATCCAGTCATTCGCTGGCGCTCAAATAAAGCGCACGTACTTAATCCATCTACTAAACCCACGCACATACATTTAGGATAGCCTTCGACATCAAATATAAACCAGATAATAGAACCCAACAATATATCCTAAAATGGAATGAAATTGATACAGACGAGGTGGCGGTTAAACGCAAGCCTATACAAGGCTACGCTCCATCATCAGACCCTTGCGTTACCAAGCATAATGACCTCCCGAGTTGGGTTCCTTTGATTTGTTTTAACTAGTCTTATCCCAAGAGTTCTACTATCCATCTCCTAGCTCCATCATAAGACGCTCTTCACCCGAGTCCTATGTCTGTTCCCATTAGTACATGGGCTCCTTTGATTTGTCTTAACGAGTCCTATATCAAGAGTTCCACTATCCACCTCCCGGCTCTATCATCAGACCCTCGCGTTACTAAGTATAATGACCGATAGATTGTACTAAGCCGATAGGAGGTCATTGTACTCATCATTATGAACTTCTTTTGCTATGGGACCAACCCTGAAATCGCGAATCAGCAATAAATCAGCTGTTCGGAAGAAAACTGTCATTTACAGGAGACAAAATGTATGGAACAGCTGTTTTATTTTTCGCCATGTCAAGGCTGGTCTCATAGTAAAAGTTGTTCATAATGATGAGTACAATGACCTCCTTTTAGCTTAGTGCAGTCTATATGTGTAACCATATTTTTTTCGCGATTTCAGGATTGGTCCTATAGTAAAAGTTGTTCATAGTGATGAGTACAATGACCTCCTTTCGGCTAGTACAGTCTTACGCGTAATGTGTTGAAAGCGTTGAAACCAATGTTGAAAAATTCGTTGCAGTAGTGGGTATTCAAAAATATTGTTGATAACCAATGACAATAAGTGTAACCACTTGATCGCGCATGTGGTCCTAATTCCCTTTTACAAAATAATGCCACGTCGGTCGCGGGGGCAGCTTGTGATTGGAGACTCGACGCTCAACTCAACTCAACAGGGCCTTAGGATTGGCCCCGCTCGAAATAGTTTAGGTTGACATGTTAGAACCTTTGGCTTATGGAGGGGTAACAGATGAGCAGTCAAGTAGTTATATTGTCATTGTTAATAACTGTTTTGTTCAAGTAGAAGAACCCACGGAAGGAGGCGAGGAAGTCCCCGTGAAAGAAAAAGAAAACGAAGATACCGATACGAAACACCAGGAGCCGGAAGAACCATCCAGGTACCAAAACCCTGAAATAGCTTCCGGCATCTTCCTGGGGTGAGGCTTACTTGATATTCTTCATTTAACTTCGGCATTTCATAAGTCTCATTCCATTTACATAGCGATGGCCCTAGTTTTTGACCAGGGTAGAGCGAGATTTTTAAATTTTTTTTTTTTTTAATTATAAATAGGCTTGCGCTTGGCCGCCAACTCGCCTGATGTTAAGCGACGATGCGGCCTATGATGGAGCATGCTTGCCTAGAAGAAACCTATCCACTCTTGACTTGAAGACACCCAGATTGTAACTATCGGGGAACACCCACTCAGACAGCGAATTCCACAGACAAGCAGTTCGCACAAGAGAGCAGTTCGAGATTGTCTTTCGGCGCGTTTCATTTTCTTCAAGTCGAGAGTGAATCGGTTTCTTCTAAGCAAGCGTGCTCCATCGTAGACCGCACCGTCGCTTAACATCAGGCGAGATGGCGGCCAAGCGCAAGCCTATCTAGTATTTAAAAAAAACCGGATAACTATAGTAAAGGAATCGATTTCGAGATAAAAGTATTCCATGAGCTATTCCAGGGGCCATACGGCCTACTGCTTACGCGGTATCAAACTAACGTTCAAACCACGCAGTTCGGAAAATCACGCGAACGTGAACCTTAACGCGTCCAAATACGGTTTGCGGTCACGCAAATTTTTTTCATCACCTAAACTGAATTGAACAGCTGGCTGTAAGGACAAAGGATATAAAGCTATTTCCACATCAAAATTTAATGCTGTCTACAAAGAACACAAGACGTGTGCCCCGCTTGCTACTCCGCGCCCCATAGCCCAAAAGCGCGAGGCGTCAACGTTTTTTTTTCCGTTTAAATTTATCAGATATGTTGGTCAGGCTGACGCGTCACAATCGTATCTGTTTTAGTTATAACATGCTAGATGGCGCCGTGCCGTCTTAAAACGCGCAATCGTTTCGTTCGCTGTATTCGGAAATGCCATCTGGGTCCGCCACCGCGGGCAATAAATGCGAAAGCTATACGGCTATAAAACCGATCTTGATGAAATTTGATTGTTTTTTTGAGTCTGCTCTGGAACTTGGGTTTTGGAGCGAAATAAGTCAATTCATTGAATTCGCAGATGCATATGAAATGGACGTTAAATTATATAATTTATGGTCATATATTATTAGTCAATTAAATTACAAATGAAGTTCCTAAATTGGCCACCAATAACTTAACTAGGTAACCTATTCAAATAAACCCCCCTATCCCAACCATAGCATAGCCATAACTGGCGCAAAGGTGCTCAAGCTCAAAACACTCGCTGCATTTAACTTGTATAGAAATTATATAACCAGCCAGTCAACTTTATTATAGTTTTAGTCTAAAACTATCATCTGAAATGGTTCATCTGTGTAAGAAGGAGCAGCGGTACGTCCGTCGTCCATAGCATTGTTTGATTATCTTTTCTCAAAATAGCAAAGGAACCTACTTAATACCTACATAACACTGAACAAGACGTATTCTCTACGTATAGCACCAGATAAAATTAAACTCTCATACTTGTGTACCTCCTGAACCTCCTCTTTATATCTAACCATGGTATAATAATGGAATTACCCTTTCAAATTACATTTAAAATTTAAGCCAGTCTTGGGAAGAGTAGTTCTGCAAAGTCAAAGTCAAAGTAATTTATTAATAAACATTATGTTTACAGGTCAGGCAATTGTAATATTGTTATATAAGAATATATACATAATACACAACATTTAAAATATAAATAAAATTATATAATGTAAATACCAATACAAAATATGATACACATTAGATTTTTTTACCGTCTGCTAATGCAGACAGTGATTATCTCGTCACTCGATACAGTTGCAGACTAATATGTAATTTTTTTTACACTTCCTGGCGCAAATGTTCATGCTTCGCTGACTATTTTGCTGCCTATATAGATTCTCAATTTCTGTTTACCATGGACAGTAAATGTTTCAGATGGAACAAACTAAATAACGCAGTTCCACTTTAGACAATTTAGATATTTTAGGTAATTTTAAATATTTACTGACATAATGATCAAATATGTTGATATTCATTAATAATGACGATAAATATGTTAGTGTAAAAAAAACAGCTTACTGTTTTCTAGCAGAAGATTCCAACTATAGTCACCGCGTTACCAACTGAGTCGTCAAGCAATAAAAGTCATACCATAAGACCTTTTAGTGCGAGCGAGATAGACAGATATGACATGTGGGTGCGAGCGAGATGAGATGAGTAATGATTTATGACCTGACGACTCACATGGTAATGCGTTTACTATAGTACTGTATCTTACCTTAAACAATTAGCAGCAGAACTACGGAAGCTCCCATCGTAACCGACCCAGAGTCATCGGAGGAGTGTCCCATGTCTCAATGGAGCGCGTGGAGCCCTTGCGAAGGTTCCTGCGAGGACGACAAGATCAAAGGCTACAAGTGGAGGGAGCGGTACCACCTGGTCGACGGCGTTGCTATCGAAAAATACGACCCAAACGTACGTCGCACTTATGTTTTTATTTTGTGAACCTCGTAACACCATCAAAGTTGCAGGGAATAAACATCCCCCGTCTTTCGCCGTTAGATAGCCCGTTGGCCCAGTTGGTAGTGATCCTACCTTCTGCGCTTGGGGGCGTGGGTTCGATTCCCACCTAGGCCATAGGCCAAACATTCATGTGATAAGCATTTGTATTTTATTATTGAAACTGACGTGGTTTTCACACATTTTATTTATATTACACGGGAATTACTCACGTAAGATTAAGCCGGTCACTCCGACTATAGTTTCAACCGCATTAGAAACGTACCCGCGTTTTTATCTTACGTGAGTAATTCCCGTGTAATATAAATAAAAGCATTTGTGTTTGTTCTATATCTAGGTGTTAATATATATTTAAGTATGCATTTAAAAATATATATGTACGTATATCAGTCTCTGGCAGCCATATTACAAGCTTTGCTTAGTTTCGGGTCACATGACCGTCTGTGCAAAAATGTCCCGAATATTTATCCCTGTTGAACGCTAATTTCGTGTTTGTAAAAAAGGATTAAAAAAATATAATTTCTGTTGGCAAGGCCTAGACAAAGCCCTACGTGAACAAAGTCACGGGCTTTTAGCTAGTAAAATCATCACAATCAGCCTTATAGCAGTCCACAGCTGGACTTTTAGCCAGCCCCCGAAAGGGTGATCGGGCCATATCCACCACGCTGGCCCAGTGCGGATTGATTGATTCACATACGCCATTGAATTCCTTCTCCGTACGTATGCAGGTTTCCTCACGATGTTTTCCTTCACCGAAAAGCCAGTGGTATGAAAATCCGTACATAAACTCCAAAGAGCTCATTGGTACGGGCCCGGGGTTTGAACCCGCGATCTCACGCTTTCAAGTCTAGTGGTCTCCCAAATGGGCTACCGCGGCTCCTAAAATATAAACTAGCTAGTAAAATAAGTCTACAAAATACATTTATTAAGTAGTCAAATGTTTTTCAGACTAAACATTCACATAGAAAGGAGGTATCGAAATATTGCAAGGAGCACTTTGACGACTTTGAAAGAAGTGACTGCGAAGAAGGTTGCCCAGAGCCTCAAAACCGAGAACAAAATGGTAATATTCCAGGGGCTCATGGTATAAAACTTTCTTGCTCATAACAACGTTTTCACTTAGAATTTTGACAGTTTTACTTTACTTCATCATCATCATTTCAGCCATAGGACGTCCACTGCTGGACATAGGCCTCCCCCATCGATCTCCAAAAGGGCCGATTGGAAGCGGCCTGCATCCAGCGTTTCCCTGCGGTCTCTTTTAGGTCGTCTGTCCATCTTGTAGGTGGACGTCCTATGCTGCGCTTACCAGTCCGTGGTCTCCATTCCAGAACCTTTCGGCCCCATCGGCCATCTGTTCTGCGTGATATGTGCCCTGCCCACTGCCATTTCAACTTGATAATCCGGTGGGCTACTACTACTTTGCTTTACTAAACTTGTTAAAATCCGTGATGACAAAAAAGGTGTGAACAAAGCTCCTGAGTTCTTCATGATGAGCCATCATCATCATCAGCCAGAAGACGTCCACTGCTGAACATAGGCGTCCTCCTTTAACCACCACACTGCACAGCCTGCCATCTGCATCTACTGAATGCCAGCGACTTTCACAATGTCGTTGGTCCATCTAGTGGGAGGCCTGACCTACGCTGCGTCTTCCGGTTCGTGGTCTCCACTCAAGAACCTTTTTTCCCCATCGGTTATCGGTTCTTCGAACGATGTGGCCTGCCCATTACCACTTCAACTTCCACTAGGTTGACCGACTACATCGTGAGAGTCGCAGGTATCCAGTGGATCCAGATTGCAGATAGTGATGTCGTTCAGTGTGGATATCTAATCGAGGTCTTCTTTCTGGTGATGATGATGATAATAAACGTCTTTAGTATCACCGTTGAGCGTTTGAGCGTACCTTTAGTATTTTAAATTAATAATACTTTGGTCACTTTCTGTTTCAGCCGAGAGAAGAATAATGAGACCAGCTAAGCCTGGCTATATGTTTTATTACTCCAAAAAGAGAGATCTAAATAAGGTGGATAATTCAGTTGGGAGATAAATTTGGATACTTTTTCAGACTTATTGTTAAAATCATCAGTGGCAAATAACAATGCTCTTTTGTCTCTACCTAACTTAGATTAAACACAATCTACTTAACCATTTATTGCTTACTAATTAATGAATCCCACTTATTACTCGAAAATTTATTACATTTTAAACAGAAATTTATGATTATTTTATTTATACTACACGGGAATTACTCACGTATGATTAAGCCGGTTACTCCGAATATAGTTTCAACCGCATTAGGCCGTCTTTTTCAAAATGAATGCACGCGCGGCTGCGTCTCGCTTTGCAAAGCGAGACGCAGCCGCGCGCGTCTTTCTGATGCAGTGGACGCGTACCTTTAGACCTACTTGTTTTGTAAGTATAGGATATGTACTTACATACATATAAATCCATGGTAGGCTTCGACCAAAATAAAATGATTAGACGGGCCATAACCATTGAACATGTTCAGTAAAAACAAGTCAAAACCGTTACATTTATTTCAACACCTAATTATAACTATATGTAGGTACAGTACATTTGTTACAAAAAATAGATAGCGGTTTTTTGTTGTGTATTTACACTTCGGAGAAGCACACAAAGACATAATTTTGTCAGATGTTTCGTTATCATGTAACAATAGTCTTGTGTCGCACTTCCCACGGCTAGAGACCGCCTGAAACGAAGTGAGCGCCGGCGCTCATTTTGTACTTTTCAAAAATGCGTTTCTTCTGGGCCCGTCCATTGAGCTCTATGAGCTAATTTAGCGCAGTAGGTAATTAAAGCACGCGGTATTAATTGCGTGCAATTAGTCATATCGTATGTAAGTTTGAATTGAAAGTACACCGTAATTCTACACTAATTTTAGTCTCCGACCAGCAATTGACCGTTGGGTACATTTCAAATTTAGTCATTGCTTTTTATTTCAGTTTTATATTACCACAGTGTTATTTAAAAAAACAACGGTCATGTTGGAATTATTTTATACTAAAATAATTGGTAAGTGCAATTTAATTATAACGTCAGTGGAAAGCATAAAACGCTAAAGCGCCAAAATTTTACTTTTGGGAAAATAATTTTAAAGTTTTCTTTACGAAAAAAAATCAATTATTATTGACATAAGTAACAAGGTAACTAAAGGCATTTGACAGTTTATAAAAAAGGTAATAGGCATGATGACTAATGTTTAATTTATTTCAAATAACCGGCTTAGCGATGAATATAACTAATTACATTACACATACTGAAAAAAATATTTGAATTGGCTGATAAATCTCTGAGACAGTATGAGTGTTTAAAGTTTTAGGTGGGGTTAGTGAGGGGACGCTCCATCCCTTTCTCGCAAAGCGTGGGTTAGTATAGCATTTGTATGGCGCGCCAGAGGCGTGACGTCACGGCTCAGTATAGTGCGCTCCCTGTCTAGTATGAAATTAAAATGCTTATATCTCATTTATTTTTTAACTAATTATTATTTTGTTTGTGTTGATGTGCTCTATTTATGATCAGCTTTTTTTAATATTATGAGGTAATAAAAAAAATTTAGTCATCATGCAACAATAATTATAAGATACAATATAATTAGTAGCCGATTTTTTCAGGTATTTTTATCATTTTGTTTGTAAGATGTGCTTGTGAGGACAAAGTTTGCGACAGAAGACCCCTGGGCACTACAGCCGACTCCTTGCGTCCTGACAATCAATTTGTTTTAGAAGTAGACGAAATTAAAGACAATACATACATACCGAACACGAATTATACAGGTAGGTACATATTTATTATTTATCTATGCGTAGTTATTAGAAAGCGTTGGATGGGGTTGTTTTCAACCGAACGACTTCAAAACGGAGATTCTCAACTCGACTATGTTTCTTTTGTGTGTATGATTTGATTAGATAGAAACTCTTTATTGTGTACTAGTGGTCCGCCCGGCTCCGCACGGGTATAGCCTATACTAATCAGTGATAATGTAGCATTCAAATGGTGAAATTTTTTTTCAAATCGGTCCAGTACTTTTCGAGCCAAGTCGTTACAAACATAAGTACTTACATACAAATCTTTCCTCTTTATAATATTATAGTATAGATCACGGAATAGGGAAGGGGCCCCTATTACGTGTTATTCCTATTACAAACAGATAGAAAACTCTTAAGAGCTAGAGCCACAAGGATTGCCTTATCGCTTAAAGCGATCTCTTACATGCAACCATTGGAAGCCGGGTCTCCTACGCCAAAAAACTAACATAACAAATTAACCCCCCTAACCTGTCACCCCCGTTCCATGAACTCATTCACACCACGCGCATGAGCGAGATGATACGCGGTTGTGGTTACAATCCGAATCTCTGATATCCGTAATAAGGCCGATGTTAGCTAAACATTTTGTTAGATTTTTGGCGCATGATTTACGCTATATCTCCACTAAGACGATAAAAAACGACGATTAAACGACAAGAGAACGAGTAAGACGATTTTAATGTTTTTTTTTTCTATCGATTACCAATGCTTCATTTCGAGGCCAGTCCCATTTAATTTTAAAGAAAATATTCCACTTCTAAGAGTCGAAAGTTAGGGGATGAAATCCGATTATTAAATTAAACCCACATCCTGTGTAGTCGAAAATGTAGTATTAATTATATTGTACGTATAATTACAGTGATCTTACGTTCAACGTACAACAATGCGACGTTCATAGCGTTTACGATTTCACTCAAAGAAGACACCTTGCCCAATAAAGCCAACCCGAGGAAGCCACAACACCTCCACGCAGGACGTTTGGAACCGTTTCCTAACTCCACGGTGGCGCAATTTAGTCCTGTCTGTGAAAACACAATTATACAATCCGACGTCACAGCAAAAACTAGAGTTGAGGTAAAAATTTGACTATTTTTAGTAGGTACTCCCACAGTTTTTTAGGGTTCCGTACCTCAAAAGGAAAAAACGGAACCTTTATAGGATCACTTCGTTGTCCGTCTGTCCGTCTGTCAAGACCCTTTTTCTCAAGAACGCGTAAAGGTATCAAGTTGACATTTATACTAAATACTTGGATCTACGGTTTCTTTCGGCTGTAAAAAAATAAACGTTGTAAGTTTACGCAATCAAAAGATATGAACGTTTATGTCGCATATTTTGCGATTTCACAGGGAAATCAAAACCTATAGGGTACTTCCCGTTGACCTAGAATCATGAAATTTGGCAAAAAGTAAGTTCATATAGCACATATATAGGAATAAATCCGAAAGTCACAAATTTGAAGTTATATCATTTAAAAATAATTATTTTGCTATTACAAACTTACATTTTGTAGTTGGAATGTATGGAAGAACCTAATTGTCAACTACAAAGTTAAGTTTGTCTTTCAATATTTCAACTTCAGTTAGTTTTTAGGGTTCCGTACCTCAAAAGGAAAAAAAAGAACCCTGATAAGATCACTTTGTTGTCCGTCTGTCTGTCTGTCTGTGCCGGTTTTTTTATTTTTGTAAGAAATTTGTTGAAGCCAATTGCAATCGATGCCATTGGCATCGATTCTGATGTACCATTCTCTACACTAAACTAAATTTGACAGATCTAAAATTGTTGCCATCCTTTTCTGACGTATTATAATGAAAAGAGAGGCAGATAATTTTAGTCCTGTCAGATTAGTTTAGTTTAGAGCAGGGGTCTCCAAACTACGGCCCGCGGGCCAAATCCGGCCCGCCACTGCCATCAATCCGGCCCGCGACAGCTTAGGACTAGTAAGGCAAGTCCATGTTATGGCCCTTGCAACATACCGAAAAAAATATGGCCCCAAGACTTCAAAGTTTGGATATCCCTGGTTTAGAGAATTGTGCAACAGAATTGATGCCATTTTCAACTTTTTTAGTTTAAGTTTGTACTTGTAGGTATGGTTTTGAAGGCTTTTTTTTGTTCTATAATGTATTATCTAATAAACAATACAATTGACAGGCTCGATGGCACGCTCCAGCAAAGGACAATAGATGCGTGACTATATTTGCTGTGGTGGCAATAAAACCGGAAGTATGGTACAGCTACGATGCACCTCTGTTCATTAAAGTGTGCGAAGACCCCAGGAACTCTGAAGATATGTCTCCTCCAGAGCTCGACGGGGACTGCGGTACCTGCGAGGATGCTAGATATCGGGTTCGTATTTTTTCATTCAAGATGCAACTGACTGACTTGAGCTTGACGCATGATATAAATATTCGGGACAAATCGCTGCTTTAAGGTGGAACGTTTTACCTATGGCGGGAAATTCAAATTTCAAACAGTTTTTTTGTCCTTGTAGCTAGGCTGGGTAATTATTTTGAAATGACACAGCGTTTGCGACAATAGTTGGATGTTTTTTACATTATCATGTACAGTTATTTATTAGTAACGCACCATATTACTTACATTTGTCTATAAACCGTTTAAAACAGCAAAAATTAGTTTATTGACAAATGTAAGTAATAATGTGCATTAGAGATAAATAACTTTACATGTTTTTGTAAAGAATAATAATCAATTGTCGCTAACATCATGATCGTTTACAATAATTACCCGGCCTAGCTACAAGGGCAAGAAAACTGTTTGAAATTTGAAGTTCCCGCCATTTGTGAAACGTTGCACCTTAAAACTAAAGGGCCACAAATAAATATATTTTTTTTGCATGAGTACATTTTTTTATTTTTTTTTTATTTAGTTTTCATCCGTGAAAATGCCAAAAGGGCGTAGGTACGCGTAAATTTGTAATCTAAAGGCCGA
This sequence comes from Agriopis marginaria, assembly GCA_932305915.1. Taxonomy (NCBI): domain Eukaryota; kingdom Metazoa; phylum Arthropoda; class Insecta; order Lepidoptera; family Geometridae; genus Agriopis; species Agriopis marginaria. The sequence continues at coordinate 17,948,476 of OW029920.1, read as the reverse complement.
TTTCGACGTGTGTCTTTGTGGTATATGAAATTTCTGAGTGTGGAACCCTGCATGGGTGCGCTAGTCCGATTCGCACTTGGCCGGTATATTATGTGTGGTGTAGACGCAGATATATCTTACCATTATTTTGTCCTTAATCCAGCTGACATTCAAAGGTCTGTGGACGTACAATACGCATCAGGACATGTACCCAAAGGCCAAGGAGCTGGCGGCGTTCAGCGACGTGGTTGGAGCTTCCCACAGTCCCGGCACCACGCTGTTCCAGTACGCCTCTGAAGCCACCATCGGGATAAAGATGCTGGCAGAGCAAGGAAACACCACGCAGTTTGAAATAGAAATACAGTCTAAGGTTAGTGGTCTTTGTTACTTCTAGGGATCGATAGATATTTGCTAGTTAGAGCCATGAAATGAATCATGAAATTAGGGCTGGCATCTTGTTCTTATATACTCGTAACATTATTATCTATACTAATATTATAAAGAGGAAAGGTTTCATTGTTTGTTTGCATTGAATAGGCTCCAAAACGACTGAACCGAATTGAAACATTCTTTCACTGTTGGGAAGCAACACTATCCCCGGGTGACATAGGCTATATTATATTTTTTTTTTAATGGGACCCTTACTAAAACTCCAATAAGGTAACCTAAAAAATAATAATTTACATCCATGCGAAGCCGGGATGCGTTGCTAGTATTATATATATTACAAGATGGACAGACGACCTAAAAGAGACCACAGGGAAACGATGGATGCAGGCCGCTTCCAACCGGCCGTTTTGGAGATCGATGGGGAGGCCTATGTCCAGCAGTGGACGTCCTATGGCTGAAATGATGATGATGATGATTATCATTATTAGATTTATTAGCCTATTCAATGCTAACAAACAAACAAATAAACAATCAAATCTTTCCTCTTTATAATATTAGTATAGGATTATAGATAATACGAACTATTTATTCATTCAGTTACCTACAACGGTGAGGACGGTTATAAAAGCCATCAGACCTGAACAGACAGACACGTCGACTGTGACGTCCTTCAGAGCCAGTCCACAACATCATCGCCTGTCCATCGCTGTGGGCATCCTGCCCTCGCCTGATTGGTTCCTTGGGGTCACCCACCTTGAACTATGCAATAAAACAAATGGCTGGTTGGAAAACATCAGGCTTAACTTGTACCCTATTGACGCTGGTACCGACAAAGGATTGGATTTCGAGGTAATTTTACGTGTTATAAGTGTTTTGTTTACAAAATTTTTTTTGTAGTTAGGCTTGCGCTTGGCCGCCATCTCGCCTGGTGTCGTCTATTATGTCTTCTATGCTGATGTTAAGCGATGATGCGGTCTACGATGGAGCACGCTTGCCTAGAAGAAACCGATTCACTCGATGTATTTCATCAAATCTCGCGTCAGGATTAATAATTATATATTACTAGCGACCCGCCCGCCCGGCTTCGCACGGGTGTAATTTACGTGCGAAGCGGGGCAAATAACGGGAAAAATAAACCGGCCAAGTGCGAGTCGGGCTCGCGTACTGAGGGTTCCGTACCACCACAAAATACAATAAGGTTGTCCAAGTGACCGAATTACCAGTTATGAAAACGCCTTCCAAAATTATGTTAAGTAATTTCCTACGCAGTTTGCTACAGGCGCTCGAGTATAGTAACTTGGTAATAAACAGAAATTTGTCACCGACACGCACTTGGCCATTATTTATTATTTGTTGTTATACTTTAGAGTGCCAAGTTTGACGCTTGTACGTATTATCGCTTTTACTTTAGAGCTAATACAAAAATACGTTAAAAAAAATACGTTTGTTGTATGGGGACCCCCCTTTTGTTTTTACTTTTTGACTTTTTTATTGTTAGTAACTTGTTTGTTAGTTGTTTGTGTTGTAGCTTTTGTTTCGTAACGTTACATATTCTGTGAAAATTTCAACTGTCCATCTATTACGGTTCGAAAGATATAGTCGTTAATATGTATAGGACAGACTGGCGGACGGACAGACAGACAGACAGACATCGTAGGCTTAGTAATAGGGTCCCGTTTTTACCCTTTGGGTACGGAACCCTATATAAAGAGGAAGAGGATCCGAAAGAAAAGTGAAAAAAATTAACATTTATCAAAATATTTTTGTCTAGTCACCAAATGAAGAGCAGTCACCATTTCAACCTATCGGCCATCTGCCTGGGATCGGAAAGGCGCAAAAAAAGCCAGATAAACCTTTCGCCAAGCTACTGGTGGACCGAGTGCGGACGTACACAACGCCGCAGTGCTTGGCGGAGGCAGTTGACTCTCAAACTGAAGGTTTGCTCTTTGAAGTATTTACAAACGTTGTCAATAATAGAACTACCTACTGTCTGCCGTCTTATTTAATATTTTATACTCAAAGGAATACCACCTATTTATCAAGAAAGTATAAAATATTAATTTTAGCTAATACTAGCTGCGCCCCGCGGTTGCACCCGCGTAGTGATGAAAAATGGTGACGATGCTATGTCTATGTCTCCTTGTTCTAAGCTACCTCTCTATAAATTTTCAGCCAAATCGGTTCAGCCGTTCTTGAGTTATAAATAGTGTAACTAACACGACTTTTTAATATAATACGAGTACATATATAGGTAGATTTCATGATACTGCCTAGAATGTTATAAATACTAACACAAGTATCTATATATTTTGTCGATCGTGTTTACACAGACCTACTTACACATAAGTACAAATTAACACGTAGTTATCATTTACTTACACATGTAATTATATTGACGAATTTTTCATAAATATTAATTTTTCAATTTTTTATTCTACTTGTACAAAGAAAATGTTACAGATGAAATTGAAGGCGAGGGTGAAGACAGCAATGGCAGTGAAGACACGAACACACAGTTTGAGGTTAGACCTTCGAACGCTACCCCCCGGCCCCGTCCGCGCATCACTACTACAAGGTAAGTACCTATGATCATATCGCAAAATCCACCAACTGAGTTTTGAATGAGGCATGCAATTGGCGGATTAACTCTCATAGTGGAGTTTGTCTGCAGTATCTACCAATTGAGTTTGAGACGACCAATCATGACCAATGAGTACCTATGATCATATCACAAAATCCACCAACTGAGTTTTGAATGAGGCATGCAATTGGCGGATTAACTCTCATAGTGGAGTTTGTCTGCAGTATCTACCAATTGAGTTTGAGACGACCAATCATGACCAATGAGTACCTATGATCATATCGCAAAATCCACCAACTGAGTTTTGAATGAGGCATGCAATTGGCGGATTAACTCTCATAGTGGAGTTTGTCTGCAGTATCTACCAATTGAGTTTGAGACGACCAATCATGACCAATGAGTACCTATGATCATATCGCAAAATCCACCAACTGAGTTTTGAATGAGGCATGCAATTGGCGGATTAACTCTCATAGTGGAGTTTGTCTGCAGTATCTATCAATTGAGTTTGAGACGACCAATCATGCATGACCAATGAGTACCTATGATCATATCGCAAAATCCACCAACTGAGTTTTGAATGAGGCATGCAATTGGCGGATTAACTCTCATAGTGGAGTTTGTCTGCAGTATCTACCAATTGAGTTTGAGAGGACCAATCATGACCAATGAGTACCTATGATCATATCGCAAAATCCACCAACTGAGTTTTGAATGAGGCATGCAATTGGCGGATTAACTCTCATAGTGGAGTTTGTCTGCAATATCTACCAATTGAGTTTGAGACGACCAATCATGACCAATGAGTACCTATGATCATATTGCAAAATCCACCAACTGAGTTTTGAATGAGGCATGCAATTGGCGGATTAACTCTCATAGTGGAGTTTGTCTGCAATATCTACCAATTGAGTTTGAGACGGCCAATCATGACCAATGAACGCACTTGATTCCACTTAGGTGGTGGATATTGCACAGCTATGGAACAGCTGCGCTGATCGAATTGGCGCTGACAAAATAACTAAATTTTACACATTGACCTTCATGATCTGGCTTACAGATACAGATAAGTTCTGTCTACAGAATCATCATCATCATCATCATCATCAGCCAGAAGACGTCCACTGCTGAACATATAATTATATGACTCCCCCTTTAACCTCCACACTGAACAGCCTGCCATCTGCACACAACACACTGTCTACAGAATAAATAAATTTAAAAAATTTGCTATTTATGTAGGAACGTTTTAGGTAGCATGATAATATACCTAGATAATTTAAATTAGGTATAGACATAAACTGACTATAGTTATATGATTATTTACTGGATATTTACCGTGGTAAGGTTGTGGAATGAGCTCCCGATATTTCGGCGCAGTTACATGCAGTCATGCACCATGTTCACGGGAAGACCTACGGGAAATATCCCGTCAATAATCATATAACTTTAGTGAACAACCGTGATAGTTTAAAACAGTATTTTATAAACTATGTTTTCTGATTGTCATTGAGGTAGTCAATATCTGTGGTACCAAGTTGGTACGTAATGTTTTTTAATTTATATAAATTATACACACGGGTTTGTCAGCCGGTTGTTTGGCCCGACACTACCTTGAGTCTCTGATTTGTTTCCATCGTTTGCAGTGAAGAACCGCCAGTAGTGGACCCGGAGTCTTCAGAGTCATGTCCGATGACGAGCTGGGAGGAGTGGCAGGCTTGCGAGGGTCCGTGTGTCAACGATATAGTCAACGGCCTCCAGACAAGGCGCCGCTACCATATCGTCGACGGCATTGTCATTAAAGACGTATATAGCGTAAGTTGTAATTCCATTTTTATTAAAATTCACTTCATGCATTATTTTCATTCGGAAAGCGATGGTTGCAGAGCAGCATGTGCGCTTTACAATCTGATGGCGCCCGGTTCGATCCTCGGCCAAGGTTGGTGGGGGGTGTCACATAGTCGTGGTCAAGTCTCAAGAAGTTATAATTATATTAATTAGTGGTCCACCTAGGTCCTGAACCCAGACTCCTGACCCATGACCCTCCACTGGATCCGCCCTTGTCCTCGTTATGTAGCACCTACATAATACATAACCTACAGATGATGCCATCGCTCAAATACGGCGAAGAAAAACATCGTGAGAAAACCGGTATGTCCAAGAACCTCAAAAGTTCAAAGATAAGCCATCCACGTATTATAGATGCGTGGAAGTCTCGCACTGTTCGATTTGATCGATTGTTTCTGCCACGCACCTGGAAGGTGTGGAATGGCTTACCTTCGGTTATTCCTCCAAAATATAACCTCAATTGCTTCAAGCGAAAAGTGAATAGAGTCCTCAAAGGTAGGCAACGCACCGCCAATGCCCCGGGTATTGTAGGTTTCCATAGGCGACGGTGACTACTTACCATCAGGTGGCCCGTTGTTTGTTTGTAGTTTTATTTTTAGAATGAGAAATTATTTCTTTTAATTCTTTAAGAGTTGTTATATCTATTTTATAGACAATAAAATCGACATCGTTTTATGGTTGATATTCCGATAACCCGTACGAAGCGCTATGATTCCACATTTATTGTGCGAACTGCTAGTCTGTGGAATTCGCTGCCTGCATGGGTTTTCCCCGTTAGTTACAATCTGGGTGTCTTCAAGTCGAGAGTGAATCGGTTTCTTCTAGGCAAGCGTGCTCCATCGTAGACCGCATCGTCGCTTAACATCAGGCGAGATGGAGGCCAAGCGCAAGCCTATCTATTATAAAAAAAAATAGAACTTATGGTTTAAATTATATATTTTTAAATTATCGTCAAAAATTATTAAAAAATATTAATTTTGGTTGAAGAGAGTTATATTAGTAGTATTACATTTTTTTAAAAAGGTATAAGACTTTCACCAACGCATGCACTGCACCAGCATAGTGGATTAGGGTCCATCCTCTTTCTCTGACAGAAGGCTGAGTCCCAGCAGTGGGAACATGATAGGCAGAAATGATGATGATGATCAAAATTGAATTACGTGGATACAGTTTTTGGTCCACGTCTAATAGCAAAAACTAAAAAGCTTATACAACGGGTTCAAAATGCCTGTGCACGTTTTTGTTTTGAGGTTCCGTTGAGGTCACACGTGACCCCATTTCTTAATAAACATAAAATTTTAAAAATGATGCATCGCCGCAAGTTACATTTAGCATGTCTAATGTTTGGTGTCATGAAATACAAATCTCCGAGTTATCTATACGAGAAGTTGTCATGGAAGTCAAGTAGTAGACCTCTTCGCCAATGCACGACGCAGCTCTTGACGGAACGTCACAGTTCAGCCGCTTTCAGGGGCAGTTTCCGTTATGCTGCGTCCAAGTGTTGGAACAATATTCCTCCGCCAATAAGGAACCTGCAAACTATACAATGTTTTAGATTTTATCTTAAAAGATTTATTTATAGTCATCAAAAGGGCGAAGAACTTCTTAGAAATGATACAAGCGCTGTTTAACTTTAGTAAATAGGTAAGCTAGCTTATTAGGAACTTTGTATTTGTATTTGTGCGTGGTTATTTTTGTATTCATTTATATATATTATCTTGTTATACAGCATATTTTGTCTTTTGTTCTATTTTATTAAATTATTATTGTATATTACTTAGAATTGAATATGATTGAGGTATGTACTTACTTGTACGCGCACCTGTGCGGTGCGTGACGTCACCTGCCGGCCTCATCGGAAGACCAGCGCCGTTTGACAGCAAACGGCATTATGCTGAGCTGGGGCCGGTTTGTGGCAAAAGTCCAACGTATTTAACTTTATATTTGTGTGTAGCTTTATGTGTATTATATAATGGATTTTTGTTACGAATAAAATATTGTCTATTGTCTTTAAGATGTAGCTTGTGAAGTTGCACTACTGAGCTACCCACAGCTCGCACTTCAAAATTTGTCAAATTGAAAATCATAGGTGCATACCTTTTACCTACATATTTCATCACAAACATACCCGAAAAAATGTATCTACCCTCTTTCTGGGCCATTTCTGGGATGTCAGGTAAAAATACTTATTATTTTCTCTCTGGGCAGATGCCTTAATAAAGATGTCTTATCGTGATTCGGATTGTGATCGCGATCGCGTGCCATCTCACTTACGCACGTGGTGCGAGTAAGTAGATGCGAACGGGACGGCATGCAATCTCGATCACAATCAAACTTCTATAATAAGGCCGCAGTTATGTAAAGAAAATTGTTTTAATCTTTTAGCGTATACCCGTGTCGCAGCACTGTATGGATGAGTACCCGGACATGGACTTCCAGCCATGTCAAGACTCTTGCGCGAAGAATGAAGAAGAAGAGGAAGAAGCACAAGAGGAAAACGTCGCAGAAGGTAATTTAAATTTACGTCAAAGTTGCAATCAATAAATGATGAGGAATTGAGTAATAATTATACACTTATAAAATTATCAGTAGATACATATTCCTCTTCGGCAGCGTTTTTCGTACACCTATATTTTATGATGTATAGAATGGGAAACTGGGTCCTTACGGACAACTGTTATTGCGGCACTCAATAACAGTTGGAAAATCACGCGACCGCAAACCGTATCTGTGCGCGATAAGGTTCACGTTCGCGTGAATATCCAACTGAGCGGATTAGGTGCCGCAATAGCTGTTGTCCGTAAGGCCCGTGCTGTTAAATAAAACAGACGTAAAATGCCCAACTGGCTGTCAGTTCCTTATTACATTTTGACGAGTGTCAATAATATTTTTATAAGGAATAACTAATTTGATAGCCCGTTGGTCCAGTTGGTAGTGAAAGTACCTTCTGAACATGGGGGCGTGGGTTCGATTCCCACCTAGGACAAACATTTATGTGACGAACATTTGTGTTTGTTCTATATCTGGTTGTTAATATCTATTTAGGTATGTATTTAAAACTATTTATGTACGACGTACGTATATCAGTCTCTGGCAGCCATATCACAAGCTTTGCTTAGTTTGGGGTCAGATGACCGTGTGCGCAAAATTGACCCTTTTTTAAAAATCTAATATTCGTTATCTAGAATCACACTGTATAATTTTGTCCTGCTACCTAAATACAACGACTCCGTTTACCTATATTATGTGCATGATTATAATAACACTTGTACATAAATATTGTATTGTTTCGTTCACAGCATCCCGAAGAACATGGCAACATTTCAGGGGCAGAAAGTGAAGTTACGAAGTTAAATAATTACCTACTTTAAAAAACCGGCTACAAAATAAAATACCAAAAAAAATTCGACAGCATAATATTTCTCTACTATAATAAAAAAGTTGCACCTAGATCGGTTCTCAAATGTCGGAGTAATCGGCGTACCTAATCTCTCCGAAGTCGGTTAATTAGTACAAACATCGAACAGTGCCCTTAGTCCCAGAATTGATAGTTTACGAAAACTTTTTTCGTTTTCGTCTTGTTCCATGCATTGCTGGGCTAAAAGGTTATCGAAAACTTTTTTCGTATTAGAGTGAAGCAATCTATACCGCCGATAACTGCCAAATTTAGTTCGTCCACGTTTCCGATAGAGGCGCTTTACTAAAATGTATGGAACAATACGTAAACGAAAAAAGTTTTCGTTAACTATCAAATGTGGGACTAAGGGCACAGAACTCAATAAAACATTTTCGAATTTAATATTATTTTTTATTTTAAGTACTTAGATTTCCAGAATCCAATATTAGTATAGAATTAATCTCCAATAAAATCCTCCTCGCCCGTTTCTGGAACTCGGAATCATTACTCATCATCATCATCAGCCAGTAGACGTCCACTGCTGAATATAGGTCTACCCCCTACATATCCGCCGTATACCTTTTGATATGACGAGTAAATCGGTTTCTTCTAAGCAAGTACTCTATTGTATGCCGCATCATCACTTAACATCAGAGTTGGCGGCCAAACGAGTCTCAAAAAAAAAACCTGCACTCCACGGTTACTTCCGCTATGAAATCTAAACCATATTTTTTTCATAATAAAAAGTTAAAAAGGTAAATGCTGTAAATGCTGCCTCCATCCAAAATTTTATCCAAATCCATTGACCCGATACACACAAACATTGTATCGGCGGTGTACCAATATTACTATATCCACGGTCATATGGACAAAATTTAACGTGGTAGAGAACGAAAATAGATTTCTGTCTATTAATTGATGTATTTTGACCATATGGGCAAAATTTAATGTGGTAGAGAACGAAAATAGATTTCTGTCTATTAATTGATGTATTTTGACCATATGGGCAAAATTTAATGTGGTAGAGAACGAAAATAGATTTGTCTTTTAATTGATGTATTTTGGTCATATGGACAAAATTATATGTCGAACAGAACAAAAATAGGTTTCTTTCTATTAATCACTGTATTTTGATCATATGAACAAATTTAAATCTGGTAGAGAACGAAAATAGATTTCTGTCTATTAATCGCTGTATTTTGGCCATATGGACAATATTAAATGTGGTAGAGACCTAAAATCGATTTATTGCTATAAATTGGTGTGCACTATATAGTATTGATGTCATCATCATCAGCCAGAAGACATCCACTGCTGAACATAGGCCTCCCCCTGTAACCTCCACACTGAACGACAGCCTGCCTTTTGCATCTACTGGATGCCCACGAATAATAAAATAATTAATAATTTTCTCTTGAAAGTCCGTCTCGTCTGTTAGCTACTTTACAGTAGCTCACTCAATAATTCCAGTCGGTCACTTCGATTAAAATTCATCATTTGTCATTTTAGTAAACCATTTTATTTCATTAACTGATATTATTAGTTTTATTATAGAAACTGACGTAGTTTTCACACATTTTATTTATATTGCACGGGAATTACTCACGTATGATTAAGCCGGTCACTCTGACTATAGTTTCAACCGCATTAGGCAGTCTTTTTCAAGGTGAATGCACGCGCGCGGCTGCATCTCGCTTGGCACTACAAACCTGATCAACGGCAGCTGATCGGGTGCTGGTCTTACGTGATTAATTCCCGTGTAATATAAATAAAATTATTAGTCTTTATTTAACTATGGCAAAAATAATTAAATACCACCCAAGAAGTATAACATACTCGCATTTCATCACACATGTAACATTCATATGGTTTTTCTCTAGTATGTGTTTTCATTAGTCTTTTTAAATTACTTATTTGTGTTCTTTTATAATCACAGATTTCACATTCATGTGGCTTTTCTCCAGTGTGTGTTTGTGTATGTAGTTTCAAAGCACTTTTAAATGCTGTTTTATAATCACATATCTCACATTCATATGGTTTTTCTTCAGCATGTGTTTTCATGTCTTTTTAAAGTACTTATTTGTGCTGATTATAATCACACATGTCACATTCATAATTGGTTATTGTCCAGTATGTTTTTTTATATGTCTTTTTAAATGACTTATTTGTGCTGTTTTATAATCACATATGTCACATTCATATGGCTTTTCTCCAGTATGTGTTTTTATATGTATTTTTAAATGACTTTTTTGTGCTGTTTTATAATCACATATGTCACATTCATATGGTTTTTCTCCAGTATGTATTTTTATATGTATTTTTAAATGACTTATTTGTGCTGCTTTATAATCACACATGCCACATTCATATGGTTTTTCTCCAGTATGTGTTTTTATATGTATTTTTAAATGACTTATTCGGTCTGTTTTATAATCACAAATGTCACATTTATGTGGTTTTTCTCCAGTATGTCTTTTTATATGTCTTTTTAAAGTACTTATTTGTGCTGCTTTATAATCACACACGTCACATTTATATGGTTTTTCTCCAGTATGTGTTTTTATATGTCTTTTTAAATGACTTATTTGTGCTGTTTTATAGTCGCATATGTCACATTCATATGGCTTTTCTCCAGTATGAGTTTTTATATGTACTTTTAAATGACTTATTTGTGCTGTTTCATAATCACACATGTCACATCTATATGGTTTTATTACCCTAGTATTTGTTTGTCTGTGTCGTTTTAAAGCATTTGGGTATGCTGTTTTATAATCACACATTGAAGGTTCACCCAATTTCTCTACCTCTCTACTTTTAATTTTCTCTGATTCTTTTTCCATGTTTCTTGGTCACACTTCCAGTTGTACTTCCAGAACAAATAGTCCAAACACAGTTCTCAATAATTCTAGCGTCGTGAACTTATAGTGGGATCAACTGCAGCAAACTTCAATGTAGGTTTGTTGAGTTAATGTACTTAATAAATGCTGCAACTGAGCCACCACAATATCTGCCCCAGGAAGCGCACTTTGTATTTTCTCTGCAGTTGAACGACGTAGATGCAAATAAGTTGTTTTGCAGTATAGACTGAACACAGAAGACTCAGTGTAGAACGCTGCTTGATTTATTTATTTCACGCCGCACAACACAACAGAAGTGTAAGAACAGTTTAGAGTATGTACCGAGAGCTCAACCGGAGGCTAGGAAGACACTAGTGACTATCTCCTCAATGAACTGCTAGCTCATGCTGCACGGCAGTCGGCACGCAGAGGACATTACAATAATGACGGCACAAACTTTACAACAAACAATATTATTCACAAGGAGGCTCTTTTATTGTAATTTGTATTCTCTTTGGGGGGATCAAACAATGCAAGGTCCTTTCACTTTACTCATGGTCTCTAGAGCACATTATATTGAACACAGAAAAGTGAAGAAAACAAAAAAAAAATTTCACTGGGATGTTAAACTGCAAGTAATATTACTGGCTATAGAGACGCTAGTTTACATAAATATAACACGATTAAGCTAGGTTCAATTAAATCGGTAAAATGGGTATCTAAAATCAATCTAAAATGTACAACATGATATTTGCCGACACAATATTGTACGGGATGGAAAGCACAGCCAATAATTCATGGGGTGTCTATAATGTACAACATGATATTTGCCGACACGATATTGTACGGCATGATAATGTACAGCATGATAATTGGTGTACATGTACATCGAATATCATGTTGTACAATCCATGTCGTACAATACTGGCCGTCAATTATCGGCCCGTGTCAATAAAGTACGGCAAGGAATGCACAGCCAGGATTGCACAGCCAATAATCCATGTACGTGAAAAAAGTCCACGTTTTATCGGGCTGTACATTATTATGCCGTACATTATCATGTCGTGCAATACAGGCCGTGTTTTCTCGAAACGGGCCGAAAATGTACGACCGATAATGTACAACATGATAAAAGGTGGCATCTCCCTATTGGCTAATTTTGCTGAAATGTCTCTGCTCTTATTGGCTGTTGAGTCTATGACGTCTGTCGATTCCATGCTTAGTTTGAACAAGATAGTGTAAGATAGTCACAGATTAAAAATATGAGAACCATCAAAATTTTTTGGTGGTGAGGCGGAGAGAAGAGTAAAACTGTGTTTGATCTGTCACTCATTTCGAACCTAACCAACGCAAGTCTGACTCCAGGTGGGCTCCCGCCAGAAGCTCGTGCGGTTTTTATATACACTCTAGGGGTAGGGACCACAAGACTAGGTGGAGTCGGGGTGCTCTGTGTCGGTTCTGTGACCCATTTCGAACCTAACCTACTCAAGTCCGGATGCTCTGTGTCGGATCTGTCACTCATTTCATTTGTACCTAATACACTCGACGTGGAATGTCCACGTCTAAACGAAGCATCAGTTTTGAATTTTTATGGTCACCAATTATCATGCTGTACAAAATCGGGGTGTACATTATTAAACAGAGTCAATAATGCACGGCATGATATTATACGACACAATAATGCACAGCATGATAATTGGTGTACATGTACATGGAATATCATGCTGTACATTATCGCTTGTGCATTATTGGACCGATCTGATAATGTACGGCATGATATTGCACGGCACGATATTGTACAACATGATATTCCATGTACATGTACACCAATTATCATGCTGTGCATTATTATGCCGTACAATATCATGCCGTACATTATCTGTGTCGTACATTATTGCCTCCCTACAATCCTGGCTGTGCTCTCCTTGCCGTACTTTAAAGACACGAACCAATAATTGACAGCCAGTATTGTACACATGGATTAGATAGATAGAAACTCTTTATTGTGTACACCAGAAATAAAAATTATACAGCATGATATTTGGAATCACTATATTAATATTATTGGTCGTGCTTTCCTTGCCCTACATTATCGTGTTGGCAAATATCATGTTTGCAAAACGCCAAAATCCATTGAGTGATACCAGAGGTAAGAAGAAGAAAAAAATTGCTGGGATTTTTTTGAATTTGAAGCATGGACTTCTCTCTCCTCTCTCTCATTCATCCATCCTAATCCTTCCTATATCCTAATTTTTGCGTATCGTTTCCCTACCTTTAAATTCTAAATCAAAATTTAAATTGTAAAACGACTTGTACATGGCAACGCGCGGAGCCAAAAGCCCCAACACGGGGATGAAAAAAAAAAACTAATCTGTACATTTGAGTTTGAAGTTTTTGAACGAAACTTCCTTACGTCATCGTGGCGACAGGCAGGAAAGCAGACAAAAATTTAATAAAATTTTTCTTTTTGATTCTATGATAAGATTTCTAAAAATTCTTGAATAACTCCCTAAAACGTAGGGATAATTCTTATTTTATTATGTTAACAAAAACTCCAAGGTCTGGTTTCAGTACTTTCAAGAGATATTTCAATACTTCTCTGAAAGCAGTGTTCTTGTTCGAGGCCGCCGCCTTCGCAATTTCTTTCGGTGTGTGGTACAAACTCAACACCAACCGAGGTAAGGATCTTTTACTCCTGAAACACAGTAGAATTTAAGCTATATTTAGCCAGATATTTGCATGAATCATCCAAGACAATCTTCAGTGTGACTCGTAATAGAATGAAAGTGAAATTCTAACCAATGTTGAATCAATCTTGTCGATCCTACTAATTTTGATTAATTTTAGTAATTGCTCTACAGTTGTTGTTTCATTTTTATTGTTTAAATCTAAAAATTTAGTTATAGGTCTGGTGTAATACTAGAAATCCTCCAAATCCATCCTGATTTATACAGGTGGCTTTGTTTTGAGTTGCCTAGTAACCATATTTATGGGAGCCTGCGCCTGCTTTTTTCCCGATTCTTACATTTTCCTCTTACCCATTTAGGTTTGAAAAGGTAATAAACAGACAGTCCTCACTGTCTGTTGTCAACTTTTATGTTTATAAATTTAAATCGCTGTATGTAATCCTGAAAGGTGGTCTCACAAGGGCTCTCACTATGGGCCTCATCAGCAAGCTCAAAGTTGCACAACAAGCTATGGAGAGGGCTATGCTCAGGGTTTCTCGACGAGATCGAATCAGAAATGAGGAGATCTGTAGACAAACAAAAGTTACTGACATAGCCCACCGGATTAGCAAGTTGAAGTGGCAGTGGGCAGGGCACATATCACGCAGAACAGATGGCCAATGGGCCGAAAGGTTTACGAATGGAGACCACGGACCGGTAAGCGCAGCGTAGGACGTAGGAAGCGTAGGAAGATGGACGGACGACCTAAAAGAGAATGCAGGAAAACGGTTGAATTTAAGGCCGCTTCCAACCGGCCCTTTTGGAGATTGATGTGGAAAGCCTTAATGTTCTTCAGCAGTGGACATCCTATGGCTGAAATGATGTCGATTTGTATTGATCTTTTACTTGTTTGATTTTCAGATTTTCGTTTGTATATGTACAAGAACCACAACTGGGTGTTGGAAAGCTATTACTCACTCGGGGAAAAGATTGCCGACCAGAAAACCCGTGAATTCGACCTTAAAGTGTGGAATAAAGAAGGACAGATCTAGAACATCGGTGAGATGAGTGTAGCTATTAGATCCGCATTCTGGGTGGCCACGTTTGGATCCATCGGTTACGCACTGTTCAAGTTGGTCAAACCTGATGATGAACTCCTCAAGAAGGTCATTATATCTGTTTGTATTGTATAGTTAACAGTATTGGGCTGGAATTTGAAACTAATCAGTGTGCATCTGTGTTGTTGTATTTATACTGTTTTGTGTTCATAACCAGCTTTGAAACTACTTCTGTAAAGTTGTTAAAGGACAACATTTCTAATAAATCTTGTTGCAAACAACCTTGCACATTGTTTTTTGTGAATCATTTATAACATAAATATCATTTAGGAGTGAGGAATATTCATTTCGGTTCATCATAATTTAATGATCATCAAGTTTGATCCATTTGGGCCATCTGTGTAAGTGACACATAAATGAAGTTTATTCAAATGTTTAATAGCATGTACGTATATTTTTACAGTTGGACGAGGAATCCAAACATACAGACACCAGAAAACTAACCAATAAAACCTTAGAAGTCCTTAAAGAAGCCGGAAACCAAAATTCTGAACTAAACAAGAAAATAGAAGGTTTATTGAAAGGAAAATGAGTGACAAAAATACTATTTTAGACAGGCTTAGTAGAAGAGATGCACAGCGCTTAGAGAAGTTACAAAAGGCTCACAAGGCAAGGGAAGAAGTGGACGCCTCCGACGAAAATGAAGATTTCTTTTCTGGGGCTTTCAAAATAAAATCTGAATATATCGAAGATATGCTATCTCAAATTCCCACTTTAGAGACAAACATACTGCCTTCGCACTTTGACAACATCAAGAAAGATGTGAATGAGTTACAGAAGTATGTGATCACTTCATCATTCTTTCTAAAAGAGTTCAACATGCGCAAATACTTAGGTATAGTACAGAATTTACAAACACAATGCTATGAATTAGAAGACCGGTACGTACCAAGAAAGAAGTTTGGTTTCTCGAAAAAGAAACTGCCGAAATCAGACAATCAGAAACAGAATTCTATAGATGAAAATGATGGAAACAGCAAGAAAGAGACAAACAAATGGGACGAAAAACTGTTCGGATTCGATTCTCAAGAAGGCAAAGTGTTGCTGTTAGAAAATGATGAGTTATTCCAACGGGATGTCGCTTTACGTAATCTAAAAAATTGTACAATTGGTTTGAAAGGTGTCATGGGGACTCTGCACATGACTAATATGGAAAACTGTGTAGTTCTCTCTGGGCCGGTAACTTCCTCAGTCTTTATGGAGAAATGTACGAATTGCAAAATAGTGACAGCTTGTCAACAATTGAGAATGCACACATCGAGTGGGTGTGACATTTACTTGCATGTGACCAGTAAAGGCATTGTTGAAGATTGTTCAGAAATTCGGACTGCTCCTTACAATTTGTACTATGATGATTTAGAGAAACATTTTAATGCATCTTCTCTGAATAAATGTGTCAATAACTGGGATCAGTTGGACGACTTCAACTGGCTAGCTCCCGACATTCCCTCTCCCAACTGGTCCATACTAAAAGTAGAGCAAAGAGTAAAGTCCTGGGACACCTGTTGGTCCAAAATCCCCTAGGATTTACTTATACTTTTATGAGGCGAAATTTTAGTACCAAGTAACACAATAATAGATAGAATAACAAATGTAACCAATTAATTTTCACTGTGCTATTAGGACAACATTCAAAAGTATTTGTGCATTTTGCACATTTAAATTAACATTATTTTTTATCAAAGTGAACTTGCCTATTTTAAACTTTCTAAAGATATGTGGTCTATTTGCTTTTCACGAAAAGAAATTCATACCTAATTATAATTTGAGCCATAATGTAACTGCTTAGTGCATAACAATATAGCATTTACTCACTATAACTTATTATGTAATAAAAGATTTTAGTAGAAAATGGTTTTGGTATTTTATTTTCTAAATATAGCCAAGGAAGATATCTTCCTTGGTAAAACTATTGTTGCTGACCCTGCGGTTGTAATTTTCCTTCATTTTAAGGGATAGCAAACAATTTGCATTTAAATATTTGCTATTTTTCATAGGTATATGCAAAGGATAATACAACCACTTGATCGCGCGTGAAGTCTATATTTGCTTTTGCACGTGTAAGCCACTTTGGTCGCGAAGGGGGAGGGTTTGTATTAGGCGCTTGTGATTGTAGACTCGTAATTTGCGCCTAGGATTGGCCTACTCGAAAAAGATTATTCTGAAAATTTTGTATTATTTTATCGCGTGGGGGAAATGATTAGCTTGCAAGTGGTTATATCGTCATTGGGTATTTGACATCACATGGGTGACTAAAAAGAAAAACGTTTTTAACAATAAATATAATTTAATTTCTATGCTTGTTAGAAATATATAAAATTTCCAAGATACCAAGAAATCACAGTAACTTCATACAAAACAATACATATTACAAGACAAAGCATCCCAACTTGATGTGACAGAACATTTACTCGGGTTTTATTTACAATTAATGCTCATTCTTATTAATGTAAGAAAGTAAAAACTTAAAATGTCTGAAAGAAATTAATCAACAGTTGGAAAGTTTCAAAAATCATAAGTTTATAAACCATAATAGTTATGATACTTGGAGAAAGTAGTTAAAATTTCACCCTACTGCTGGCATCAGATGACTTATCATAATAATTTATATACAGCAAATTAATTCTGTATTGGGCTAAAGCCACTGCATTTTCAATTGAGACAAAGCATTGATACATTATTATTTAGTAACTGACAATAGCCCAATAAAGATGACAATAGATTTGAGCATTTACTTAACTAAAATACAAATAAGTTGTTAATAATTAAGTTATTTCATAGATAAAATAAGTGTTATGTTTTATTAAAAGATTAACTTATACTAAACTGCAGTTTGCGGCATATTTTTTAGATTATTATTTCTATTATGTAAGTGAGATGAAAAAAAAAAAGGAAACCAAAACATGCATCTCATTATGCGGTCAAATACAAACATTTAAAAAGATGCTCTTAAAACTAACTAAAACTTTATCTCAACATCACTAAAATAATAACGAAATAATATAATTTCAGCTGTATTTTGTTTTTGTAATCCCTATAAAAAAATATAATTCAATAAATGCGTTTTCAATCTCTGAAAAGTGAGAATATAGTCCTGCAAGGATCTTAATAATCGAGAAGCATGACATTTGTGTATGTATGTTATTTATACTTTTGTCTCTATAATACTAAAGACGGCTTCTCTAGTTCTGTCTATGTTCATAGATCCTTATCAAGCTGTGTGGTTTTATTTTACTGTAATACTTATTAAATTATACCTACTAGCAATTAAAACCATAGTCCCAAAGTTATTTCCGTAAGCTTCAAATATATATGCTAAGGGTAATAAAAGGTCTAACTTAGGTTTACCTGGGTTTACTTACCCAAGGATTTTGGGTACCTAATGTCCTAATAATCATTAAAATAAAATTTATTTCGGGATTTACCCATACTAGCTTACCCACTAGATTTACCCACTCTAGGTCTACCCAATGCTGACTGGGTAATGTTAGAATAACTAGTGAAATTTAGGTTAGGTTAGGTTTTAGCAACACCTAACATTACCCAGCCAGTGTTAGCTAGACTTAGCATTACCCAGCTAGTGCTGGATAGACCTGGGTGTGTACGGGTATAAATGTTTGTAATATTCTGACTTCACCCAAAAAGCTTGGGTAGGTAATACTATAATCTTCTAGCATTACCCGTAACATATATACAATTTCATAAATATAGTAGGTAAACATAAATTGTAGTAAATTCATTTGTTACGAGATTCTTTACGCTTAATTTAAGGGTGAATAATATTGACACCTGTGAGTGTGACAGGCGAAATGTATAACTGCTACATGTAACATAATAACAGAAATTAGATAAATACTGGCTTCCACACTCACTAACAACACCCGCATCTTGAATGATGATCTTCTCAAAAACTCACTAATTTTATTTGTCTTTAATCTGTTGAAATAAAAGACGAATGCCCGTTTTCACTAACAATAGGAGTCGCCTAAATATTTAGAAGTTACCTAGTATGGGCAAAAATACGTTTCACCAAACTTGCTTCGCTCAGCATGCGCAGAGACGTTGGGTCTCTGTATCTTTTATCGCATTTACAACGGGGAGTGTTCTGAAGAACTGTTTGCTCTGATGCCGGCGTCGCGGTTTTACCATTGCACTAGCCGACACCGCCTGAAGGCTCATCCACACATCATAGATCAGTGGAAATCGCACACTGTGCGATTCACACGATCCTTCTTGCCTCACACCTGCAAAAAGTGGAATGAGCTACCTTCCACGGTGTTTCCGAGAATCTACAACATGGGGTTCTTCAAAAGATGAGTTAATCGAGTCCTAAAGGGTCGGCAACGTATTTGTGATGCCTCTGATGTTACAAGTATCCATAAGCCACGGTGACTGCTTACCATCAGACAGCCCGTCTGCTTGTTTGCCATAGGGCAAAAAAAGGGCATAAAAAAACTTGAGGTGATAATTAGTGACTGTTAGGCATCACTACGACACCGATTCGGGGGTGCCTAATGATAATGATGGCAACTCTAAAACAGACAGCCTACTCCGCGCTTGCTTACTCACATCTAAACCATAGATCACTGACAAAAAATTAGGCAACGCTTAGCTTAGGAGTGGAAAAATGGATTGGTGAAACAGAAGATTACGCTTAAGACTGCTTAGATTAGGAGTTCCTTAGTAAGCCGTCATCTTGTTCGTGGTCATTGAAAACGGGCATAAGACTTTTTATTAGATAGAGATACTTCAATGTCCACATCTTTATTTTATTAGTTTAGCAAACTTTTGAGATGATCAGTGTTTAAGACACAACCAAGTGTCACTCACTCACTGATAAATAGCTTAGTCAAAATATTAGTATCTAGTCTAGGTATAGCTTATTAACCCACACTACAACAACTATCAGACAATCTGCCGTTTCTAATAAATCTGTATTACATTATGGCTGATCAAAGATTGATCAGCATTGGAAGTAAAGCAATGCTCAGCAAAACATGTTCACAGAAATGGAATGTTTTTATTAAGTACGAAAATACTTGGAAATTTTGCCTAATCCTAGGGTTTATCAATGTACACTTTCTAGATATCAATCTACGTGATGATTAGTATAATTTTAATACAAAATACTTCGATTTAAAAAATCGAAGTAAGAAATAGTAATGATGTATGGAGTAAACTTGTTATCACTAAAAAGTTTGAGTTGTGGCATCAAAATATTTAAAACTATAGATATCAGGTCAGTGATCAAAAATTTCCGAACCAAGAGTCGACAACGTATTTGTGATGCCTCTGATGTGATAATGACCATTTAGGTAATCTGAGAATCTGTTGCAAGCTAAATTACACATTGTCTTAAAGACTAGTGTTTAAATTAGTTTATCGGTAATGTATCTGAATTTATATACTTGATGACTGGTTAGACAGTGGAATTATACAGGGGTATTATTGTGGTCACCATTATGAGCAATTTTTAATATTGGACCAACCCCGATATCGCGAAAAAAAAACTGCTGGTCCATATAAAAAGGTCATTGACACTTGCCGGAATGTAATAAAACAGCTGTTTTTTTTCGCGATTTCAGTGTTGGTCCCATAGTAAAAGTTGTTCATAATGATGAATATGATATCCATAAATATTTCTGCTATCTAATCAGTCAGTATATGTAAACAGAAGACACTTTTTTTCGTGCATTTTGTACCAGACCTGTGTTTATGAATCAATGGATAGCATTACAAAAATCAGTCACTTGTCTTGATTAACTGTAAGGATATCATGTAACATTTGTTATGCTTAAGAAATTACACACAATTTACATATTTAGTGCACAATTTCAGTAGTTTCAAATCATCTATCTCAGGGTAGAATATCAAAAGGCAATAATACTATACAACAAAGAACAATTTTAAATAAGCATATTAAAAAGAGTTCAAATATTATTAGAGACTACTAGCAGCTGTTATAATAAAATGTGCAAAATAAACAAAACAAAAAAATCACTCCCTAAAATAAAACGTCAAAACAAAATAAAATGGAAAAACGTCTAAGGGCAATAAAAACTTCTGTTAAGAAGTTTTTGTCTACTATAATACATATTTTATTATGGAAACTTTCACGATGTGATTTTCACAACAATATTTTGTTTATATCATCATTAAATTATTCACGTAAAACGCAACATCTAAATATATAAAATGACTGAATGTAAAAAAAAAGAAACATCGCGAATAATATACCTAGCGACCCGCCCGCCCAGCTTCGCACGGGTGTAATTTACGTGCAGAGCCGGGGCGAGTCGCTAGTTATACATATAAACCTTCCTCTTGAATCACTCTATCTATTAAAAAACACCGCTTCAAAATCCGTTGCGTAGTTTTAAAGATTTAAGTATACATAGGGACGGACAGACAGCGACAGCGACTTTGTTTTATACTATGTAGTGATGTTCATAAAAAAATTCATAATGGTCTAAAATGTTCTTCATTCCCGATTGCCACCACGCCGTCACTGGTGGCAATCGAGAAAAAAAAATCCCAGCTGCCACCAGTGGCGGCGACCAAGATTTTTTTCATCGTAATTGTCACCAGCTTCTCCACCAGTGGTGGTAATCGCGAAAACAATCCCAGTCGCCACCAGTGGCAGTGGTTTAAAGGTTCGTTTAGATACATCTACTGCAATTGTTTTTTTCTTTCGTTTAGAGCACTTCCATACAGTCAAACAAATTTTGTGTATCAACAATAAAATCAGTATAACAAATAAAATAATGTATGAAAACTTATTTGGACTTTTGACTATTTGTAATGTTCTCCCCGAAGTCTTATGTTTCTTAAATTTTTCTAAAGTACATTCAGTAATTGTATATCTTCAGAAATCTTGAAATGCGCGTGAGTGAGATAGTGAACGCACATTGCATAGGCTCTAAAGCCGGTTTTTCCAACTATAGTTTTGACAGCATTCAGCGGTCTTTTCTAGGTGCGCGTGCGCGGCAGAGTACTTGGCTAAATCTTACGTGAATAATTCGACATAAAATTTACCACAACATTGGATGTACCTATCTGACACATCCAATACATAGATTGCAGTTTACACACGTCGATACACAACCTGTATCTTTTTTTTGAGGGCCTTAGCCACTATACTTATTGACCAAGAGTCGCGGTGGAGGCAAAAAACCTATTGCTATGTGTACTTTATAATTAACCGACTTCAAAAAGGAGGATAGTTCTCAATTCAGTCCGTGTTTTTATTGTAATCTATAATAATATTATAAAGAGGAAAGATTTGTTTGTTTCACATATCACACCATCAGCCATTAAATGTCCACTGCTGAACAAAGCCTCCCTCATAGAGAGGGGCGTTGCCATAATCCCCACGCTTGGCAGGTGGCTTGGGGATCGCAGTACGTTCATCGTGTACTAACAGGACGCTGCTGCCCATTCTCCGGTGGTTCTGGTCGCAGTTTAAGGACATATCCGGGGACTATTTGTTTGCATTGAATAGGCTCCGAAACTACTGAACCGATTTGAAAAATTCTTTCACTGTTGGGAAGCTACACTATCCCTGGGTGACATAGGCTATAATCTATACCCATGCGAAGCTGGGGCGGGCGGCTAGTGTAAAGTAAATCGCAAAGGGACAAATGATGAAACGCGTTGAGTGGCGTCGTCCTACGATGATTTTCAATTCTGCTCTATTTATATAACATGCATTAAGTTTCACATTCCAATGCACCCAATTTCCGCGACTCTCGGTGAATAAGATTTAGTTGTATCTATTTTAAATTTTGTTTACATGTGCCTTTTGTTTACGATACTCGTACCAGTACAACGAACCAGCTTGTATTGTGGTACCAATACCAATGTTTGTATACTAGTATAAATAATACCATTTCATATACATTATTGCTTGAACACACAACGGCGACAAGTTAATATCGTTTCTACACTATTACTATCTGATGGAGGTGTATCATAGACGGAGCATTTTTAACGGACTTCAAAAAGGAGGAGGTTATCAATTTGACTGTATGTTTTTTATTTTAATTTATAATAAAATGTGTGGACTATGTCAATACAGTCAATATTTGGCATCCCTAATGAGTCATGGTTCTCTGAATGGATAGATTTTCATCATCTTAACGGCCTGTTATCCGAGTCGCGTAGGCAATAAAACGCTCAGTTCCCGCCAAGTTAGAGCGACGATGTATTTTGCCACGCAAGAGTCAAGAGGCCCATGGGGGGAGTGCAACGACAAAAACGAACATAGGTCCGACCTCGATGACGCCTGGCGCGGTACTGAGCGCGGCGCGCGCAAATTCTCGCGACCTTTTTACGCTTTTAATTTCACTAATAAACGAAACTATTCACTATCAAAAATCTATCCAAACCAAAAAATGTTGAATAGGATTTCCTTTCAGTACATGCAATTTCCAGGTTGTTACGAGCTTTCATTAGAGTATAAAATGAAAAAAATAAACTAAATCGACTTTGTTTCAGATTTATTTTTGATCGAGGAAAGTTTATTCTATCATGTTTTGAACCAAATCATAAACTCTAACACAGATGTATCTGTGAAATGTATTTTTTTCCAGCTCAAATATTGTAATTTAACTGAATAAAATTTATTTTAAACCGTCAAATTTAGTATAAGAAGCCGTTAATGATGGAAGCTGCCTTAAAACAAGTCCTTTATTTAAAGGTCTTGGTCCACTACGCCGAACCATACTATGAACGTACCAGACATGAATACTCGGCAAACTCACTAGAACCGTATCAACAATACTATAAAGTCGTGGATAAAATTTAAGATAAAATTATGCAAAGTATATTTTTGTCTTGTATTGGTGGGCTGGTGTAGTGGTCCGAGACCTAAGAGTTATCACAAACAGAGGAAGGCTTTCTCTAATTTGCAGTGGAGTTTCAGGGACTCTATCCGTGGTCTTTGTACACTGCACTGAGAAAGACTGGCAATTTATTGAAGTCAACATTACATCAAGACATTATGGGATGTAGTGGCATGCCATAGGTAAGGCCGCATGCACTGACGAATATTGGCGATTACGGCAATATGCCTCAGTGTTTAAGGTGGTACGTTTCACCTATGGCGAAAAATTCAAATTTTAATGTATTTTTGTTTTTTTTGGCTGTGTAATTATTTTAAAATTACAGTCGCAAACACTGTAATTTTGGTCGTTCTTTACATTATCATGTACAGCTATTTAACAGTAACGCACCATATTACTCACATTTGTCAATAAACAGTTTAAATCAGCAAAAAAATTTTCACTGATAAATGTAAGTAATAATGTGCATTAGAGATAAATAGCTTTACATGATATTGTAAAGAATAATGATCAATTTGCGCAAACATCATGATCGTTTACAATAATAGGCATGTGTCCTAATGTTTAATTTAGTACAAATAACCGGCTTAGCGATGAATATAACTAAATACATTACACATACTGAAAAAATAAATAAAATTGGTTGATAAATCTCTTAGATATGAGTGTTTAAAGTTTTAGGTGGGGATAGAGAAGGGATGCTCTATCCCTTTCTCGCAAAGCGTGTGTTAGTATAGCATTTGTATGGCGCACCTGAGGCGTGACGTCACGGCTCAGTATAGTGCGCTCTCTGTCTAGCATGAAATTAAAATGCTTATTATTTATTTTTGAACTACTTTTAATTTTGTTTTTGTTGATGGGCACTATTTATGATCAGCTTTTTTATGAGGTAATAAAAAAATATTAGTCATCATGCCTATTACCCGGCCTAGCTGCAAGGACAAGAAAACTGTTTGAAATTTGAATTTCCCACCATGGGTAAAACGTACCACCTTAAACAATAATCAGTATTAAGATCCTGTTGCACGCCACAGTGCCGCAAGATTGTTGTAAACTTAGCTAGAACAGTTGGTCGTTTTCTCGTATAGATACGCCTCCACCGAGTGGGCGAGTTGTGAGTCCTCACCAGTTGGGCTTCTTGTGCTCGATGGTCCACTGTTGGTAGGTGTTGTGCGGGTCGCAAGCCGCCAGCCCCAGCACCCGCGAGTGCGGCTGCAGCGTGAGGCACTCCCCGTGCAGCCGGTGCACCAGGTGCCCCTCCTCGTACCTGGACATCCACACATCATTATCAGCCTATCATGTTCTCACTGCTGGGACACCGGCTTTCTCTCAGAAAGAGAGGATCCATAACCCACCATGCTGGCCCAGTGCACATTGGTAAATGTCATGTCTGGGGCTTTTCAAGGGTAGAGTGAATGTGAATGGAAGAGTGAAATAGAGTGAGCGTCGATTCTGTCCTCATCATCATCATCAGCCAGAAGACGTCCAAACTCACCTGCAGTTTTCAGTCATCTCGTGACCACATCCTTTGTAACATGATCGAAACACTGTTTTAAACTAACACGGTTGTTCACTAAAGTTATATGATTATTTACGGGATATTTACCGTGGTAAGGTTGTGGAATGAGCTCCCGATATTTCGGCGCAGTTACATGCACCATGCTCACGGGAAGACTGAAGAATGCGGGTGGTTGGTCGAACAGTTAAAAAGTTAGGTGCAGACATAATTATCCCGTAAATAATCATATAACTTTAATGGTCGAAACGCCGAGCGAAAGGTAAAAGTAAGCATTTGTTTTTTTTTTTGTTTTATAACCATTGGTCGAATTTGACTTACGAACTGGAACGCATTTCCCTTCAAACCTTGCGAGTTTTTAGCCCACTGTCCAAGAAGGAGGGTAATGGTATGTTTCTGGGTTCCTGTAGTACCTACGTAGCCTAAACTGCTTGACCGATTTGACGAGTGAGGTGTCGTTGGATTCCTTCACGAAACGGCACGGTGATTTCATGAACTGGAACGGCGTTCAGGTGCGTTCCGGTCCATTTCGAGCACTGAATATAACAGTGTATGTATAGTTGGGTATCCACGATATTGTACTTTTTATGGTTTTTATAAGCCTGTTTAAGAAGGATTCATGACGTTCTGCTGCATCCATGGTAGAATTGGTGGAGTAAAGAAAACTGTGGGGGTGTAAATACTGTACGACAGTGTTGGTGGTAGAAGTGGTTCCACCAGTGACGGAGGTGGTGTCCGTGTGGTACTCACATCCAGGGTCCGTCGACGGTCCCGAGCCGGCAGATGGCCTGCTTCACGGTCTCGGAGTCGGCCTCCACGCAGCGCTCGCCCACGCCGAGCTGTCCCGCCGCGTTCAGCCGGAACAGCTGGCTGTTGCCGGACCCGTGGCATGTTGAAGTGCCTGTAACGCATCCATGACCACATTCATAATAGTTCAATTGTCTCACTATTAACTTAAGGCGAGGTTTTCCCACTTTTAAGCAACGCTTATTACTACAGATGACCGTAATCCTTGGTTTATTGTATTAAAGTCGCATTTAGCGGAGCAAAATCATGACTTTTTGTTTGTGACATGAGTTTTTATTTTTTTTATACTATGTTATGATATTAGGTGGTGGTATTCTTCAGGTATAAAAAAAATTTAAAACTGCCAATTTTGAGGCAATATTTATGAAAGTCAACAATTTAAAATTGGAATAACAGAATGTGTAAGAAAATAACATAGAACCTTGTAATAGTGATTCAGCGAATTACAAACAATTGGTTTAGTAGAATCGGGGCCCGGGGGGCCTTACGGTTACCTCTTAACGCGGGCTCGAAACAGTGCAGTGCGGAAAATCAAGCGAACGTAAACCTAAACGCGCTGAGATACGGTTTGCGGTCGCGCAAGTTTCACCTAATCACCTAAACGGAACAAATTAAAACAGGTAACCATAAACCGTCAATTTACATTTTAACACAAATTAGATTAAAACAGATAATTAGAATTAAGTAGGTACAAGTCAATAGCAACATTATGAGATAACAAGTATAAATTGAAAAAAAACCCCCGATAAACGATCTGATAATCGTCAAATGACGTAAAGTGAGTTTTTTTTAATCATAGCTAAGAAAACACTATCATGAAGCGGCCCCGTCTACATCTACCCCATCGGTTATCGGTTCTTTTTTATTTTTATTAATAATAGGCTTGCGTTTGACCACCATCACTCCTGATGTTAAGCGATGATGCGGTCTACGTTGGAGCACGCTTGCCTAGAAGGAACCGATCTTAGAGCAATGCTGCCACTTCAGTTTACCATAGAGAAATATACTATACTAGAGAGTTTACTAATCCTTTGAGCTGTCGGTAACTTTGGTTCTATGTCGAATCACTACGTTCTAAATTTTGGTCGGCAGTAGCGCGTCCATAAAAATGTACTTTTCATTGCGATTCTGACCCAATTAAGTTTTGTAATAGATTATCGATTCAACACAATCAGATACCGTTACATGTGAACTACACATTAACTGAATAAAAGTTATCGATGAGATCTTTATCAGTAACTATGATAATAGAAAATCAGTGCCAAAATCTAGTAACAGTGGCGTCGATTCTGTCTTAACACTCACTAAACTTATCTGACAGGACTATAACTATCTGCCTCTCTTTTTATTTTAATATGCGAGAGAAGGATGACAACAATTCTGCCATCCGATTACTAAAAGACCGTTAAGTGACATGGCCACAGTGTCACATGACGTTCTTTTAGTAATCGGACGGCAGAATTTTAGAGCTGTCAAATTTAGTTTAGTTTACATCAGAATCGATGCCAATAACTCCACAGTTGCAGCAGAACGAGAATGATTATTCTACAAACTTACCAATATAGGCTGGCGCTGCTTTCCCCAAAGTGTCCAAGCACGCTCCGGTAGCTTTATTCTTCACCATTCCCCACTTGACATTCTTCGGCAGTTTGGGGAATTTATCATAGACGTCATACGCTACATTCTGCATGTACCAAGTGAAGTCTTTGCACTGTAACCTCTCTTTCAACGCAATCTGCTCGGTTATATCTCCCATATCTAAGTATCGGGCCATCGGCTCTCTCGTATAGAAATACTCCTTATGTGTCTCGTCGAACCAGGTTTCAATCACTCGTTTATAGTTGATGGTTATGAGGGAACCTTTGCGGTTTTTAGCTAAATTACCGAAGGAGTAAGGCATAAACGCGCGGTACACGTGTCCAACTCTAGAACAAGGCACCCACTCGATGCTTCCCCCGCATTGCCATATCTTAAAACTGAGCTCGAAGTTTTCTCCTCCCCACACTAGTAAGCCCGGGTCGTACGCGCCGATCTCGAGGAAATATCGTCTGTTGATAGCGAATAAGCCTCCAGCGTGGGTCGGGCTTTTGTATGGCTCTGACTTGTGTTTGTGTAGGTTAGCCTCTCTGTCGGGTACTTCGTTCTCCTTGTAGAGCATGCCCCATTCGAATATTCCCCGGTAGTTGGTGCCGTGTTGGTAGACGGGGCGGTACTCGAAGGTTTTGTGGTCGACGCCGTCGATGACCGGCACGGTCATGATGCGGTAGTCTCGGTAGATGGGCGCCAGCAGCGGAGGCAGCCAGTTCACGTTCACTTCGCAGTGCGCGTCCAGGAATACGATCACCTGCGAATAATGCATCTCTACATAGTATAAATTGAAGTCGCTTTCCGCGTCTGTCTGTCTGTATGGCCGCTAACTCCTCCTAAACCACGCAACGGATTTTGATGCGTTTTCATCATCAGTTAGATACATTTTCAAGGAAGGTTTATATATATAACTGGCGACCCGCCCCGCCTTCGCACGTAAATTATACCCGTGCGAAGCCGGGCGGGCGGGTCGCTAGGTACATTATAAAATGACAATATAACCACTTGAGTGCTCATCCTTTACCCCGCATGAGGCAAAGGTTCTAACATGTCGAAGTAAACTATTTCGACCGGGGCCAATCCTAGGCGCGAATTGAATGAATGACTTTTGAGTCTCCAATCACAAGCTGCCCCCCGCGACCGATGGGGCATCATTTAGCAAAAGGGAATTTTGCATTCCCGCCGAGCTTCGACGGGAAGCGTTTCAAAAAGGGTGTCTACTACTACCTATCCGGGCTGGCAAAGCACCGTCAACACAGCAAGTGTTGCAGGTGTCCATAGGCGGCGGTTTCCGCTTACCATCAGGCGGGCAGCATGCTTGTTTGCCACTCTTTTTATATAAAAAATATTACTAAAAAAATATACCACTGACACTTGCACTAAGCAAAACGTTGCAGACGATACGTAGGCACTCTTTTTTTTATTTTATTTTTTTAACTCTGATAAGTCTGCGTTTGACCACCAACTCGCCTGTTGGTAAGCGACGATGTGGTCGAAGATGAAGCACGCAGACTTAGAAGATACCTATTCACTCTGGCCTTGAAAACGCCCAGATTATATCTCTCAGGAAACAAGGAAGCTGGCAGGTTGTTGCAAACTTTGGCCGTACGGATTAGAAACGTACAATCGAAACATTTGGTACGTATCCAAGGAAAATCCACAGTCTATGGGTGGTAGTGGGCCGTTTTCCTACTTGCAACTTGCAACTTGTACTACGCATCGTCTGCAAGCGCCTTAAAGGTATGTAGGTAGTTAGTTCACCTCTCCGGTAGCCTCCTGAGCGCCGCGAGACCTGGTGCGGATCAGCCCCTCGCGCTCCGAGTTCCGTATGAGGCGCACCTTACCCCTCCACCGCTTGATGTAGTTGTCCAAGTTGCCCTTCAGGTTGTCTTTATCGGAGAAATCGTCCACCTGTGCCAATACATAGTTTGTTCTGTTATACAAACATGTATTTGGTAGATAAAACAAGTCCAGAACGTGTAAGAAAATAACATAGAACCTTGTAATAGTGAGCCAGCGAAGTATAAATTAATATAATAAAACTCCCGATATAAGAGCTGATAATCCAATGGGTAAACAGATATTCTTTAAAGAGAAAATAGGAAATTGCAAGACCCTTAGTAACTACCAGATTAAAAAACCGATTGTTAAATGGCTGGAAGAAATAGACTACAAAGGTGCTGAAAAACTTATAGAATTTATTTAAAAACTAAAAACTTGTAACATACAGTCATACATACTTGTAACATACATATATATACATACCTGTAACATATTACATAAATATACACTAGGGCTTCTTTCATTATCACACACATACACACACACCCACCCACCCACACACACTAACACACATTCACTCACTCACGTACACACAGACACCACACACACACACAAATACTGCATGCATATATTACTAAA
Source organism: Agriopis marginaria (assembly GCA_932305915.1). Taxonomy (NCBI): domain Eukaryota; kingdom Metazoa; phylum Arthropoda; class Insecta; order Lepidoptera; family Geometridae; genus Agriopis; species Agriopis marginaria. The sequence continues at coordinate 17,918,486 of OW029920.1, read as the reverse complement.
TTTAGTTATTAGTTTTGTCAATATCTGTCACCATTACTTGGAAGGAACTGACTCCTATAATACAGGTAATCTACCTAGCATAGGAGTCAGAGATTCACTTAGATTGTATATAAGTTATTATGAGACAAATAAATATTTTTGTATTTGTATTTTGTATTTGAATCATAGCTAAGAACAGTCCATCAAGTCGCCTTTCAAACAAACAAAAAAACTAAATCAAAATCGGTTCAGCTACGATGCAGAAAGATACACACACACGTTGAACTTATAAATCATCTCTTTTTGCGTCGGGGGTAAATAATAACTGAAGGGCATGTGTTTGAGTGTGCAGTTTTTTTCCTCTCGAGTGGATTTTGAAGTCGCACGTCTTGTTCCGGACCGGAAGACGCAGCGTAGAGAGGCCTCCCACTAGATGGACCGGCGACATTGTGAGAGTCGCTGGCATCCAGTGGATGCAAAAGGCAGGCTGTCGTTCAGTGTGGAGGTTAAAGGGGGAGGCCTATGTTCAGCAGTGGACAACTTCTGGCTGGTGATGATGATAATCATAATCCTAATCATAGGATCCTTGTTTAAATTTCCTTGTTTTTTCAAGTGACTTAATTATTACTTCTTCAAAAAAACATGAATTTTCGACAGGCGAAAATTACGCAAATTCGGGATTACTGAATGATAACATTTAGGAAATGAGATAAGCCGGTCAGTCCACTAAAATCCATTGCAGAGCTTGTCTGTAGAATGCCAAAATTAAACTGTGAAATATTATCATCATAATCAGCCTTTTGACAGTCCACTGCGGGACTTTTAGCCTGCCCCCGAAAGGGTGATTGGGCCGTGTCCACCACACTGGCCCAGTTGCGGATTGGTGGATTCACATACGCCATTGAATTCCCTCACCGTACGTATGCAGGTTTCCTCACGATGTTTTCCTTCACCGAAAAGCCAGTGGTATGAAATATTATCACAATAGATAAAATATTTCAATTAATTAAACAGTTCACTTAAAATTATCATCAGCTTACTGTAGAGCGATCGTATCAACAGTTTCCTAGTATTTTCGTTTATCGGCAATTTTAATCTATTGTTTAGGATTTTTTTAAGACGGGCGTGAAATGTAACAACCTGATTTTCTACGCTTATCGGCGTTTCAGTGTTTATTTTTAACATTTTGGTATAAAGCATATGAGGCGTATTCACCATAACGCAGATTAGCTGTTGATCTGTTGACCAATAGAAGTAGACAAAATTGATGGCTTCATGACGTCATCAAATTCTGACTATTCTATTGGTTAACATCATGTTTCACTCAACCTTCGCTATACTGGCAGACAGTCACATTAACTACACAGGGGCTACCTCTTGACGCGGGCTCGAAACAGCGCAATGGGGAAAAACACGCGAACGTGAACCTTGACGCGCCGTGATACGGTTTGCGGACACGCAACTGTTCGCATCACCTAAACAGAATCGCTTAAAACAAGTAGCCGTAGGTCCAAGGGTGACCGTGTTTAGTGCCAATTCCCGTTACAAACTATTGGTGACTAAAATGCGCACATTGTCACTTAACAGAATCCTAGCGGCTGTCTCTGATGATGTAAGGAGTCCAATGTTTAAGCATTGGATCTCTGTTCACATGAATAGAAACAAAAAGTGACCTGGCACTATTGTGCACCGTACTTCTTTTTGTATAGTTTGTCAGATTTTGACTATCACCCATATACAGTGTGCTTATATAGTTTAAGACGAACACCCCTATACAGTGTGTAATTATTTTATTTTAGATTAAGACATTAATTAGTACGAGATCTATGGGTCAAGTTGCCTGAATTAAACTTTTTTTTTTAATATTTTTTTTTTACCTCAGATGCTTAACAGCGTACCATGTGGACCGTAAAGAAAAATCTTGCGACATTGTGCTTCACTGTATACATCATGCAATGTGGAGGTAAGATGTTGTTCACTTTAATTTACTATCCAATCTTATTCCGAGACCTTGCTTTATCTCATCTTCACTTTACTTCAGTGAAACACTATAATAATTTATCATCATCATCATTATCAGTCTATTATATTCCCACTGCTGGGACACAGGCCGTCTGTCAGAGACGGCCTGGGCCTTAAGCCACCATGCTGGCCTAGTGCATGTTGTTTTTTTTTTTTTTTTTTTTAAATAAGTAATAGGCTTGCGCTTGACCGCCAACTCGGCTGATGTTAAGCGACGATGCGGTCTACGGTGGAGCACACTTGCCAAGAAATCGATTTTGTCACAACTTGAAGACACCCAGATCGTATCTATTGGTGAACACCCATGCAGACAGCGCTATCCACAGACTAGCAGTTCACATAATAAAAGTGGAATCAAAGCGCTCATATGTCATAATGTCTTTGAAGTTTTGAGGTTCTTGGACATACCATATTCATATTTATAGCAAAGGTTAAGCTTTTCGAATGTTTGTAAATAAGTTGGATTGTTAAGTTTTGGGTTAGCCAGCATGTTAGGTAGTACATCGTCCTCACCAGTACGACTTCATGCAGCACATCCGGCGGAGATCTGTCGATCACGGTGTGAACAGTTCTCATGAGCACCGAGAACCCTTCGTTGTGGAACACGATGATCACCGACGTCTTGGGAAGGTCCACCGGGTAGTGCCAGTACTTGCACTCTTCCAGCCGCGTGTCCGGAATCGATCTGACGATGAGACACATTTCATAAATAAGGATTCCTTGTACATTTGATAGCCCGTTGGCTCAGTTGGTAGAGAAACTGAAAACTAATACGTCACATGAGCATGTCGGTGAATTAATTTTTTTTTAATAAAATTGCCTTTCAGTACATGCAATTTCCAGGTTGTTACGAGCTTTCATTAGAGCATAAAATGAAAAAAATAAACTAGGTCGACTTTGTTTCCAATTTTTTTTTTTTGGTCGAGGCAAGTTTATTCTATTGTGTTTTGAACCAAATCATAAACTCTAACACAGATGTATCTGTGACATGTATTTTTTTCCAGCTGAAATATTGTAATTCAACTGAATAAAATTGATTTAAAACCGTCAATATTTGGTATAAGAGGCCGTTAACAATCATTTACAAAAACCAACCATATTGTTACAGGTTTGCCATTGGACATGGACATGTCACATGCACATCTGAAAACACGCATGTCTAGCTAGTGAAACTGGGACCAAGTAATGTTTGTTAAAAAGAAATCATAAAACAAAAAAAATACCTGTTCATGGCGATATCGTCGGAGGCAACAATGTTCATGCCATAATCGCTCTCCGACTCAGCGATGTCGTTGGCGCGGTCCTGGGCCATGTGGTAGGCCTTCCCCTCCTCACCCGGGCCGCGCACTATGCTGCGCTGCTGCGGCTCGAAGTTGCCAAGCTCTGGAATAATATACTCTTTAGATGGATGGACCTTAGGGGATCTATGTTCTTATATATCACATCAAAGGTTTCCGCGCACTGTTCCGCGATATAGCACAGACCACAGCGTATCGCCTATGGCCACCATAGATGAACGTTCAGTTGGCAGCTGAAAAATTCAGCGAGTGAGACGGACAAAACATTTTGCGATAATGATCATGCCATTTAATTTCGTCTCTCTGTCGTTTTATAATTTTTCTGTCGCTGGGAGAGGGATACATTCCACCGACTAGTCCGTATTCTCTTTAGTACATGTTTTGTAACCATAAAGCAAAAGATAAAGGTAGCGAATACAATTTTCATACCCATTTATTGCTATTTCACTCTCTGTGAAGACTTCTTACATCTCCATTTAATAAAAATAACAATACCTAGATATTTCATATAAAATTCCTTACAAAATCTGAATGATATTGTGCTATGAATCATAGAGCAGACAGGAGAGGCAGGGAAAGCCATAATGTGATATATTGTAGAGTAGTAATAACATTAAGTAGTTAGTAGACAGTAATCTATGATGAATATGATCTTTGTTATTCAAAATAAATAATCAAATATTTTGATCAAATCAATAAACGTTTATGATAAATTTAATACGATTATTGTAACTAACTAACACTAAAAACTTCAACACAGAGTAAAATGAAAATGTTGTACTTAGTCAAATCTAACCAATGAAAGAAGAGTAATCACAAAATAAATGCTTCAGTGTTTTAAGTTAGTAGAACTAGCTTATGCTCAGCATTTAAATAGAGAAAATTGTGCAATGGAATGAAAACAAGTGGTGCTTTTACTGACATAAGTGAGGAGCTCCGGAACAAAAGCCGAGAAATCAACTTTATGCCCGTTTTTTTTTTTCTTCTGTTAGTCAAAGAACTCATACATACCATACATCACTCAGATTGCTACAAATCTCGTTAAAAACGCTCTAAATAAGGCTCTAAAGATAGACAGCCAGACCTAAACCTGACAAATACACATATATTTTTGTCGAATACACAAAAAATTCTTTTTGTTTTCTGTAAATATACGAAAAAAATATTTATCTGCTTTTGTTCCGTAGCTCCTCAGGTATAACTACAGAGCAAAGTACATACTTTAGGGACCTATTAGGTATTTAGGTACATTATCAACATGCTACAAGAACTAATTAGACAACTACACATTTTAGTAGTAAGTCTACTGTTGATTACCATTTAAATTAGTATACATCCATTATACATACAAATACCTACTCTAATGGTGAACACCTGTATTGGTCCTAGGTACATAACCACTATCAACTGCTGTGAAACGCATTTTCCATTTGTATATATTTTTTAAAGTTAATGACAAAAAGTACACAGCAGAGTTACATTGCTGTAACTACCTATTCGCTATTAAATTTCAACAAACATTATTGTCATTTTTAGTAACTAGCCTGTTTGGGTGAAGGGATAGTGGCAGAATTTGGGATCTTCAATGGAAACTTTACATGTACCTGGGATAAAAGTAAGTAATTATTGTTATATCATAGTCATTTTATCACAAAAATCTACATAAGTCAACAGAAAGCTATAAATACAGTGTAAACCCACATTGCTCTATCGCTGCAGTCTATCGATGTTTTTATCATATATATTTCGGAGAGTGTGCATCAGATCTGCATGATCTAATTCCCTCCTGCCCATATTTCTATCAGACTGTCAGAGCAGGCACGAAAAATCGACACTGCTTTATGGTTGATATTATGAAAACCCATACGAAGTGCTTTGATTCCACTTTTGTGAATTTTCGCACAATTGTGCCAACTGCTTTTGTGGAATACTCTGCCTGAATGGGTGTTTCCCGATAGTTACAATCTGGGTGTCTTTAAATCACGAGTGAATCAGTTTCTTCGAGGCAAGCTTGCTCTACCGTAGACCGCATCATATCTTAACATCAGGCGAGTTGGCGGTCAAACGCAAGCATATTCTTAATTAATTATTTGATGATAGGCAAGCAGCATAATATGCTGATGTGCCTATATCACACAGTGGTAATAATAACTAAAAAAAGAAAAGACCGGGTAATAAATATGTTACAACGAGTTCTCCCCAAACAGAAAGTAGAAGAAAATAATATAATTTTACAAATAAGTACGACAAAATATATCAATCAGGTGATAGTAGATAAGAAATGTGATAGTCAATGGCATCGATTCTGAACTAAACTAAACTTGACAGCTCTAAAATTGTTGCCATCCTTCTCTCACATATTAAAACGAAAAGAGGGGCAGATAATTTTAGTCCTGTTAGATTAATTTAGTTAAGAGAATGGTATGACAGAATCGACGCCATTTACAACTAATAAATAAACACATTTATTAGAACCTTTGGTAAGTATGGACCCTGTATCCATTACTATTTGAAGTTAAGAGAAATAAATGTTCATTGGTGTCTAAATACTGATGTATTGTTTCACTATTGAGAGTGGTTGTTACGCTATAAATTGTTTCAATGTATGGGTAACAATGTAAACCAAACAAACCTTAGTCATTTCTACGTTTAATGGAGTTTCTTGCAAAATAGAAGTTTACTATATAGAGTTTACACTGTATTTACTATATACCTGGGATATGAAAAGATTAAGTTTTTGGACCACTAAATTAAGTATTGAAAAGTTTATCAAGTATATAAATAAGTCAAACACATAGGCCAAAACAGCACTACCAGTTGGTATTCCACTGAGAAGAGAGTTCACACCCTCTCAGGTCTTCACAATCAGTGGAAAGGATGTGTTAAAACAAATGCACTGGTAGATGGCTTGCTTAGGGCGAAATGTACTAGAGATGGTTGTGTAGTACCAGATGCCGTGGCACCCATGTATTTTAGATTTTGTTAAACATAGTCAAGTAAAGTTATATGATTATTTACAGGATAATTACCGTGGTAAGGTTGTGAATCATATAACTTTAGTGAACAACCGTGATAGTTTAAAACAGTGTTTTATAAATAGTTTAAAACAGTGTTTTATAATTTGTATATGTCAAATTTCTATTGTAATTCCGCTTCTACGTCGTTTCGAGTACAATAAGGATTTTGGTTAAACTATTTTCTCTATAGATAATTGTGATTCTAATTTGAACCTAACCTGAATTTAAATATTAATTACATAAAAGAAAAAAATTAACCTAACCTGAAACAAAAAGTAATTAAATCTGTAACAAAAAATTCGTTATAACAATTTGTACTAATGATATTAATTTTTATATAATATATATGTAAATTTTGAAATTATTATGAAATATAAATATGATTTAATTGAAATGATAAATTTTGAAAATAATATGATATATCACTATAAATATAATTTAATTGAAATTTAAATGATATAAACAATAGATTTTGAAATTAATATGAAATTACTATAAATATTATTTAATTGAAATAAAGAATTATAACCATTTCTTCAGTGCACTCTTGTCGACACGTGTTTCGCCTCTACACGAGGCATCCTCAGGACGTTTTATAGTCAAGTAACTTACTAGGTTCTGAAAGCTAAGTAAACCATCTGCAATGCAGTTTAAATCTAACACATTCTTTCCACTGAGAGTAAGAAGCTGTGTACTCCATTGGGATTGGAATGACCCTACCAGGTATGTGATTCTCGGTTATAGTCATTGCTCACAAATAAAACTTTTGTTATGGTTTGTTACTCTGCCGTCCGATTACTAAGACTGTTAAGTGATATGGCCACAGTGTCACATAACGGTCTTTTAGTAATCGGACGGCAGTACAGTTGAGTTCAAGAAAACCCAAAGTAGTTGAAACACAATATTTACCATGGAAGTCCTCCCAATAATCATGGGAGGGCACATTGAGACTTATCAGCCCTGTCACTGGAAATTCATTTACATTAATCATGCAATAATAAACATAATTCTTTACACCTTATTTTAATATTATTATAATTTTAGGATGTATTTGGTTACAATCTTATGTAGTCTATATCAATTATGACCTATTTCAAAGTTGAGGAATCTTCTACCTGCATTTATGAAATGTGATAAAAGCCCCTGCAACAGACACTATAGGCATATCGGTTAGGCATTATCTTGGTTCGAGTACAGGTATATAAACAACTTTGTTTAGGTAGGTACCTCAGAAAATATTAGTAGCTATAAAAATGGTTCATCAACAATTGTAACAGCAAAATGTTACCGGGACCTATTGTGTGCATTTTTCGAGTAAGTAGTTGCGGCAAGTGCACGGACCGTGCATTGACGTGACGACAACAGAGCGAGACACACCGGCAGTGTAGGCCACATAACAGTACACCTAGCAAACGCTCATTACTTCACAACTACAATTTTATACGACGTACCTGTTTTTATCACGGGGTATACATCATGGTGGGACTTGTAAAAGCCAACTTGTGATTCAGAAAGCACTGCAGTTTCCGAATTTACGGCAACATTATCGCTGGACCATTTGTGGAGAGCGAACAATAATATTATGAGAATACCGCAAGCAGCGGACATGCGGATGATCCTTCCGCGTCTTACGTTAGTGATTCTCATGTTTGTAAGCTTATTTCATAACAAATAATACTTTACTTTCACTGAATCAATCAAGTTTTATAAAAACCGTCGACGTTGCATTAGGCGACAAAACTCACAATACGCAAACACGGCAAACAAAAAAATGAAATGAAGACAAAAACTGACATACTGTCTGAAAGAAAACTGACACTATTGAAATTGACATTACTGCCATGATCAATACATTTTTTATCGTATTTAAGTGTTGCACGTCTTGTGCATTTGCCAGTGTCAAGTATATAAATATATTCAAGTTTGGATATCGTCGAAAAAGTCATAATTACAGTCACAGTCAAGCAAGCTAAGTCACAGTCAAATCAAAGTCATGCCCTAGTAAAGTGGTGGAGGTTTGGCGTTTTGGAAACAAGTCAAAAATACATGTTCCCACAGATTTGTGCATTTGGTTGTCTTGTTTAAGCAAGTGATCCGTATATTTTCGAGTGTAGTGCAATAATGGTAATATTATTAACGTTAATCAAATGCTCATGAACGTGCTTGAGTCTGGGTAGTAATATAATATAACGAGATGAAACGTGTCTTTTTGTGTTGTTTCCAAAACTACATCGAAGTCTCTTGTAGCATCCACAATTTTATTGAGGCACGAATTTGAATTGACCTTGACTTACTTTACTTGAATCTGACTATGACTTGCTTGACGTTATTTAATACGATGTAAACTTGTTTAAAATTACGACTGAAGGATATTGTATCAGTCATCATCAAAAATATAACAAAAAAGTATATGGTATTGACAATATTGATATACTATTTGACATTGATGCGACTAGTTACGGACGGTTTGAATTTTGGTTTGAATTTTGATTATTTTTAATTCAGGAAAGTTAATTTTATTTAATTAATTTGAAAAGTACTCAATTGAACACAACCGACGAATATTAGAAAAAAACTGTTTAACTTATTGAACGTCGTTTATAATGGAGAGAGGTAAAAGAACGACAATTTGACGAGAACGTTTGCAAAGGACTTCTTTGCTTTGATAATAGACCATAACACTAACAGCCTTCTTAACAGTCTGAAACGTTTTTCGTGTTACAGATAAACTTGTGATAGAGAATTTCATTAGTAATTGGAACGGTGACTTTCCGGACTATGAGCTGAAAGCGGCCGACTTGAAGGAACCACAGGCGCTGATGGGAGCGCTGGTGCAAGTGCTCGACCGTCTGGGCATAGATCGCGCTGTGCTTGCCGTAAGTAAACTTGCTCTAGCTTCAACTAAAGAATTCTACTAGCATCTAAATACCAAGGAGTGCAGTGAAAACATGATTTCATTTCTATGTTTCCCCAAGGAAAAAAATTACACTGCCACCTGTCTCCACTCATCTTCGGTGGTTTTGAATACCTGCCTAAATGTAACATTATTTAGCCAAAATTTTAATGACAACTACAGATTATACATTGACTCATGGGCGCCGCCAGGATTACTTCCAGGGAGGTGCATCTGCATCTACACATATACTACTAACTAATATAAAATATAGAATTATACATGTATACAATACAAGGTCTTTGACCAGTGTGTGTTGCCAGTGATGACATATGGTACTGAGACGTGGTCCTTAACTGTTGGCCTTTTGGAAAAACTCAGAGTCACACAGCGAGCAATGGAGAGAGCTATGCTCGGAGTTTCTTTACGCGATAGAATCCAAAACGTAGATATTCACCAAAGAACCAGAGTCACCGACATAGCTGTTAAAATTTGCAAGTTGAAATGGCAATGGGCAGGCCACATCGCTCGAAGAACTGATAACCGATGGGGAAGAAAGGTTCTGGTGTGGAGACCACGAACCGGAAGACGCAGCGTAGGGAGGCGTTCCACTAGATGGACCGACGACATTTAAGAGTCGCGAGCATCCAGTGGATGCAAAAGGCAGGCTGTCGTTCAGTGTGGAGGTTAAAGGGGGAGGCCTATGTTCAGCAGTGGACGTCTTCTGGCTGATGATTATGATGATGATGATGATGATGATGATGATTACAATACAATACAATATTATTTTATTTATTACACACCGAAAATACAAATGAAACTTAAACTAACATAAAAAACAAATATACAGCAGTATAATGGGCGGCCTTATGTATATTATGTAGATAAATGTATTTTCTTAGTTCTTAAGTTTTTATTTAAACAGTAACCCAATAAAAATAAAAAATATATATTGTTTTGTCCTTATTTTCTTTCCCGACATGGGGGTGCAAGTGCACTCCCTTGCACCCTGCTGCCGGCGCTCATGTATTGACTTGTACTCTAATTTCACCAAAATTACTTTCCAGGAGTCACCTGAAGACAATGTGAATGAATCAGTGCCGTACTACCGTGACCTCCTCCCGGTGATCAACTTGACCCGAGTGGTGAACCACTTGGTGTCTGTAATGCCGCAGGTATAAACTCTATGAGCCCTGCTTTTTATAAATTACTAGCTGCGCTACTACTACTGTTTCACCCGCGTAGTGTGAAAAATGGTGATGAAGATGATAAAAATTGGCCTATATCACTCTTCAGCTCTTGAACTAACATATACGCATGCAAAAAATCTAGTCGATCTGTTGCTGTGTTGCTGCGTGAAAACGAACAAACAAACCAACAAACAAACACACTTTCGCATTTATAATGTTACTAGCTGCGCCCCGCGGTTTCACTCTCGTAGTGATGAAAAATGGTGATGATGATAATGAAAAGTCTAGCCTATGGCACTCTCCGACCCTTGAACTATACCTATGCAAAAAATCAGGTTGAAGCGTTGCTCTGGTGCTGCGAGAAAGAGGAACAAACCATCCAACAAACACACTTTCGCATTTATAATATACTAGCGGTCCGCCCCAGCTTCGCACGGGTATAGATTATAGCCTATGTCATCTAGGGATAGTGCAGCTTCCCGTCAGTGAAAGAATTTTTCAAATCGGTTCAGTAGTTTCGGAGCTATTCAATGCAAACAAGCAAACAAACTAACAAACAATCAAATCTTTCCCCTTTATAATATTAGTATAGACTAGCGACCCGCCCGCCCGGCTTCGCACGGGTGTAATTTAATTACAAAGCCAGGGCGGGTCGCTAGTTATATATATAAACCTTCCGTGAAAATGTATCTCACTGATGGTGAAAACCGCATCAAAATCCGTTGCGTCATTTAGGAGCTAGCGGCCATACAGACATACAGAAACACGCGAAAAGCGACTTTAATTTATACTATGTAGAGATGATGTTGGTTTTTTCAGGTGGCGACTATCAACATGACGCACTTCTTGCAGCCGACGGCGATGACGTCACACTCCATTCTGCTGCTGCTCTTCAACCTGATGGTGTTCAATGAAGACAAGCTCCGGGACATCGCTCCGTACGAAGAAGAACTCTTTGCTAAATCTGAACAGGTACTATGAACATACAAGGTGTCCAGTAATTATTGGATCATCTGCCAGTAAGCTTAGTCCCACATTTGATAGTTTTCGAAAACTTTTTTCGTTCAAATTCAAATTCAAAATATTTATTTGTCAGAACATGGTAGGTACACATACATATAAAGTAGCATACATGGTCGTAATAATGGAGACGTATCTCATGTCCTTGCCTGTTACAGCGTACAAATGTTAGTTTTTTATATATATTATTATTAGTTTTGTTATAGTTAAAAAAATAACGAAATTATGTCTAAGTTAGAATATTGTTAGAATTATATTTTGGTTTGGTTGTATTTTATACCTTAATTAGATGTTTATTACTACCTATATAAGCTATTATTATCATTTTATCTTTTCCTAGTACCTAGTCTCGATTTTATGTCAATTATTTAGTCTACATTACATACATTACATTCGTTTACGTATTGTTCCATACATTTTAGTAAAGCGCCTCTATCGGAAACGTGGAGGAACTAAAATCGGTAGTAATCGGCGGTATAGATTGCTTCACTCTAATACGAAAAAGTTTTCGAAAAGTTTTCGAATACCTTTTAGCCCAGCAATGTATGGAACAATACGAACACGAAAAAAGTTTTTGAATACTATCAAAACTTGTACTAAGGGTACTGGTACTTGTAGAGGCCACGACACTGCCGCAGGAACCACACTTAAAATATAGAATATCCAATTTGAAATCTGGGGCCTAACGCCCAACTCCTTACGCAGTCTCAAATCACAAACTAACGTTAAAACCGCGCAAGAGGGTTAGCCAAGACCCACTTTCTGTTAGCGTTAACGCCTGCGGAAAGATGAAATTGTGTAAAAATGACATTGACAATGACATTAGCTTAAGTTTAAAAAAAAATATAAATAATAGGCTTGCGTTTAACCATCCCGCCTGATGTTAAGCGATGATGCGGTCTACGGTGGAGCATGCTTGCCTAGAAGAAACCGTCACTCGTGATTGGAAAACACCCAGATTGTAACCATCAGGGAACACCCATTCAGGCAGCGCATTCCACAGACTAGCAGTTCGCATAATATAAGTGGAATCAAAGCGCTTCGTTCGGATTTTCAGAATACCAACCATAAAGCGGTGTCGATTTTTTGTGCCCGTTCTGGCAGTCCGATAGAAAAATGGATTACTATATTATGATTGTGTTCAGGTGAACAGATTGGTAGAGCAGAAGCACAAGCTGCAGGAAATTCTCAACGAACAGGCACAAGAGAAGGCATTGAGAGCAGAACGATTAGAGAAGGTAAGCTATAATGTATATGGTACTAGCTGCGCCCCGCGGTTTCACCCGCGTAGTGATGAAAAATTGTGATAATGATGATGAAAAGTAGCCTATGTCACTATCTCACTGGCTCTTGAACTATATCCATGCAAAAAATCAAGTCTATCCGTTGTTCCGTTGCAGCATGAAAGAGGAACAAACATCCATACATCTATACATATATACAAACTTTCGCGTTTATAATATTAGTAGGATAATGCTAGACTGCTCGTAATGAATGTGGTCAAAACTGGAACTACATAGTTCTTATTTGAGATTGGCGATATTTCCAGCAATAATGTCCCGCTTGGGGTGTATTGTGCATTTCTCCCTACCAGCACCTACCCGTACCAACCCGACTCCTTGAAATATTGGAGTGAGGCTCTGGGGCGCTGGCACAGCTGTCTGCAGCACTGGCACAGCTACATAGTTGTCATTATACCTTATATTATTATTTATTAGACATTTTACCGTGATTAGGTTGGATCGTTAATAATCCATAACACTATTGAACCACTGTGATAGTTTTAAACAGTGTTGGGTGTAAGCTTCGGACCCGGGTATGTCCTAAAACTGCAACCAGAACCACCGGAGGATGGGCAGCAGCGTCCTGTTAGTACACGGTGAACATACTGCGGTCCCCAAGCCGCCTGCCATGCGTGGGGATTATGGCAACACCCCTCTCCAAGAGGGAGGCCTTGTTCAGCAGTGGACATTCAATGGCAGAAAATGTGATGTGTGTAAGCTTCAAAATTGATTTTAACGTCATCATAACAACCTAAGGCTTATAGTTACTGCTTATTAAGCTGTGATAAATTGCCACAGATTTATGTAGTATTAAGTATTTAGTTTTCATTCGGTGCGATACGAACCGTACGATACAAAACTACTATCGATTTTACGAGTAAAAATCATGTTTGAAAAGGCATTATCAAGTCATTCTTGCCGTTACAGCTCGACCACAACACCAAACTGCTGGAAGAGGATGTGAAAGATGAGACAGCAGCTTGCAACACAGAGCAGCAAGTGCTAGATGAGGCTCTCAAAGAACACCGGCAGACTGAGATCCTGCTTGATCAGAAGAAAACTCATCGCGATGCTGTACAGTGCGAAGTGGAAAGGAAGAAAACTCTCAGGGTTTATGATGCGGAGGATGTTAAGGCTCAGGTGGGTGGCTACTGTGAAATATCATAGAAATAGCAACAAGTGCTGGACGAAGCACTCAAAGAGCATAGGAAGATAAGGATCCTGCTCCGTTAGAGTTGGCAAGTTCTGTCCATTCAAAATTTTAGGCATTTATTGGTAGCCTGTTCAAGATTTTCTCAGAACATTTATGCTCCCCCACTGATGCAAAAACACTTCTTTGCTGTGCCCATTTGGTTCAATTAGAAATTTGGTGGTCCTCTTTCATATTATTTTCGATATTGTTTGTGGTTGAGCACATTGATTGCTCCCTGCCGATTTAATTTTACTACTCTCTATATGTTTTAAATGTTTATCGGGACTTATCACGTATTATTTAATATAGGTAAAAAATATGTACCTTTATATATGTACGGACTCACCCGCAGTTTTCAGTCAGCTCGTGACCACGGCCATTGTAACATGGTCGAAACGTCGAGCGAAAGGTACATATTTTTTACCTATATTAAATAATACGTGATAAGTCCCGATAAACATTTAAAACATGTGTTCAAATCGCGAAAGTTTAAAAATTACTACTCTCTATATGTTTGGCGATACTTAATTGAGTTTGCTCACAGTGCTTTTGCACATAGATTGGGAAATATTTTGGTATTATTTTTGGGAGCTTGGTAATTCAGACACCTTAGTAATATAAACTCATGGGTTAACATAACACTTCCTAAGCACCAGCTAGACCAGAACCAAACACTTAGTTATATTACACGGGAATTACTCACGTTGCGTTGCGTTCTAATGCGGTTGAAACTATAGGCGGAGTGAGTAATTCCTGTGTAATATAAATAATATGTGTGAAAACCATGTCAGTTTCCATAATAAAAACTTGGTTGTTTGAAAATTATGTATTGCATTACCAGCTTGGCATGATACAACTTCTGCTAATAATTGACCTACCAGTTTTTAATACTATTGATTGTACAATTAATTTTGTTTGCTGCATTCTGCCGTCAGGTGGAGCAAGCCACCCGGGAGGTGCAAGAGCTGGAGGAAAGGATGACCTCCACTCGAGCTACCCTCATGCAGAAAGAGGACAGCCTCAAGAATCTGCAGACGATCAAACCGAGCCTGGACGCCGCCAACAACCTGCTTCGTGAGATTATGAAGTTATCTGAGAGCTTGATGTAAGTAACTTTCACATTTTAAGTAAGTTTTTTTTGGCAAACGAGAATTGGCGCAAGCCATCGGTGCTGAGAATGAAAGACCACAGGGACGTATGGACGTAATAAATAATTTGAAATAAATGAAAACTCAAGGAGTTGCACGGGCATTCTATCGGACCTTAACAGGGATTGATGAGGACGTCGGTGAACTTGTTACGTTTCGGAGACTTCTTTGGGGACCTCTTAAGTATTTGCGAACGAAGTTATCAAAACAAATAACTATAGTACATATACTTTCAGCACTGAAACGTGGTCTCTCACTATGGGCCTCATAAACGAGCTCAAAGTCGCACAACGAGCTATGGAGAGTATTGGAGAGGGCTATGCTCGGGGTTTCTCTACGAGATCGAATCTGAAATGAGGAAATCTGTAGACGAACGAAAGTCACCGACATAGCTCACCAGATTAGCAAGTTGAAGCGGCAGCAGGCAGGGCATATATCACGCAGAACAGATAGCCGATGGGGCCGAAAGGTTCTGGAATGGAGACCACGGACCTGAGAGTCTGATGTACTCTGAACTAAACTAAATTTGACAGCTCTAAAATTGTCGGCATCCTTCTCTCACGTATTAAAATGAAAAGATAGGCAGCTAATTTTAGTCCTGTCAGATTGGTTTAGTTTAGTGAGTGGTATGACAGAATCGACGTCATTAACACCCACATTTAGAACGAATACAAATGTCCGTCCTAGGGTCCTAGGTAGGAATCGAACCCACGCCCCCAAGCGCAGAAGGCAAGTTCACTACCAACTGGGTCACCAGGCCAGTCAAAAAATTATATGAAATAATAATACTAGTGTGATTATTGTCCAGGGATATAGAATGCGGCGACTTGGAGTCGGAGAGCCAGGAAGGCGAGCTGGACGTGCTGTACACGGAGCTGTGCGAGCTGCAGGCCGCCGACCGCGAGCTGCAGGCCGCCTGCGCCGAGCTGCACGACAAGCGGCGCGAGGGCCTGGCGCGCCGGGGACTCGAGGAAACCAGCGCGCAAACGTAACTACCTCACATCTTTGTACTAGTTGCGCTTCGCTGTGATGGAAAATGGAGATGATGATGATGAAAAGTATAGCCTATATGTTAATTCCGGACATAAGCTATGATATTCTAAATTTCAACCAAATCTTTTCACCTGTTTCTGCGTGAAGGAGTAACAAACTTTCGGATTTATAATATTAGTGTGATTACACTAGCTGACCGGTTAGACGTTCCGTCCAAATTTCAATATTGTTTGAGTTCATACAAAAATCCCATACGAAAAAAGTACGTTCAGTTTTTCCCGAGTTTGATAATTTTCTGGGAATTTTCCAATTTTTCTTTCCTTACATCCTAATTTGGACTATTCATCATCATCATCCAGAAGACTTCCACTGCTGAACATAGGCCTCCCCCTTTAAAAATTTGGACTATTACAAACATAAAAAAAATAGCCAAATTAGTCCAGCCATTCTCAAGTGATTGAAACGAAGTGCGTCCCTTTAGTTTAAACCTTTTGACTTCACTATTAGTAACATTAAATATTCTGCGAAAATGTCAACTGGCTATCTGTTACGGTTCTAATTATACAGCCGTTAATAGGAAGAACGGACAGACAGACAACGTAAACTAAGTATTAGGGTCCCGTTTTCACCCTTTGGGTACAGAATCCTATAAAAACATGTTGTAACATTCACAACATGGTTTCAGTTCAATCATCATTTCAGTTTATCATGTTCCCACTGTTGGGACACATGCATGCCTTCACTCAGAGAGAGAGAGAGAGAGAGGGGATTGGCCCTAATCCGCCATGCTATGGCCCTATGCATGTTGGTGCTTTGAACTATTGAGGTTCTTGTACCAAGGAAGATAGACAATAGCGGAACATTAAAGCGTAGCTCGGGAATTTGCCTAAAAATGGTATAAACTTAGATGGCACCCTAATTTGAGCGTGCTATAGGTTGTCTCGAACTTCCGTAAGCGCTGCAGTCAGATAGCGTACGAAAGGGTTCTACAAATTACCGTAGCGCTAATATCGCACTCAAGTTTCGCATTATTTCAAGAGAATAAAGAAAAGGGCCATCTCCACCATACCAGTGTATGGGTCATACCAGACATCCATCCATCATACCAGTGTATGGGTTGCGCTTCTGTTGAAATGTATTGATATATTCGGGACATTTCTGTTGCACACACGTTCATCAGATCCCAAACTAAGCAAAGCTTGTGATATGGCTGCCAGAGACTGATATTATTTGAAGTTTAATTTCTATTTTCGATGTGTAATAAAGTTGTATTGTATATTTACAGCGCATTGCGTGAAGCGTCTGAGAAATCCAGGAAAAACAGCGAGCTGTGCGAGAAGGCCGCCCAGAGAATAGAAGAGATCAAGCAGCTGACTCTCCAGTACGAGGAGAACAAATCACGCGGCATGCAGGAGATATCCAACATCCACGACAGTCTGCGGGATCAGGTCAGTAGAAAGATATTGCGGACAGAAGTGGAGGGCGCACTTTACTATGGTTTATCGCGACGCCCAACTGTTATTATTTTCGCGCCACTTTTAAAAAAAATGTATGATTCCTGTAGGATCTGCGGGATTATTCTTTATTATCTTAATAAATACTTCAAATAACTAAATAATACTTCTTTATTAAGTACTAGCTGTTGCCCGCGACTTCGTATGCGTAGACTTTCATATAAACTTTCAACCCCCTTTTGCCCTCCTTAATTCGGCCCTTTCGCAAAATCCTTTCTTAGCAGACCTCTACACCCCATAAGAAATCTACCTGCCAAATATCAGCTTCGTAGGTCAAGAAGTTTTCGTGTTTAATGAGTGAATGAGTGAGTAGATGAATTTCGCTTTTATACATATATATAGATTATTGTTGATCCAAACTTTATCCAACAGTTTAGCTGTGTCTACTTTTTTATACAACCGAGTTTAGTTGAGACAAACTGTTTTTATACATCCAGGTTTAGTTAAGACAAAACATTTTTATACAACTAAGTTTTAGTTGAGTCAACTTTTCATACAACCGAGTTTAATTGAGCCAAACTGTTTTAAACACAACCGAGTTAAGTTATGCCAAACAATTTTTATACATCCGAGTTTAGTTGAAACAAACATTTTTATACAACTAAGTTTAGTTTGAGTAAACTTTTCATACAACCGAGTTTAGTTGAGACAAAACATTTTTATGCAACTTCGTTTAGTTGAGTCAACTTTTTATACAACCGAGTTTAATTGAGCCAAACTGTTTTTATACATCCAGGTTTAGTTAAGACAAAACATTTTTATACAACTAAGTTTTAGTTGAGTCAACTTTTCATACAACCGAGTTTAATTGAGCCAAACTGTTTTAAACACAACCGAGTTAAGTTATGCCAAACAATTTTTATACATCCGAGTTTAGTTGAAACAAACATTTTTATACAACTAAGTTTAGTTTGAGTAAACTTTTCATACAACCGAGTTTAGTTGAGACAAAACATTTTTATTCAACTAAGTTTTAGTTGAGTCAACTTGTCATACAACCGAGTTTAGTTGAGCCAAACTGTTTTTATACACAACCGAGTTTAGTTATGCCAAACGATTTTTATACATCCGAATTTAGTTGAGACAAACATTTTTATACAACTAAGTTTAGTTGAGTCTACTTTTCATACAACCGAGTTTAGTTGAGCCAAACTGTTTTAATGCAACCGAGTTTAGTTAAGCCAAACTTTGTAAAGAACTGTACCGAGCCAAACTTGTTTTATACGACACTAGCGGTCCGCCCCTGCTTCGCATTATAGCCTATGTCACCCGGGGATAGTGTAGCTTCCCAACAGTGAAAGAATTTTTCAAATCGGTTCAGTAGTTTCGGAGCTTATTCAATGCAAACAAACAAACAATCAAATCTTTCCTCTTTATAATGTTATAGTATAGATAGTTTCTAGTCAGTAATCAACTTTCCTAAATTGTACTTGAAATTATCTTTTATTTCAGTTGCAATCCTCTGAAGAAATGCTGATGAATCAAATGGTTACTTTGATTAAACATGTTGAAGAGAAACAGAAGAAAATATAGACCTCTGATAGTTAAGGCTGGGAACACATGAGACTGATTTCTTCTGAGGGTTTGAGTCGCGTCATCATCATCACCATCCCATCACCATTGCTGGACTAATAATAGGTGATAGCTGACCACAAAATAGAGCCGATCACCGAAAAATATATTAAAATGTGTTCTAAATTAAGGAAAATATCATTTTAATGTCTTGCAAGACAGAGAGCGCAATATACTTACTGATGACGTCACTTCAGCTAGGCCGCAAACTACATACGCACTCCGTGAGTCAAATTCAAATTATTTATCTCTACATAGTATAAATTAAAGTCGCTTTCCCCGTCTGTCTGTCTGTCTGTGTGTCTGTATGACCGCTAAATCCTCCTAAACCACGCAACGGATTTTGATGCGGTTTTCACCATCAGTTAGATCATTTTTCACGGAAGGTTTATATATATAACTAGCGACCCACCCCGGCTCCGCACGTAAATTACACCCGAAGAGAGAATAAAAACGGACAAATTCCACTAACATTTATCTCACATACTGTGAAACTAAAATAAAATTCCTAGTAAAAAAAGGAATAATATTATTGAAAAACTTATATAATAAATAGTATGGCATCCAGTGGATGCAAAAGGCAGGCTGTCGTTCAGTGTGTAGGTTAAAGGGGGAGGCCTATGTTCAGCAGTGGACGTCTTCTGATTGATGATGATGAATATAATAAATACAACAAATTGCTGTAAAAACATGTAAACATAAAATTAGTATGTCATAATAATAGGGAATATGCATGTGTTTTTTTTATATTTTTAATCAACTGTTAACATCGTTATATCATAGTAAAAAATATAATTACAGTTGGAAATGCTCAAATTATTTAAAAAAAAATTATTAAAAACGTCGAATAAATTTGAGCTGTATGAACGCCGCAATTTTTCGCGGGCTTTGGATGACGTCATAAGCCATGCTCTGTGTTTGTTTACTATAGAAAATACAGTTATTTCACACAGATTTTCAGTTTTATAGATATTCAGACCATGGAAGAAGCTAAAAAAACCGGAAAAGTACGATTAGGACTCGTGCTCTGAGGGTTCCGTTGGACGGAAACGTCTAGAGAGCACGAGTCCAAAAAAAAACTAACTGAAGTTGAAATATTGAAAGACAAACTTAACTTTGTAGTTGACAATAAGGTTCTTCCATACATAACAACTACAAAATGTAAGTTTGTAATTTTAAACCAATATTATTTTTAGGATATAACTTCAAATTAACAACTTTCAGATTTATTACTTTCTGTGCTGTAAGATCTTGCCTCTTGCCAAAATTAATGATTCTAGGTCAACGGGAAGTACCCTATAGGTTTTGATTCCCCTGTAAAATCGCAAAATATGCGAAATAAACGTTCATATCTTTTGATTGCGTTGACTTACAACTTTAATTTTTTTACAGCCGAAAGAAACCGTAGACCCAAGTATTTAGTATAAATTTTAACTTGATACCTTTACGCGTTCTTGAGAAAAAGGGTCTTGGCAGACGGACAGACACACAGACGGACAGACAGACGGACAACGAAGTGATCCTATAAGGGTTCCGTTTTTTTCCTTTTGAGGTACGGATCCCTAAAAACAATGGTATTGTCTTGTGCCAAAGTGTACAAACACTACTAGAAATACACCCGATAAGTGTTTTTTTCCCCATTCCAAGAGATGCGAAAATACGTAAGCAATGGTGTAAGGTCATGAGAAGAGATATCTCCAACATCATGTTTGCATTGTTGTGTAATTCATTTTAATGTAAATATGTTATATTTTGATAGCATGGTGTGATTTAGTCAGGAGTGTGTTTTGTTCCTATTTAATATTATGCACTCTGTACCAGTGCCGGTTTTAGCACTACCAGCGCCCTAGACGAGACTTCTACGGTGCCTACTTTGACAAAACCAGTCTCAGTCAACGTCCTAAAGATTCCAAGTTTCACGAGAATTCTAAAATTACACTATCTAATGGAAAACAATTACAGAAACTCAACATAAAACTATTTTTCTATCAAACACTACTAAAATTGTATGAATATCGACGCCGATAAAGAAGATGTTGTGGCTTTTGACGTCACGTTTCGTTTCGACCAATGGTGAAGCGTTTCGCAAATTTGAATTTCCCTCTTATATTTTGCACTTTTTATTTAATATTTTAAGCAATTATAATGCAACTAAATAAAAAAATATTTTGTAGAATATAAAGTCAGAACAATAAAGATTCGGAAAAAAAATGTTTCAACGATATTTAAACCACATGCATATTCCCTATTGTCATCATAGTCATCGACTTTTTTGCCCCTGTCCCATTGATCAGTTAAGTTTTCACAATAAGTCAAAAACACTGGTTACAGAAGGTTGTCAAAATAATGACCTAATTTCAAGCATGTTTGAGAAAAATATGTTACTGTGTATGTATTTGATGATAAGAAATAAAATATGTTGAAAACAAATGCAGTGTTTCATGAAGATACCTCTACATTCATTATAAGGAAAACGCGAGTTAATTCAATCAAGGTCGATCCAGGACTTCCCCTGGCTTTATACAGGCTGATACAGCCTTCAGTACAGACGAGATATGGTTCAAAATCGTGTGATTGAATAGTATTTTAGTATCTCAAAATGGTGTTCATCGTATTGTCTTGTTTAAATTAATATACAGGGTTAATGTAAGTCACAATCTGTCGCAGACCTAAGGGCAGTTTTCTAACAGAAAGTGGCTCTTGTCTAGACCCCCTGGTCCGCGTACAGGCTGCCCGCATCCTATCATTTCATACATATTTTTCCTATGATGCGGGCAGCACGCGTGTGGCGTGCGTGCTATAACCCGCATGCGGACCAAATCCGCGCGCGGGCGAAAATACGCATGACAGGAAAAGGGTCCTAACAGTTAATAAATAATAATAAATTGAAAACTTATAAAAACCACCGATAAAAGTGCCAGTCATTCCACTCCGACCAACTCAACGGACCAACTAGTTGTGCAGAATGGAACTTGATGAAGCTATTTGTTCCAATCAAATCAACTGGTTGGTCAGATACTTACTTTCGTAAAATTTTGTTCGTAACGAACCAACTGGATAAATGGGTTCGAGATCCATTCTGCTCAACTAGTAGGTACATGCGCCAATTCCTACTTATTGTTAAAGATGATTGCCTGACAATTTTAACCGACTTCAAAAAGGACGTTCTCAATTCGGTTGTATTTTTTGTTTGTAACCTTCGGAACTCTGATTAAATTTCTATCGAATATAAAAAAAAAACATAAAAGTTTTTTTTAATATTCCATAGAAATTTATTTAAAATCGGTTTAGTAGTTAAGCCATCAAAATAACTGGAAAATTTTGTTGGATGACCATATTGTCATCCAAGTAACCGAAATTGCGAATTTTATACTAACTTTGTAAAGTCGTTTTTTTTTTTAAATTGATTATTATACTAGGCAATTCTTGGTAAATAAAAGTTGTGTAATTTGGATAACGTTATCAATTGCGAGCGTTTAATGATGTAAGTATCTACACAACTCTTATCAGGTTTTGCAAAAATCATTGAACTTCTTGACATTGTTGTACCATATCAATAAAAAAATATATATAAAAAATAGGCTTGTGCTTGGCCGCCAACTCGCCCGATGTTAAGCGATGATGCGGTCTACGATGGAGCACGCTTGCTTAGAAGAAACCGATTCACTCTCGACTTGGGACATACCATCCGTTTCTCAACACCACGTGGTTCGTGTTTGCCTAAACTATATGTAGGATAAATAGTTTTGCCTCACAATAAAACATTTTATTAGGCATGATAACTAATTTTCAAAATCTTTTCTACGATATCTTCACGTTTTACCAATAAAAAAAAATACATTTCGCAGTATATGCAAATGTTTTGATTGAACTCTCTACTATTGTAAAGACTGCATACTTTGTAGATAATTAAGATTTTCCAAAAAAATATTGTAGGAAAAACTGCCGCGGGGATCCTTCCCCCAGCAGAAAGTGCAATATCTTAAAAACGGCTGGACACACTAGTTTTAAAATATCATACACATTTACACGTCACTAAAGATCACACTCAAATTCGACACTTCTGATGGGAGTAGTTACGCAGACTATAAAAGCAGTTTATCGACGAGATTTTCTATTCACCTGCACGACTACGTGTAATATCTGAAGGAGAGAACCATACAATCTCAATGCACACTACTTCTATTTTGGCGCAAAAAAAGCGCCTCTCTTGCGTGTTTTTCATAACCGCTTATTGGTAGGTCAATTTAATTTCTTTAATCTCTTGACCACGATGACCCGCTACCGGGTAGTAGCGGTAACAAAAATACCACAGAATAACTACAGTTGCCGATATCGAGGATTCCCCTAGTACATTCACACATTGTTTACAGTTAGCACACAACAGATAAAAGTATTGCCGTATGTAGTAAACGTACGTATATAAACGCAGTTCCTAGCTTCATGTCTCATACGTTCCCGAGACTTCCAACTGTTCACCTCACAGAGAAGAAACTACAAGATGCTGAAGCTCGCAGTATTTGTCGCTGTGGCGGTGCTCTGCCTGCAGTGTGAGGCGAAACACTTCGACAGGTGCGGCTTGGTCAGAGAACTGAGACGACAAGGCTTCCCCGAGGACAAGATGAGGGACTGTAAGTTGTCTTGCCGTTTTTACTAATTTTCCAGTCATCATCATCATAATCAGCCTTTTAACAGTCCACTGCTGGACTATTAGCCTACCCCCGAAAGGGTGATTGGGCCATATCCACCACACTGGCCCAGTGCGGGTTGGTGTAGGATTTTTTTAATTTTATTTTTTATGGATTTAAAATATTCTAGTGTGTTAAACTCCTTACCAAGCTTCGGAATCCGTTCAGATTACGAAGTTGTGCGCTAACACACTTTTCTTTTGGCGAACAACTTAGCCGCGCCGACGTCACTTATGTGATAAAAATGATAGTGTCCGTCGTCACATGCACAAAAATATTACAGAAATCCATAAATAAATACGGAGTATAATCGGGAATGTAAATGGTACGGAAGGCACTTTGTACGGTACCTATTAGGTAGGTTCAGTACATAAAAATTTGTTACGGACGTAGGTACTTTACGCATTTGGTGTTAATGATTTATCAGCGATAATTAAATAAAAAAATAAAGCAATTGGTTCAACACAATTGTTTTTTTAAATGCGTGAAATAAGATTAATTTTTTTATGTGTGCTTTTATTGTTTGGTTGAAGTTGAAGAGTCGCGCTCTTTCAATGCTAACTACGTAAGCATTTTTTTGCAATTTGTTCGATGCTTGGGTATGTACAAGGAAGTTTGATCGTCGAGTTCGGCGGTCGACAAAATTTTTGCGTTTGGTGAATGTTAAGTTAGCGTCGATGTTTCTATTTAAAGTTTTTAGAATAAAGATGCTTTATGTTATACTAGCTGCGGCCCGCGGTTTCACCCGCGTAGTGATGAAAAATGGTGATGATGATGATGAAAAGTAGCCCATGTAGCCCTCTCTGGCTCTTGAACTATACCCATGCAAAAAATCAGGTCGATCCGTTGTTCCGTTGCAGCGTGAAAGAGGAACAAACATCCATACAGTTTTTTAAATATTCATTATACTAACTTAACAGAGGAAGTTAAACCCATGATATCATCATCATCATCATCAGCCAGAAGACGTCCACTGCTGAACATAGGCCTCCCCCTTTAACCTCCACACTGAACGACAGCCTGCCTTTTGCATCCACTGGATGCCCGCGACTCTCACAATGTCGTCGGTCCATCTAGTGGGAGGCCTCCCTACGCTGCGTCTTCCGGTTCGTGGTCTCCACTCCAGAACCTTTCTTCCCCATCGGTTATCGGTTCTTCGAGCGATGTGGCCTGCCCATTGCCACTTCAACTTGCAAATTTTAACAGCCATCCCCATGTACCTACTTAATATGACATTATTTTTGTTTCATAGTTTGTGTAAGTTTGCATGTAACGGAATTAATACTAACTAATTATTAATCAGTGACAATTTATCACAGCTTATTAAGTAGTCTGTATTGAATTCCGTTTAGTTTGTTCTTCACCCGGTCCGAAGTTCCGAACAACGCGTCTTCGTGCTTTTTCGCCGAGTGTGTACAGCCTGTGGCAGGGACGGCGAACCAACGCGACACAAATATTGTGTTGCGTGCCATGAATGGTTTGGGCACGTCACCTATCACAAAAACTCAATGAGGATCTGCGAAAGACTACAGGCAGATGCTGGATGCGGCTAGCTGAAGACAGGTCACAATGGCGCTCATTAAAGGAGGGCTATGTCCAGCAGTGGACTATTATAGTCTGATGA
This sequence comes from Agriopis marginaria, assembly GCA_932305915.1. Taxonomy (NCBI): domain Eukaryota; kingdom Metazoa; phylum Arthropoda; class Insecta; order Lepidoptera; family Geometridae; genus Agriopis; species Agriopis marginaria. The sequence goes on along the minus strand of OW029920.1, from coordinate 17,893,053 downwards.
TGATGATTATTATTATTATTTTCCCAGTAATCACAGTCAAAATTATGTGATGGCACGTCTATGACCTCATTTAACATTACTTTAGAAAAAATGGCACGTTGATACATAAAGGTTCGCCAACCCTGCCACAGGCCCTGTGGCATAGCCGAGGTCATATTATTGTGTATCCGCAGGGGTGTGCCTGGTCGAGAACGAGAGCAGCAGGTATACAGACAAGACGAACAGCAACAAGAACGGCTCCCGGGACTACGGACTCTTCCAGATCAACGACAAGTATTGGTGCAGCAACACTAGCACGCCCGGGAAGGACTGTAACGTCACTTGTGCTGGTGAGCATACTCTCATATTTTATATATTTTTTACTCGCGACCCGTCCGCTTCGCACGGGTGTAATTTACTTGCGAAGCCGGGGCGGGTCGCTAGTTATGTATATAAACCTTCCGTGAAAAGTTAACTAACTGATGGTGAAAACTGCGTCAAAATCTGTTGCGTGGTTTAGGAAGAGTTAGCGGCCATACAGACAGACGCGGAAAGCGACTTTAAGATAGATATGTTAACCTGTGTTGTTCTACTGCTGAGCAAAGTTCTTCTCCTACTCTTTCCACTGTCTCTGTCCTGGGCCAGCGCTGACCAATCTTTTTTAACCCTCCCAAGCTCGTCGCGCCATTGGGTCCGGGAGGAACCTGCAGGGGCATGGGCTCTGGATAAATTGTCTTTCCACCGTTTTTATCCACGCCTAGACGCGACAAAGCTAGAATATGGATACGTTTGTCTTTTTTTCGCGGGATAAAAATGGTGGAAAGACAATTTGTCCACGGCCCATGCTAGGCCTGCTGGGGGTCGACTGTTAGGTGGCTCCCACTCCGTGGAGACCTTTTTCCACCTGTCCGGATGCATTCAGCTTGCGTGGCCTGCCCACTCCCATATGAGCCTGGCAGATTTAATCACTATACGTATACGTCTGTGACACTTGTCATGGAAACACATATACCATCATCAGCCAGAAGACGTCCACTGCTGAACATAGGCCTCCCCCTTTAACACCCACACTGAACGACAGCCTGCCTTTTGCATCCACGGGATGCCCGCGACTCTCACAATGTCGTCGGTCCATCTAGTGGGAGGCCTCCCTACGCTGCGTCTTCCGGTTCATGGTCTCTACTCCAGAACCTTTCTTCCCCATCGGTTATCGGTTCGTCGAGCGATGTGCGATGAACACATATAAGTACTCTCATTTATTAAGTTTAAAAAAACACATGCTTTCCTTCTATTTCTCCGAATTTTAAGATCGCTCTGAGCTGTGATAACTACCGTGGATAAGGGATCTCACCCATGTACATCCCGCTGACATCTCACAGCAGAGACATTTACTATCGCGATGCGTTTCAGTCACAGTGTTCAGAGCGGACATAATGATCGACGATTATTCTACGACCGCAGTTAAAAACGATTCTTTTTGGCACATGCCTAAAAAATTTGTTAAGACTGACTTCTATGAACTTATTTTTTTACAGACCTTTTAACAGACGACATCACTAAGGCCTCGAAATGCGCAAAGAAGATATACAAGCGTCACAAGTTCCAAGCCTGGTACGGATGGAAGAATCACTGCCAATCTGCCGGATCCCTGCCTGACATCAGCTCTTGCTAAACACCATGAGCTAGGCTGCTAAGGCCACATACGAAGCTTTCAGGCAGCCTGACAATTCTGATTTGTTGTTTCTGTTTTGTCTCTTGGTTAAACTTCACTCTAGGCCGCTATCAGACTTTCGGGCGGACTAATATTATGTCAGTCAAACCTACACGAGCAAGAAAACATATTAGTACAATTCTTGTATTTATAAGATCCAGCAATATAACAACCAAAGAATTTCACTACTCGTGTCTGAAGATATCATCTAAATAAGTCTCGATGTGAATTTACCCTACTAACGTAGAAACTAATATTAAGGAATCACCCAGTATACTTTAAGACCAGCCTATAGCTGTATCTACCTATTCAAGTAAAGTATATCGTCGCAAGAAAGGCAGAATTACTGAAGCGCCAAAATAGGCATATTGAGTTATATAGATATTCGGAATCAGCGTTTTTTTCTGCGTCGATCAGTCTGGGTCCCATAGCGATACGAGCACTATTTTGGCGTTTCAGTAAAAGGAAAAAAGGGGTTTTTTCATCAACCAGAGTCCTTAAACGACACTTTTTTGGCATTTTATTCGTGCCTGTCACCTAAGTAATTTTGTTTTCCTGCAATAAATTACAAGTAAATTTTAAGTAAATTTGGCTTCCGGCAATTTAACAGCTAATATTTTAGAGATATAAGTAATTTTGACCATAAATATTTGAATCAAATGGCGGTTAAGAAATTTTGCTTTACTGTAAATTGAAGTCATTTTTACTTAAGCGCCACTATATCACAAACCAGCAGTCCATTTATTATGGTTTGTACTTCTCGATAGAAAATGACAAATTAATAAAAGTTTACCTTGACGTCATCGAAATTCTTGTGCTGGGAAAAAAGTTATGAATTAAAAACGAAAAAAAAAACTTAAAACGGCTTTTTCTCGAAATGGTCATTTGGAGCTTCAGTAAATTTGCCTTTCCTGCGACGATATGTACTATGCTTGTCTACGATATTTAGTACTTGTATTTAAAGAAGGTACCTACAGTAGTGTCTAAAATTGTATAATAATCATCGACCCAGTTACCGCAATATTTAGGTATTTTATGAAGTTGAGTCAATAAATTACCATAAAAAAATTTCGTTTTTTTATTATCAATAAATAATAAGAACCTACCTTGAGATTAAAGTTTAAAAACACATTAAGTAGGTACATATTATATATTAAAGTAGTGCAAAAAGACCATAACGCCCAGGCGGTCACCCATCCAAGTACCGAACGTGGCCCACGTTGCTTAACTTTGGTGATCGTACGAGAACCGGGGTTGAATAGAAATGTGTCACCAACACGCACTTGGCCAGCATTTATTATTTGTTGTTATACTTTAGAGTTTGTACTATAATCATGCCAAGTTTGACGCTTACACGTATTACCGTTTTTACACTAGAGCAAATACAAAAATATGTTTAAAAAAACGTTTGTTGTACGGACATGGGGACATCCTTTAGTTTTTACTTTTTGGGATGGACAGACAGACGAACAGACAGACAGATAGTATAGGCTTAGTAATAAGGTCCCGTTTAAACCTTCGGGTACGGAACCCTAAAAAAATATGGTAAAACGCTTGCTTTATTGCGTTTGTTTGGTGCTGTTTGTATTTTTTTGTATGCGATCATAATATTATATTGTTTACCCGATCGAGAGTGTTCCTAATTATTATTCATGAATATCAGTTAAGCCGATTGAAGATCAAGAGCTCTTTTATTGAAGGTTTAAAAAAAAAATGGTGACTTCAGCTTCGGCTCGTTCTTGGTGCAAAGGTTACGTAGCCATTGATGCCATCCAACGTGGTAATGCAGTAGGTACGTATATGTGTGTCCCTACATTTTATATGTGTAATATTCAAATAAATAATTTTTTTTAATTAATTTATACTTGTACCTATTATATTGTTAGGATAAAGGCAATAATCATCATCACCATCAGTCAGCTCCGGGACATATGCCTCTCCTAAGGTAAGGCTAGCCACTTAGCCTATGTAGAGATTCCGGCAAATGTCTCGAAAAAAGAAGCTATTGGTTGTAGTGAATGATATAATTGCCGGTCATTTTACTAGGCAAGGCTTAGTAAATTAAAGTTATGTAATTTGGATAACGTTATCAATTGCGAGCGTAGTAGGTATACAAGTGTTATCTGGGGCCTTACGGACAACTGCTATTGCGGCACCTAATCCGCTCAGTTGGAAAATCATGCGACCGCAAACCGTATCTGGGCGCGATAAGGTTCACGTTCGCGTGATTTTCCAACTGAGCGGATTAGGTGCCGCAATAGCAGTTGTCCGTAAGGCCCCAGTTTTTGCAAAAACCATTGAACTTCTTGACATTGTTGTCTCATAACTTGGCACCAATGACAATATTAACCATTCATTCCTTAACATAAAGTGGTTATGTTCAAGATTTGCCTATACTATGTTGGATAACTACTTTTCCCTTGTAATAAATGTTAGGAATTCCTACACAGGGAGGCAGGTGCGTAGTAGTAACAACAGCTAAGTTGATGATGGCTATTAAAGCATTAGATGTGTTCACAATTTTATTACAAAGCATGCCAGAAATAACTAAAATAAACTAATTTTAAAATGTTTTTATTTTATTAGCCTACCATAATATAATATAATGTTGATTGAACTCTACTATTAGAAAGATTGCTTTATCGCACTGAATACTAAGTGCAGGGGCCTTACGGACAACTGCTATTGCAGCACCAAACTGCAATGGGTGTCTTCAAATCACGAGTGAATCGGTTTCTTCTGGCTCCACCGTGGACCGCATCGTCGCTTAACATCAGGCGAGTTGGCGGTTAAGCGCAAGCCTATTATTTATATAGATATATATTAAAAAAAAAAAAAAAAACGCTTATTTGGAAAATCACGCGAACGGAGCGGATTTAACGTTAGTTTGGTGGTTGCATTCTTTAAAACCACTCGCTTGACCAAGATGACCCGCTATCACAACAAAGATACCTACCACAGAATAACTACAGTTGCCGATATCGAGGATTCCCCTAGTACATTCACACATTGTTTACAGTTAGCACACAGTAGATAAAAGTATTGCCGTATGTAGTAAACGTACGTATATAAACGCAGTTCCTAGCTTCATGTCTCATACGTTCCCGAGACTTCCAACTGTTCACCTCACAGAGAAGAAACTACAAGATGCTGAAGCTCGCAGTATTTGTCGCTGTGGCGGTGCTCTGCCTGCAGTGTGAGGCGAAACACTTCGACAGGTGCGGCTTGGTCAGAGAACTGAGACGACAAGGCTTCCCCGAGGACAAGATGAGGGACTGTAAGTTGTCTTACCGTTTTACCATTTTTCAGTAGCTATGTATTTTCTGAGTCGCTGGCATCCAGTGGATGCAAAAGGCAGGCTGTCGTTCAGTGTGGAGGTTAAAGGGGGAGGCCTATGTTCAGCAGTGGACGTCTTCTGGCTGATGATGATGATGTATTTTCTGGAATTAAAATTATCCTATGTGTTAAACTCTTCACTCACCAAGCTTCGGAATCCGTTCAGCTTTTAACGGAGCTCTATTACTCTGGTGGTAATAAGCTATTCGCTGACGAACCGAATTAATAATTTCATTCAATCTGTTCCTCTTCGAAGATGCGCGCTAACGCACCGCATTCTACAAGTTTGTCACTTATGTGATAAAAATGATAGTGGCGTCGATTCTGGCATCATCATCATCATCCACAGCCTTCCTTATCCCACTGCTGGGTATAGGCCTCTCTCTTGCTATGCCATCTGCCTCGGTCCTGTGCTAATCTAGTCCAGGTTCGACCCGCGATAGTAATAATATCGTCGACCCATCTTGCAGCTGGACGACCAACGCTCCGCTTACCTTGCCTCGGCCACCACTCTGTTAAGACCTTACTCCACCTGTCATCACTGCGTCTAGCAACGTGTCCTGCCCAGATTCTGTCATACCACTCACTAAACTAAACCAATCTGACAGGACTAAAATTATCTGCCTCTCTTTTCATTTTAATATGAGGGAGAAGGATGGCAACAATTTTAGAGATGTCAAATTTAGTTTAGAGCACATCAGCAGTGCAAGTACCGTTCTTTACCGATCGTGAAATCTGACAGTTGAGATCGTTAAATTCGATAAAATGCCATTTGATCAGTACTTACTATGATCGATTCTATGGCATTTTAACGAATTTGACGACCGATAAAGAACGGTACTCGCACTGCAGAATCGCTGCCAATGTCCGTCGTCACATGCACTAAAATATATAATATTATTATATAATATATATACAGAAATCCATAAATAAATGCGGAGTATAATCGGTAAGCGTGTATTCGCAGGGGTGTGCCTGATTGAGCATGAGAGCGACAGGTATACGGACAAGACGTACAGCAACAAGAACGGCTCCCGGGACTACGGCCTTTTCCAGATCAACGACAGGTACTGGTGCAGCAACACTAGCACGCCCGGGAAGGACTGCAACGACACTTGTGATGGTACATACTCTCATATTTTTTGTCAAAATATTAATCTGGTGGGCTAGTGTCCTCCCATGTGTCGGCCAGCACTGACCTTTCCTTTTTAAACCTCCCGAGCTCGTGGCGCCGTTGGGTTTGAGGGCGACCTGGAATTCCCTCCTGCCCAATTTTCTATCGGACTGCCAGAGTGGGCACGAAGAATCGACACCGCTTTATGGTTAATATTCCGAGAACCCGTACGAAGCACTTTGATTTCCACATTTATTGTACGAATTGCTAGTCTGTGGAATTCGCTGCCTGAGTGGGTGTTCCCCGATGGTTACAATCTGGGTGTCTTCAAGTCGAGAGTGAATAGGTTTCTTCTAGGCAAGCATGCTCCATCGTAGGCCGCATCATCGCAGTTGGCGGCCAAGCGCAAGCCTATTCATAATTAAAAAAAAAAAAGAGTCGATTGTGCGGTGATTGATGATAAATTAGTGTTTTGGGATTTTATAATTTTAGTTGAGATATGCTTGGTCCAGCAGAAAGCATTTATCCGATTACATTATTCGTATGTAGCGACGTTTACTAGGAGTTACAGTCGGTCAAAGTTGCCGTAAGACAGAGCTACGGAATATTATAACGAAAATGCTATTGCCGGTTACAAACAGAAAGAAGACTATGGTCTCCGATGACTTGTTCTGCGAGTCTGCGAGTCTGCGACGAAGTACGAATTGGTGTCGGGGGTCGCATATGCACAAGTATATAGAATCGATTGACTCCATCAGTGATGTGCGCGCGATCTACAGATTATACAATAGCTTATTTGACTAAACCCGGGTCCGCTGCGGCATGTTTTCGTGTTAGCTACAATAACATGTTACTAACACGAAAATCAAAATCAAATCAAATCAAAAATCAAAATCATTTATTGAGCAAAAAATGTAGTACTGCTGAGAATTGTCTGTGGGCCCCAAACTCGGCTCAGCCTGTGAGCGTGTTAGTGACATGTTAGTGTGTTAGCTAACACGAAAACATGCCGCAGCGGACCCGGCTTAATAGAGTGCGTTCGCAGAACGTCACAACTCGAACACAACCTCTCACTCACCCCAAACGTCTCCGTTCCAACCATCTCCGTTCCGTCGTGGATAAATATTATAGCTTCACCGATTCCTAGAGTCTACCCCGAATTTTAAGATCACTCTGAGCTGTGATCACCGCCGTGGATAAGGTATCTCACCCATGTACATCCCGCTGATATCTCTCAGCAGCGAAATTTACTATCGCGATGCGTTCCAGTCACAGTGTTCACAGCGGACGTAATGATCGACGATTATTCTACGACGGCAGTTAAAAACGATTCTTTTTGGCACAGTCCTAGAAATGTGTTAAGGCTGACGTCTATACGAACTTATTTTTTTACAGACCTCTTAACAGACGACATCACTAAGGCATCGCAATGCGCATTGAAGATATACAAGCGTCACGGGTTCCAAGCGTGGTACGGATGGAAGGACTTCTGCGAATGGCTCCCGGCTGGTTACCTGCCTGACATCAGCTCTTGCTAAACATTATGAGCTAGGCTGCTAGGCCATGTACGAAGCTTTCGGATGGCCAGACAACTCTGACTGTACAGGTGTAAGGGGAACACTCTCGAAGCCAAAAGAAATTGTACTCATCATCATGAACAACTTTTAGTATGGGACCAACATTGAAATCGCGAAAAAAAAATCAGCTGTTCCATACATTTTGTCGAGTGTCAATGACCGTTTTCTATAGAACAGCTGATATTTTTTTCGCGATTTCAAAGTTGGTCCCATAGTAAAAGTTGTTCATAATGATGAGTACAATTACCTTCTTTTGGCTTCGAGAGTGTTCCCGTTACACCCCGTATATTATCTTTATCTGATACTATCTCTTGGTTAAACGTCACTCTCTAGGCCACTCGCAGACTTTTGGGCGGACTAATATTGTATTATCCAGTCAAGCCTACACGAGCAAGAGTATTAATTCCTTTTAGGTATAAAATCCAGCAATATAACAACCAAAGAATTTCACCACTCGTGTCTGAAGATATCATCTGAATATGTCTCGATGTGAACCTACCATAATAACGTAGAAACGTCCGGATCGTGGACATTCGCCAAAGAACCAGAGTCACCGACATAGCTATCAAAATTTGCAAGTTGAAGTGGCAATGGTCAAGCCACATCGCTCGAAGAACCGACAACCGATGGGGAAGCAAGGTTCTTGAGTGGAGACCACGAACCGGAAAACGGAGCGTAGGTAGGCCTCCGACGACATCATGAGAGTCCCGGGCATCTAAAGGATGCAGATGGCAGGCTGTCGTTCAGTGTGGAGGTCAAAAGGGTAGACCTATGTTCAGCAGTGGACGTCTTCGGGCTGATGATGATGATAAACGTAGAAACTATGTAATATTAAACCCAATACTTTAAGACCTGCCTATAGCTTTACCTATATCTATTCAAATACATATGTTTTTCTTGTCTACGATATTTAATAGTATAATACTTGTATTTGCCTCAAAAAGTAGGTACCTACAGTAATCTGTAAAATTGTATAGTAAACACAGGCTCAGTTATCGCAATAGGTACGTATTTTATGAAGTTGAATCAATAAATCAAGTTTTATTATTTCAAATGATTTTTTATTAAGGCAATTATTTCATCGGTTTAATTATTTCATTCTTCCCGTGAACATGGTGCATGTAACTGCGCCGAAATATCGGGAGCTCATTCCAGAACCTTATCACGGTAAATATCCCGTAAATAATCATATAACTTCAATTATTTTATGTTTTTATAATCAACTAGCGGTCCGCCCCAGCTTCGCACGGATATAGGTAGATTATAGCCTATGTCACCCGGGGATAGTGTAGCTTCCCGTCAGTAAAAGATTTTTTTAAATCTTTCAGTTCAGTAGTTTCGGAGGCTATTCAATGCAAACAAACAAACAAACAAACAATAAAATCTTTCCTCTTTATAATATTATAGTATAGATAAATAATAAGTACCTACGTAGTACGTACATATAATGTTTATGTACACTAACAGGTACATTACATAGGAACCTATAATTATGTAGATCGTACACACGTATTTCTAATGGCTACAATCATTCTATCATCTAAAGCTTCAATAACTGAGGAGATAATTAGTAAGGGTACAATAGTGGTGATGGATGCAAGTAAGGATAGGACAGGTTTCACCACCGCCGCGTGTTTTACGCTGGCGTGTCAGAAACGTAGATACATCATCATCAGCAGAAGACGTCCACTGCTGAACATAGGCCTCCCCTTAGAACGACACACACATAGTTAAAAGCCGCCTGTTAAAAGCCTAGATAATATTTTTATTGTAATGTTTATGTTATTCTTGTTTTGTGGTATTTTAATAATGAGTCATTGTATGTTTGTATGTATAGTTTGAAACCCCAAACCCCCTGGCTACGTCCGTGACTATAGTCATCACTGGCAACACACACTAGTTTGGTTAAAGTTCCTTGTATTTAAGCAGTGTGGTATTGGTATGGTGGTATTACATATTACATACACACGATAAAACGTTTAAAAACTAGTGCAATTATCTGTGGTCTTATTCACAGAAGAGAAAAAAAACTTCTTTTTTCTGTGGTCTTATTGCTAAGAGCGATCTCTTCCAGGCAACCTTAGGAAGGAGATGACGTCCCCCTGTCGCCTTTCTGCAATTGGATTGCAGTTGCGTGCTCTCGTCCTGCAATCGGTTCGAAATGGTGGCGTTTTCAAAACACTTCAGTTTTTCGATATACCTATAGTCGATATGACAACGCTGGAATACTGTCTCGATTGAATCGAAGGCTTATAATCCTGGAAAATTTACCTAGTCTCTGTTGCATTGTCCGTTGTGTTGTTGAAACCGCGGGGTGCAGCTAGTAGTCAGACAAATTTATTTTCTCGCTTGACTGCGCTCTGACCCTTAACAGAGATACTTACCTACCACATAATAATAATTTCTTGTAGCCGATATGCAGGATTCCCCCTTTGGTACTTTAATCTTTGTAGGTACCTAGGTATGTATATAAACACCGTTCCCGATATACTTTCTCATAATATTCCTGAGACTTGCTACGTGCACTTCACAGTGTGAAGAACTGAAGATATCTACAAGATGCTGAAGCTCGCAGTATTTGTCGCTGTGGCGGTGCTCTGCCTGCAGTGTGAGGCGAAACACTTCGACAGGTGCGGCTTGGTCAGAGATCTGAGACGACAAGGCTTCCCCGAGGACAAGATGAGGGACTGTAAGTTGTCTTTGTCAAGTTTTATTTTTCTAATTAACTGCATCGTTGCAATCATCATCATCGCTTACCATAAGGTGCCACGACCAAACTTTAGCCTCATCATCATCATCATCATTTCAGCCGTAGGACGTCTACTGCTGGACATAGGCCTCCCCCATCGATCTCCAAAAAGGCCGGTTGGAAGCGGCCTGCATCCAACGTTTTCCTGCGGTCTCTTTTAGGTCGTCTGTCCATCTTGTGGATGGACGTCCTACGCTGCGCTTACCGCCCACTGCCATTTCAACTTACTAATCCGGTGGGCTATGTCGGTAACTTAAACTTAACGGTAACTTTAGCCTTATCCGATGAAAAAAAAAAACATGTAGATCATCTCATCCTTCATGCGCTCATGCTCTTTCACACACGTGGACTACTATCTCTAAATAAAACATCACGTCAAATCGTTGCTCTTTTGCTGCGTGAAAGAGCAACAATCAAACCAACTAACAAATATTGTTGCATCTATAAAATGAGTATGAATTGTAAAACAGTACTTAGGAATAACTTAAGGTATGTTTTATTTTACGTTACGTTTGCCCACCAACTCGCCTGATGGTAAGCGACCGTGTGGACTCTGGTGGAACACGTTGATCTAGAAGAAATCTATACGAAGAAAAAAAAGGCGATATCCAGCCGCGCGCGCGTTTTCACCTTGAAAAAGACCGTCTAATGCGGTTGATACTATAGTCGGAGTGACCGACTTAATCTTACGTGAGTAATTCCGTGTAAATCTATTCACTCTAGCCTTGAATAGAATAGAATATCATTTATTATCATAAAGTCACATTAGTAATAATTTTATAAAAAATATATACGTACTTACTACGAATGGTCCTATTATGGACTCGTCAATTTAGTGCTGAATCAATATTTTATTATTTCGTTGTAAGTAAGAACCATTGAGTTTTGAAATCCATTGAAAACCATTGAAATTTTAAACACATTGAGGATGATTGAAGATATATAAATAAAATAAATAAATATTCGGGACATTTTTTTTTGCACACACGGTCAAAATATGCAGATGTCTAGATTGTATGTAGTTTTCAGGAAATAAGGAGCTCCATTCTTTCCACGTCAGACAACGGTAGTTGGCCTTTAATTTCAGGAAGGTGGCAATAATCATTCGTAAGATCATAGGTACTACGAATTTTTGCATTTCTTATCATAGGTGTGATGCGATTTCCTCACAAATATTTTCTTCAGGGGTGTGTCTGGTTGAAAATGAAAGCAGCAGATATACTGACAGGATAAACACCAACGGGAACGGTTCTCGCGACTACGGCCTCTTCCAGATAAACGACCACTACTGGTGCAGCAATACGTCTACGCCTGGCAAGGATTGTAATGTCACTTGTGCTGGCAAGTATACCTATACCAATACCTACCTACCTAATGTGTATCTAATAGCGTTCAAGGGTCTACCAAAATCTCAAAATCTTGATTGAACTGGGGCCTTACGGACAACTGCTATTGCGGCACCTATTCCGCTCAGTTGGAAAATCACGCGAACGTGAACCTTATTGCGCCCAGATACGGTTTGCGGTTGCGTGATTTTCCAACTGAGCGGATTAGGTGCCGCAATTAGCTGTTGTCCGTAAGGCCCCTGAACTGACTATGTAACTCTTCCAGAGCTAGTTGATTGAATATGGCGTTACTTTGCGGAAGTCCATTTTTAATTTGTATATGTCGAATTTCTAGTGTAATTCCGCTTCTACGTCGTTTCGTGTACAATAAGGATTTTGGGATAAACTATTTTTCTCTATAGATATTTGTGATGCTAATTTGAACCTAACCTAAAATTAAATATTAATACATAAAAGAGCAAAATTAACCTAACCTGAAACAAAAAGTAATTAAATCTTTAACAAAAAACTCGTTATAACAATTTGTACTAATGATATTAATTTTAAATATAATATTTGTAAATTTTGAAATAACTATAAATATATTATTTAATTGAAATAAACAATACATTTTGAAATTGATATGAAATTACTATAAATCCATACTATATACTATATATTATATTACTTATCTTCCAGAGCTGCTATCGGACGACATTACGAAGGCTGCGCAGTGCGCGCTGAAGATATACAAGCGCCACAAGTTTCAAGCGTGGTACGGCTGGAGAAGTCACTGCAATTTCATTTCCTACCTCTTGCCTGACATCAGCTCTTGTTAAACACTAGGCCAAGGCTTCGACCAAAATAACATGAATGGACGGGCCCAGAAGAAGCGCATTTTTGAAGATTACAAAATGTGCGCCGGCGCTCACTTCGTTTCAGTCGGTCTCTAGCCGTAGGAAGTGCAACACGCAACTATTGTTACATGATAATGAAACATCTGCCAAAATTATGCCTTCGTGTGCTTTCCCGAAGTGTAAATACACAACAAAAAACCGTTACCAATTTTTTGTAACAGAGTTATAATTAGGTATTGAAGTAATGTCCGACGGTTTTGACTCATTTTTACTGAGCAAGTTCAATGGTTATGGCCCGTCCATTAATTTTATTTTGGTCGAAGAGCCAATAAGGAGATTTTTAGCATTCTGTAACTGTAAACATTTACACCGTACTACATTTTATGAGTTGACATACAATGTTACACGACAGAAACAAAATAAACTAAATAGCAATGAAAATTGACGGAATGTAATAAAGACATAATACGAGTGTAAAAATAATAAAATTAACAACTAACTTAGATAACCTTGATATAAGAATTTGATAACATAATAAAATTAATAAGTGTAACATGAAACATAACAACAATAACATGTAACAACATAACATAACAATCGGTAACATGTAACATAATAATCGCTAGTTGAATAAAGGGTCTGGTAGTGGGCTTGAGCATTTCGAATATCTTTAGGGGTGTGGACCCGTGCTCCACCTAGGTTCTCCACCTGGGTGGAGCACGGGGTACATACACGTTCTCGTGCTTCAACTGATAATATTTTGGTATAATCATGACCAATCACACTAGTTAGCTAAAATATTAGTAATTACTTATTATTATTAGTAAGTACTTATTAGCTTGTATAAAAATTAAGGCTATTATTAATTTTTACTTTTACTCTAAAGCTACATTTCCGTTTACGATTGTTTGGTGTAAACAAGCTCAGTAGTTCAAGCTGTTCAAAGTACGAATCAACACTACCTACCTACGTACTGAGTGTTGATTCATACTTTAAATGTTTGATAGACACAGCAAAGTAAATGATGAAAATACGTCCGTTTGCAAATATTTCATAATTTACCACAGACCCAGTTATAATAACACATCAGCAGCCATTAAACGTCCACTGCTGGACAAAGGCCTCCCTCATAGAGAGGGGCGTTGCCATAATCCCCACGCTTGGCAGGCGGCTTGGGGATCGCAGCACTATCACCGTGTACTAATAGGATGCTGCTGCCCATCCTCCGGTGGTTCTGGTCGCAGTTTTAGGACATACCCGGGTCCTAGTAACGGCCATATTTAATTATAACGACGCGACGACGTACTAGACGTACATACCAGCCTACTCATTAACTTGGCACATTATTAGTGATGGATGACAGTTCGCTTAGTCGGGGGGAATGGCTTGGGAGGTTCCTTTTGAAACGAAGTTCCTACATACACCCTATAAATATTATTGAAGACAAGACGTAGACTGTATAGGGTTTGACAGGGTGATGAAGTCTATGCTTGAGTGACATAATTTATCTATACTAATATTATAAAGAGGAAAGATTTGATTGTTTGTTTGCATTGAATAAGCTAAATAATAATCCAAAGAATAATCCTAAAATACTGAACGGATTTGAAAAATTCTTTCACTGTTGTGAAGCTACACTATCCCCGGCTGATATATTGTATAGGCTAAATTGTATTTTCAAAAAAATAGGGATCTTCTATACTAATATTATAAAGAGGAAAGATTTGATTGTTTGTTTGTTTGTTTGCATTGAATAGGCTCCGAAACTACTGAACCGATTTGAAAAATTCTTTCACTGTTGGGATGCTGCACTATCCCGTTTAGATAGCCCGTTGGTCTAGTTGGTAGTGAACCTGCCTTCTGAGCTTGGGGGCGTGGGTTCGATTCCCACCTAGGACAAACATTTGTGTGATGAACATTTGTGTTTGTTCTATATCTGGTTGTTTAATATATATTTAAGTATGTATTTAAAAATATATATGTATGTATATCAGTCTCTGGCAGCCATATCACAAGCTTTGCTTAGTTTGGGGTCAGATGACCGTGTGTGCAATAATGTCCCGAATATTTATTTATTTATATTTTATCCCCGGTTGACATAGGCTATATATCCCGGCTTCGCCCGTGCGAAGCAGGGGCGGCCTACTAGTATATTATAAAGAGGAAATATTTGATTGTTTGTTTGTTTGTTTGCATTGAATAGGCTCCGAAACTACTGAACCGATTTGAAAAATTCTTTCTCTGTTGGAAAGTTACACTATCACCGGGTGACAGGCAATTTTTTTTTATAGGGATCCCTACTAAAACGCCAATAATGGATGTAAAAAAATAAGACTTACTGCCGTGCGAAGCCGGGATGCGTTGCTAGTTTATTATATAAAAGTAGCGCATCACGAGACATATGTCTCATGTCGCGTCGTTATGGAAGACTGTCATTTATGGCCAATAAATATTTCTGATTTTATTTTTTAATTAAGCTTTGCGAGTACTGTTTTTACAGGCTTTTATGCAACTTGTCCTGTATGTTCGTATGTGTGGGACAAATGTCGCAACTGAATACAATACAATACAATGACTCTTTATTAAAATACCACAAAACAATAATAACATAAACATTACAATAAACATTATTATTTATTGATCTTTAGACCAGTTATCCTCAACCAATTGATATGCAATTTGGCATACCTACTTATGTAAGTTTGGTGACAATGCAACGTTATGGTACCATCGAGCTGGTCTGATGATGGAGACAGAAGGTGGATAGGAGCTCCTAAACGAATCGACGTAACTCCGTCGAGTTTGGGTTCGTTATATGTCTTCCGAAGTAATTTGGTATTAGATGATAAATTCAATATGGCGGACGCACCAAGATAGCGGACATAATGTTCTTATCTACCATCATGATATTGGTATCAAATGAAAGGGTTTGCTGAGAAGAATACGAAAAAGCTTGTTAAAAAAATAAATAACTAATTACCTTTGTTGTTTCTTAGAACAATCATAGGAACTTTGCTTATTGAGAAGATAAATTTTTTAGAGCGAAAAATCGTATTGAAACTAATTGAAATGTAAGTTCAAACGTTCTTAAAATGTAGCAAATATTCTTAGAAATTGTCATAAATCCGAAAACATTTTCGTTATCGTCCTTAGCCGAGGCTGTAGGCTGTAGTCCGTTTAGCGAGGTGTCCCGCAGACCACCCGTGTGATTAATAGCCCCCCCCAGGCTCACCATAGCTGGTTGAGAAATGGCTGGTGTACCCGCGCATGCGTCCTGCGGCATCGACGGAGAACACTGCCGTGGAGACTGTAAACTCAGTTCGCGTCGCATCGTTGTGATGTGCGCACTCGGATGGGTGGCGCGGGATGGGCGCGCGGCGAGGCGCGCGTCGCTGACGACTCCGACTTCCAAACCCTCAAGAACCTGCTAGCCTCCGAAGACGGCTGGACCTTGGAATACGAGAAGGACGGTGTCAAAGTCTGGGCAGAGGACGCAGCACACGGTGCACTGCGGACGGTCAAGGTCTGTTTTTGTTTTATGCTTAACCTCTTTGGATTCAATGCCTTGTTTTTATTTATTTCTTTTTTTATCTTATTTCCTGTTTTTAGGTCACTGCATACAGGACTTGTTACTATACTATGTTCAGATGAAGTCTTTTAAACATAAATTAAAATAATGAAGGTGTTAAGTAGACGAGTAGATGTTATGAAAAGCAAAAGTATCGATTATGTACGTACTCATAATAAAATGAGAAAAAGGTAGCGCTTGACCGGTGGCTCGCTTGGTTCAACAGTTTGTTTAGGTCTTCTGTAAATTGCCTGTTCGTCTGTTGCTCTCCAAATGTAGGTAGACCATTAGAGCGCCTAACTGCCAACGTTATAGGAGGGGTAAAAGGTCTGTTGGTAGCGTAGCTACGAAATCTCCGTTAGTACGTAGGTAGGTATATTGTTATATATTGTTATCTAATTTCTGTGTGAAATATTTTCTTAGGTCCATCTCGTATTATTTTGGTACGTTTTAAAGCGTCGAGTTTGTATACTATTCACTAGTTAATTATGACTGATATTTTAATTGTCTAGGTTCGAGCTAAGTATTGTCTATATTGTTTTAATTTGTAATTGACCTTAAACCGCGGTAGGTGCTGTTACCGCATTTAATTCTGTAAAGCTTTTGATCGCAGCTACGTGCGCGTATAGAACACAGACTAGGTATAGCTACTTTTGGGCTTCTGGGTGGTCAGATTTGGGGATCAGACCTCCCATTCAGCAAGCCCAGGGAAGATAACGGCGTGGTGTGGCCCACGCCATTGTAAAGGAAAGGAACGGAAATGCCCTGAGCGTTTCCCGTAGGAGGATACCGGTGCGTTCCTATGGAGATCCCGGTAACCTCCGACTGGCACAGAGGTTGGCCAGTGGTGCAATCTCACATAAACTGGATTCACCCCAATGCTGGGTATCTTTTGAAGATTTCCCCCATGTCAACAAAAAAAATACTATAGCTACTATACGTGTAGAGTTTCAACCTCTTCATTTCAGACTTTCATACACCATTTTCTGAAGTACTTAGTATGTCCATAGTTTCACAGCTTTCATTAAACACAAGAGCTCTACATACTTAAAATATATAAGTACGTATTCATATACGTTTACTTAACTCATAAGTACCACATAATATGTACCTAATCCAGTTTTGTAAATACATTTATACCATTGACAAAATCGCCCGTGCCTTTGCTTGCTCTATTTTTCTTTTTCCTTTTTTTGTGGACTAGATTGGTCTAGCCTTGAGATCATATTCCGACTAGTTTACTGTCTATGGACACCCTGTGGAGTAGCTGATTGCGCTATTGACAGAGTTCTTTTGCTGCCGGGAGATTATCACAATGTTTTAGAGAATATATCCGTAAGGATTCTAGAGAAACTTGTATAGAGTTTTTTTCTCCTGCAGTGGAATTGCGAACGTTCTCAAACGTTAATCAAAGTATAAGTATATCGATGAAGAACATTTTTCATCGAATGTCCAAACTTCTCCATCGAAACTCTTTGATTATAGAGAGTAAATATTTTATGTTCCACCATGTCGACCTAAAATTAGATGGATATTGCCATTGGGTATCCAGTACCCTAGGCATACCCCAGATATAAAGCTTTGCTTCTATTATTTCTCCTTACCACTCACAGATAATTAAAAAGTATATTTCAATACTCTCGCCAAAATAAATTAAATAGTTTAGAATATTTTGTGTTCAATGTATCGGTAAGAAGCATGAGTGTTTTGTTTTACTTAGAGATTTGTATCTATAAAACTCTCCGTCCGAGAACGGACTCTTACCGACTTGTCCACTAATCTTCGAACGAAAGCCCCGTGATCCAGTGACCACAAATAAAATTGCTATTGGCACAGTAATTGAAAACCGGCGTCCCATCCCCTGACGGTTAAACTATTACGCCTGGTCGGGCGAAGCTGGCCGACGCATACCAACTATTATTTAACCTGTCGTTGAATTATGGCAGGCCACAACTCCTGGGGGATATTACAGAAGCGCGAACGTATTCTTCGATAATAGACTCCTGATAGGTTTTTAACTCTTACTTATTGGCTTAGCTGAGCTTGCGGTGTCAACTCAGCTTATCGACTTTGACCATTGAAGTGAAGTTAGCTAGAAGATGCCAAAATTTGAATGGAATAAGAAAGAAATTCACGACCATGGTAGAGCCCATCCACTCTCTAAGAGAAGACCTGAGTCCTAGCAGTGGGAACATGATAGGCTGAAATAATGATGATGATGATGAAGAACCGAAGTGGATAGTGGACTAAAATTAGCGAAAAGGTTTTTTTTAGTTATTTAAAGGATCAACAAACAGGATACAACAAAATTTAAAACTAAAGAAGTACCTATACAGAAAAATAACTAGGTTGACCACGGATTAATAATATATATTTATTCTTTCTTATTTCTATGGACATTTACTGGTAAAAAGATTATGTATCATTATCTATATTATACCAGTATCAACTTATAGATCATCGAGCTTTTCGAAACAGAGATCCATCAAACTTGGAACCAGTTTTTATGAAATGTGCAAACACGCCAAACACACAAGATACAAACCTTTCTTATTCCCCTTATAAAAGTTTACATTCCTTTGTTGCTTAAATAAAACCGTTGTAGACACTTAAAATAATGAAAAAATAGCTCAGCGTTATTGGAAAATGTGCTTTTGTGAACGAGAAGTCAGTCAACGCCGGAAGCTTTGAAACAGCGCAATGACGCGCCGCGCGCCGCCGGGGTGGATCGTATTTAGCATTTCAGCAAAAACATACCTATTATCTACCTTGTAGGTATCTTTATTGCGTACTTACATCTTCCGATTTTTATCGCTGATGTTTTTTCCCCGACCTTTCTATATTGAACCTTTGGGCATCGGATTCATTAAACTGAACAAGGGTATTAGATATTGGTCGTGGGTAAGCCTAGCTATTATTTAGGTTGGTTGGAGGTATCCAAGGTAGGAAGGTATACGATATCAGCTTTGGGTGTCGTTTTTGCTTTAGATGCTAATATATTTCATTAGAATTTTCTTCGTCCTTCGTAACAAAATGTACCTAATAAGTAAGTATTTATTATAAGATAATCTATGCACTTAAATAATATTTTAACGTGTTGCAGAATGGGCCTCTAAGCCTTCTCCATTCATCTTTCTCCCTCGTCCTCTGCATTCAATATGATCCATATATTTCACAAAAATGTGTCTCCATCTTTTTCTCTGTCTTCCTTTGTTCCGTTTTCCATCGACTGGAATCCATTCTCTGCCTCTTTTTGTCCATCTTGTGCTTTCGAGTTTGCAGATATGTCCCGTTCAGTGTTACATCGGGTATTTATGTTCGAATTATATATAAATTGGTTGCTTAATTTGTTTATTCAGTCTAAATTTCTAATGTCCAGAATACTTCTATCCACCTTTCGCTGACAGATAGCATTTTTTTGTTCATAATTCATTTGGAGAAGAAAACCTGCGCTAAATCTCACTAGACTTTGGAGTCCCTCAAAGTATATGATTAAAATAGTGGCTGGACACAAAAGTTGTGCGTGCTGTGATCGACGACTGGGCTCGGAGGTTGAGGGCCTATAAAATATATATGTAATGAAGTGTTTGTAACAGAAATTATGACCCGGCAAGTATTTTCGTTAGGTAAGTAATTATATTATGCACATAAATCCCTTGAAAATAATGTATTATTTGGTCTCATGAACCTCCCCTTTTATATTTATGGCTAAAATAACATTAGAGGATTAATGCGTTTGTGTGAAGAACGTTAAATTCATAATGTTCAGGAGAACCTTCCCTCGCTTACAATATGCGGGATGGTCTGTAACAAAACTCGCAATAATAAGTGAATAGCATCTAATGAAAGAATCTTGTTTGAACGCTCAATAAAATTGTCGTTAAATAATACTGTCCTCTCTGTAAACTTTCAGTGCTCCTTAACCTTTGATATAGAAAATTTGATACCTTCTATTACTTACTCATTACTTTTGTTACCGCAAAAGCTAGTGGACTGTAAAATCGTGAAGAAGGCACACGCAAGATCAATAAAATTAGTTGAAAACAATATTGTACTCACCGAGATTAACCGCCATCGCTGCCACCAAAATAGTACCGAACCGAACTCGTGCAACCTAACTGAAGCACTTGCAGGATGATGATGATCTGACAGCTGACTTTGACAGATTAGCTGCGTCTCTGATTGGTCGTCGGCTCTCGACGTGTGGTTGGTCGAGGATATGGAGGACACAGACGCGCGAAATTTGAGAACAATAATGATTACAGCAAACTTCATCAATCTAGCGTGAACAACTTTATTTTATACCATACTAGCGATCCGCCCGCCCGGCTTCGCACGGGTGTAATTTACGTCCGAAGCCGGGGCGGGTCGCTAGTTATACCTATATATAAACCTTCCTTGAAAATGTATCTTACTGATGGTGAAAACCGCATCAAAATCCGTTGCGTGGTTTAGGAGGAGTTAGCGGCCATACAGACATACAGACAGACAGACAGACGCGGAAAGCGACTTCAATTTATACTATGTAGAGACTAGCGATCCGCCCGCCCGGCTTCGCACGGGTGTAATTTACGTCCGAAGCCGGGGCGGGTCGCTAGTTATACCTATATATAAACCTTCCTTGAAAATGTATCTAACTGATGGTGAAAACCGCATCAAAATCCGTTGCGTGGTTTAGGAGGAGTTAGCGGCCCTACAGACATACAGACAGACAAACAGACGCGGAAAGCGACGTCAATTTATACTATGTAGAGATTTGTCAATTATAGATTGATTGTCAATAGGCATGATGCCCAATGTTTAATTTATTAGAAATAACTGGCTTAGCAATGAATATAACTAAATACATTACACATACTGAAAAAATAATTTTAATTGGCTGATAAATCTCTGAGATATGAGTCTTCAAAGTTTTAGGTGGGGATAGAGAGGAGATGCTCTATCCCTTTCTCGCAAAGCGTGTGTTAGTATAGCATTTGTATGGCGCACCTGAGGCGTGACGTCACGGCTCAGTATAGTGCGCTCCCTGTCTAGCATTAAAATAAAATGCTTATATCTTATTTATTTTTGAACTAAATTTACTTTTGTTTTCGTTGATGTGATCTATTTATGTTCAGCCTTTTTATGAGGTACCTAATAAAAAATATTAGTCATCATGCCTATTATTATTTGAGATTCGTACATAATCTACAAGCATTGTCATTCAGCGTGGTGATGCCGACAGCATACTGGGTATGCCGTTAGTCGCCAATAGTAAGCAGTGGATTTATCCTGTAGATAATGGTGTAAAATTGGACTAAATTTGCATTTGCAATTATTTTCCCAAATAAGTTTGTTAGATTTCAAAACCTTTACATAAGAGAAGCTATACAGCGGTATAACCTTAGTCAGTTTTTTTTTCCTGTTCCACTAGGTGTATCTAAGAAAGATATTTCCCTCAAGTTATTAATGAAGCTATTACATCTATCAATATGGGAAGAGGGTCGCAGTTTCCGGTATTTCAGCGGAATTATGCCTGGATTCGGAGAGTATTTCTTATCTTCTTCCACGATGCTCACTTTTTGAATTTAGGGGTTCGCGGAAGCCACCCCTAAATTCAAAAAGTGAGCATCTAAGGTTGCTAAATAATTTCTACCAATAGACAAAACAGTGTCCTGAACAGGCATACATTAATAGTCTTTAGGATCCTGACCACCTCTCAAACAATGTTCTTCCAAAGCACGTTGTTATTTTTGCCGACATTGTGGTCGCATCAGATAATCTACAGAATCCGCGATAATTAATATTAATAACAATAAAACGAATGTTGTATACGCCTGTAAAAGATGTTCATATCAGATTTTGTATGTATAAAGAAACTAGTAGGCCGCCCCTGCTTCGCACGGGCGAAGCCGGGATATATAGCCTATGTCAACCGGGGATAGTGCAGCATCCCAACAGTGAAAGAATTTTTCAAATCGGTTCAGTAGTTTCGGAGCCTATTCAATGCAAACAAACAAACAAACAACCAAATCTTTCCTCTTTATAATATTAGTATAGATATGTATTTTTAAGAATATGTAATATGTTTACTGTTGGCGTCTCTCTCTCAATAAAATAAAATAATTAATATTATGGTCTAGTGAAGTAAACTCGGAAGAGTGCGACATTTGCCTCTGTACGGAACGGCGCAAGTACGAAGTCTATACGAGTTACTCTGATACCCCTCCAGCATGACGCAGGTAAGTCATTTCGCATTTTAGTATAGGTCTGGTACGTCATTCCGCATTTTACGTAGGTCTGCAAATTGGGATACGAGGGCCCTTCTGAGTGGTTGAAGGCTGCTTAAAAATGTGTAAAAAAGACAATGAATTGTAAACGCAAAAATGGAAGAATTTCGTTTCAAGAACCCTTTGTTTTCACCTTTAAACGACAAAATTGGTGACTTGGTTTGTATGTATCACAGTGTATGTACCAAGGTGTTGTTGGCACAAAACAATATTAGAAAAAAATCTGAATCCCAATTATAAATAATTAATTTTATTAATGTAACCAAATAGGCACTAGAACGTCGATATAAGATTGTCCATTATTCATCATAATTTCAGCCGTAGGACGTCCACGTACACTGCCGGCCTGCATCCAGCGTTTCCCTGCGCTCTCTTTTAGGTCGTCTGTCCATCTTGTTGATGGACATCCTACGCTGCGCTTACTAGTCCGTGGTCTCCATTTGAGAACCTTTCGGCCCCATCGGCCATCTGTTTTGCGTGATAGATGCCCACTGCCACTTCAACTTGCTAATCCCAGTGGGGTATGTCGGTAACTTTCGTTCGTCACGGATCTCCTCATTTCTGATAGACAACATCTCATATATAAGATTTTTACATGTTGATAAATTCTGGTTAACACTGCAAATATATTGGTAGCGTTGCGCTTACTATTAGGCAAGCGACTTTTTAGTCTCACCACAAAAATATTAATACAATCGGATATTAGACACCCTGGATTATAAAGGAACTCGGTAAAAATAAGGATGTTCAATTATACAACAGACTTCCACAGACGGCCATTAATGCTCCGAGCTTTGCATCTTTCAAAAATAAGTTAAATAAGTGGCTTATTACGCAAGCTTTTTATGAACTTTTTCGATATTAAGATAGCGCGTAATACTATTGTATAGCAAATTTTTATCATAATATTATTTTGTATACTGCCTGACTTGTAATTCCTATAATTATCAATAAATATATGTCTATGTCTATAGGTGCACAATAAAGTAAAGTGTCACCCCAGCTAGATTCGCGATACTGGAAGTGGTTTATTTAATAGTATTTGTTACGTCCGCCGTAAAACGAGACGTGATAAGATAAAGCCTTAGCCACGCTCCGATATCATAGCGTAGTGATGGGAAACACCCACTTGCGATGTCGATAATTTATTGGCAAACTGTAGCATCATAATACATACCTACTTATACTTTTTTTCATAATTTTGGTCTTTATACGTAGTTTTGATAAAATAATTAGCTATCAATCCAAAGCGTTAAGTAAAAAACTTGTCACTATGTCTCATTAATGCTCGAAAATCAAATGGACATAATACCAAATTTGACTGTTTTAAATCAATTTTCTTCAGTTAAATTACAATATTTGAGCTGGAAAAAAATACATGTCACAGATAGATACATCTGTGTTTGAGTTTATGATTTGGTTCAAAACACGAAGGAATAAACTTTCCTCGATTAAAAATAAAACTGAAACAAAGTCGACTTAGTTTATTTTTTTAATTTATTGCTCTAATGAAAGCTCGTAACAACCTGGAAATTGCATGTACTGAAAGGCAATTTTATTCAAAATTCTTTTATTTGGATGGATTTTTGATAGTGAATAGTGTCGTTTTTTTGTAAAATTAAAAGCGTAAAAAGGACGCGAGAATTTTGGCGCGCCGCGTTCAGTGCCGCGCCAGGCGTCATCGAGGTCGGATCTATGCTCGTTTTTGTCGTTGCACTCCCCCCGCGGGCGTCCTGACTCTAGCATGGCATGTCGCTATAACTTGGCGGGGGCTGAGGGAGCGTTTTGTTGCCTACGCGACTCGGATAACCGCCCGTTAATGCTCGAAAATCAAATGGGCATAATAATTTAATAAGTTCTTTTAAATTTGATCGTTTAAGTACCTATATTGTGGTACATGGACAAAAGAGTATATAAAATTCCGTTAGTTTTCTTTACATCGGACTAGGCTAACGTTTGACCGCGATCTCGCCTGATGGAAAGCGATGGTGCGATCGAAGATGGAGCACGTTTGCCCAGTAACAATAACCTATTAACCCTGGACTTCAACACTCCAAGATTGTAATGCTGCGGAAACACAGGCAAGGGTGTTTGAGATACTTTATCTACGATTTATATACGTTTTAAAATTTATATTCTATATTCTGTATAAAAAAGTAGATGGACATCTAAAGAAAGAAAGAAAGTAATATAATTTTAATTTGTAACAAAGCTGGTGTGAAATATTACATAATTAAAGCTTATTAATGTTATGTGTCACAAAAATGGACTCAACGCAGCATAATGCTGTTTACCAAACATCGCTGATTTTACGTTGAAGGCGTTGAAGCCATTCAGTGAAGTCAAATCAGCGCAACGTAGGAACTAGAGTTACTATATTAAATTAAGTAGAAGTCAAACCTGTATGGGGTTGAAAATGTTTTGATTCACACACAAACAGGGAATTAAGGAGTACATAAAAAACCTACATATCCTAAGTTCGCAGGTAAGTAAGTAGGCAGTTTTCCAAGTAACCTTGAACTTTAACGAGCCTATTCAGGTGTAGCCAGCCGCGGCCGGGTCTACCGCTGACATCTCCCAGATGTTTCCAGGGCCTGAGCAATCAGACCTGACCACAGATTATACTCGAGCTCTCCCGTCACACGTCTCATCTTCCGGGTAATTGGACATCACGCGAGGGTTATTCATGTCTGTGAAAGATGTTCTATTTGTATGGAAGGACACTTCGCGTTTCTATGAGTTACTTAGGTAGATATTATGTTACGTCGAAAGGGTTGTTGAATTTTGGATTTGACTCAATGCAAGATTTCATTGAATAGTTTTGTTTTGCCGATTAAAACTTAGATAAGTGCTTAAAATATAATAAAATTATGGTGAGAGAAAATCCTGGTACCCACCTAAGAAGTTATTACTATGAACGCATGCCAATATATTTCAAACATACATTGAAAGTAAAATGTTGTAACTGTGATGGCCCGTAATGATTAAACAACTTACCAATAATGCGGTTGAAACTATAGTCGGAGTAACCGGCTTAATCTTACGTGAGTAATTCCCGTGTATTAAATAAAACTTACCAATGTTTAAGTTGTACTTTTGTGATGGCGTATGGTACTGAGGCGTGGTTCTTAACTGCTGGTCTTTTGGAAAAACTCAGAGTCACACAACGGGCAATGGAGAGAGCAATGCTCGGACTTTCTTTGCGCGATAGAATCCAGAACAAGGATATACATTTAGAATCAAAGTCACCGACATAGCCATTAAAATTTGCAAGTTGAGGTAGCAGCAACGGGCATGCAGGCCACATAGCTCGAACAACCGATAACCGACGGGGAAGAAAGGTTCTTGAGTCGACATTATGAACCGAAACACGCAGAGTAGGTAGGACTCCCACTTCATGGACCGACGACATCGTGAGAGTCGCGGGCAACCAGTGGATGCAGGTGGCAGGCTGTAGTTCAGTGTGGCGTGTAAAGAGGGAGGCTTATGTTTAGCAGTGGACGTCTTATGGCTGATGGTGGTGACTTCTGTATTAAACATGTATAGCCAGTATACCTGTTTACGAATTTAATTACAGAAAGTACTGTATTAAAATTCGTGGACGAAATATCATGAAGGAACTTAAAAAAAAACAAAACAGAAAATTAATGAAATCTTAAAATATAAACTAAAAACTAAAACTTAAAATAACTAAATAAAAGCTACATTTAAACTAAAAATGTAAATTGAATTGAATAAATTTCAAAATTGAATAAATCAATTGAATAAATCTCATGAAGGAGATTTATTCCAATAAACCAATATAAGCGAAAATCGACGAGCGTCTGAAATAAAAAAACGCGATTGAAGAGTAAAAAGCAATACCGATATCGTATCGCGCATCACTACATATAAATGGCGGGGAATTGATCGTTTACCATAATAAATACGGTTATACGGGACCGGGGAAACGGATAATGACTGATACGGGGAGGGGCGTTGTTTGAAACGGTGATTTATGATTTTATATTTAGGTATTTTTGCGACTACTATCTAAATTTGTTCTATGACGAAATAATAGTTTTCTAAGCTCATTGATTGCATAACATATCTATAATCGCGTGACGGATGACGTCCCTTCAGTCGACTTAAAAAAAAATGGCTGAACTAGCAATATTTCTATGAATTTGACGAATTTTATATATAATTTTTGTCATTCTATTGTTTGTAAGATTTAATTATTTGAACTATAATTGTAAAATTTATTATTTAACTCACACACACTCAGCGGGCAATGGAGAGAGCTATGCTCGGAGTTTCTTTGCGGGATAAAATCCGAAACGTGGATATTCGCCAAAGAACCAGAGTCACCGACATAGCTGTTAAAATTTGCAAGATGAAGTGGCAATGGGCAGGCCACATCGCTCGAAGAACCGATAACCGATGGGGAAGAAAGGTTCTGGAGTGGAGACCACGAACCGGAAGACGCAGCGTAGGGAGGCCTCCCACTAGATGGACCGACGACATTGTGAGAGTCGCGGGCATCCAGTGGATGCAAAAGGCAGGCTGTCGTTCAGTGTGGAGGTTAAAGACGAGGCCTATGTTCAGCAGTGGACGTCTTCTGGCTGATGATGATGATGATGACTGTAGTTAAAATTTACATTTTATGAATGAATATGAACATAAACCAGCGAAACTATAATTTCACTGACATAAACACATTTTTTAAACTTTTACGTGGGTTAGGAAAGCTTAGAAATGGAAACACGCTGTAATACTTAGCCATGTGACATTTCCCGAATGTTTTCGAGTATTTTCCTCGTGATTTTCTCCCAATTTCCTCCTGCGTACGCTTGGCATTAACAGAGTTACCGCATTAACACTATATCTTCATGAAAGAAACCGATAACTTCACCAAAGTACAGTTTATTTCTTTTATAAATAAACTGTTTTTTCTTTTATAAATAAACTGGTTTTTTTTCTTCTATTTTTTCTTTTTGGGTTCGATTCCCATCTAGGACAAACATTTATGCGATGAACATTTGTGTTTGTTCTATATCTGGTTGTTAATATTTATTTAAGTATGTATATATATATATAATATATTCGGGACATTTTTGCACACACGGTCATCTGACCCCAAACTAAGCAAAGCTTGTGATATGGCTGCCAGAGACTGATATATATATATATATATCCATCAACGTTATTATATATATATATATATATATATATATATATATAATAACGTTGATGCTATCGAGTCGATGCCACTTTTCAAATAAAACTTAAATTGACATCTGTAAATGTTTTTTATGTTTGGTAGTAATAGTTTTAGGTTTAAAATATCTGTGTTATTTCCAATGCTTATGTCAATTAAATTCCCGGGTATGTCCTAAAACTGCGACCAGAACCACCGGAGGATGGGCAGCAGCGTCCTATTAGTACACGGTGAACGTACCCCAAGCCGCCTGCCAAGCGTGGGGATTATGGCAACACCCCTCTCTACGAGGGAGGCCTTTGTTCAGCAGTGGACGTTTACGGGCTGATGATGTGATGTGATGTCAATTAAATACTTATACGGCTTAGTTTACCCAATCCAATAGTAATGCAAATACTCCAAGAACCATTGATATGAAAACAGTATCAACAGTATAATAAACATCTTTTTTTTTACTTTTGAGAGGATTTGGCGTCGCACTATTTGTACATTTGCCAGTGTCAAGAAATAAAATATTTTGTTACAACTTCAAAATACATTTAGACAAATATAATCATTTTGATAATAGTTCCCGCCCGACTTTAAAATCCATGTATAAATATTATTTAGTTCTTTGTAGTGTCACATTAACTTAGAATGTTCGTATTCTGCTTTACTTCAGGTCCTTGTTAAATCCTGACCCTGAGACTGAGGTTTAAAGTTAAAATTTCCATCGATTATGTCAGAATATAGCCCACCGGTTTAGCAAGTTGAAGTGGCAGTGGGCAGGGCACATATCACGCAGAACAGACGGCCG
The DNA here is from genome assembly GCA_932305915.1 of Agriopis marginaria. Classification (NCBI taxonomy): domain Eukaryota; kingdom Metazoa; phylum Arthropoda; class Insecta; order Lepidoptera; family Geometridae; genus Agriopis; species Agriopis marginaria. Next base: position 17,864,572 of record OW029920.1, on the reverse strand, counting down.
ATGGGGCCGAAAGGTTCTCGAATAGAGACCACGGACCGGTAAGTGCAGACGTCGACAGACGGCGACAGACGACAAAAGAGACCGCAGGGAAATGCTGGATGCAGGCTGCTTCACACCGGCCATTTTAGAGATTGATTGGGGAGGCCTATGTCCAGCAGTGGACGTCCTACGGTTGAAATGATGATGATGTCAGAATATCTTGCTAGTCCAGAACTTTTACCTCACTGGATGATTCTTGGTTAAAACAGGAAAGCGTAAAGAACCAAATTATGACGAGATAATAAAATATTACTTTCACTTGCTTTCTGGTCGATTTGCAAACATGACAACCTGCAAAATGGACGATCTGCTAAGGAAATTACACACTACCTACATAAATAATTTCCTGTCGTAAAGGGCAGACGGTTGATATTGCTATGTTTTACTTTATTATGTTGGAACGTACAAAGTTTTTACAATAAATTATTCCTTAATTTGATTCTGAATATTTACCATTCTGAAGGTAGGTTTCTACTTCCTAATCTTATAGGTTTATACGCAATTATTATATTTTTCTTTTGCATTTTCCCTTTACCAACAAAGATTTAGAACTTTGAAGAATAAATATTTGTTCTGACAAATCCAATTAGGTTCATTCGAGTAAAAAGATCGTTATTTTTGTTATACCCAGAGAAGACCCAGAGGTATGTATTAAGTGAGTACAAAGGAAGTTTTTTTGTGTATTTCTATATAGAGGCAAAGAAGGAATTGGTAATTTTATACCCACCTCAAAATACTATCTCATTATCAGACATAGCTTATTCTAAAAAGGAGACGCTTCTCAGGTCGACGCGTATATTTTTTTATGCATGACCATAATTGACCACGCATAACTTTTTACAGAATATAGTCAGATTTTGATGATTTTTGTTGTATTGAGTCGATTGAACACTAAAGTTATATGATTATTTACGGGATATTTACCGTGGTAAGGTTGTGGAATGAGCTCCCGATATTTAGGCGCAGTTACATTCACCATGTTCACGGGAAGACTGAAGAATGCGGGTGTTTGGTCGAACAGTTAAAAAGTTAGGTGCAGACATAACGATCTACCCTCTTTCTTAGTCTTTTGCTACGGTTATCACTGGAACTCGAACTCGAACCTAAGTCCCGACAAAACACACTCACTGTATCACTAAGTATAGTATTTTGAACGCGATTATAGCAACCTAATACTGGATTCCACGCACTGGCGAGTTGAAAACCATCACCTCGGGTAAATATCCCGTAAATAATCATATAACTTTAGTGAACAACCGTGATAGTTTAAAACAGCGATTGAACACTGTTTTAAACTATCACGGTTGTTCACTAAAGTTATCCCGTTAGTAGTTAGTCAGTTCCGGTAGTTAGTCCCGATATCGGGAGCTCATTCCACAACTTTACCACGTTAAATATCCCGTAAATAATCATATAACTTGAGTCGATTGATTAACTGCTGGCCTTTTGGAAAAAGTCAGAGTCACATGGAGAGAGCTATGCTCGGTGGTTCTTTGCGCGATAAAATCCGGAACGAATGCATTTGCCGAAGAACCAGTGTCAGCGACATAGATGCTAAGATTTGCAAGTTGAAATCGCAATGGGTAGGCCACATCGCTCGAAGAACCGATAACCATTGGGGAAGAAAAGTTCTTGACTGGAGACCACGACCCGGAAGACGCAGCATAGTTAGGCCTCCCACTAGGACTAGATGAACCGACGACATTGTGAGATCCGTGGGCATCTAGTGGATGCAGATGGCAGGCTGATCGTTGAGTGTGGAGTAGGTACTAGTTAAGGCATATATGTTCAGCAGTGGACGTCGTCTGAGTTAGGTATGCGATATGTATGTAAGTTTGTATAGGATGAATGGCCAGTCCTAGTGTCAAAAATCTAAGCTCGCTTGAAAACCTTTACCAAGGTGTAATTGATTTATTTGAGAGCTAGATACTTCCCTGTCTCTTAACATCAGGTAAGCTATGGTCAAACCCATATCCATAAATAAACGTCACGATTAAATGTTATTATCTTGGAGTATAAGAAAAACATTTCAACGAAGTTTGTGTTTTAAACTCTATTTGTAAAACCAAGCGCAGGGCACCTTACCTAATTAAAGTTGTTTCAAGGATTTCCAAATTAATTCACGTTGATTCGACTTTTACCTCGAGCAAAGTTAATCTGGGAAGGGACTCGCGGTCTATCTCTTGCAGCTGTGCCACTTTGCAGACTCGAGTCGAAGTATTGGAGAAAACGGGGTTACGCCGAAAAGGTGTCTTAAGCCGTAAGGGGTCTGGTATACTCATCACTATCAACAAATTTTACTATGAGTCCAATCTTAAAATTGCAAAAAAAAATCTGAGGTGCCTAATACATTTCGTCGAGTTGGTTCGTTTTGTTTTGTTGCTCGTTTTCTTTAGCAAAGCTGAAATTTTTTCGTTATTTCAGGGTTGGTCACATAGTAAAATTTGTTCACAATGATAGGTTAATTTAGCACCCCTTTTGATTTAGTACACCCTTTATACGTAACCCTATATTACCCATACCATCGAGATACAATACAATACCTATAGAGTCGCAAAAGTGTAAAAAAAATGTCCGAACCAAAAATCGGCGTACCTACGTTCTTTTTGCGCCGACTTTTTAGTTAGTTGAAAAGCAACTACGTTGAAATAGCAGACAAGTGAAATTGAACACTATGCAAGCGATATTACGTCTAAATTAAAATACACGGCATTGCGAACTATATCTATACTTCTATACTAATATTATAAAGAGGAAAGATTTGATTGTTTGTTTGTTTTGTTTGTTTGCATTGAATAGGCTCCGAAACTACTGAACCGATTTGAAAAATTCTTTCACTGACGGGAAGCTGCACTATCCCCGGGTGACATAGGCTATAATTTATACCCGTGCGAAGCTGGGGCGGACCGCTAGTAATTGATATGTAAGCATGTACAACGACGCTCGGACGATGTTTTTCTGTTTTCACTTATTGTATTGTATCGAGATGCTTTCAACAATTTTTTTATCGACTTCCAAAAAGAGGCGGTTATCAATTCGACTGTATGTTTTTTTTTATGTATGTTTGTTACGCGATTACTCCGCCAATTTAGAATTGTTTTTGATGATTCTTTTTTTGGTTGGTATGTCTTGTCTCATAGGTGGTCCCATAATTTTTTTATCAACATTGATTCAGCGCTTTTTGAAAAATCTACAAAAACTACAAAAAATTACGATAAGCAACGAATTCAATGTACATTGCACAGTGCCACCAACTTAGCTGTTAAGGCGGGCAAAATTGGAACTACAGTTATTTCTTGGTGAATTTCATACTTTGTTCTCCACTAGCGACGCTCTCAACTGAACAGCAAACATAGAGGAACTGTTCCTACAACAGAACTTAAAAAAACAAAGTGTCTCTATGGCGACCGGGCCCTGTTGTTTTTCGTTAAATTTTTCAAGACCATGGATACAAAGTATTTCAGTCGTAATATTCAGTTTGTAAATGTAGGTATGTCTTTTTTTTTCTAAAAGTTATTATTATTTATGACTAAGCCAATCTCGATGAAATTTGTCAAATCATCAATGTACATAATAATATAGAGGCCATTATAATGATGTTCTATTTCTAAATAAAATTGAAGAAACTTCAAAATAACGTAGGAAGAAACCAATATTTATACTTGAATAAATCGGAATTTATTTCACCGCCTCGTAGTGAATATTGTTGGAGATAATTTACGGGGACAGCTTTGTATGGAGGTCACATAACAGTTATGGAATGTCCCCGGTCGCGTAAACTAAGTTCCAAACTGGGCCAGCGTGAGGCTGCGAGGGCCGCATTCTAAACTTTTCTATTCATTTTACAAAGTGTCTACCGAAAAGCTCTCTCAAATGTGTTTTCTGAAATATTCTCGGATAATCATTCATCTTTAGCCTCTTTCAGCCATAGGACGTCCAGTGCTCGACATAGGCCTCCCCCATCAATCTCCAAAAGGGCCGGTTGGAAGCGGCCTGCATCCAGTGTTTCCCTGCGGTCTCTTTTAGGTCGTTTGTCCATCTAGTGGGTGGATGTCCTACGCTGCGCTTACCAGTCCGTGGTCTCCATTCCAGAAGCTTTCGGCCCCATCGGCCATCTGTTCTGCATGATATGTGCCCTGCCCACTGCTACTTCAACTTCGTTCATTACTGTTGTGGTATTTTTGTGAATGTCCTCGCGTATACAAGCCTTACAAGCATTGGCAGCTATTATACTCGGTCCAAGTTTTGACAGCTGTGACAGCTGCATAATATTACAAAAAAAAAAAAAAAAAAAACTAAATGAAAGCATTTTCTTTGTGTCACTACAATAGTATCTATGTATATCAAGAAAACCGAATCAGCGATCACCGACCACCAACCACCGACCACCGACCACCAACCACCACCATCAAAAGATCAATGATGGCACCACCAACGCTTAAATTATTAGTTGTAATTACAGTTAAAGATATTGAAGACTGACAGGAAAGCGACCGTAGCTCATCTAGAGAAATACGGGATCCGTGTCATTGCGCAGTCTACCAGTCGTATTTTTATTTGGATTATTGGATTTTTATTTTATTGGCATAATACATAAATAGTTCCTATCTACCTATTATGTAGGTATATCGGCTACTAGCTACAACCTTACGTTCAAAAACCTGGCAAAATTGATCAGAATTCAGATACAGTTTTTATTCAACTTGTTTTACAACCTACTGCAGTTATCAGAGCTAAACATAACTTGGACCGATTATAGGTATTGATGGAATCCACATTACGAATGCATCCGCTTCGCTTTGGCCCATATTTTTACGTTTTCCTTCAATTCCTATTTTGTCGTTGCTATTTTGCCGGTCGCGAAAGTACTGTACATATTGCCACTTTTCCATTTGACTTGAAATACACGTTGGCCCAGTTCCGTTGAATATTTTTCTAGCTAAGTATGCAAGCAGGAATGAATGAACTACATTTTAATTATACAGCGCAAGCTTACAATTATTTTAATATATGCAAATCACTGTAGTGCTATATTCACCGCTATAAATATTCGGGACATTTTTTTTTTTGCACACACGGTCATCTGACCCCAAACTAAGCAAAGCTTGTGATATGGCTGCCAGAGACTGATATATATACATATATAGGTTTAAATACATACTTAAATAGATATTAACACCCAGATATAGAACAAACACAAATGTTCATCACACAAATGTTTGTCCTAGGTGGGAATCGAACCCACGCCCCCAAGCTCAGAAGGCAGGTTCACTACCAACTGGACCAACGGGCTATCTATGTTAGCGGCTATGTTAGCGCTATTCTGTATTCAGTGCTGCAAGTTATTGTGATACAAAATGAAACACGACACGCCGCACAGAACGCTTCTACAGAAGGCGCAGACTTCTGAATATCAAGCAAAACTTCGGTCGTGCTGCTCGCATTTTTGGGATAGATCAGCCTAATACTAGCTTAGATAGATAAATAGATAAACTCTTTATTGTTCACACCACACATTTCGTACACATGATAAAACAGCTTAAAAACTAGTGCAACAATCGGCAGCCTTATCGCTAAGAGCGATCTCTTCCAGGCAACCTTAGGATGGAGAGGATTTATACAGGAGGTAGAAGGCGGGGCGTGCAATATTAAATAATGTGATATAGTTATAATATAAACCGTACATTCTAATAACAATACATACTAATACTTATATTACTTAAAATTACGATAATATACCAATAGAGGAGTTGGAGTCCATTAAGAAACGTGCAAGGAACCTCATCAGCAACGAATTCTGTGTCCAGACTAAGTTACAAAGCCTTGCGTTGCTAATCTATCGGTTTTTTATTGGATACATTTCGAGGAGTGTGCATCGGATCTCCTCATGATGACCCATATATAAAGATACTGTCCATTATTAAAAAAAATAGATTATTTCTTAAATTTAATACGTACAAACGTGAAACTTGGCATGATTATATTACACACTCTACAATATAACAACAAATAAAAAATATCGGCCAATTATCTGTTTTTACATTAGAGCTAATACAAAAATACGTAAAAAATCGTTTGTTGTATGGGGACCCTAATTTTTTAACCCTTTAACGTTTTTTAAATTTCTTCGCTAATCTGCTGTAACATTACATATTCTACGAAAATTTCAACTATTACAGTTCGAAAGATAAAGTTGTTTAAATGTAGGACGGACAGACAAACCAGACGGACGGATAGACAGACAACATAGGCTCAGTAATAGGGCCCTTTTTACCTTATGGGCACGGAACCCTAAAAACAGCAGAGCCTTAACGCAGGTAAACGCGTCCTGGGGCCTTACGGACAACAGCTAATTGCGGCACCTAATCCGCTCAGTTGGAAAATCACGCGACCGCAAACCGTATCTGGGCGCGATAAGGTTCACGTTCGCGTGATTTTCCAACTGAGCGGATTAGGTGCCGCAATTAGCTGTTGTACGTAAGGCCCCTGTAATATAATGCAAGCTGCTCCGCGGTTGTGCCTACTTCCGTGCTGCATATTTGGTGTATGTATAGTGGCACATACAGTTCCATATATTACTAAACGCGCCGCATTTAAGCTATGTTGCTGCTGACACGACTTTGGTTTATGGAAGGCTTTATAGTTATTTGCAGAGTGTAGGGAAGTTAGTAGCAGTAGATAATTTCAAAACTATTAAGCTACGAAACTCCTAATAGCGACGGCTAACGTAACTTATGTACGTGATCATTGAGCGAAGTATTTTTTTTAATGGAATAAGTGGCAAACAAGCTACGGGCCACGAACGTAAGTACGAATAATACAGGTTGTAAGGGGAACATTCTCGAAGCCAAAAGAAGGTAATTGTACTCATCATTATAAACAACTTTTAGTATGCAATCAACCCTGAAATCGCGAAAAAAATCAGCTGTTCTATACATTTTGTCGAGTGCCAATGACCGTATTCTATAGAACAGCTGATATTTTTTTCGCAATTTCAGGGCTGGTCCCATGGTAAAAGTTGTTCATAATGATGATTACAATTACCTTCTTTTGGCTTTGAGAGTGTTCCCCTTACAAAATAAATAAATAAATATTCGGGACATTTTTCACACACGGCCTTCTGACCCCAAACTAAGCAAAGCTTGTGATATGACTGCCAGAGACTGATATACATAACATATATAGTTTTAAAAACATACTTAAATAGATATTAACAACCAGATATAGAACAAACACAAATGTTCATCACATAAATGTTTGTCCTAGGTGGGAATCGAACCCACGCCCCCAAGCGCAGAAGGCAGGTTCACTACCAACTGGACCAACGGGCTATCTAAAATATAATAAAATACGCCCGTATAATATTATAAAATACGTATTTACGCATTTTTGTGAAAGGAGTTACCTTCCGCGGTGTTTCCGACAAGCTACAACACGAGGTTCTTCAAGGCGACTTAATAGAGTCTCAAAGGGTCGGAACCGTAGTTGTGATGCGTTTGGTGTTACAAGTACCCATAGACGACGGCGACTGCGTACTATCAGGCAGCCCGTCCGCTTGTTAACCTATGGCTTAAAAAAATCGTACAATCACCCACGGGTAGCAAGGATCTACGCATCAATATCAATAATAAATCAAAGTTAGTCAAATTAATCTGAGCTTTTTCAAGGCCAGAGTGAATAGGTATCTTCTAAGTCTGCGTGCTTCATCTTCGACCACATCGTCGCCAACAGGCGAGTTAGCGGTAAAACGCAGACTTCATCGCGTAAAAAAAAATTACTCTAGAGTATAGTTTATGCTGGACCTTGTGATCTACCTTATTTTGAAACTTGTAGCAAAGGATCTATAAATATATTTTTTTGCAGGAATATTGCTTGTATTTGACAGTCACCTCGCCTGAAGGTAAAAGAAACAGAAAGAAGAAAAAAACACGGAAAAAAAAACTAAAGCGAGATATTAAAAAAAAAACGCAGCAGTTCTGTAGCACCGTAGCACCGGTCTACGAAAGCTGCATATCGTAGCTTCATTAAATTTATTTTGAAATGCATCTACAGACTTCAATTCGTAGCCACTACGTAGCACCGACCTACGGACGCGAATTCTATTATCAGGATTCCAATGCAGGAACATTTTGATGGGGTAAAGTATCATCATCATCATCAGCCAGAAGACGTCCACTGCTGAACATAGGCCTCCCCCTTTAACCTCCACACTGAACGACAGCCTGCCTTTTGCATCTACTGGATACCAGCGACTCTCACTATGTCGTCGGTCTATCTAATGGGAGGCCTACTTACGCTGCGTCTTCCGGTGTGTGGTCTCCACTCAAGAACCTTTCTTCCCCATCGGTAAAGCATAGAATTTGTCTATTCTGTGCTTTGTCCGTCCAGTTGTTCTCTGCTGTGGCTGCTATTTCGTCTGCCCATCTTTCTTGTGGTCTTCCAATTGCCCGAATGGGAAGCTCTGGAGGAGGCCTTCACCCGAAGAGGGGTCCTTAACTTTAATCAATAACTAAACTACTATTGTATAAATTGAAATTTAACTACAATACTATCAGTGAATCATATTGTAATTTGATAATTGCAATAACAGCAATCTAATTTTATTGTAATAATACTAACATCAAATATATATAAATAATAAAAATATAAATAATATTAAGGATCAAATACAGAACCCTCTTAAATAAGGACTGTAACTGTTATAAATAGTGGATATTTTTATTTTTTGTTGTCTGTTTCATTTGTTATTATTATGTATAATTTTTATTTTAGAGGCATATTTTATTTTTCTATTTTTTTATAGATTTTAAGGTGTATTTTTAATTATATCCATGGGTGGGTGAATTGGGCCCTGTGTGTTGTGCCCACCTAATTGTATGTTAAATAATTTTTTTTTTTTAAAATTGTAATGCTATGCTACAATTGTGACTGAATCTTTAATACTATGTACTGATCATTATTTAATTTCTTAATCTCGACCAAGCTCAGGTCCGATCATGTTTGGAGTACTGTTGTCACCTTTGGGATGGTTCGGCCAAGTATCAGCTTGAGGCTATGGATTCAATAGAAAAACGAGCAATAAAGCTCATTGATGACGAAGTGTTGGTTGGAAACTTCAGAATCTGAACCACCGGCGTAAAGTCGCAAGCTTGTCGGTATTTTATAGGATTTTCCACGGAGAGTGTGCAACGGAACTTCACGAACTTGTTCCCCCATCATCTATTCATTACCGGACGTCCAGACAAACGGCAAGGCGTCACCCTTACTTGGTCGAAATGCCATTTATTTGCACCAAACGTTTTGACTCCTCTTTCTTAATTAGAACAGCGAAACAATGGAACGCCTTGCCCCTGGCTGTGTTTCCACAGCATTACAATCTTGGAGTGTTCAAGTCTAGGGTTAATAGGTTACTACTGGGCAAACGAGCTCCATCTTCGACCGCATCATCGCTTTTCATCGCGGTCAAACGATAGCCTAGTGCGATGTAAAAAAAAAAAAAAAAAAAAATTATAACTATTAAGTACATTCAGAAAATCACCCTAATGAATGCAGGTCTGTTTATTTATAGGTTGCGGAAATAAAAGGCTATTTTATTTTTATTTTATTTTATAAAGTATAGTATAGAAAAGTAAAGAAGAAATAAACATGCAGCTACCTGAACCTACCTACCTATACCTAGCTATCTGAATTAGATAATAGTAATTTTTAAACTTTCGCGATTTGAACACATATTTTAAATGTTTATCGGGACTTATCACGTATTATTTAATATAGGTAAAAAATATGTACCTTTCGCTCGACGTTTCGACCATGTTACAATGGCCGTGGTCACGAGCTGACACCATGACACCAATTTAAATGTTTATCGGGACTTATCACGTATTATTTAATATAGGTAAAAAAATATGTACCTTTCGCTCGACGTTTCGACCATGTTACAATGGCCGTGGTCACGAGCTGACACCATGACACCACGGCCATTGTAACATGGTCGAAACGTCGAGCGAAAGGTACATATTTTTTACCTATATTAAATAATACGTTATAAGTCCCGATAAACATTTAAAACATGAATTAGATAACTCGTAGCAACGGTCAACTTCTACAGTCTACACAATATTGAAACATGTAGCAACGTCTACGAATGTTTCATGAAAGAAAGAACAAAGATCGTGGAGTATTTCGCACAAGATGTGTTTTAGCAGTCATAATACCGCAGTCTATGGGAGGCACAGTGTAGGCAGTAGTATGTTTTTCGTGCGCCACTGGAAAGGCGCCAAGTTCGCACCTTTTGTAACGGAGTCGTTGCCCCTGTTTTTAAGCTGATGCTTGTACTTACCTACCAAAAACGATTATATCATACAGCGGCCTATAAACGTTAAAGACTCATTGACCTAGTGGGAGAGTTACGAGTTTGTTTATTTATGTTTACCTAAAAAGGTGTTTTGTGTTCATATTTCGTAACTAACCTAGAAAAAGGAGATCTTTAGGTCTTTGGACCTATGGTGGTCTATGGGCAGTATGTTTTTATAATGTTAGTATTCGTTTGTATTTTTTCTATACTAATATAATAAAGAGGAAAGATTTGATTGTTTGTTTGTTTGTTTGTTTGTTTGCATTGAATAGGCTCCGAAACTACTGAACCGATTTGAAAAATTCTTTCACTGACGGGAAGCTACACTATCCCCGGGTGACATAGGCTATAATCTATACCCGTGCAAAGCTGGGGCGGACCGCTAGTTGTTTATAATTTGACACAGTAAAATGGTAACAAGTGATTTTTATTTCTCGTGTCATGTTATTCCGTCAAATTACAAGATATCGAAACAAACATTTATATGTTTGTAATATTACGATAGACACCAAGACATGATTTTGTTACTTTTTGGAAATTCACACTCATTGATTTTATATCTTCAATAATGTGAAAATGTGCGAGCGAGAGAGCTGCAGACGGGAACAATCCCCTTAAAGGCACGACAGACAGACAGACGGACGGACAGACAAACAGACAGAAATACAGACGGACAGAAAGACAGACGGACAGACAGACAGATAGACAGACAATAAGAATTGATAAATAACATTGAAAAATACACAATAATAAGAAAACTCGCAAATTTTCATTTCAACTTTAATTACATAAATAAAGGACCCAATCTGACTAAATTTTTCAATATATTTGTACCTTGTAGCGATCAGCGCTACACAATGACTGGTTAGGTAGTAGCTAACCTGTGACATTACACGACAGCGAAGCGTCTATGTAGCGGCCACCACCCCATCCGTAGCGTTGGTATCCTACTTCCTACTTAATATTATAAACGCGAAAGTTTATATGTATGGTTGTTTGTTCCTCTTTTACGTAAAAACTACCGAATGGATTTTAATGAAAGGTTACAATAATATAGCTTATACATTAGAATAACACATAGGCTATAACGGGTTGTAGTAGCGATGCCGAATGCCGAGCTCTACGCGTACGAAGTAGCGAGTTTCAGCTAGTTAATATTATAAACGCGAAAGTTTGTATGTATGGGTGTTTGTTCCTCTTTCACGCTGCAACGGAACAACGGATCGAACTGATTTTTTGCATGGGTATATATAGTTCAAGAGCCAGAGAGTGACATAAGCTACTTTTCATCATCATCACTATTTTTCATCACTACGCGGGTGAAACCGCGGGGCGCAACTAGTAACGTCATAGTTTCCGCGGTGCAAAGTAAAGTTAGCAAGTGCTGAGTTACCGATCGTTAGGGCCGGCGCAAACTTTAGCTGGGGTTTTACCTTGACACAGAAATGGCAACATAGTAAGTAAATTCTAAACGAAAATGAACTGTTAAAATCACTGGGCTGATTGCAGGGATCATGCAAAGTTGTGTTTGATATTTTATAAATTTTTGTGAGATATTTTTAACTCTGCAAAATACGCGTCAAAGTCTTTTTTCACAACTCGGTCCTTTTAAACGGTAGAAGCGATCTTGATGAAGTTTAACAAATAACTTTCTAATTATCCAGACAGGTTATGTCTGAATAATTAGAAAATAAAAAAAAAAACAAATCTTATTCATTCAATACTTATCAGCAAACTTTTCAAATGTTTCTGTCCATATAAACTTAATTTGGACATTAGAAACAAAAATTGACAAATCGTTTCAGCCGTTCTCAAGTGATGCACTTACGCACGAACAGCATTTAATTTTTATTTATAATATAGATTTTAATTCTGGGTGACAAACTATCATAGGCAAGCGTGGCGCTTACCATTAGGCGAGTGAATTGCTCGTCTCGACGCTAAGTTAAAAAAAAAAGTACAAAAAAAGTACTAGTTTGCAGGTAGATTTTTCAGGGCTCAGTTTTGATATTCCTTCGGCAGTTCAAGTTTAAATAGCACTTTACTTTTATTCGCGAGGTAGCCAAAGGCGTCGATTCTGTCATACTACTCACTAAACTAAACTAATCTGACAAGACTAAAATTATCGGCCTCTATTTTTTTATATGTGAGAGAAGGATGGCGACAATTTTAGAACTGTAAAATTTTGTTTAGTTTAGTTTAGAGTACATTAGAATCGATGCCATTGACGTGTTTTTATTTATGACGGCCCTTTTTTAATTATTGTTATAACGGTGTTCTCTTCTAAGCTTTTTAGCGAACGTTACGTCGCTTGTTATAAATTTTGTCTACGTGGCGCGGCACCCTTATCACTAACAGCCAACCGACCATCTCGCAAATGACGTAGTTCACGTAGTTACGGGTTTCAGCACGTACCTGAAAGCTTTCACAAGCACTAGGCTCAGAATGCTTAGGTTTACGTTTGTTTATAATGGAATTTTTGCCGTCCCCCATTTTTTAATTAAAATAGAACGTTTTAAGTACAGAATAAATAAAATTGTGCTGCATAAATGTTGTTTCAAGTTGAGTGAATTTAGTTTCAAATGTATTTTTATGACCGTTGTAATTTTGATAGCCCGTTGGTTCAGTTGGTATTGAACCTACCTTCTGCGCTTGGGGGCGTGGGTTCGATTCCCACCTAGGACAAACATTCATGTGATGATTATTTGTGTTTGTTCTATCTATATCTGGGTGCTAATATCTATAAAATATATATGTATGTATATCAGTCTCTGGCAGCCACATCACAAGCTTTTCTTAGTTTGGTGTCAGAACGCCGTGTGTGCAAAAATGTCCCGAATATTTATTATATTATTATTTATATTATTGTAATAAAAATATGTGCATTGCGACTGTGCCCATACCGTGCATAGTATTTGGAAATTTGTTGATATAGGTAGACAGATGTGTTTGTCTCGTAAATCTGCACACAAAATTCACGTAGCCTAAAACATCCCAAAACATCATGACGTTTTTTCTACTGTTCGATTGAAACTTAAAAAATCTAAGCACCGCCACCGATCTTCGGAATCCACAGTAAAAACTCCCTTAAAGCTGCCTGAAGGCAACAACAGCATGATACTTTTCCATAGAAGTTGAGTGGTTTGTCCTTTCAAGTTTTACTACAGATGTTCTATTTGTCTCCAGGTGACGTCAGAGTTTGTTGATGTGGAGCCGGACGCACTGTACGATGTCCTGCACGACCCCGAGTACCGGTCCGTGTGGGACACGCACATGCTGTGCGCCGAGGACGCAGGCCACCTCAACGTCAACAATGACGTCGGATACTACGCCAGTGAGTACCCTGCCCTGTCTATATCAGACGTACTCTATGACTCAACTCTAGTATTTCTCTGTGCACCTAGTACGCAGAACTTTTTCAATGGTAATTTTGACGAAATGTACGCAAATCATTCCGTTCCGACAATTGCCATACCCAAATAGGGTCATATTATGTATTACTTTATATTTAAACATGTCAATTTAAGAACTCCATGTACCTACATATGTCTGCAATAAAATATTGAGTCTTGAGAACACTATGTGGTTACTACGCCTCTCTATGTCTCAATTCTAGTATGTCTCTGTGCGCCTAGTATGCGGAACTCCCCTTTATATTCCGTGGCAGAACACTATGTGGTTCCTAAGCCGCCCTATGACTCAATTCTAGTATGTCTGTGCGTCTAGTACGCGGAACTACCCTATAAATTCTTTGGCAGAACACAACGTGCTTACTACGCTTCTATGACTCAACTCTAGTATGTCTCTGCGCGCCTAGTACGTGGAACTACCCTTTATACTTTGTGGCGGAATACTAAGTGGTTACTACGCTTTTGATTACCATCTTCTGTCCCTGGCAAGTGTCTAGATGCACTGTACTTTCTGCACGATAATATCAATCGAAAAACAAAGTTGCTGTGAGTGCACTATTAACATGTCACGACTCCGAGTACCAGTGTATAGAAAAGTACCAATATGGTACTTTTACAGAACTCAGTCTTTAACACTGGCTGCTCAAACATAAAAAACGCTGTTTCCATTCAATTACTGGATATAAAGCCGCTCTGTAAGCTCGGCTTTTCCGCCTCTATTGACTGCGTAGAGTAAAACAAAACAATGTTCCATCGAACACAATCCTCGTTCCCCACGTCTCGAGCCGGCTTCGGACGTGACAAGTATTCCCAATACTGAGAGATAGAATTGCTTTTAGGTGTGCGAATATTTAGTGTAAGGTTTGACGAGCATAAACTGGATATGAAATAACTACTACGAGTCAGACTCGCTATTAAACGAGCACGTATTGAGTAAAGGGAAGAAATTTGTTATTCAATTACAGGCAGTACAACAATCTGATAATAATATTGCAGTCTTACTAGTACTGTGCAATACGTGACGTCTTTAAAAGATCGCAGTTAGTGCCAGGCGTCGCTATCAGTCCGATATCAAGTGACTCTTTCTTCTTTTTGTCCTCGTTCAATAGCACTGAAAAACTAACAGATTTGATACAGTCACCCAGTTTAGGAACCGTACAGATTTTCTTTTTGTCTGAGGCCATGAATGTTTGGAAAATAGCCTGTCCAAACACATCCCTATCAGGAACTCGTCGAAAAAGCAGCGAGACGTGCCGCTATGTGAGTAGGAACGTAATATTACAAATGTCCAGCATTTCTTGAGAGCGCGCACGTCTTCTAGCTGTTACCCGCTGGGAATCGGGTCTTTGGCTCCATGCCCTTCCTTCTAATAATTTAGGAAATTTACTGGATGTTACCACGTTCCGGGTAGCCATTTCGTTGCGCAGCAGTGCACCTTGCTTCGTTCCTTACTGATGGTGGACTTCCCAAATGGTGTTCATGCCGGTTTTGGAACCTACTTGCGCGATGACGGCAAGAGGCCCGACGAAATGACTTTAATTCCTTGTAAGATGAAGAGTATGCTTGCGTTTGACCGCCAACTCGCTTGATCTTAAGCGATGATGAGGTCTACGATGGAACACGCTTGCATAGACGAAACCGATTCACTCGCAACTTGAACCCACCCACCCAGATTGACACCCAGATTGATTGGTTGACATCCAGATTGTAACTATCGGGGAATACCCATTCATGCAGGGCATTCCAAAGACTAACAGTTTACACAGTAAAAGTGGTATCACGTCACCTAGCCATTTTCTCAGCTTTTCTTGTCCATTGACTACATTCAGTAGGTTTTACATCGTCACTAGATTGAATCGTAGTGCTTGCTACGATATGTTTGCCTTTTTATTGTCTCCATTCCTAGAAGTTCTCTACTCAACTCAATGGTTATATTCTAAGACGGCTTAATATATTTACATATCGTAGACATTATATCTATATACCGAAGATAGAACAAAGGAATAAACAACAATAATAATTAGGTATAGTTTTAGTTTTTAAATACTGTGTTTTGAATATGTTTCGTGTAAATAAAATTACCTAATACAAAGTAATAAAAGTAATAAATATTAGTACAAGTATGCTGTCGCAAAACGCATACAAATATAATATTCTTGATGTCATTGGGTTTTGTTCAGGAAAATAATACGAGACATGTTTTTTTTCACATTGGCGCCATAACTAACATTCGTTACACCTTGTTTTCTATGTAAGTTTTGTATTTTCGGTGTGTAATAAAAAGATAGGAACAAAGGATAGGATTTAGATCACCAAATGATACCTTACTAAGTTTCAAAGTACCTTCCTCAACGGTTCATGAAGAACGTGAGGCGCTTTCAGATTGCAGCTCAAGATGTCGCAAATAGCTCGGGAAATATTCTCACACGACACGAAACCTATAGTCTATATCTCAGACATAATCGACCTTATGACTTCAACTATAAGGAGCAATATTTCAAGAAGTGTGTAAGAATGACTGCAGTAAAGGTCGTACGTGAAAGCACGAGGCTTGCAGATAGGAATACTGATTGCAAAGATTTTGATTGCTGGACTATGCTGCCAAAGTATGTGACGGAGACAGTTCGTTTAGGACATGTCTCGAATTATTGATGCTTTTAATACGCAAGATGAAAATAACTGGAGTGATGTACCAGACGGGATGACCTACATAATATTTTTTACGTATTTCACTTACTTACACACTAAACGAAAAAAATAGGTACCTAAAAATATTTTTATTGCAACTAGTTTTCGGAAAAAGTTGAGTAGGTTTTCGTCAAACGTAACACTCGTCCAGAGAATATATTTTGTTTTGTTCGAATCATCATCATCATTAACAGCAGCCAGAAGACGTCCATTGCTGAATATATATAGGCCTCTCTCTTTAACCTTCACACTGAACGACTGCCATATTCTGCTTGCACTGGAAGCCCGCGACTCTCACAACGCCGTCGATCCATCTACAGTGGTCCAACAGTTCGAATACTGTGTTATTATAAGACGACACCTAAATTTAAAAAAAGGAACTGCGCAATCGTCATTTTTACTTAAAACGCCGTCATTTCACCCAGATTTATTAACTAAACATTTATTAACCAAAGCTAACTTCATATTCTCTTCGTACGCGCCAAGGTCGAGCAAAAAGTGTAGATACACTTAAAAATTTCTTTGTGGCAAAAGATTTCCGTAACAAAATTCAGGGTGAAATGATATTATATTCTGAAAGCGAATTTATATATCGGCGGTTTGAGTGTTCATGAATAAATGATGATTTACTCAAGGCGGCGTTTTCTAAGAATGGATTTTTGCATTTGAATCTCTTGTGTTGGAAACTCGGAAACTCATATCCTGGATTGCAGGAGCGTATCATTTATTTATTCAAGCACATTTCACATCCGAACCCAAAGGGTAAAAACGGGACCCTATTACTAAGCCTTCGACAAAGGCCTATTGTAGTAGTATTGTAAATATGATTAAAAAACAGTAATAAAGGCTTAAAAAAAAAACTAAGCCTACGCTGTCTGTTTATCTGGGGGGTTAAACAAGACCCACTTTCTGTTAGAGTTAACGCCTGCGGAAAGATCAAATTGTATGAAAATGACATTGACAATGACATTCGTTTGAGATATGTTATCTCAAGCTAATGTCATTTTCATACAATTTCATCTTTCCGCAGGCGTTAACGCTAACAGAAAGTGGCTCTTGTCTAACCCCCGTCCGTCCGTCCACCCGTCCGTCCGTCCTACCTTTAAACGGCTGTATCTTTCGAACTGTAATAGATGGCCAGTTGACATTTTCACAGAATATGTAATGTAACGGCAAATTAACTAAATAAAAAAATTAAAATAAAAAAGGCTAAAAGTCAAAACGACAGGGGGGTCCCCATACAACAAACGTATTTTTGTATGAACTCTAATGTAAAAACGGTAATACGAACAAGCGTCGAACTTGGCATGATTATGGTACACACTCTAAAGTACAAGTGAGAGTCGGTGACAAATTTCTGTTCATTACCAAGTTATAACTGGTAATTTCGTTAGTTGGATGACCTTATCATTTCTTTCACCGAATCGAAATGCCACATTTTACTGATTTTGAAGTTGGTTTTTTAAATCGATAGTTCTCTTATTTTGTGGTGGTACGGTACCCTCAGTGTGAGCCCAACTCGCAGTTGGCCAGTTTATCTATACTAGTAATTCATTTAATTACTTTTTGTTGGCTCTAACAATTCCTACTTACATAATTTTCACAAATGCAAGCTTAAAAAATCGGTGGTATTTTTTTGACTTTTTTTTACTAAGGTATTTTTGCGTCACCGGGATGTGATTAGATTGATCCATATTGAGGGTTGAGTTGCGGCTTGAATAAAACTTGCTAAACATGTTATCATTTATGAGATAACAGTGTTGCTAAACGTAAGCCAGCATGTACCTACTAATTGAGAATTTCGGCCACAATATTTATATAGAGCCGAGTTTGAAATCATTATATGCGTGTTAAAATTTGCAAGTTGAAGTGGCAATGGGCAAGCCACATGGTTCAAAGAACCGATAACCGATGGGGAAGAAAGGTTCTTGAGTGGAGACTACGAACCGGACGCAGCGAGGCTCCCACTAGATGCGGACCGACAACATCGCGAGAGTCGCGAGCATCCAGTGGATGCAGAAAGCAAGCTGTCGTTCAGTGTGTAGGTCTAAGGGGAGGCCTATGTTCACCAGTGGAAGACTTCTGACTGATGATGATGATGAAATACTCACAAAGTAAATACCTACGTGATGCAAATTATTTGATTCCTTGTAATCATCTGTCATTCGACTGTATGCTTGTGGTACGTACAGTTGCGGTGGTAACTGCAAGCTTGTTGAAACGGAATCAGCAGAATCGCTGACTAATTAACATGTTTTGGTCTGATCCATAATCAAAGCAATAGAAGCAATTTGCATTATTACCGCTGATTTTGACAAATCAGTGGTTTGGGCATCTAACTCGATATAGTTAGAGGTGGAATTGGGGGAACTAATATTTGGATGTAGATGTTTTTGTATAGAAAAGTACCTATTATGTAGATAACTATAAGAGTGTCTAGAAAAGGTTAAAAAGAGCACCAATTTAAATTGTTAAATAGTACGTAAGTAGGTACCAATGTCATCTAAG
The DNA here is from genome assembly GCA_932305915.1 of Agriopis marginaria. Classification (NCBI taxonomy): domain Eukaryota; kingdom Metazoa; phylum Arthropoda; class Insecta; order Lepidoptera; family Geometridae; genus Agriopis; species Agriopis marginaria. The sequence goes on along the minus strand of OW029920.1, from coordinate 17,845,573 downwards.
CATCTAAAAGTTAAACTTTGAAAACCCAAAATTCTTGAGCTGACCTAAAAGTTTCTGTTTCTAACCCAAAGTATTCCTAATAAAGTTTATTACCAATACTTGTAGTTCTCGAAAGTGTTCAACATAATCCAATTTTACGAAAACTCGTACTCGCGTGAAATCCGAGCTTCGAGAGCTGAATCGCACTGAAATTATAAAAAGTTTGTGTTAACGGCCTATTATCCGAGTCGCGTAGGCAACAAAACGCTCCCTCAGCCCCCGCCAAGTTATAGCGACGATGTATTTTGCCACACAAGAGTCAGGACGCCCGCGGGGGGAGTTCAACGACAAAAACGAACATAGGTCCGACCTCGATGATCTCTTTACGCTTTTAATTTCACTAAAAAACTAAACTATTCACTATCCAAATTAAAAAAAATTGGATAAAATTGCCTTTCAGACATGCAATTTCCAGGTTGTTACGAGCTTTCATTAGAGCATAAAACGAAAAAAAAAAAAACTAAATCGACTTTGTTTCAGATTTTTTTTTGATCGAGGAAAGTTTATTCTATCGTGTTTTGAACCAAATCATAAACTCAAACACAGATGTAAGTAACAAACACTGTGACATGTATTTTTTTCCAGCTCAAATATTGTAATTTAACTGAAAAAAATTGATTTAAAACCGTCAAATTTGGTATAAGAGGCCGTTGTATACCCAAAACTTTTTTTTGATAAAATGAGCGGCAAACAATCTTGCTGTCGTCCTGATGGTAAGCAGAAACCGCCGCATATGGACATCTGCTACACCAGCGATGTTGACGGTGCTTTGCCAACCTAGAGAGGTAGTTATAGACACCCTTTGCAGCTGAACATATTTGTATGGAATTTGACGTGAAGATGCCTTATAACAAGGCGTGCCTAGGCAATTTGATGCTGGAAAATTTTAAATTTCTACAGAATAACGGGTGAAACCCGGCGTGTGAATTAGTTCTATTAAATTATAGAAGGAGGACGTCCCTCGTTACGAGCACATGTGCCTAATCTGCAATATGTTTGAGAACGATTATAATTTGGAAAATCGATAACTTCGCGGAACCAGTGGCGTGAAAACACGTGCCGGTAATTGTTAGGTACACGATTTGTATCGATAATATCGAAAATGTGTAAGGAGGTGGAAATTGTGTGAGCTGTGTACTTACCTAATTTGATATAAGTATTTGATTGTAGAGAGCGTTAGAAAATTGTACAAGTAGTTGATGCGACCTTCCGCATGTTCAAAATATGCACTGTGTGTTCAAACTACATGATGTGTGTTCAAACTAACTAATGAAATAATTTTGCCAATTTTGGCAGCCATATCAGCAAATTAAATTATATTATATTTTTAAGTGACTTTTGTATTTTTATTTTGGTGTATAATAAAGTGATATATTATTATTATGCACATATATTTATTTTTATTCTTAAATTTAAGTTTTTTTTACAATAAAATATGGAAACTATGGGACGGTTAAAATATAATAAAAATTCAATAAATATGGTAACAGAAAAAATATGACGTTTTTGTATTTTTTGAAAGCAGTTTTTTTTTTATTATTATTATTATTTTGTGGTAACGTAAAAAGTTTCTCTCCTGCAACAGGAGGTTTTTTTTTTTTTTTTTTTTTTTTTATAGAATAAGTGGCAAACAAGCTACGGGCCACCTGATGGTAAGTGGTCACCGCTGCCTATAGACACCTACAATACCCGGGGCATTGTCTTTTTACTTAGCACGGGCCAAAGCCAAGTGCAAAATATGAAAATAGGTTCAGTCAGTACCTACTTAGATAAGTCCTTGTTTTAGTAGTTAGGTGTTTAAAAATTTACGTATATTATTATTAAATTAAGAGATTACTAATATGTCTGTTTAGAAGATTGACTAATATTTGATTCGTACACCCATTGTTATATTGCCGCCGCCAGTACAATCGAGAAAAGAAGTATTAAACAATCGTTACTATATAATTTATTCAGTTATAGTTTAGTGTGTAGACGAACAACAAAGTGATCCTATATCGATTTCATTTTTAGGGTTCCGTACCTCAAAAGGAAAAAAACGGAACCCTTATAGGATCACTTCGTTGTCCGTCTGTCCGTCTGTCCGTCTGTCAAGACCCTTTTTCTCAAGAACGCGTAAAAGTATCAAGTTGAAATTTATACTATATATTTGAGTCTACTGTTTCTTTCGGCTGTAAAAAAATAAAAGTTGTAAGTTTACGCAATCAAAAGATATGAACTTTTATGTCACATATTTTGCGATTTCACAGGGGAAGCAAAACCTATAGGGTACTTCCCGTTGACCTAGAATCATGAAATTTGGCAAAAGGCAAGGTATCATAGCACATATATAGGGATAAATACGAAAGTCACAAATTTGAAGTTGTATCATAAAAAAATAAAAATATTTTGCTATTACAAACTTACATTTTGTATTTTATTATTGAAACTGACGTGGTTTTCACACATTTTATTTATATTACACGGGAATTACATTTTGTAGTTGGAATGTATGGAAGAACCTTATTGTCAACTACAAAGTTAAGTTTGTCTTTCAATATTTCAACTTCAGTTAGTTTTATTTTTTGGACTCGCGCTCTGAGGGTTCTTTCCAACGGAACCCTCAGAGCACGAGTCCTACTCGTACTTGTCCGGTTTTTTTTTTCATTTCGAGGCACGGCTTAAACGTTAACTATACAAAAATCAACTAAAATTTTTAATCAGCATTAAAAACGAGCGAACTAGACTTTCCAAACATTCGCCAACGCTGATTTCAATTTCATTTAAAGCTATAATTTTTTGCGCTTTTACCTAGAAACTTTTACTAGAAATATTTCTCAGTTTGTAGGTATCCAAAGTTTTCGCCGTTGCCGCCAGCAGTTGCCAGATGTGCCTATCCGTAGCTTAATAAAGCCGACAGCCTAGAATTTTCGATGATTTCCTTTACAGTTAAAAATTCATTTAAATTTTTAAATCCTGTCGTTCACTTGGCAAAAACGTTTACGATTTTCAGCAAAAATCTTACTTGGCATATTCCCGGAAGTAAGTAAAGATAGATATAAAATAGACTCTCAGGGATCTTTCCAACAGGGAAATTTCAAAAGCCTCCAATATTATAATCTTCATTAACGATAAAATCAAGCTTATCCGCGCTTTAATTCCATTATCGTTCTTGAATTTTCATAAAAGACTCTGTCGCAGTTTCCAGCCTTCTTTGAAGGCACATTATCGTTTGTGAAAGCGGCTGTTTCAGTGGAATATTTCTATCAGGTCATTAAATATCTCGGTTAATGGAAACGTTGATGGGTCGCGGATGGCTCGCAGCTGGGAGAGGTGCCCGTTCACCTGACCTGATTGGCCGCTGAATGAACGTGTGAAGTCGACTATTTTCAATCTGTTCGGGACGTTTCGATTGGAACTTAGATTGGCAATTAATGACCAATTTTTTGAATGCATAGCTGCTTTTCAGACTTAACTGAGAGTGTAAATGTAAAATCGTTAAGTATTATAGTTGTGTATGTGTAGAATGTAGTGTCAATAAAACTGATTTAGTTCCGCAAACACTCTAATTTCAAACGTTCAAATCAAAGAATTTATCTGCGACGTAAATAAAATACGACTATGTAAAACTAGCTGCGACCCGCGATTTCACCCACGTAGTGATGAAAAATGGTGATGGTGATGATGAAAAGTAGCGTATGTCAATCTCTGGCAGAAGATGATTTTCAACCACTCTGTCTACCACAAGGACTACCCGCCTAGGAAGGGGTACGTCAGGTGAGGAAGATTCGCCCATTTTTAATACCACTGAATTTATAATGTTTTAGAACTTATTGGGAACTATACCCATGCAAAAAATCAGGTTGATCCGTTGTTCCGTTGCAGCGTGAAAGAGGAACAAACATCCATATATCCATATATATAAATATACATATACAAACTTTCGCGTTTATAATATTAGTAGGATGTTATAGCTAGCTCAAAAATTTATTCAGAGTAATAGTAACACGCATTTGAGATTTAAAACAGTGGCTGGAGTATCTTTGTATATGAACTAGGTATTCTGCTCCGGAACAGCCAGGCTGTGTGCGTGAACGGATTAGGAAGGGTCATAGTCTGCCACTTGGATCCATCATGAACGTGTTCTGTTGGTCAGTGTTTAGTAACAAACTCACTCATTGCTTTATTTGTCAAAGTTGCAGCCTTGTTGATATCATTTTGTCGAACAGCTTATTCGTATTATTTGTTTAATTAATTATTATATAATTATGTATATATTCATAATTATAAATTGCATATCTATTAGTATTAAATTGATATTTATATTAATGTGTATTACTATTAGAATGTATGTGTATGGTATACGTAATTTTTTTATAGTCTATCCTCTATTGCACACCCCGTCTTCTACGTCTTCTATAAATCCTTTTCATCCTAAGGTTGCCTGTAAGAGATCGCTTTTAGCGATAAGGCCGCCAGTTGTTACACTAGTTTTTTTGTCCTCTGTTTCAAATTTAATGGTGTGAATAATAAAGAGTTAATCAATCAATCAATCGTTGCAGTGTCGTGCCCAGCACCCCTCAAGAACCGCGACTTCGTGCTGCAGCGCTCGTGGCTTGACACGGGTGACGAGAAGATGATCCTCAACCACTCCGTCTACCACAAGGACTACCCACCTAGGAAGGGGTACGTCAGGTGAGGAAGATTCGCCCATTTTTAATACCACTGAATTTATAATGTTTTCGAACAATGAAGTTAATTTTTCGAACTTCTTGGGATGTCCAGCGTATTTTCCATTTCAAATAATTGGTCAATATTATCAATAGCGTTTCTCTGCGGTCTCTTTTAGGCGTCTGTCTATCTTGTGGGTGGACGTCCTACGCTGCGCTTAACGGTCCGTGGTCTCCATTAGAGAACCTTTCAGCCCCATCGGCCATCTGTTCTGCGTGCTATGCCCTGCCCACTGCCATTTCAACTAGCTAATCCGTTGGGCTATGTCGGTGACTTTCGTTCGTCTACGGATCTCCTCATTTCTGATTCGATCTCGTAGACACATTACATAGGAACCTATAATTATGTAGATCGTACACACGTATTTATAATGGCTACAATAATTCTATCATCTACAGCTTCAATAACTGAGGAGATAATTAGTAAGGCTACAATAGTGGTGATGGATGCAAGTAAGGATGGGACATGTTTCACCACCGCCGCGTGTTTTACCTTTCAGCCCCATCGGCCATCTGTTCTGCGTGCTATGTTCCCTGCCCACTGCCTTGCGTTTCCAGCGCAGGGAAACGCCGGATGCAGGCCGCTTCCAACCGGCCATTTTGGAGATGGGGAAGGCCTATGTCCAGCAGTGGAAGTCCTACGGCTGAAATGATGATGATGATGATGATCAACAGCGTACCAACCTCGCAACCTCAATACTTAATTTTTTATTTATCTTCGAAATTGAATTTCACCTGTTGAATACAGAGCTCTTTGTTTTTATTTTTATCCTATCTATTACATAAAAGCTGAGCACAAACGTAATTCCATTTTACATAATTTTGTGAAGCGTGAAGACAAAAAATCTTGACTGGCCATTTTAGAGCCTTCGTTATTTAATTTGCAAAGATAATTAATCTACTAAGAACACAATGAATAAGGTGCTAGCTATCCCACAAAGCAATTAGTTTAGAGAATTTTGTGCTACCTAAATTGAAACACTTGAAGAGCGAATTTTAATTAGAATGAAAAGGGCACTTGAGAGTCCCTTCGAATGGCCCTCTCGAGTTCCCGTCCACTTTTGGTATTAAAATTAAATAGTCTGCAATTCTTGGGATAGGAAAATAAAAACATTTTTCTGTGCTAATTTCATCATTATCAGCCAGAAGACATCCACTGCCGGACATAGACCTCCCCTTCTCCACACTGAACGACAACCTGAATTTTGCATCCACTGGATGCCAGCGACTCTCACAATGTCGTCGGTCCATCTAGTGGGAGGCCTACCTACGCTGCGTCTTCCGGTTCGTGCTTTCCACTCAAGAACCTTTCTTCCCCATCGGTTATCGGTTCTTGGAGCCATGTGGCCTGCCCATTGCCACTTTACCTTGCAAATTTTAACAGCTATGTCAGTGACTGGTTCTTTGGCGAATAAGTATCCACGTTTTGGCGTATCCGATGGATCTGAGACGTGGTGCTAATTTATTAGAGCCAAATCCTAATTGTGTCTTTAAGTTTAAATGGAACTTACATAAACGGTTCTGACACAGCTATTACATAGTTATATTATCTAAAAGGTTTTAAAACACGATTTTATCACTTAGGTATATTCAAATAGGAAGGTTTTAATGTCAGATGGACGAGATTCAGAACTTTTCACTCCTCACTTTATCAAAGTCGCCAGAAATTTGGTATTGAACTTTGCTTTGTGATTTATGTTTTGTTCAGTTTCTGATGAACAATTCTGATGGAAATAAATTTGATTTGGGAAATGATAAATAAATTGAACTTCATAAATTGGTTTCATGACCCTCTGAAATTTGTATTTTACGTATCCAAAATTGTATCTGTAGCCTTGTTGTTAAATTGAACCTAGAATATTTGAAAATACATCTGTTTTTAAAACCTGGCACCTTCAAAAGTCATTTTGAAGCAGCTCATGTGTCCCACGAGCGCTAACTTATTCATAAAGTTCTCTGCGTTTTGCTCGCGGCTGAAAAAAAACTAAATAAGAAAAATGTATCAAGGTTTTTGAGACACTCCACTGGAAAAAGTCTGAGAACGTAGGTACAGTTTAAAAATGCCTTTGAGACGACAGCTTTTTTCAAGATGAGATTTTAAGAGGTTCTTATGTTTTGTGGTAAACAGAATGTGTTTTTAAATTATCTTACGTTACACTTTTACCTACAATCGAGTTGAGGGCGTACTATAGTTCTTTTCTTTTGCATGACACTAAACTTGACAGTACGATAGAACATAATGTGATTCGTGAATATAGAAAGTGACGTCATAGAACTAAATTAAAGACTTACATTTTGCGCCTAAAACATATGGCTAAGCGCTATGAAAACTAGTGGTGAAAACTAGTCTGTTAGTTGTTGTCAAGTGCCATGATATTTGAAAAGGACTATAGATGCCATGCTATTTGAGAAGGACTATGGATGGAAGGAATGCCAGAGCGGGCATAAAAATCGATACCGCTTTATGGTTGATATTCCGAAAACCTGTACGAAGCGCTTTGATACCATACATTTGATTACCTACGAGCAATTTCCGTGGATTGTGCATTGCTTACAAATTACTTGATAAACGTAAACGCTGATGCTGAATTCTGGTAGATTTAAGAAACGGAACCTGAAGTAATCCTCAAAAAGACTTGAATATAGTTCCGGCCATTTTACAGTTTACATGCATTTTTACGAATTAGAAACTATTCTATATTCTGATGATATCCTGCTTATCCAAATACCAGTAATTGCTGTTCAAACATTTTGTCATGAACAGGGCAACAAAAAACAGAAACCGAGAAGACTATGACGTCTTCATCGAAGGAATATTTTGGAGGTAACGGAATATTTAAAATTATGTATTCATATTTTTAAATTAAGGACCAAAATTAATATATTTATCATACACATATAGGTAAACACTCGATATCTTTGCCGATTGTAAATCAATTCCAATGATATATTTTTATTAAATAGGCTATAAAATAATCTCGAAGGTGGTATCATTTTTTATTTATTTATTATTTTTCTTATTGACTAACACACATGTTATTATAACACAACTCTGCCAAACTGTATAGCAGTTTGTAGGCAGACATCTACTCTCTTTACAACATTTCATCATCAACGAGTAGGAACACAACATTTTGGACATATTAGTTATATGCCTAATTATAATATTGGATATAAATATATGTGGCAACAAAGAGTCATCATGGGAACACCAGTAATGGACAGCGCCAAGAACCCGCAACAAAGGAAGAATATGAACAACAATTCCAACACCAAAAATGAATTAAAAATTACCGTTAGTTAGAACAAAGCAATTATCGATTACTATTATAATTTCTCTACTAAGTCATTCTATCCAACAGCAACTTCTTCAAGGCAACCTTATATCCAATCCTTGTCCTAAACTGCTCCTCAAACTCCTCCGGCAGATCATTACACAATCTTGGCACTATCCACCTCCTAGTACGCGTCCCATAATAATTCCTATTTCCATAGGGCACTTTCAATTTAGGCCTAGTCGCTCGCGGTTCATTACAGTATTTTTTAATTTGTTTAAATTTGTTATTTTTGAATTATTCTAATAATATTAAATAGTTAACTTTAGTTTTAACAGGCAATATTTAAAGACGATATTTCAGCTCTAATGGTGTAAAAATATACAATATATTTTTATTTTTACACACAAAAAACATTCAACATAGAGGACATAATTATGGAAGACGGTTAAACATACGACGATCTTTGAATTCATTGACGAGGATGCTGAAGCTAATATAATAGCAGAAGCTAAAAAAAAATTACATTGAGACACTCAATAGTTCTTGTACTTACATATTCTGTACACTAAGTTAAAATTGGTAGTCCCAGTGGTCGAATTTGACTTACACACGAACCGGAATCAATTCAAACCTTGCGAACTTTTAACCGACTGTCCAAAAAGGAGGGTAATCTTTTTGGGTTGTATGTAAGCATGTAAGTATGTTTCTGGGTTCATGCAGTACCTCCTGTAGCCTAAATAGCTGGACCGATATGACGAGTGAGGTGTTTCTTGATCCCTTTACGAAACGGAGCGGCATTCCAGTGCTTTCCGGTCCATTTCGAGCACTCAGTCCCAGTGGTTCCTTTAGCTTCACTGAAGGAACTGCAGGGACAAAAAAGGCTCATTAGTTCCTTCAAAGGAATTGCTAAAGGAACTACTGAGAACAAACTAAGTAAAATGATTGGTCAATGTTGGTTACGGATCACGGTTTGATGTCATTAGTTTATTTGCACCGGCCACTCGATAATGATAAGAGAGATAAGCTGTGCGTCAATCCGTGACGAGGGGCGACCTTGTCAGTGGCGCCGCTGTATCATTGTATCCAGTTACAAAGGAGACAAACTGAAATGTATATTGAAACACGCACCTAGCTAGTAAGCCAGAGTAAAATGAAGATATCTTCTTAATTCTTTTTTTTATGATGATGATGCAAAACTGGGGTGTAGTGGAGTTTTTTTGAATACTTTTTTTTGTTAATGGCTAGTGGCTACCGCCCACGTTTAGGGCACTTTGGCCAACGTCACGTCAACAAAAATCAAACGCGATTTAAAATAAAATAAAGTATGACCCGGGCCCCGATTCTAATAAAGACATTGTTTTTAAATTGTACATTTTTCAATTTAATTTTTTAAATAATTGCCTCAAAATTGACAGTATTTAATTTTTTTTTTATACTATGTTATAATATTAGGTGGTGTTATTTTTCTAGTATAAAAAAAATATAACTGTAGAAATGAATCAAGGAATAATTTCCAAAAAAGTCACAGCATTTTAGTCATTAGCGTCCGCACGCAGAACGCAGCACAGATTTTTTTTGCACGCACCGTATATGACGCCCAATTGAAATGAAATACTAGTGCTTGACTTTTCAGTCGCTCGTTGGCTCTCCTCATTGGTGATTTTGTTAGGATAAGAACTAGTTTTTTTAGTTTTCCCTTGGGAGACCCGCCTGATGCTATGAATAGGCCTTAGTTATTTCTGGTAGGAAAAGAATCTCTTCGTTCTAAATCTTTTTAGATAATTATGACGTTAAATATGTTACCGCTATTCACCACCACGCGGCGTTAGTAGTTTCCGGTAAGAAGAACCTCTTTGTCATGAAACTTTTTAGATAAGTTACTACTACTCGCCAGTACGCATCTTCTGGTAAGAGGAACCTCTTTGCCATGTTTTTATATTTATTTTACATATCATTATGTTTCCATAATTGTTTAGAACCTCTTTGGTATGCAAAAAAAGAAATTTGGCGGGAATGTTTAAAAACCGCACCGCTTTTGTCACAATATTATTGTCTATGATTTTTTTCAACTAATATTGATGTCTGTGATTGATGTCGATGTGTAAAGTCGATACTGGTGGATTGTTAACAATAAGGTGTTCATTAAATTAACGAGCACGAGTGACGAGTGTGTATAATAGGGAAAAATGTGACTCTGCGTGTATTAACTATGTGATATGATTATCAGAAAGCCTACGTCAATACGTAGGCGTGCTTATTGAAGTACAACCTATAGCGTATATGAAAAATTTATTCAACAGACAGCCACACAATATTGTTAAAGATTTCATACTTACTTTGGGTATAGTGTTATAGCCTATTAGTATAAACTATTACCGCTATTTCCTCTCCTCGTTTTTTTGCTTTTAGGGTTCCGTAATTAAAGGGTAAAAACGGGTCAATATTACTAAGCCTACGATGTCTGTCTGTCTGTCCCGGCTGTGTCTTTCGAACCGTAATAGATAGCCAGTTGAAATTTTCACAGAATATGTTATGGCGGATTAGTTAAGAAATAATAAAAAATTCAAAAAGTAACACAAAAGGAGGGTACAATCGTATATTTTTAACGTATTTTTGTATTAGCTCTAATGTAAAAACAATAATACATACTAGCGTCAAACATGGCAAGATTATAGCACACACTCTAGAGTATAACAACAAATAATAAAAATGTCAAGACAAAAAAAAATAGTAAAAAAATGCCCAAGTGCGAGTCGGTGATAAATTTTTGTTCATTACCAAGTTATAATTGTATTATACTCGACCGCCTGTAGCAAAATTATAACTGTGGCTGCGTAGCAATTAATTCGACTATTTTGGATGGCATTATAATGACTCTTGATTCGGTTACTTGGACGACCTTATTGTATTTTCTGATGGTACGGAACTCTCAGTGCGCGAGCCCGACTCGCACTTGGCCGGTTTTTTATCATTGTGTATGGCTTAGCTGTATTTATGTACAATATTTGCGTTACAAAAACCACAATAGGACAAGAACGTCAATACCAAACCGATACTGACACAGAATACTTAGTACGTACAAACGACTGTCTTTGATTTACTTTCGAGGGATAAAACAAGCTTAGGAAAGGGTCAAAGGCTTGCCCTGGGCTTTGTCACCAGATTCGATTGATGTCCAATTTATCCTGTTTTTCTTACAAATTCAGGCATAAAAAATGGAGTGAGTGAATTTTTGCACCTATATTATGTTTGCTTCTGTGAGTTTGTCATTTTGCTTTGGAAAGTCATCGGATCAGCGTGATTAAATTCCCTACTGACCATATTTCTATCGGACTGCCAGTTGAAACCTCGACACGGCTTTATGGTTGATATTCTGAAAACCCGTAGGAAGCGCTTTGATTCCACATTTATTGTGCGAGCACGTCTGTCGAATGCGCTGCCTGGAATTGGTGTTCCCCGATAGTTACAATCTGGGTGTCATCAAATCGAGGGTGAATCACTTTCTTTTAGGCAAGCGAGCTCCATCGTAGACCGTATCATCGCTTAACATCAGGTGAGTTGGCGGCCTAACGCAAGCCTATTATTAAAAAAATAAAAATAAGATGCTCTCCCTAGATGGTTGGGTAAAGGGTCAGATGCAGAAGGTGGTATTTCTTGACACGGCACGTATTGTTAGGAGCTTCCTCATTCTGCAGCCCTAACCACCGGTAGCTTGGGCCCTGTCCCGTTGTCGGCGGCACCCTTGGTTTATGTTTTTTTTATAATAATTGTTATGTTTTATAGGTAAATATTGTAAAAAAAAGTTAGATTTAAGAATGAAAATAAATACGTGTAAAAATAAAAGTTAGTTTGAGATAGGAGCATGAAAATATTTTACCGACGCGACAATCAACTTTGCAAGTTTTCAGAAACCGTAGGTAATTCATCGCTGTAAAATTTAAAGAAAAGTGGATCTGTAGGCAACAATTACTAATTAAATATTTAATTATGTTATTCGACTTATTGAAGGTCAAGCCACAAAGCCAGTAAAGCGAAACCGAACATTTTATCTGCGGAGGCATCTGTCAATCAGGAATGACGTCACCGTGACGTCACTAATCTTTTCCCGCATGTGGTAGAACAAACATGTGACGTCATAGGCAATTAGCCAACTTGCCTTATCTTGGAATTAATTAGATGATGACCTTTACTCGGTACTTACTAACTATCTACTTACAGTGACACTGCCACAAATTGTACAATTCAAGCACGGATCTATACTGAAAATATTGTATGTCCGAAGAGGTTAGAACTGATATTTAATTATGTATTCTGTAACAACTTATGTACTAGTTTTATAAAATGAAAGTTATTTTATTGTAATATGTATTATGCAAATACTTGTCCCAATTGGCACCAATAGCCAGAAGACCAATTGGTTTGGATGCCTGTAAAATCTTGGCTATTCTACTGACGGGCGAAGTACGAATAATAATCTTCATTGACTTTCAAGCAAAAGTACCTACAGGACCAGAAAAGGGTACCTACAGAAAGGCCTACCTATTACGCTGAACCACATGCGGCCCGCGAATGATTTGAAAACGAAAGCCGATTTTTTTTCTTTCGAGGTCTCGCAATTCGCTAGGGTGCAAGCGGCTTAGCCCTGGCGCCGGGGCAATAGAATACGGCACCGGTAACCCCTGCCTGTAGTAAGAGGCTACTAAAAGGGGACCTCCGGGCTCGGGATGGTCAAAGTTGGGGCTCTGACTATCCACTTAAGCGTGCCCAGGGACAGAACGACAACGTTGTGTGACCAACGTTGTCGTGGGCGGAGGGGCTGAGACAACGCAGTTGTCTCGGGAGGAGCCGTAGCGTAGTGCCGAGGGCTCCGGTGCGTTCTTCTGGAGATCTCGGAGTCCTTTTGACAAGCACTAAGGCTGGTCACCGAGGGGGTTTTAGTGGGTATAATCCCACATAACCTGGCTGCACCCCAATGCAGCCGGGTATCTTTGGAAAATTTCCCCCTCGAAAAAAAAAAAAAAAGGCTGCAAGTGGCTTGTGAGGGTTCACGGGCCGCTTGCGGCCCGCAGTGAGAGTTTCAAGCGAAGGTATTGGCCAAAATTACAAGCCATAAAATTGTCGAGGTCGCGCAGCTTGCTTATACATATATCGATATCAAAATTCAAGATTTGTAAGGAATTCGATACGTCGTTCGCCCACTGGTTTCGGTTACAGTGATGAATAATCTCTGCGTCCTGGGGGGTTACACACGATCCATTTTCTGTTAGCGTTAACGCCTGCGGTAAGATGAAATTGTATTAAAATGACATTTGCTTGGGATAACATCTCTCAATTTTTTTTTTTTTTCTGTTAAAATTTGCAAGTTGAAGTGGCAATGGGCAGGCCACATCGCTCGAAGAACGGATAACCGATGGGGAAAAAAGGTTCTGGAGTGGAGACCATGAACCGGAAGACGCAGCGTAGGGAGGCCTCCCACTAGATGGACCGACGACATTGTGAGAGTCGCGGGCATCCAGTGGATGCAAAAGACAGGCTGTCGTTCAGTGTGGAGGATAAAGGGGGAGGCCTATGTTCAGCAGTGGACGTCTTCTGGCTGATGATGATGATGATGAACATCTCTCAAGCTAATGTCATTGTCAATGTAATTTTCATACAATTTCATCTTTACGCAGGCGTTAACGCTAACAGTAAGTGGGTCTTGTGTAACCCACCTGATCAGCCGAGCTTGAGTACATAACGCTCTGACGTGGAATCGCCATTTAGTGATTACTTGGTGGTGTATCAAACTCCGTTCGTGTCCAGGGCGGTGTCGCTGCTGACGGGGTTTGTGGTGCGGCAGGGCGCGGCCGGCGGCAGCTGGCTCGGGTACGTGTCGCGCTCCGACCCGCGCGGCGCACTGCCCGCCTGGCTCGTCAACAGGTACCCCTCCAGCGACCTCTACAGAGAGGTACCAACTTCTCTATCTATATCTCTATATATATAGGGTATATATATATCTAGGCCGCTTCCAACCGGCCCTTTTGGAGATCGATGGGGGAGGCCTATGTCCAGCAGTGGACGTCCTATGGCTGAAATGATGATGATGAACCTAAATACCAAATTTCATTTCCCTGACATCAAAAACAAAAGAAATAATATATTAGGAATATTATAAATAGGAAAGATTTGATTGTTTGTTTGCATTGAATAGGCTCCGAAACTACTGAACCGTTTTGAAAAATTATTTCACTGTTCGGAAGCTACACTATCCCCGGGTGACATAGGCTATATTATATTTTCAAAGCAAATAAGGATCCTTACTAAAACTCCAATTATGTAACCCAAGGTGTAAAAAAAAAGATTTACACCCGTGCGAAGCCGGGGTGCGTTGCTAGTATATATAAAAGCGAAATTCATCTACTCACTCACTCATCACGAAATCTCAAAAACTACCTGTAGGTACTTGCGAAGCTGAAATTTGGAAGGTAGATTCCTATGCTATTGTTATTATTTTTATGGTCTGTGCTATTATTTTTCCGAAAAAGATAGATTAAGGAGGGGAAATGGGGGTTTGAATTTTTTGTTGACAGTTTTGTAATTACGAGGCTGAAATTTGCCAAGTAGATTACTTATGGGGTATGTAGATTGTAGAGCTCCGCTAAGAAAGGATTTTGCAAAAGGGCTGAATTAAGGGGGGCAAAAGGGGATTGAAATATTATATTATGAAAGTCTACGCGTACGAAGTCGCGGGCAACAGCTAGTGTTACATAATTGGGGGAAACTTGGTCACATATCAATAGATATTTTTAGTAATTACCTACTCAATAAATATCGTCTGGTATTAAAACACGCCTCTGTATAGTGCATTTCAGTGTAAAAAATATAGAGGTACACATCGTTTTCCTTCCGATGAGAAAAAATAATATTGATAATTTTATTGCATACCTACCTTGCCAAAAGATTAGCTTTTTTACCAGCTAAGCAAGCATTAACTCTTTTTTGAGATTCGCCACTGTCATTAGAGAAACATTTTACTGTTTAAAAACAACGTTTATTTTTATTCTTTCATTCAAGAGCAATGTTTATAACCGCAAATAAACTACAAATGACAGTACCAGCGAAGGTGGCGCCATCTGAGATAAGTTTTGCCTGTGGCTTCTCATGGGCTTCTCACTGTGGTTTGACAGCTATAGGCAGCGTTGGGCAGTATTTGAATTACTTGTAATTAAAATATAAATACGTATTTCGTATTTGTATTTCAATTACTTCCTTAAAATGTAATTTGTAATTCGTATTTCAAATACTTGACGCCGAGGTATTTTGTAATTAGTATTTCAAATACTTGAGGCTTCAAAATACATTTTAACATTAAAATATATTTAACCTTCATTTAGCGATCGTGAGTGTGAGTTCGAGGCGAGAGTGTAATGTTTATCTGACAGTACATTTAAAAATCTAGTGTTCATGAAAACAAACTCTGGTGTTACTGATTAATTAATCTAGTTTTCCTCTACTTTTTAGCCCGTGCTGGTCTAGATTACTCATATTGTATTTTATAAATTGTATTACGTATTTCAATTAAAAATAGCTAAAATACTGTATTTTGTATTTTATATTTCAAATACCTTACTTAAAGATATTTAGTATTTCGTATTTTAATTACTTGCGATACAGTAATTTTTAAATTTGTATTTCAATTAAAGCAAAGCATTTATTTTGCCCAGCCCTGGCTATAGGCAAGGGTTAGAGATGTAGAATGATTCGACAGATGTATGTGTCTCATGCCAGGGTGACGGCGCAGCTGGCTCCGCGGCTGGTGCAGCAGCTGCACGCGGCTGCGCGCCGCTACCCCGGCTGGAAGGCACTCACCGACCTGCCCCACCACAAGCCCTGGCGGAACCCTGACCAGGTGCCTTCCTACAGGATCTCACTCGAACACGTCAGTATACCATGTTACTAACATACCTCTCCAATGTACATTCTCCTCTGTTGGGGATGCCGCGGGTTCTGTCCCACAACTAGCCACACATCCACCTTTACGCAAGCAACACCCAGGCTTGGAACAGATGAGAGTGAATCGGTTTCTTCTAGGCAAGCGTGCTCCATCGTAGACCGCATCGTCGCTTAACATCAGGCGAGATGGCGGCCAAGCGCAAGCCTATCTACTATTAAAAAAAAAAGGTATTTTATCCATCTATTCGAAAAGGACGACAAAGGACGGATGGTTCGCCTTTAAGTGCACCCAAAGGTGGTGTTTTCTATAAGAAACTTTTAACGGGCAGTAATGAGTTTTTAATCCTCTTTATAAGTGCGCCGAGTTTGGTTCGGACATTTTTTGCACGTTTGTGACCGTATAGATATTTTATCTCGATGTTATCATCAGGTGCCGTAATATCGCTTCAGGCATCCACGTAATAAATAAGAAAATTATTTTCACATAATCTATCTTTCGAAGTAAACTTTAAGAAAATTAATTGTTATATTTTATTGAATTAGGCTTATTCCTGCTAAAGTAGTTGAATGATCTGAGAAGTTTCGCCGAGTACCTTCCAATACCTCCTTTATAGTCCACTTGATCTACTTTAATATTCACGCTTCTCTGATTGGGAAGCTCTGAGTCACATTATACAAACATGGCCGAAGTTGAGGCAGTCAGTCGGCCGATAATCCGTGGAACTTTTCGACGAGTTGCCGAAATCCCGCCAATCCCAACGCGTATTGATTTTTTTGTTTCTAACTGTACTGTATAAGAGCTCATCTGGGAATTATTGGTTTTGTTTCGTTTGAATATTTATTATGCGTTGTACGTGTTCGACCAAAATAAAATGAATGGACGGGCCCTAAACATTGAACTTGCTCAGTAAAAACGAGTCATAACCGTTGGAAACATACTTCAACACCTAATTATAAAAATGTACAGTATATTTGTTACAAAAAATAGATACCGGTTTTATTTGTGTATTTACTAAAATGCAAAAATGCGCTCCTACTGGGCCCGTACATTCATTTTATTTTGGTCGAAGTTGTACGTATGGTATTTTTATACAATACAATACAATACAATACAATATTTCTTTATTACACACCGAAAATACAAATGAAACTTAAACTAACATAAAAAACAAATATACGGCAGTATAATGGGCGGCCTTATCGCCTTAAGCGATTTCTTCCAGGAAACCTTTGGATGGACAGGACTAAAGAAATTGAAAAACGGTCGGTGGTGTACATAAAATAAACCTAAATAAATTTATAAATCCCTACATTTATGTATACAATAAATACACAATACTACATACATACTTTAAATATTATACATAGAATACATACATAACTGTACCAATTATCATAAACTATAACAATGTGTATAAACTTGATTCTTAAAACTAGCTAATTATAATGCTTTTATAGAACTTTTTTTTAACGTGGATAAATCCGCGTTTGACTACCAACTCCCCTGTTGTGTCAGTTGGTCGTTCAACTGACACACCCTATTTCGGGTTCTTCACGTTTTCAAAAGGAAACGGTTGAATAACTGCGCTGATGACAATTAGTTGGAATTTTACTGAATGAAGTGATAAGTGTTTCCTTTGATTTTATTTTATTTTATTTAATAATAGGCTTGCCTTTGACCGCCAACTCGCTTGATGTAAAGCGACGATGCAGTCTTCGATGAAGTACGCTTGAAACAACAAACAAGTTATTTGCTGGTATATATACTTGGTCCTGTGGTAGATAACTACTAATGTAACCTGTTTTCGTTGTATAATATTCCAGTGCGTAGACCCGGACGCGCCGCCGCCGCCGGCCGAGCCGAAGCCCGACAGCTCCAAGGCGCGGCTGGAGGTGCCGCACAAGGAGGCCGAGAGCCACAGCGTCGAGGACCTCGGAGACATATCATCGGAGTTCAGCGTCGAAGTGGAAGAGGTCAGTCTCACTATCTAGCTAGAGCTCAGCAAGCTACCACGTGCTGAAGCATGGGCTACTATAATTTTCATTGAGTATGAACCTTTTAATATAGGTAGCTATCTATTCGTGTACGACTTGTAGAGTCGACACAGCAGTTTTTTTTTAAAAATAAAAACGGACAAATTCTAAACATTTATCTCACAAACTGTTAAACTTAAATAGATTTTCTGTAAAATAAATTTATAGTAAAAATAGGAATAAAAAAAAAAAAAAACTAATACATATAATAAATACAACAAATTGCTGTAAAAATATGTCAACATAAAATTTATGTCATAAAAATTATCATTATAGTCATCGGCTTTTTTGCCTCTGTCTCATTGGTCAGTTAAGTTTTCACAATAAGTCAAACACAAGTAAAAAACACATTCGTTACAGTTGTCACAAATAATATCAAAACATGAGACTATGTGCTTTTAGAGAGTCATGAGACTAAAAACTTCGATTATATCATCATCATAATCAGCCTATCATATTCCCACAGCTGTGACACAGGCCCTTATATAAGAGAGAGAAAAGATGGGCCTCCTAATCCACCGTGCTGGCCCAGTGTATGTTGGTGAATTTTATGTCTTTGTACACACCGGTTTCCTCACGATGTTTGTCTTCACCGTTTTTGAGCGATGGCATCAAATTGCATATAATTTATATAAGTACCAAAAATAAGTAATTGGTGCAGGGCTGAGGATCGAACCGAAGATTGTATAGCGCACATGCTACTTACCGCTAGGCCACCTCCGCTCACCTACATAATTATATTCTACTAGAGACTCCTGCGAGCCATGCAGGAGTTTCTAAGGCTTGAATTCGTTGGCTGCATTACAGAAGCCTTTGTGTGGCCTAAAAGTATGATAACTCAATGATATACTCGTGAGATACAAACATTAATCATCACCATCATCATCCTTTCAGCCATAGGACGTCCACTGCTGGACATAAGCCTCCCCCATCGAACTCAAAAAGGGCCGGTTGGAAGCAGCCTGCATCCAGCGTTTCTTTTAGTTCCAGCGTCCCTGCGGTCTGTCCATCTTGTGGGTGGACGTCCTACGCTGCGCTTACCGGTCCGTGGTCTCCTTTCGAAGAAGCTTTCGGCCCCATCCCAACCATTTCGGCCCAATTGTTATCTTACAAAAATAATACAAATATTGTTTTTGTAAAATTACTAAAGCAGAAAACTAAACCCAGAGTCACTCAGCGGGCAATGGAGAGAGCTATGCTCGGAGTTTCTTTGCGCGATAAAATCCGAAACGTGGATATTCGCCAAAGGACCAGAGTCACCGACATAGCTGTTAAAATTTGCAAGTTGAAGTGGCAATGGGCAGGCCACATCGCTCGAAGAACCGATAACGATGGGGAAGAAAGGTTCTGGAGTGGAGACCACGAACCGGAAGACGCAGTGTAGGGAGGCCTCCCACTAGATGGACCGACGACATTGTGAGAGTTGCGGGCATCCAGTGGATGCAAAAGGCAGGCTGTCGTTCAGTGTGGAGGTTAAAGGGGGAGGCCTATGTTCAGCAGTGGACGTCTTCTGGCTGATGATGATGATGATGATGAAAATTACTAAAGCGTTTCTTCCTTTTCATTGTAGGATACGCCTGACTCCCACGACCCCATCAAAAAACGAGGGAAGTTCTACAAGCTGGTGAAATCCATGAAGAACAGACGGAAAAGCGTCCAAGTTGCGAAGAGCGCCGACAACCTCACAGACAAGCCGCCGGAAGAGAAGCAGGAGAAGAAGAAAGGGTTCAAGTTCCATCGGAGGTTCAGCCTCAGCAGAGGCAGGGAGGATTGAGCTGCGAGGATGTGCTTCTGGAACAAAGGCTTTCGCACACCGGAACGACGCGGGACCGCAAGTCAGTGCGTCGCGGTATATAATAAACTTGGTCAAGTTAGAACTACCATTACTACTGTCGTCATGTTTTCTCTTGATTGTTAAAGAGAGACAAAAGCAGTAACAGCGCCCCCATCAGCGGTTTCATAAACTTTTATTAAATCAATACAGTGCATTGTTGTTTTTTTAATCGATAAGCGTCGATAAAATTAATTTTACGTGAGTAATTCCTGTACAATAATAACCACAGACCTGTAGACCTATAGACTGATAATAACAGTAAAAAAACAGACAAGTGTGAGTAGAACTCGCGCTCTGAGGGTTCTGTTAGACGGTTCAGACAAAAAACAACAACATTTAAATTGAAATATTGAAAGACAAACTTAACTTTGTAGTGGATAATAGAAACTTCGGTACATACCAACTACAAAATGTAAGTTTGTAATCTCAAAACAATATTTTTTTAATGATATAACTTCAAATTAACAACTTTCGGATTTTTCCCTTTATATTTGCTGTAAAACCTTGCTTCTCGCCAAATTTTATGATTCTAGGTCAAGGAAAGTATAGGTTTTGAATCCCTCATATCAAAATATGCGACATAAACGGTCATAATATCTTTTGATCGCGTTGACTTACTAGTTTGTGTACTGCTGTGTTTTTTCACAGCTGATAAAAACCGTAGATCCAAGTATTTCTGTATAATATGTAAAATTTAATAATGCAATATCTTTAATAATGTAAAAATACGCGAGCGAGCGAGCTGCAGCGGGTATGCAGGCCCCTTAAATGATCGTGCCACAGATTATTTGATCCATCGCGTTATGAAAATCTGCTGCACGCAACACGATATAAGGGTGAAGCCAAACGAGCGTAATTTTATGAGTTGTGAGTCGCGTATTTTCGGTCACTCTCATACATCATGGTAACTCATTTTGCGTCGTCGTGTGGTACAAACTGCATTTTTGTATGAAACCGAATGCAGCAGAAATTACGCGACAGAAATTTCGCGACTTACAACTCATAAAATTACGCTCGTTTGGCTTCACCCTAAGACTCACATTAAAATTGTTTTTTACTGCCCCATCATCACCAGCTGAGAATCGTGTGTACCGTGGAAGGGAAGGAAGCTTTAGTGATGTAATGAGAGAGATACTAACTGATGATGAACAAGGACGAGTTAACTAACTTAAAATACTTATCATACAACTAATGACAAAAATATCAATGTTTGTGCAGTGTGGCTTACTGCATTGTTTAGTTTCATAATTTATACTAATGTAAAATGTTAAATATATTTTAATGTACTAACCTAGTATTTATCTATAATCGATGTACTATGAAAATCCTGAATTAGTTATTTTTTTCAATATATCGTAATGTATCATCCAACAACGATCAATCCACATTATTAAGGGCGCGCTCTTCAGCCGCAGCTGCTTCTCTTTCGCACATTAAAAATATTGAAATAAATAAATAAAAAACACTGAAAAATTAAAATAATCGCTGAGAACAATATTTGTAGTTCAAATTTTTTTATATCTCCTCCACCGTCCTTTAAAATTACAACACGAAAATTTTATTGCTTTATATTATTTGCAATGTTGTTCTTAATAATTATAATGCCAAATCGTTTTTAGAAGTGACATTGTATTAAAAAACTTGACATGACTATTGACTATATACTAAAGGACATTATATTTTTGTGATACTAATAATTGTTATTGCATATTGATTTTGATTATAAATAACTAGTGGTCCGCCCCAACTTCGCACGGGTATAGATTATAGCCTATGTCACCCGGGGATAGTGTAGCTTCCCGTCAGTGAAAGAATTTTTCAAATCGGTTCAGTAGTTTCGGAGCCTATTTATTGCATACAAACAAACAAACAATCAAATCTTTCCTCTTTATAATATTAGTATAGATAAATAAACTAGCACAACTAGCATTCGTTGTGCTAGTTTATTTATCTATACGTGCCACTTAACAAAGCAAGTTTGTACTAGGACCTAAAAAAGTGTTTTTAGTAATTCTGCACTATAAGAACTTTAATGTAACACACTAGTAAATGATTAGAATTTTAAATTCTTACTTTATTTTTTTTCTTCAAAAATTTTGATTACCTGCGAAAAAGATGGCCGTGACTGATAAGCGCGGCCTTAATCATATTCAGTATTCATTTATTGACAAATAGAATAATATGTTATATGAAATTTTATCCTATAATAAAATATCTGAACATAAATATTTACCAGTTTCATATAAATCATATAAGTTTACCATGCTTACTAATTATAATATAAATTATATATCTAAGTGTTTCAAATATTTATGACTAATGGAGTGCGTTAAAAAAAGCTTCGCTGTGATTTGTTTAACTATTTCATAAATAAAAAATCAATCTGTAAAAAGTAATTTAAATTTACTGATAACGTTAAGTGGACTATAATTATATTATTTGTTGGTTTTAAAAGAGTGAGTAAGAGAGAGATTGATAATTGTATAATTTGTATACCAAGACTTTGTATTGTATACTTAGACATTGAAATAAAATATAAGTAGGTACACTTAATCGTTGTATCAGATGTTGAAGTAGCTGAGTATTTAGGAGCATAATAGTGTATTTTTACCCGACTGCCCAAGAGGAAGGTAAAGTAATGTTTTTCGGGTGTGTTTGTTTGTTTTTATGTTAGTATACTCGTATACCTCTTATAGTCCAAACAGATTGAACGATTCTCACGAGTGGGTTTTCTTTTTATATCCAGAATGTCATAGGATACTTTTTGCCGTCGTGTTTTTTGTTTTTATTTTAATAATATTACTTGATATTTTTAATACGGTATGCAGTATTTATTTTTATTCTAAAATCTTTCGTAACGTTTTAATATACAAACACTGTCGCGGCAGACGAAAAAGGCGTTTGATGGACTAACGTGAAAATTGTGGGCCGAACTGAAACAGGGGCACATATAACCTGACCTCTATTAATGTATAATTACCTGCAATGCTTATCCCCTAGCTAGGATAACTACGGAAATATAAACGAAAAACACGACAGTAAAAATAAACAAATGCACATAAAGCTTGTAAAAGAAAATTTAAAGTCCAATGGACCCTACAGTTACCTACAAAATATAATTAACGTCAAGTTAGGTTATTTTGTAAAATTTAACAACGAAACAAACAAAAATACCAAAGAAGAGACAAAGAAATCTTATTCTAGTAGGTGGTAGATACAAACTTAGGTAAGTACATAAAGAAAATCTAGTGACTTTTGAGCAAAAAGTCCTTTTGTACCAATTTGAAAAAATGCTTCGTAAGATTGCAGAAAAACAATAATGGACCGTAAGAATAACTTAGAAAACCATTCCAAATGTAACAATACATTTTTTGTACTGGTTCTAGAGAATTCCGCATTATATGAAAAGATTAGCAAATAATTTAGCTCGACGTTTTTGTCCTGTGATAGTCGATCAGAATTTTTTTCAAGTTCAAGGTTAACATTGATGTTAGTAAATTAAATAAAGTTTGAATGAGAAGTGACAATAGATGGAATAATGGAGTGGCGAAGTCAGTGATCAGGGGGGTTAGACAAGACCCACCTTCTGTTAGCTTTAACGCCTGCGGAAAGATGACATTGTTTGAAAATGACATTAGCTTGAGAGAAGTTATCTCAAGCTAATGTCATTTTCATACAATTTCATCTGTCCGCAGACGTTAACGCTAACAGAAAGTAGGTCTTGTCTAACCCCCCTGATCATGGATTGTTCTGTGTGTTGGATTTGTCTAACAGTTACGAAATGATTCTTCCTAAGTACATACATTACTCTATAGATTATGTATTTAGATATCAAAAGGCAAGTACTTATTACTATTTCTATAATCAACCATACTGGAAGCATCTTTTTGAAATATATTTGAATCCTTATCAATGTGGAATAATTACTATTGTTTATTATAAATAAATATAGCTAATAAGTTATAATTTTCCATATTTACGAGTACAAGCGTGCCGCTTATTTTTTTTGCAAATAGGTTTAATGATTGTACTATAAGTAATAATAATCTATATTATTGAAATGTTAAAACTATACTGTTCTTCGTACTCTCTGAATACGTTTAACTTGTGCCTTTTATTTTAAATGTGTAGGTTTATCATACTTCTCTTTGCCTATATTTTATGATGTGATATCAAATGTTTGCATGTATACAAACCATGTAATTATATAACATTACGTCTTTACACGTTTGTATCTTGAAATTTAATAGTAAATTTTATTCAAACTTGCAAAATATTTCTTAGCAAAATTATTCAGTTTTATAAACACAAATTTTGTTGCCGTAAACATAAGTTTGGCAGTAGACAAATAAAACAACTACTTGCATTATATAAATTTTGCATTATATACATTTCTCTAGATGTATTTTAACT
Source organism: Agriopis marginaria (assembly GCA_932305915.1). Taxonomy (NCBI): domain Eukaryota; kingdom Metazoa; phylum Arthropoda; class Insecta; order Lepidoptera; family Geometridae; genus Agriopis; species Agriopis marginaria. The sequence goes on along the minus strand of OW029920.1, from coordinate 17,821,334 downwards.
ATTAAGAATCTGTATCACTTAAAAATTTCGTAGCTTATTGTTTGAATTTACAATTCAGATATTCTGCGTGTTAGGTGCTCAAATTGCAAAATGTTAGTTTTCTTTAAAATAAAACAGAAGTAACGTCTGTTTCTCTAGCTAGATGTATTTTGTGAAATAGTAACGTATAAAATAAGTATATAATTTAGATTGTTGATAATACCTAATGCGTATAGATTTTGAAGAGCGTAAATAGTTCCATGACCTGGTATATACATTGAAAGAAATAATTTGTAATTTTTACTATGCTATATAGAATAGATACTTTTCAACTTCTAGAACTTTTACGCCAAATATGAAGAATAATTATAACTGGAATAAATCATTATATACTTAAGAACACAATCAAACATATGAAAAATTATTAAAAAAATATGCGAAAAATCATGTTTTGTGATATTTACTCGTAAATATCACAGTCAAAAGGTACAGGATAAACATTCACTTTTTCATCTTCCTACGAGTATAATGTTGTGAAAGAATTCAGGACGATATATATTTAAGTACAATCAATAACAATTCTAATGGGTTAAGCAATGAGTAAGTAGCTAAGTACTGTACTTATAATAACATTACCACAGTGCATTATCTCAAACCGAATCGGCTAAATTCATCATTAAAATACAAGCATATCGTGTCTTGTACAGTAGAATTTCAAATGACAAACTTCGAATCGAATGAACGACGCGACGTCATGACATTATCGTTGGAGAAAAGAGGAATATTCCGAACTCGGCAGCACGCAACAGTGCTGCCGCAGCACTACTCGTCCCCATACATTCTCTATGTTTATATGAGAATATACATTCCGAGGTTGCTGCCGCGGCATTGCTGCGTAGCTCGGGTCGCTCGGGATGTGTTCTCATATTAACCTTTAGAGAAAATTGCATGGGGACCAGTCATGTAGTGCTGCGGCAGCACTGTTGCGTGCTGCCGAGTTCGGAATCATACCTTTATTCCCACTATTCCTACGGTCTACACATCCAGTCCCAGGTTACCCAGGTAGTGCGAATTTTCTTCCCAGTATGACTATTAGTTTGGATGACTTATTTAAAATTCGTGTCTTTATCACTACGATATAATATCTTCTAATACAACCTGAGAAGAATAATACGAACAAAAATGACATGCCACCAGCGACACATTTGTAGTAAAATCTGGAACAATATTCTCACAATACTTCTGGTAGGAATACGTGGTGAATAGTGGAGAAATTCTGTGGACTCGTACGTATCCAGATCTAGGTTCAGGGGCCTTACGGCTAAGTGCAAGTACTTATCGATCGACAATTTTAAAGTTGAAATCGACAAAGAACGGTACTTGCACTAAAGTTATAAGATTATTTACGGGATATTTACCGTGATAAGGTTGTGGAATAAGCTCCCGATATACGACTAAGAAAGAGGGTAGATCGTTATGTCTGCACCTAACTTTTTAACTGTTCAAGCAACCACCCGCATTCTTCAGTCTTCCCGTGAACATGGTGCATGTCACTACGCCGAAATATCTGGAGCTATTTTGGAGCATTCCACAACATTACCACGATAAATATCCCGAAAATAATCATATAACTTTAGTGGACAACCGTGATAGTTTAAAACAGTGTGGCCCCTGCACTCCAATGCTTTGCTGAAGGTGCTGTGAGCGATGGCCACTAATCATTCCTTGCACTTCTTTAGTGATGTTCGCCCATACTTCAAGTGAACCAGTACATAATGTTATGTGTTAGGAAAATATTATAGCCATGTTACAGTTTGCGCTATTTGTTTGTTGAACCAGTTAGTGGCTAGATATGTTACAAATATATAAATGGTGAAATTATTTGTTGTGTTATTTAAATCCAATTCATAAAACCTCATCTCAAAGTATAGATAGGTAGGTACCTACCTATACCATTACCCGCTACTATTGGTTTCCACTAAGGACTTTATAACCCATGCAGTTTTTTTTTGTTTGGGTTTTTTTCTCCTTACTGAGGTATTTTGACCATGTCTTTATTTCATACTAGCTGCGCCCCGCGGTTTCACCCGCGTAGTGATGAAAAGCGGTGATGATAATGATGATAAAAATGAGCCTTTGTGTTAATCTGATGATGGACCTGGAAGGTGCGTACCTTCCAGGTCAATCATCAGAAGGGACCGACGTCAACGGTGGAGTTATTTGACAGCCCATCGGTGGTTTGTACTCACTAGTTCGTTTTAACCAGTACTTTATTGGCGTGTTTTTTTGAGTTTTTTTTTAACTGAATGTATTACAATGAGTCGGAAATAAAACTAAGTAGTCCTGGCACAACCAGTTTTCACGTTTATTACCCTGTTTTATAAGTTTATGGACAAAAATAAATAAGTTACCTCAACTATACAAAAACTTGCCACGTGTTTGTGCACAAAAAATGTATACTTACATAATCAAAGACCTACCCGTCGTCGTTCAGAGTCAGATAATTTTCTTATTCAATAATAGGTAATCTACTGGGAAAACAATTAAAATGTCACCATCATTATCATCAGCCAGAAGACGTCCACTGCTGAACATAGGCCTCCCCCTTTAACCTCCACACTGAACGACAGCCTGCCTTTTGCATCCACTGGATGCCAGCGACTCTCACTATGTCGTCGGTCCATCTAGTGGGAGGCCTACCTACGCTGCGTCTTCCGGTTCGTGGTCTCCACTCAAGAACCTTTCTTCCCCATCGGTTATCGGTTCTTCGAGCGATGTGGCCTGCCCATTGCCACTTCAACTTGCAAATTTTAACAGCTATGTCGGTGACTCTGGTTCTTTGGCGAATATCCACGTTTCGGATTTTATCGCGCAAAGAAACTCCGAGCATAGCTCTCTCCATTGCCCGCTGAGTGACTCTGAGTTTTTCCAAAAAGTAAAATACATAAATTAAAATGTAATAGGTACCTACTAATGGACATGGGAATTAAAAAAGAGTAGGAATATTTACTTGTCTTGCAAATTTTAACGTTAAATTTCTTTTTTTTTATTTATTAGTTGTCGAGACTTTAAAAAATTTGCAGTATATCCTTCATACTCTACCGACGAAAGACATTTTTTTTTTCAAATATCGTGGGTGAAACCGCTGGCACAGTGTCTATTATGTCTTCTGTGCCAGTACTATATAATAATGAAGAAGAAAAAAAAGCAAGTTTCGATTTCACGTGGGAGACTCATGGCATGCAGTGTTATCATGAAATGCCTTGTTTAACATTGCCACTCGAAAAAGGGCGAATAAAACTCTTTTTAGTCACATAATTGAATAAAAACATTTCGAATTTAGAACAAGCATTCGAATTATGAGAATTAATGTATAAAAGAATCAATAAAACGTGATGAATGTACCTACTGGCAGTACTGGCTGACTGAATGGAGTTACGTATTCCAATTTAAATTAAGAAAAAATATTCCATCAATTTAAGTTAGTTTTATTTTGTTATTGCGGTTGTTTTGTCACTGGAAATATAAATAAAATACTACTATTTATTTTTTCGCAGTCAATGGTAAAAAGTAGAAAACATTTTAATTAAAAAAAAGTCATCTTGGTCCTTGTATGCCGCTCCGCTCAGGATTCTGCTCTAGAATCCTTCGCTGCTCTAGGGATCCAACTTAATTCCTCGAATTAAAATCCTCTTTTCACGTGTTTTTTGTCTACTATTTTACCTATTGCTTTTTTACCATATCCACATCAAAATAAGTTCATTCTATCGAAACAAAACAAAAATATTGTTTATTATCCAACACATTATCGGGAAGGAAGACTAATGCTGCAATAAAAAAAAAATAGAAAAACAAAGACTCATTATACATTATTTTCCTAAAATTGTGTATTTTTGTATTAATGTGTAGTAATGGTGGATCATTATTTATTAATTGTTGGTGAACATGCTCGAGTGCGGATAATGTGTTTTTACAGCATAATATGTAGGTAATATTAAAGCGGGTTATCCAAAAAAATAATTCAATTCAATTCAAATTCAAATTGTTTATTTCAAGTAACCATGGACTCAGACTTAGCAATATTCGGACAAAGAATTAGGTATAAAAACAATTGTAAAAATGTCAGTGGAAAGTCAAAATAAAATTAACATACCATACAATGTCAAATATTAATAACAAACAAAAAATAACCTAGACCAAAAAAATAATATTTATTTGTCACATGAAATTTTATGTACTTAACAAAAAATATAAAAGCCACAGAAATAAAATACATAATATATAAACCGGCCAAGTGCGAGTCGGGCTCGCGCACTGAGGGTTCCGTACCACCACAAAATTCAATAAGGTCATCCAAGTAACCGAATTACCATTTATTGTTCAGGCTTAACGCCTTCCAAAATAGTCGAAGCAATTAGTACGGACAGACGGAGTACGAGTTATATTCTGCGGGTGGAAGAAATTTTCGCAAGTGCTGTTTGAGGTTTACTGGTCAGGGTCCGAGGGCCCCCTGAGCTTGAGGGCCCCGGTGTACCACCTAGCCCTCCGATAGCTACGCCACTGCATATTGTAGGGTTTTTTGTGTCCATCTATCTGATCAAACGTACGCGCGTCCATCCTCTACTTCTTACATCGCGTATGAAGTCGTAGGACGTCCACTGCTGGACATAGGCCTCCCCCATCGATCTTCAAAAGGGCCGGTTGGAAGCGGCCTGCATCCAGCCTTTCCCTGCGGTCTGTTTTAGATCGTCTGTCCATCTTATGGGTGGACGTCCTACGCTGCGCTTACCGGTCCGTCATTCGCGGGCGTCGGCTAGTAAGCAAATACAATAAATATTAAGAGTCATCAGCACGCCGAGAGAGCTGATAAGGCACTCTTGGATGTATAATAAAACTCGCAAGTAATATTGCTTAATATGTTGAAATCTCAGATAAGTAGTACAAGTGTTAACAAATAATGGGCCTATTATTTACCGCAAAACTATAAAAGGCAGTTACACACTTTCTGAAGATTACTTATTCCAGTAAACGCACTTTAATATAATTATTTATATTTATTTATAACCGTGTGCTAGGTTTAACTAATGCCTACCATAAAGAGAGACATTAGTGTCAGTTATCTCAAAATTATTCCCGATTAGATAAATCGTAATGGATTTTATAGATCATAATAAAGATTTATTCTCCATTTACCTATGTTAATGTCATCACAGAAAGTTATAAAAGCCTTCAGTTCAACATTTTCTGTTTCTAATTTGAACGTGTCCTTTTGAAGTTGTAAGTGCTAAAGTGCGGAGCTTTCAAATTAATACCAGGGCCTTACGCCCAACTTCTTACGCGGTCTCAAACTAACGTAACAGCGCAATTAGGAAAATCACACGAACGTGAACCGATACGGTTTGCGGTCGCGCTAAACAGAAAACAGCTAGGCGGGGCAATGATCCCAGCATTCTGGAGACTCTGCCGATTGCCGGTGGCGATGTGTTCAACTGAGTAAATTTTTCAAAATTCAAATTATTTATTTGTCAGAACATGGTAGGTACACATACATAATATATAAAGTAGCATACATGGTCGTAAGAATGGAGACGTATATCATGTCCTTGCCTGTTACAGCGAACAAATGTTAGTTTTTTTATATATTTTCAGTCATTCATTTACCTACATAGTTTCTCTGTAAATATTACATTTTTAAATTGCGAGTGTCTACTTATGTCATATCACTTTCTTAAATTAGATTGTTAACACTGTTTAAATTACTCTTATGTCTTTAAATCCACATTTACCCGTACTTACACGTGTTGAATCATTTGACAGTGTTTCTAAGCAAAATAAGGCTTCCATCATTATCTTCGAAGACCGTTTGGTTTTGGCTACTCCTTGGCTATTTTTGTCACAGATTTCATCTCACCACTTGTAGGGCATCTGGCCTTTATAAGTATAACGATTGCGTTTTATTTGTCAGACTGCAAGATGAGTCTTAATATAAGAGATCGAGTCGAATCTGATTCTGAGTTGGAGAAAAGTAACCAAAAGCCTGAGGACTTTCTGTGTGCTGATAGAAACATGGTGTGCAAAGAAATACTGACTCAAGATGTTGCTAAGATGGGAAACGGAGAATCGGAAGCCCATCTTTACGTGAATAAGGTAAGAATATCAAGGAAAAACACTATCCCCACGAGTAAAAATTCGTGGGGGATAAGTAGTGTTTTTCCTAAGATGTGTTTTAGATGTTTGATCAGAAACATACATGGCCGAATTTCAGACAGTCAAAGTACAGAGTGCGTGTTTCCAGTAATACTATGCTAATATTATAATGCCATTGTTTTTGGATATCTTGGTACCTTCAAGGACCTCAGTACCTACCCGGTAGATACTCGTGCGTTACGTACTCATTACGATTTCTATATTGGTAGGTATCTTAGATGGGTTCATTCCAATAAAAGTATCAAAAGTATATCAGCTAGATAAATATTTCCTTAAATTATTATTTATTTTAAAGTATTTTCTGATACGTTTTTAATCATTTGTGAAGTACCGAACATTGTACTGCGTTTTTCAGAATCTGTCTTAAAGTCTTATCTAGTAGCGTTTAGGTACAATCTAATCCGCTAAAATCGCAACACTTCGAATCAATGAAAAAAGGATGAAGTGTGATGAATCACTGTAAAAGCAATCAGTTTACAATATTAGGGATATTTAAATCTGATTTATTTGCGTTATAGCCCAGTGGCTATTGAATCGGCGCCTTGGCAAGTCACAATGCGACCCGTCGCGCTTCGTAGAGCTTTGTAGAGACTTCTTTTGGCTGACTACGAGAAACAAACCTCTACAGTGGTAGGACTGGTAAAGTTATATGAACAGCTAGTGAATATTAAATACATTTTGGTGGAGTTTGTAACTTAAATACTTCAGTGAACAAAAGTGAAAATAAAAGACGACTGTTTTCAGCTACTCGATTAGACGTGTGTTGGACGTATGTGAAACGTATGTGAATTGTTTTAGGCATTGATGTAAGTAACATTTTAGGTGTGTATTATACAAAAACGATCCAAATTCTTTGGTATTATATTTCCTAATAGTTCGGAATCAGAATCAGAAATCATTTAATTGTAAAAACTGTGTACAGAAGATGGTAAAAACAATGTAGTATCAACAGTCTGCCCTTTACGAGCGTACAATAACTTAAAGTAAGTAGGTATTATGCTAACTTAAAATAACTGGTTTATAAAGTTATTCTAATTATAATATTAACAATAAAATTGTAATTATAATATTAACAATAAAAATTTAATTAGTCACCAAAATATTCCTTCAACTTTTAATATCTATCCTTTGGAAATAAGCCATGATTTTATTTTCGTTTTGAATTTGTTATCGCTTAACATTTTCATATCAGTAGGTAACTTATTATAAATCTTGAGTGCCATTACATATGGACTATTATGGTATATACTATTGTTAATTTGTGGCATGAAATTATTATATTTTTGTTTAGTTCGTAAAATATCAGTACGACTCGATTTTGTTTTAAAAATATAAGACCAATAACCGAGCAGTTAATATGAGAAATCTGAAAACGAGTTTTTATTAAATAAATTAAATATTATAGGTTTGCGTCTGTCACCATCTCGTCTGATGTAAGCGATGATGCGATCTACGTTGGAGCACGCTTGCCTAAAGCAAATATCTCAAATATTTAGGCTATACTTACCATGTTCTTGACGTTTATTATGATGTATATATGATGCGGTCAACGATGTAGCACGCTTGCCTAGTATAGAAGAAATCGATTCACCCGCGACTTGAAGACATTGTTTCGATTTCAAATAAACAAATCAATATAAACATTGACCTTTACCACCATTACGAATGACGTATGACGACCAAGGTCAGAGGCGGTCAAGCCGTGATAGCAATAGCACAGGGGTGAAAGTGGCAAAGCTTCGGACTGTAGTCTGTAGTCAAGTGGACTAGTGGTCAGTAGTAAGCCTCGATGTAGGTGCGACACTCGGGGCACGTCTCGATCGTGGTGTATTTCAATAATTAAATACGTAGGTCATCATCATCATCAGCCAGAAGACGTCCACTGCTGAACATAGGCCTCCCCCTTTAACCTCCACACTGAACGACAGCCTGGTACGTAGGTACTTACATTCAATATAATATTATGTTAGAATTGTATTTGTTGTATTTATCTAGGTTATATGTATCTTGAAAAACTTTAGTGTTTTTGTTTATTTTCTTTTTGTCTTTTATAAGGTGTTTTTGATGCACGCCTACGTACCATTTGTGCCAACCTAGTGGATAACTGGTAGAAAATGTTTAGCATTAAGTCCTCTATTTGTACATGTCTACATAATTTGTAAGTGTGCAATAAGGAATTAAATAAATAAATAAAATTAAATAAATAAATAAATGTTTTCCGTTAGCAAGACTGTAAGCATGAAATACAACGCTTATAAGGCAACTAATTTTATTTGTATATATGTCGAATTTCTAGTGTAATTCCGCTACTACGTCGTTTCGAGTACAATAAGGATTTTGGTAAAACTATTTTCTGTATAGATAATTGTGATTCTAATTTGAACCTACCGGAAAGAACCGGTTAGAAGCGGAATTACACTAGAAATTCGACATATATACAAATTAAAAATGGACTTCCGCAAAGTAACGCCTGATTCAATCAACTAACTAATTTTATATTGAATGCAAAGTTTTACTGTTGTTACCATCGATCTATATGTACTACGTACGTTGTTACTTATTTTACTGTTGTTACTTAATGTACCTGCACCTATTTTTGTACGCATTTGTAGACTTTTGTCATTGGTTTGTTCCGTCATTGAGTTAAATGTAGTTTTCCTGATTTCTAGAAGTTGTTGTTGTCAATTATCACCTGCAGTTATAAATCTTTATTTCTAATTCCTAATCTAATGTACATACTTACATTGGTGTAAGTAATCATAATTTTGTTGTTCATAATCAAATAATCAAAGTTTTAAAACCTTTGTGTTTTGACTATTTCGATACTTTTCCTCTAAGTATAAAACTTTTATAAATATGGATACATTATTGCATTCTGTAACGCCTATTCACACAAGGTTATGTTTTCTAGAAACGCCTGTGAGTTTTGCGTTAGCTAACTTTACCAACACACAGATCGTGTAGCAGTCAAATCATATTATCAAATCTTTTATTTGCCAGAATAATATAGTAGGACACAAACATACAGAGCAACATACAGTGGCGTATCAACAAAATATGTAGGTATTTCATGTCCATGCTAGGTGCGGCGTACAATAAAATTGTGGGATTTTTTAAATTAGTTGATATATTATGTTCTAAGTTAATAAAATATATCTATGTTAGAATATTGTCAGAATCGATTATTTTTGATTAGAGAAAAAAATAATCACCAAATTTAAAAAACCGACTTCACAAAATTAGTTTAAAATACGCAATTTCTTTACTTGGATGTGTCATCCAAGTAACAAAATATTCCATTTATTTTGATTCCAAGCGAAACTAATAAACCGATTAATTAAATTTCTATGGGACCAATAGAAAAATAATTTTCGAAAACGGTTCATAAATGACAGAGTTGTGACAGGAAAAAATTATTGAGAACCCCGTCCTTTTTTGAAGTCGGGTTTTTTTTTGACAATTATTAAGATGCTGTTAAACTTCAAACAGCTCAACTAATTGAGCCTCACAGTAGAATTTAGGCGCTGAGTTGAGCCTTGGAGATTTCTTATTCTAATCTACACAACTATACTAAACGCATTACCATCTGAGTCGTCAGGTCATTAATAATTGCTCATCTCATCTCGCTCGCACCCAAATGTCATATCTGTCTATCTCGCTCGCACTAACAGGTCTTATGGTATGACGTTTATTGCTCGACGACTCAGTTGGTAACGCGATCACTATAGTTGCGACTACGGGGAAAAAAAGTCCAAACGGCTCTACTAGTTGAGTCTCGCAGTAGATCCTAGGGTCCTAAATGGTTATATTGTATTCCCAGATGCCACCACACTGCTCGGACACGCTACTGCCGGAGGCGCCGCGAGTGAAGCTACAGAGGACGACGTCTCTGGACGACCACGATGGAAACGAACACCATGAGTGCAGCTACGACTATGTTAGCTATGGTATAGGTATTTCAAGTTCTTTATTTTATTTCAAGTATGGTTTTCTTTTTATGCCTAGTTATAATTAAAAAGCATTTATGTACCTTTATACTTATAGGTATGCTAGTGGCACGCCCCGGCTTTGCACGGGTATATATATATTATAGCCTTTGTCACCCGGGGATATTGTAGCTTCCCAAAAGTGAAATAAATTTTCAAATCGGTTCAGTAGTTTCGGAGCCTATTCAATGCAAACAAACAAACAAACAAACAATCAAATCTTTCCTCTTCTTCTCTATCTCTTCTCTACATAGTATAAATTGAAGTCGCTTTCCGCGTCTGTCTGTATGGCCGCAAACTCCTCCTAAACCACTCAACGGATTTTGATGCGGTTTTCACTATCAGTTAGATACATTTTCAAGGAAGATTTATATATATAACTAGCGACCCGCCCCGGCTTCGCTCGTAAATTACACCCGTGCGAAGCCGGGCGGGCGGGTTGCTAGTTATAATATAAGTATAGATTAAAATAATGACTTACAATACTTACATGGCAAGTGTCTTTATTAACAAAACAAATTGCAAGTATTTTTTTAATTTTTTATTTATTAACTTTGTACACAATACAGTTTCTACTATATTGTTGCACCAAAAAACCACAGTTGGTTTGACATGGTGCTCACATTCACCGCGCACTTACAAAATAAAAAATAAAAATAGCTAACAAGTTAGACTGCCCATAGACCGTTGAAGGTCTAAACACAATCCAATCGCCCAAGCCCACTACCAGTTGACAGCGTACCCAGCATGCTGGCAGCATTACCACGCTGAATGGCAATGCTTGTGCGTTAAGACAGAAACACGCCAGCATTTTGGTCATGGTCAATTGCTCATGATACTTGTATCTATAGGAACTAGTAAATGTTCGTAGGCCCAGTGGCTAGCTCTAACGTCAGATGAAGGCCTACGACATGGGTTCGCGGTTGTTATTGCACAAACAACCAGGCAATAAAAATTATCAGAATTGCAAATAACAAATTGCGTAATAATACAGCAGAACGGAACTCCGTAGTGACAATACTGCGTAAGTGCGTATGGTTTCTTTTCAAAATATATTTTTTCCAAATTTTCACTATCAATAGTTGAGTTGTTTGGAGAGTGTGCATCGGATCTGCATGACCTAATTCTCTCATTTCTATTTTTCTATCGTACTGTCAGTGCAGGCAGGAAAAGACGACACCGCTTCATGGTTGATATTCGGAAGCACTTTGATTCCATTTTATTATGCGAACTGCTAGTCTGTGGAAAGCGCTACCTGAATGGGTGTTTCCCGATGGTTACAATCTGGGTGTCTTCAAATCGCGAGTGAATCGGTTTCTTCTAGGCAAGCGTGCTCCATCGTAAGAAGGGTTGCCAGACACCCGGGAAATCCGGGATAGTCCCGGAATTAGGTGTCTTGTTCCATGTCCAGTAATTTCACTTTACTATCCCGGAATTCGGGAATACTAGGAGTTTTCACTAGCTTTAGGACACCAAACTACGCACGCGCATTTTCCGAACTGCGCGGTTTTAACGTTAGTTTGAGACCGCGTAAGGAGTTGGGCGTAAGGCTCCTGGTCAAAAAGTAAAGTAACCATACCGGTCCATGTACTAACGCCGTTTCTAACCGCAGAAATGTCCAGGAATTGATAAGCCAGGATCTGGCAACCCTACGGGAGTATAGCTAAACAGACGTGACGGATTAGGTTGACGGACCGCCGTCCAAACAACTGGAGAAAATTTTCTCGTTCTCTCGTTGGTCAGACGGCGGTTCTGCTTACCAAATCCCCGCGTTTTTTAGTACTGGTAGACCCGCATCATGGTGAGTTGGCGGACAAACGCAAGCCTATTAAGTTATTGAAGTAGTTTGCTTGCGGAAAGTGTGAATCTGTATTTCCCATTCCAGCAGATGCAGTGTTCAGCTCGCTGGTGGTGGCACCGCAGGTGGTGAGCGTGTGGCGCGGCACCTGGGGCCTCATGGAGCTGCGCCCCGACCTGTTCCCGCACCTGCAGATATTCCTGCTCGGGATCATCTTGCACGTCTGCTTCGCCGTACTCAGGTGAAAACCTTCTACAACTAAAACGGGGCCTGTGTTCGTATCGATATTTACGTGGTATTTTTTTCAGAATTTACTGAAAGCGCCATTTGAAGCTAAACAGCAGTATTTAAGACACATTAAAGAAAAAAAAACTTCCCTTTTCTGTTTTAAGTAGTTACGTAGATTCTTTATCATCGTGCCAGACCGGTCGAAGAACCAACTTTGTTAACTTGGTAATGAACAGAAATTTATCACCGACTCGCACTTGGCTTGTAGAGTGTGTACTATAACTGTGCCAAGTTTGACGCTTGTACGTATTACGGTTTTTACATTAGAACAAATACAGTTTTTTTTTATAAATTGCTTGCGTTTGACCACCATCACGCCTGATGTTAAGCGATGTTTTGTTGTACGGGGACTGTTGTTAATTTTAACTTTTTGACTGTATTATTATTTCTTAAAAAGAAAGGACCCGGGTATGTCCTAAAACTGCGACCAGAACCACCGGAGGATGGGCAGCAGCGTCCTGTTAGTACACGGTGAACGTACTGCGATCTCCAAGCCGCCTGCCAAGCATGGGGATTATGGCAACACCCCTCTCTAAGAGGGAGGCCTTGTTCAGCAGTGGACATTTAATGGCTGATAATGTATGTATGTATTATTTCTTAGTTAATCCGCCATAACATTACATATTCAGTGAATGTTTCAACTGGCTATCTATTACGATTCGAAAGATACAGCCGCTAAAAGGTAGGAAAGTCGGACGGACAGACATACAGACAACGTAGGCTCAGTAATAGGGTCCCGATTTTACCTTTTGGATACGGAACCCTAAAATGCACTTATCCACACTCCCTAGAGAAATGCCCTTCCCCCTGCCTGTACCTGGTCGCCTTTTTTTTTTACATCGGACTAGGCTAACGTTTGACCGCGATCTCGCCTGATGGAAAGCGACGATGCGGTCGAAGATGGAGCACGTTTGCCCAGTAATAACCTATTAACCCTAGACTTCCCTCATAACCAAGTGTCGTTCACAGATCCCATCTCCTTTCGCGGGCCGCCGGGCCGGCCGGGCAGTCCGTGCCGGCCGGCAGGTGGGCCCGGGAGCGCGTGCTGTCCCGAGGGTACACGTACATCTTCATCCTCGCCAACATCATGCACTGGCGCGGCGGCTGGGGGCTCTTCGACGGCGCCGTGGCTTACACGGTGCCGGACTCCAACCACCCACACAGGTACATGATCTATAAGGACAACTGCCTTGCACAAAGTTGTCCCATAAAGTTTCTCAATCAAATTCATAATGAATTTCAATGTACTTTTTTATTATTGAAACTGACGTGGTTTTCACACATTTTATTTATATTACACGGGAATTACTCACGTAAGATTAAGCCGGTTACTCCCGACTATAGTTTCAACCGCATTAGACGGCCTTTTTCAAGGTGAATGCGCGCGCGCGGCTGCGTCTCGCTTTGCACTACGGGCCGCCGCGCGGCGCGCACGTGATGACACCGGCTGCTTGTCGGGTGCGGGGGTGGGGGTGCGTAGAGAAATATGTTCTGGACTGGAGCTCTTCCTCACTCGAATCTTCCTGTGTGTCGGGAATCCTCCAGCACGCGGAGCTCACCACGTCGCCAGCATTCTTACTGTCACTCACACGAACTCCATGAAAGCACGGCTTCCAAGTCGGTGGCAGGTTCCATCCTCCATCCCTATTGAAGGTTGGACGTTGACTGATCTCGATGGCTTCTCTGACTTTCCGGGGCACAAAGAATTTCTCCCGTGCCAGCTTTTTCACTCTGTCGAACCTGATATAATGCTGTACGCCGGAGCCCAGAGAATGTTCTGCCACCGCGTATATGCTCCGTGAGCCACGTTCCTCTTTGTTTCGCCGACGTAACATTTACCGCAATCGCAGGGGATCATATACACACCGGTGAAACGTTCACCAAGTGAAGCTTGGTGAAGTTCTACCTAGCAGTGGATAGGTGTTTCAAAGGAAAGAGTTTATGATAGTATAAGTTAAGATTTAATGAGCAAGCGAATGAATTTACAAGTCAGACAGAGGGTCGTGAACTCGGAAGGTGATGGCGATAAAAAACGTGTTGGTCCCTTGTTCAGAGACTTAGCTTGAAGAGCTGGGGCGCCGATCGCTGCGTGGCTCCACGCGGCTCGTGGCACGTAGGATGTCAGCAGGGCAGCGTAGCGACGAGACAGCTCCGTGTAGTTTTCAGAGCGTGGCCGGAGTGCGGTCAACGTGGTAGTTGTTTGGAACGTGGCCGGAGTACGGTCAACGTGGTATTTGTTTGGGACGTGGCCGGAGTGCGGTCAACGTGGTAGTTGTTTGGAACGTGGCCGGAGTACGGTCAACGTGGTATTTGTTTGGGACGTGGCCGGAGTACGGCCAACGTGATGGCGAGCGCCGAGCTGGGGCGTGGCCGGAGTACAGTAGAGCCCGATTTAGAGTACGGGGCTAACAAGATTTTAATTATAAGTTTAAAGGTTATTTCTGAACGACTTTCACACGGAAGAACTGCTGCACGAATGACCCAGATTTTTAGTTCGGGTTCTATAAATAACATATTCCTTCTAGAAGGAATATGATATTTACATACCCGCTTTCTTTTTAAATGCAGTTTAATATTTCCGTGGTTTAGAACAATGATTTTTTGCTTAACGAAATGAAACTGACTGACATTACGTCAATCACCTTCATTCTGTCAACAATGTTTATGTCATAGTAGTGACCTTTTTTATTCATTAAGTTTGGCTTCTAGCGTATGTGCCATTTGCCATGTATTAAGAAGTAGGTAACGATCATGGAACGTTACACCGGGAACCCCCAAAGGGTCTCTATCTTTTGGAGAGCAGAGCAGCTGTCTCAGTTGCCCTATAGGACGGAAGATCGTCTTGATGCTGTACCTCCGGCGTAACAAGTTTCCGATACTGTCCGTCACTCCTTTAACATACGGCAAAAACGCTGTTGCTTTCTCTACCGATGTCCGACGTATCCCGGTCGTCGCGTTTGCAATACGCCAGCTCTGCTTCCAACTATAACCATTGCTATTCAGCACATCTGATATGGTTCAGCTCAGTATCCAGGTATTCGTAATTGCAGAGTTTCAACGCTCTGTTAATAAGTGTCCGTGGTACTGATGCTAAATGTGCTGGGTGAAATGTACTTAGTGGGCGAATTTTAAAATCTAGATAATAAATATACCAGAAACCAGATTACAGTCAGTATAATTATTATTATGTCAGACAGATATGAAATAAAATATAGTGTAAATGCTATATCGATACTTATGGGACTTATGCGCATTTCATGGCGTTATTGAGAGTTGTGGTCAAATGGAGAGAAGAATTGAAAAATCAATATTATTTTACTATAATAGATATTATGTATTTAGGTACTAAGAAAGTATTTACAAACAATAAACATTAATATATATAATACAAATAACAACGCTTTTTTCGTATAGTCTGTTATTTTCGTGTTTCATTTTCGCTGCTCCATTATTTTATTTTATTTTAAATACAAGGTGTTAGAAAGTGTCCACTGTTTATTGCTTATGAATGATGTATTGTTGTCGTTATTTGGAGTGAATGTGATGCTACATAGAGTGTATCATTGTATGGACAACAAGGCAACCAAAGTCAAGTAGTTTTGACGTTTTAGGGAGTTCGTCGTTAAATTGAGTGTCGTTATATAGAGTTTACACTGTGTGTAGTAGGTATTTAGTAGTAGGTTAGTGGAAGGTAGTTACAATCTGGGTGTCTTCAAGTCGGGAGTGAATAGGTTTCTTCTAGGCAAGCGTGCTCCATCGTAGGCCGCATCATCGCCTAACATCAGACGAGTTGGCGGCCAAGCGCAAGCCTATTTATAATTTAAAAAAAAAGGTAAAATCTAATAATATATACATCTAGGATGCCACCTTTAAAGGCATCATCATCATCAGCCAGAAGACGTCCACAGCTGAACATAGGCCTCCCCCTTTAACCTCCACACTGAACGACAGCCTGCCTTTTGCATCCACTGGATGCCCGCGACTCTCACAATGTTGTCGGTCCATCTAGTGGGAGGCCTCCCTACGCTGCGTCTTCCGGTTCGTGGTCTCCACTCCAGAACCTTTCTTCCCTATCGGTTATCGGCTATGTGATGGTAAAACTGTTATGTGCAGGCCGGTGGTGATAGCGGCCTTCACCATCCTGTTCTACTTGACCACCGTGACTCTCCGCTCGTCGCGCAACTTGCTCGCGTCGCCGTACTTCCTCGTCACCGACGGCAAGGAGCCCACCTACATCTTCACCACCAGGTTCAATACAAGCGTAAGTGTTTATTCACCACTAGTCAGTGTAATGGACCCAAGATGGACAGACGACCTAAAAGAGACCGCAGGGAAACGCTGGATGCAGGTCACTTCCAACCGGCCCTTTTGGAGATCGATGGGGGAGGCCTATGTACAGCAGTGGACGTCCTATGGCTGAAATGATGATGATGATGAGTCAGTGTAATAATGGTCACATTACTGACCACAACAACTATAAAACTCCGCGCGTCGCACCACTTGTTCAACATTGCTTTCTACCTACATCTTCACCAAGTTCAATAATAGTGTTTAGTATTAATTCCTAATATCAGAATCAGAATCAGAAAATCTTTATTGTATAAACTGTGTACATGGATGGTAAAGTAAGTTAGTAAAAGTATCAACAGTTTTGTCCATCACGAACATACAATATTTCTTATAACTAAGTAGTTACAATTAGTTACATCTTTATGTATACCTACTACTATATTACAATTTCAGAGACACAATAATAAATAAATATAACTAATAATAATACTACTATAATGCTACTACATTACTACATTAGGTTTACCTACTATTACAAGCTACGCTGTGCAACTCCTGACGTTAGGGCAGATTCTGCAATGCGCTATCGTACTGATTTTTTTTATTTGTCTTATGGAAAAGCTGAACATAAATAAAGGTGAACACTGGAAACATAAAGGTAAGCCTTAAGTTATTCTAAGAGTTAAATGATTATTAACGGGATATTAAAGAAAGAGAAAAAAAAAGAAGAAAGAGGGAAAAAATAAAGAAAGGGTAGATCGTTATGTATGTACCTAACTTTTAAACTTTTCGACCAACCACCCGCATTCTTCAGTCTTCCCGTGAACATGGTGCATGTAACTGCGCCGAAATATCTGGAGCTCATTCCACAACCTTACCACGGTAAATATCCCGTTAGTAATCATATAACTTTAGTGAACAACCGTGATAGTTTAAAACAGTGTTTTATTCTAAGAGGTAAGCATTTTAATGTCTTGCTAGACAGAGAGCGCACTATACTTACCATATTCCTACAAACTTCATCAGACATAACTTCTGAGTACGCCATACAAATTCCAAACTGACAACTTCAACAAAACTGGAAACTATATTTTTTTTCTTCTTTTCACTTTGCGGGAAAACACCACAGCATCCCATTCTAATCCGTCATAAAAATTTATATCGAAACTTTATGAAATATATCTTCAGTATGCATTTTATTTTCAACTAGAGAAAGGAGTTGATAAACAAGTTTTATGAGTTGGACAGCATTTAGAAAACTTCGTCAAGTCTTCTCGTCGTCCAAATCTATAGTAAAACCACATAATTAAATAACTATTATTTTATTATGTGGTAAAACGCCCGGCAGCCAGATGAAGCGGTACATTTCGATACAACAGACGTATTTATTGTTATTCCAATTATCTTTTCTCCTCATACCTATTGTAGTAACAATAATGAGCGTAAGTATTGCTTAATATTGTTAGTACAGAATAGTTATGAGTTATTGTGATACTTAGGTACAATTTTGTTGACGTTATATAGGTAGGTACTGTAACTTGACGCTTATGGCTATATGTGGCAAAATTAGGAAGCAGTTAGTAGCGGACGCCAAAAACAGCTTCTAAATACAAATTTACACAAGTCTATAAATCCAGCGCTGTCTAGACCATAGGTAGATTCACAGCAGATTTTACAAACAATATTTTTTTATAACTTCCTTTAAATAAAATCTTCATTCGAGTTATTTGTGTCCGGGTTCTTCGGAAACGTTTTGTTGCGACTTGTTATCGTCCGTCCACAGTGCATTGGCATTTGGCGTTGTCTAATTTCGAACCCTGTTCGCATAGAGATCTGTCAGAACTACTTTACATTCAGCTGTAAGGATTATTCCTAAACGATCGAAATATTTTTTCAATGAAGCAATATTCGTAATTGCAGTAGTAGGCAGGACCTAAAATAAATAAATGATTAAATAAATATTAATATAATCTATACTAATATTATAAAGAGAAAAGATTTGATTGTTTGTTTGTTTGTTTGTTTGCATTGAATAGGCCGAAACTACTGAACCGATTTGAAAAATTCTTTCACTGACGGGAACGTACACTAAAACGAAGCTGGGGCGGACCGCTAGTATGAATATAAAATAAATAAATATGAATATGACCTCTAGAGATATCGAGTTGTATGATGAAGATGTCCAAATAGAATCTTCCGTTCTTTCTGTTTCCATACCCTAACAGGGTGGGTCATATGCATTATATGTTATTTAAGATGTTTGAAACATTATTTAGGATTTGCGATTCATTACAATAGAATATTATCTATATCTATACTAATATTATAAACAGGAAAGATTTGATTGTTTGTTTGTTTGTTTGCATTGAATAGGCTCCGAAACTACTGAACCGATTTGAAAAATTCTTTCACTGTTGGGATGCTGCACTATTCCCGGTTGACATAGGCTATATATCCCAGCTTCGCCCGTGCGAAGCAGGGGCGGCCTACTAGTTTATTAATAACTCCATAGTTACAAGTCAAACTTCGCCAGTACACTTACTTACAACAATGTAAGTACATAACCTTAAATAAAAAATATTTTAATAATATTATTATTGTCAGTCCATCTAATTAAATCCTGCATGCGTACATTGTAGTGGTATGTAAGAATCGACGACAATAAAGACCTCATTGAAATTAGAGCTCGATTATGAACAAAAAAAAATATGTAAGCGATTTTAGCGGATTTTATTTGAATATTTATCAAATCAAAACAAATTTGTTTATTGAAATTAGTACAATAATTATCATGTGTCGAACAAATTTTACATCTACCGATGTATGTACAAACAATAATTATATCTACACTAGCGACCCGCCCGCCCGGCTTCGCACAGGTGTAATTTACGTGCGAAGCCGGGGCGGGTCGCTAGTTATATATATAAACCTTCCTTGAAAATGTATCTAACTGATGGTGAAAACCGCATCAAAATCCGTTGCGTGGTTTAGGAGGAGTTAGCGGCCATACAGACATACAGACAGACAGTCGCGGAAAGCAACTTCAATTTATACTATGTAGAGACTTATAATGTCTCTCAGATGCCTATGCTAATGTGATATAGGCATCTCATCATCATCATCATCAGCCAGAAGACGTCCACTGCTGAACATAGGCCTCCCCCTTTAACCTCCACACTGAACGACAGCCTGCCTTTTGCATCCACTGGATGCCCGCGACTCTCACAATGTCGTCGGTCCATCTAGTGGGAGGCCTCCCTACGCTGCGTCTTCCGGTTCGTGGTCTCCACTCCAGAACCTTTCTTCCCCATCGGTTATCGGTTCTTCGAGCGATGTGGCCTGCCCATTGCCACTTCAACTTGCAAATTTTAACAGCTATGTCGGTGACTCTGGTTCTTTGGCGAATATCCACGTTTCAGATTTTATCGCGCAAAGAAACTCCGAGCATAGCTCTCTCCATTGCCCGCTGTGTGACTCTGAGTTTTTCCAAAAGGCCAACAGTTAAGGACCACGTCTCAGTACCATATGTCATCACTGGCAACACACACTGGTCAAAGACCTTCGTCTTGAGGCACTGTGGTATCTTGGACGAGAAGAGGTATCTTGGACGAGAAGATATAGGCATCTGCGCTCTTATAATACCTGTTTTAAGTGTGTACCAGCTAAAACAGTCACAATTATAACGCAAAATATAGGTGTCGTACAGAATTAATATTAAAGAATTTAACAAATTTGATAATTGATCGTATCATAACCATGATGTCGATGGCCATGACCTCAGATCAGGCAAACAAGGGAGATGTGGCAAAGTGGCGTGGAGGTATCTGGCCTAAATCAGGCTTGATGCCTATTTAGTCGAACTCACCCAGCAGACGCTATGTTTTGCATGTCGTTACTACGAATAGTTTCTTAGTGTGCGTGAAATATGCGTGAGTTAGTCGTACAGTTTTTGCGCGGTATAGTGAAAAAAAATTTACTAAACATGGAGACATTTGAACATGGAAGATAATAGTACCAAGACGTATCTTACTTGAAGTCGTAAGTCATAAGTAAGTTAATAGGTTAGGTGTCAATCTTGTTTGTCGGATATAAGGCCATGACTCAATTATTCCTGCTAATAATAATTTAATTATATTGTACGTTTCATCACAATCAAAATCGGCAGAGGACGGAAATATGCTAACCTCGGCAGTGGTTACATATTTGAGGTGTTTGGGGCGAGACATTGGGCCCTTGGGGACCGGGAGCTCACCTCTATTTCAAAAATCTTTCAGAGCGCCTGGTTAATGCGACGCGTCACCAAAATGCTGGCGTGTTTCTGGCTCAACACATAAGCAATGCCATTCAGCGTAGTAATGCCACCAGCATGCTGGATACGCGTCCAACTGGTAGTGGGCTTGAGCATTTGGATTGACAATAGACCTTCAATGGTCTATATAGGCAGTCTAACTGTATCTGTAGTGTTAGTATTCGCTTGTATTTTGTTTAGTTAATAAAGGCCATAATCAAATCGACGCTATGATTTAGTTTTGTTACGGAAATGTTTAGGTAGGGTAGGTGTCATCATCATCATCATCGACCAGAAGGCGTCCACTGTGGAACATAGGCCTCCCCCTTAGATTTCCGCACTGAACGACAGGCTGCCATCTACATCCATGTCGTCGGTCCACCTACTTAGTGTTCCAGTTCGTGGAGTCCACTCAATAACCTTTTTTCCCATCAGTTATCGGTTTTTAGAACGATGTGCCTGTCCATTGCCACTTCAACTTAAAAATCTGACCAGCTTGTCGGCGACTGTGGTGCTCTGGCTTTCTTTGTGAAGTGCATTCTGTATTTTGTTGTGTTTCTGTACTATACTAAAATTCCTAAAATTATCAGAGACTTCAATATTGGAATCCTTTAAAATTAACTTAAAACTTTATAAGCACAAAAAGCTACTATGACATTTCAGAATTCCTTAATGATAAAAATGTTTTTATATGTAATGTAGACTAAATAATTGACATATAATCGAGACTAGGTACTAGGAAAAAATAAAATAATAATAATAGGTAATATAGGTAGTAATTAACATGTTTCTTTTGTTAATTAACGTATAAAATAAAACTAAACCAAAATGATTTTAACAATATTCTAACTTAGACAAAATTTAGATTCTTTTAATTTTAGCAAAAACTAATAAAAATATATTTAAAAAAAAAACTAGCATTTGTGCGCTGTAACAGGCAAGCACATGAGATACGTTTCCATTATTACGACCATGTGTGCTACTTTATATGTATGTGTACCTATATACCATGTTCTGACAAATAAATAATTTGAATTTGGCGAATCTCTTTTTTCCGGATTTTATCGCGCAAAGAAACTCCGAGAATAACACTCTCCATTGCCTGCTGTGCAACTCTGAGTTTCTCCAAAAGACCCGTTAAGTTCAGTTAAGTACTCATGACCATTTATTTGATAAAACCATTAAACACTAGTTTAAAAGCAATTTCCAAGTGACCATTTAGTTGAGCAAAAGTTTATTCAAGGTACCTACTACAATTGATTAGCAAGATCAAACATGAACGATTTGAACGTGGAATAGGCAGAAGTAGCCAAATATAAACAACGCAAAAGCCGCGGCGGCAGCGACGGCCGGTAACACTAGGAAGGAAGCGGGTAATCGTCCCGTCCCTACTGATTTGCTGACCATTACGCAGATTAGTTCCTAAGGTCGCATATTACGGAGCCCTGGCCCCACGTTGGCCCACACAGTTTAGTAAACATCCACAGTTTAAATTGACTAACAAAATCAAAACGTAACGTAGTTTATGGACCTTTGTGATAGTACATGTACCTGCTGTATCTTCCTATTCGGTACATGTTATTCTTCAGTAACCTTGCCGAAGGTTTCTAAACAATTTTTCACCGTTCACACATTCACCTTCCTGTCGATGTGTTAAAATAGAAGACCTTCCTGGAAGAGTCACGTTACGCCGTAACTCGTCATCTCGCCTGAAGCACAAAAAAACGCTTCCTATGCATACTTTCTCCGCTATCTCGATTCGGGTAATAAAAGCGATCTCGTCAAATCCTAAGTAAACCTGAGCGATAGGCATGCGTCGAGTATCGCGGTCCTGCGGCGACGTCATGGCGATAATGCAATTAGGGGTCGGCATGGGTCGGTGCGGCTCCGCTCGGCACTCGGTCCCCGGCACCATGCGCGGAAGCACCGCCGGTCTGGCCGACACGCTCGCGGGCGGCTCGCGGGCCTACTCCGCGCTACTCGAGTGCGCCGACGCACTGTTCGCCTCCGCTGTGGTGGCTCCCGCGGTCGTCACCTACTGGCAGTCCACCTGGTCGCTCATGGACCTGTACGTGCTGCCCGACGACAACGTGGGCAGCGCGGCCGTGTGCGCCACCTTCGGGCTGCTCACCAACCTGCTGCTGTGCGTGTTCCAAACGCGGCTGGCGCGCTCGCTGCACCCGGACCGCGGGCGCGTGGTGTACTGCGTGGTGTCGCGGCTGTACACCGTGGCGGCGGGCGTGGCGTGCGTGGCAGCGTGGCGCGGCGTGTGGAACCTGCTGAACGAGTGCACTGGGCACAGCGCGCGCACGCTGCTCTCCACCACGGCGGCGGCGACGCTGTCGCTGGCGGCCCTGCGCGCGTCGCGCAACATCTGCGCCGCGCCCTTCGCCGTCGCCGTTGACTCGCCGCACGACTATTTCGACGTGCCCACCATGTTTAGGACGGTTAGTTACCGTTTCTTCCCCTGGAAAGTCCAACGCTAAAGTGCCCCAAAAGGATGTCCAAAAGTTCTGAATACCCTCAATTAAGGAGTATAAGAAAAAGAGCAACTCAGTGGCTGGTGATTATGAAATCTTTTGAGTCTAGTTCGATTAGGTACGTATACTTACCTACGTTTAATGTTCACCAATAGAAAGCTAGCTACAAATCAAGAAACTGACAGATTTGCCAATTTGCAAATTTCGTACAAATCTTAGAATACGTTTATGGTAAGTTTTTCTATTGGTTTATCCATCGATAATAACGTATCTTTGCTTCTCTTCGATTCATTTGAAATCAGAGAATCTTAATCTTGATTACCTCTTTTCCCGCCACTTTTTACCACCTATCCTGGTGGTATTTTTATTGGTCCTTCTCGCCTCGTCTTACTCTTGTGCATCGCCTTCAACACAAACGGCTCTATCCAGCGCGAACACGGAGTCCTTTCACTTACCGTCACTCAAGTAAAAGAAATCTTCATTCTAACGTTACTTGCATAATTGTCCTCGTAAGTACTCTTCACGGCCATTATCTCCGGTATGAGAAATATGTAAACACACTTGAAAGGTTTCACCCTTCACACAATCTTCACCCAACACAGTTTTCTGTTTATCTAAGTAACTATGCTATAATTAAATCTGTGCTACTTTGACGTTGAATGAAACCGAAATAACTAAAGAAATCATTAAAATGTATGTGTGATAAAATCAATATACAGAGTTTACTATAGGAATAATCACAACACAAGCAGACAACAATACGCGTAAGTACCTAAACTTGCTAACGTTTGTAGTAGATAGGTACGCAAGGAGAAATTGTAGAGCCTGTTTAAATTTTATTTTTTTATTTCATTGATTCAAAAGCCATTAAATTTAATACTTTAAAAAATAGTAAGCTAGCTACTTATTATTTTCTTTATATTCCACCACAAACCAATGTAAAGTGTAAGTAGTTTTTGTTCACAGATATGCCTTAGCATTTTATTGTAAACAATTCCTTCAAACAAAGGGTGAATAGAGTCCTCACAGGTAGGCAACGCACTGCCAATGCTCCGGGTATTGTAGGTGAGCAAATGTCCATAGGTAGCGGTGACCACTTACCATCAGGTGGGCCGTTGCTTTTTGTCTCTTATTCTATAAAAATATATTTAAAAATGGGTTCTCAGCCAATTCAAACATGGTTCGCGCAGCAGTTGGAATTATCACGTGCTAATATAGTGTTTGAGAAACATAGAGCTGCTGTTATCACATGCTCTACGAGTACCTATTCTTGAACGCATACCTAATTATACTTCAGTAGTGATTGCCCCTGGTAGATTTCTTTTGCAGTTTGTCTGAAGTGAAAAACCATTGAAATAAAAAAACCTAACTTTGTCAGTGTTTCAGTCGTAGAGAAGGAAAATTATGTTTACCAATTGTGCAACATTGCTGAACGGGCACTGTTCTTTGTAAAATTATAAAAGCTAATGAATATAAGTGCAGTGGAGTGTTGTGAAGTGGGAAATTCTTATTCTGTTGGATTTTTGTTTGTGTTGTTTTTTATATCCTCTAAAAACGTGTGTTCAAATCGCATAAGTTTAAATGTAACATTGGCCAATTTTTGCTAGTCACTAAGTGCAAGTAGCAAGACTGTAGTGTGCAGACTCGCTTTGCTACTGAATCGTTCTACGAAGCCGTGGTAGCCTATTTGGGACCGCTAGACTTAAAAGCATGAGGTTCTAATTCCGGGCCTATACCAATGAGCTCTTTGGAGTTTATGTACAGATTTTCATACCACTGGCTTTTCGGTGAAGGAAAACATCGTGAGGAAACCTGCATTCGTACGGAGAAGTAATTCAATGGCGTATGTGAATCCACCATCCCGCCACTGGGTCAGCGTGGCCCAAACGCTCTTTCGGGAGTAGGCCTCAGTCCAGCATTGGAAGTCTGATGTATTCTACGAAATGGTCCTTTAAATAAGCTAACAAACATTTAGTGTTTCGAATAGAAGGCCAATGACATCGATTCTGATGTCATCATCATCATCATCATCATCAGCCAGAAGACGTCCACTGCTGAACATAGGCCTCCCCCTTTAACCTCCACACTGAACGACAGCCTGCCTTTTGCATCCACTGGATGCCAGCGACTCTCACAATGTCGTCGGACCATCTAGTGGGAGGCCTCCCTACGCTGCGTCTTCCGGTTCGTGGTCTCCACTCCAGAACCTTTCTTCCCCATCGATTCCCTTCCCTTCCCTTTCCCTTTTTCCCTTTGATTCTGATGTATGTACTATAAACTAAACTAAATTTGACAGCCCTAAAATTGTTGCCATCCTTCTCTTACATATTAAAATGAAAAGAGTGGCAGACTTTAGTCCTGCCAGATTGGTTTAGTTTAGTGAGTGATATGTCAGAATCGAGGACAGTGTTTCAGTGTACGTATCCATTTCAGCTCAGTGCCAATAGCCAGCGATATAACTCGATGCGTTTTGTTACAGAACAGCCGAGAGACGGTGCTGTACGTCCTGGACTGTATATTCTCCGTGGGAGTGGTGGGCTCGCTGGTGGTATTCGTGTGGCGAGGGTCGTGGGCGCTGCTTGACATCTTCCTCTACCCTGACGAACAGGTCAAGTCCTGCTGGATATCACTTGTGAGTGCTCCATATTCTAAATTTAAACTAAGTAGTATATATCACATCACACATCATCAGCCATTAAATGTCCACTGCTGAACAAGGCCTCCCTCTTAGAGAGGGGTGTTGCCATAATCCCCACTCTTAGCAGGCGGCTTGGGGATCGCAGCACGTTATATAGATCCTTCTAAACTAAAATTGCACGCTTTCCACTGAATAATCAATGAAGTAAGTATATGGGATAGATGCTTGGATCATCTCTTTTCAGTGAATATTAACCATGTTTTTTTTTTTGAAGTGATAACTTCTTTAGTCGCCTTGAGCTATTTTTGATAGGGGCAAAACTTACGGGTCTGCGTCACCGACATGCTAATGTGACGTATCCGGTATTAGTTTTCACTACTGTCGGCAGTCCCCATGACTGTCTATTTTTCTTCATGTAATTGCACTTTGCGAATGCGAATAGCGAGAGACCGGGGAGAGTGACATTAACAAAGGGAGGCCTATACCCAGCAGTGGCTCACTCAGGGCTGATGATGATGATGATTTGCACTTCCATCGAAATTCAAAACAATTATTCAAAACAATTACTCTTGTGGCCTTGTTACTCTATATTTGGGATAAGTAAATTTTAGAGCTAGCTACAGCTACTAACAGCTAAAGTCAGCGTTTAATGAAACGTGGAACCGGATAAACCGCTGAAGTGAGTTTATGATAACCAGCGGCCTTATTATAGAAGTTTGATCGTGATCGAGATTGCATGCCGTCCCGTTCGCATCTATTTACTCGCACCACGTGCGTAAGTGAGATGGAACGCGATCGCGATCACGATCCGAATCATCCATAATAAGGCATCGGTATATAGGAAAACTGGTAATGATCAAGTGTTCCATTGTTATTGAGTGTAGTAATGCCACCAGCATAATAGGCGAGTACGCTGCCAATTATACTGGTAGTAGTGTTATTCTGTAGAATCTATTTTTAGGGTTCCGTACCTCGAAAAAAAACGGAACCCTTACTTGTGTTACTTGTGTAGCGGGCATTTTCCGCAACTAGGCCATTCATTGGCCCATTTTGCGTCACCCGGCTGCAGCTAATTCAACCACCCGGTCTCCTCCAGGAAAGCCAGTAGCCAGTTATGCCTGCGCAGGCTTCCGAGAGAACTCTTATAGGATCACTTTGTTGAACGTCTGTCAAGACCCTTTTTCTCAGAAACTCGTGGAGGTATCAAGTTAAAATTTATATCAAATACTTGGGTCTACGGTTTCTTTTAGTAGGTACTAGAGTCCTACTAGTACTTATCCGGTTTTTTTATGCTAGGCAAGGTAGTCTGCAATTCTGGATGTAGTCATTGAGTCCGTTGTCGCCTTGTACGCTTCAAGCCCGTCGTGCCAATGTGTAAGGAACTCAAACTCAAGATTTAAATGAGAAAATTACAAACACAATTTATGAGTTCAAAGGAGCAATTCACGGAAGTCTCATACGTTCGACCGTCTCTTTATACAATAAACTCCTAAAATTACTGCCTTCCGCTGGTGACTTAACATTTAACAAGGAAAACCAGCTTCTCAGGATCATCGTCACGACTCCAGAAATAGCCTGGAATTACCCTATTAGTTAGCTTCTTAAATCGAGACCGTTTCAGGAACTGCTAAATGAAGTAAACGGTGCATTTCACGTTTTGAAACGCATGTATTTATGTCCGTCAACTGAGTAGATGACCTCCCACGTGCTTCAATTGTGCCAATGTCAAGTATGTTGGTGGTATTCGACGCGAGCCATTGTGCTTAAGTGTTGGACTCTTGCAATTGAAAGGATGATCGAAAGGGCACCAATAAATCGTCGTTAGACCTCGATAAAGTATGGAAGAACAGAGGAATACAGTTCAAAACTAAAATGAGACTAGTCCGTACTTTGGTGTTTTAAATTTTTCTTTATGGACCTGAAATATGGAGTTTGAAAGCTGCAGATCAAGGGTGCATCGATGTTTTTGAGATGTGGTGCTGGAGGAGAATGCTTCCAATACCATGGACAGCACATCAGACCAAACGTATCCATACTACACCAACTCAAGGAAAGACTCTCTACCATCTGTCTAAAACGTGTCCGCGAGTACTTTGGCCACATTGTTAGGAAACAAGGCGACAGGGAAAGTCGACGGCAAAAGATCATGAAGTCGCAGCCTAATACGTTGGTCCAGTCAGATTCGCACCACTCTCGACACCTCAGTCTACGACGCATTCCATGTTGCTGAGGATAGAAGAAAGATATATGGAAAGATGTCATCAGAAAGAGATTGATGGAAGGTGGTGGTCACGATCCTCAGACATGAGGAATACCATTTAAGGAGGAGGAGAGGAATGGCAAAGCACAACGGACACTTGCCAACTTGTATTAGATATATAGACGTGGTAGCAAATACTAATCTCGTAGGTATCTTTACTAAACAAGAGTATGTTAGTAACAAGATAAACAGTTCGAAGTATTCGAGGCCTATTGGTAACTATTAAGATCATTGGCTCTGGAGCATTGTTTATCCGACTTTCTCCGTCAATTTCATGTACATCCATCTCAAACGATTCGTCACCTAATTCGAGGCGTCACTGTAAAATCAAATAGTGTGTCGCACGTAGGCTTGCCATTCTTGTTTTCAATTTTACGGACTTATAGTGTAAATCTTAGTGGGCTTATATTTTTTTGTTAGCATTTTTTTAAACATGACAAACAAACATAATCGTCTCCTCAATTATGTAAATATTGGGTAAGATTTTAAGTTTCTTTATCGTTATATTGCGCTTTAGACGCATTAGTTATGCTTTCTGAATAACTTCTCTAGCTTTTCTTAGTTTGAGATTTACAAGTCTTTATATATATATTCCTATCATCTCATCCTTACTCATCATCATTCATCATTATCAGCCTTTCATGTTCCCACTTGTACTGGAGGCAGTACACTGGCGTGTGTACTGGGACACAGGTCACACAGGCTTTATCTTAGAGAGAGAGAGAGAAAGAGAGAGATAGAGATAGAGATCGATGATGGGTCCTAATCCATCATTCTGACCCGGAGCAAGTTGGTGAATGTCATTATGTCTTTGAACTTTCTGAGGTGCTTGGACATACCGGTTTCCTCGCGATGGCAATGGAACTGTACATAATTTATTTGAGTACTAAATAAGTCATTGGTCCCGATTGGTGCAGGGCCGAGGATCAAACCGGGTGCCGTCAGATTGTAAAACGCACAAGCTACCACTCGGTCACCATCGCTTCACCCTCACTCATTGTCTCTATTTGGATTAAACTTTAATATCTGGCAAAGGAAAAAATCCCGAGGAAACTCCAGTCCATCATCCATCGAGGAGCGTCCAGTTCATCTTTTCAGAGAACGCAAATGGACACATTATTTTGTAAAAGTTCACGTTATTTTTATTTTACTACTAGCGGTCCACCCCGGCTTCGCACGGGTATTATTGGAATTTTAGTAAGGATCCTATTTAAAAAAAAATAATAATATAGCCTATGTTACTCGGGGATAGTGTAGCTTCCCAACAGTGGAAGAATTTTTCAAATCGGTTCTGTAGTTTCGGAGCCTATTCAATGCAAACAAACAAACAATCAAATCTTTCCTCTTTACAATATTATTATAAGTATAGATAAAGTTTGAAAAAAAATACGTTTTTTTACTTTCACAAATGTGTCCAGTTTCCATAAAGTTTGGAGACCCTAGGCTCCGTAGTACGCCGGTTGGGGGACAAGACGGCTCCAGGAGGATGCGCCAATTGCGAGCTGAACTAAACTGGTCACTGACTCAATGGCGCGCCACGTAATGACCCATTTGCGGAAAAATCATGTGCTTTTTCTAATGATTTTTAGGAATCCGTACCTAGATAGATAGATAAATTGTTTATTGTTCACACCACAAATTACATACGATCAAACAGCTTAAAACCTAGAAGGGGGAAACAATACCATAAGAAACCAAGCAACAAATAGTTCGCCATCTATGCACAGTAAAATTATCCATAAAAGTGGTATGTCAACTATATCTACCAAAAAATTTAGCTAAACTA
The DNA here is from genome assembly GCA_932305915.1 of Agriopis marginaria. Lineage (NCBI taxonomy): Eukaryota > Metazoa > Arthropoda > Insecta > Lepidoptera > Geometridae > Agriopis > Agriopis marginaria. The sequence goes on along the minus strand of OW029920.1, from coordinate 17,791,334 downwards.
AATTTTTTTTTAAATCTGGTCTTTCGACAATCTTGTTTGGTTCGCTTTTTGCCACTTTATAGTTTTACAGCATGACAAATATTTTATACTAGCGACCCGCCCGCCCGGCTTTGCACGGGTGTAATTTACGTGCAAAGCCGGGGTGGGTCGCTAGTTATATATATAAACCTTCCTTGAAAATCTATCTACGCATCAAAATCCGTTGCGTGGTTTAGGAGGAGTTAGCGGCCATACAGACATACAGACAGACGCGGAAAGCGACTTCAATTTATACTATATATATAGAGATAGAGATAGAGAAGATTTTCCCTCATGACATGACGCTTACTTCTTTGTTGGATCGGCCCGTGGAAAGAAAATGAGGTAACGAACAGATAGACAGTGGCATAATTACTATTGCAGTATTATATAGTTATTATACCAGCAATAAATTAAACTAAATAACATTCCACGTTTAGAAGAAATACTAACTAAGGTTTAGGTACTACGTTTCGTAGCTGCAGCTACGAGAATCGTACAAATATTCTAGAAAGTTGGCGACATTTCCGTCAAAGCAGTTCCATATCCTACATCCCTTGATTCAACAATAACAAACAGTTCCTACGATTCCATTCAATAGATAGCAATATTTACAAGCTGTATCAGACGACGCGACGGTTCAATTACCTATTGTACAATATTTACCTCAGATTATTGAACAGACAATTTTAATAAAGTAGATACTCAGAAAAACTCAGAGTCACTCAGCGGGCAATGGAGAGAGCTATGCTCGGAGTTTCTTTGCGCGATAAAATCCGAAACGTGGATATTCGCCAAAGAACTAGAGTCACCGACATAGCTGTTAAAATTTGCAAGTTGAAGTGGGAATGGGCAGGCCACATCGCTGGAAGAACCGATAACCGATGGGGAAGAAAGGTTTCGTCAATGTTTCGGAACTGACGCAATATTTCTGAGTATCTCATCATCATCATCATCATCAGCCAGAAGACGTCCACTGCTGAACATAGGCCTCCCCCTTTAACCTCCACACTGAACGACAGCCTGCCTTTTGCATCCACTGGATGCCAGCGACTCTCACAATGTCGTCGGTCCATCTAGTGGGAGGCCTACCTACGCTGCGTCTTCCGGTTCGTGGTCTCCACTCAAGAACCTTACTTCCCCATCGGTTATCGGTTCTTCGAGCGATGTGGCCTGCCCATTGCCACTTCAACTTGCAAATTTTAACAGCTATGACGGTGACTCTGGTTCTTTGGCGAAACACAAACACTAATTAAAAAAACAAATACTAATTGCTCATATATAAATGTATTATTAAACCGGTATGAGTGTACATATAAAATAGAGCTAAAAATAAAAGATAAAGATAAGTTATTTGCACAAAGCACGAGTAAATCATACATACCTAAACACTTTATACTGTGGTTCATCAGGGTGGTTTTAGATGAGCGATTACGACATGATGTGTTTTGCCTTGTTCAGCAGTGGACATTGATGTGTGATGTGTGTGATGTGTGTTTTGGTCTCTACGATTTCTTACCGCCAAATCATATAATGCCGGAAATATTTCTCGATTAGTTTTCACGAATTGATTAAGCTAAATAATATAAGGCGTGTAACTCGTGCACAGTCAGTAGTATTTTCTAATCTAAACATAGACCAGACACAGCGTTTTTGCCTTTAAAAAATTATCTCCTTGTCAGTTGAGTACGTAGGTATCTGAGGACCACAGAAAAGAGAAGTTTTTTTTTTCTCGTTGCTGAGGACAGTCTCAACTAGCCATAGTAAGCGGAAATTAAGTTTAAGGTACAATACAGTTTATGAAGTAGGCTAAAATGGTGACCGTCTTGAAAGACTATCTAGTTGATTTTTCTAATTTCCAATTGATAGGCTACTATGCCTGTCAATTACTAAACCAAGAAATTTTGCGTTACTGTAATGTTGGATTTTTGTGATCCTCTTTATGTAAAATGCATTACATTTTGTTTTATTTATGCTTTTTTTTTATTATTAAGTCATGAAATTATGTCTGCTAAAGAATTAACTATATCAGTTTTCAAGAGTCAATGCTTTTACGAGCTATCGTTATTGCACTATCAGCAGCAAAAAGTGTTATTGGTTGAATTGTACCGTTAGGTAAATCATTAATATATTTTATAAATAAAAGAGAGCCTATGATACTTCCTTGCAGAGCCCCATGTATGACATTACGTTCTCTTGACTTTGATACCTTTGCACGTTTTGTTTTAATATTAATCCTTCCAATTTCAGAAATTTGTGTTCTTTTCCGAAACATTGGTAGATAGATAGGTACGATTTTATCAGATCTAAAATATATCCCCTTGTTCCATATGCCGCTAATTTACTCAACAGTTATTGTATCGCTAGTAATTTCAAAGTGGAAATCTTAGAAAGGGTCCAAAACAATGTGTTGCGCAATATCACTGCTGCACCTTGGTATGCCAAAACACCAGATTTACACGAATTTCTTTACATGCGAATGCTCCAAGAAGAAATAAGATACGTCATCAAAAACACACTAGTGAAATTGCATACCTGCTACCTAACAGCTAGCCTTAGAGCTCGCAGACATAGACCATCAGGAGCCATAAAAAAGAATAAAAACAGTTTGTGTAGCAGACCTGCAAATGAGAGGATATAGCAGGGATATGAGGTCAATGGACATCAAACCGTAAAATGATCACCACACGTCACACTTCTGCTCATAGCCTAGCACATCGCAGAAAGAAAGAACGAAACTTTGGGAGTTGCGCGCTATCTAATAATTGTGCAATCATCGATACGACATTTTTCACAGTAGTGCGCAAATAAATGCAGTGGATAAGCGCACAGATGTAGATAAACGATTTATGACCATCTAATTAGGTACACAACTAGGTAGGTAATAGGTTCACTAAAGATAATTTATAATCGTCATTGAGGTAAACACATAGTTTTTTTGATCAAACAGTACAATGCGATTTATAAGATGGAATTAATTCCAAAACAATGCACATAAGTTACATACAAATAAATGCATGTTAATTATAGAATTCTATTCTTACTTATCTAGTTATTACCTCCTATTTACCAACTCAACGTGACGTTTATCTCATCTTTCTATAACACGAGTGTAGCTTTCCATTGCTCGTTCAAACAAAGCATATTTTTACATTATTTACTAACAATAAAGTTTAGTAATTGAAGGCTTTGCTTCTTAAGCCTGTTTTGACGCCAGTGGTTAAACATAGATAAGGAAGTATTACTTAGGTTTAAGAAAGATTATATCAGGCGCCGCCCGCGTATGGTCTGAGAAACTTTGCCGCTATAAAAACTCTCTACGGATATTGAAAGGAAGAGAAATGATTCAGATCTTTTACTTTGACAAGGTACAATCATGATGGAGCAGACTTTATGATATCTGATAAATTAAGCAGCACCTGTCGACCGCATGGAAAAACGCGAGTAGGCACGGGTTCTGTATTGAGATTTATTTACTTAGGTAGGTTAGGTACAAGGTTTATTTTTGCGATGAATGTTCGAATTTGCCTTAAACGCAATTAGATAGTGCTGTTATATTTTACCAATATTCAATTTAAAATTATTCAAAATAGGAAAATGCTGAAACGAAAAAGACTCATATAGTATATTAAACAGAACGAAACAGATCTCCAGGGGAAACAAAAGTGGTGAAGTATAACCTCCAGTTGGACTGCCCGAACCTTTGATTATAAGGTATTCTATGACCTAAACCTATTGATTTCTGTAGGTCAAGTCTCTCAAATATCTACTATAGATATATGGCCGCGAATAAACTGGCGCGACTATAAAAACCCGGAGTGACCGAAATGTCACAAGCGGGAAGGTAAGGTATAAAGACTGGAGAGTTCTTCGTGACAACGTGTAGTACAACCGCTCCCAAATTCAGCAAAAACACTCCGAAACGGTACACTATCGGACGCTAGGCGTCCTAAAAACAGTTTTCAAAGGTATTTTCAAACCACTACCACCACATTGTGGAATTTCCTTGGATACGTACCAAAAATTTTTATTCTACGCTTCTAACCCAAGGCCAAGGATTGGAACAACCTGCCTTGTTTCCTGAGAGACAAAATCTGGACCTTTTCAAGGCCAGAGTGATTATATTTTTTCTAAGTCTGTGTGCTTCATCTTAGACCAAGTCGTCGCTTATCCACAGGCGAGTTGTTGGTCAAAAGCGGACAAACTCGGCATAAAAAAAATGTATTTGACAAGATTTTCTCGCTCAAAAAAAATTACGTCTAGGTACAATACACTAATCACTTCCGCCTTAGAGTACTCTTTTAAAATTGCCCTGGTTTCATTGGACATAATCTACTTACATCTATACTAATATTATAAAGAGGAAAGATTTGATTGTTTGTTTGTTTGTTTGCATTGAATAGGCTCCGAAACTGCTGAACCGATTTGAAAAATTCTGTCACTGTTAGGAAGCTACACTATCCCCGGGTAACACAGGCTATATTATATTATCAAAAAAATAGGGATCCTTACTAAAACTCCAATAATTTAACCCAAGGTGTAAAAAAATAAGATTACAATTTGAACTTTGCGTGTTTGACAGTTGTAAGACAGGACAACGTCTGTCAGGTCAGCTAGTAAATAATATCGTTGTTGAACAGATAGCCGGGTACGCGCTAGTGGTGGTAACGTTTGCGCTTCAACCGGCGGTACGCTGGGCGGCGGCGCGGCTGCACGGCGCGGGGCGCCTGCTGCTGGCAGACCTGTACCACCTGCTCTCCTTCCTCGCCACCGTCAACGTGTGGCGCGGGGTCTGGGGCCTGCTCGATGTCTACTTCTTCCCTGGTGAGTGATACTTCACCTTCATACCCTTCATTAACCTTAATTTTTACGGCTCCAACAGAAAACCAGCGCTGGTTAACAGCCGGCATTATGCTGAGTTAGGGCCGATTTGTGACCTTATAACTTGTTTCTTTAAGTTATTTAAAAAAACGTAATTTGGTCAAAAAATAACTTTTTCTTTCTTTCTTTGTTTTTCACATCCATTGGTCTTGCTCAAGAACGAACCAGCAATACACTTGGTGAGAAAAGTCTTAGCGTCTTATACAGCCTTCGCCAACTGCTTGGATTTGACATTGACTTGATTCGGGGTAGAAAATTGGCAGTTTCGGAGCTTTTAATGAAAAACCAGGCACTCAAAGGTTCATGGACCCACATTACCAACTTAGGGCTTCATTGCTCGGGAACATTTGCGATAGTTTAGCATGATCGAAGGTATACAAAAATTATTGCTAAAGTTCTATCGAAATCTTCATAAAAATATTTGTCCCCAGAAACACCAAAGCTCAGCAACTGGTGTTCGCATGCCATCAGCCTCTCGCTGCTCGTTCTCTTGAACTGCTCCAACTCGGTTCTGGTGCGAGGAGTGTACATCGACGCGGAGGAGCCAGCGGGTGAGTGCGTGGTCTTCCCCTGCCACTATCTGCGGTTATACTTCCACAAAGAGAGAACTAAGAAGAGACATAAAAGGGCGTTAGCCGTCGCTGCCACGGCATCGAGAAAGTCAGAAGATGCGAGTGTACCTTTACAAATACCGGAGGAAAAGGTATAGTGTAAAGTCCGTGTGAGAGGACGCAAGACTTTCCCCGGTAGAGAGATGTGCAGTTTGCAGAAGTGTGTCCTTGACAGCTTTAGGTTGCAGGAACTTCTGACGCTCTATCTTAAGAACTAAGTCTATCTAAATAGGGAGTTCAAATTTGTTCGTTTTGTTAATGCTATCTGTACTTTGCAGCCGATCGATAGATCTATGTTCTTGCGATCAAGAACTAATAGCACGTTATTGGTGCTTCTAAAAACGAAGTCTTCCCCGTTTTTACGAATAAATAATTTTGTATATAGATTATTGAAATGATATGGGTGAATCGAATACTTAGTGGTAATAAATTTAGTGTAAGTTGTAGATAATACAAAATAGAGACTAAAGTTAGTATATAATATTATAAATATCAGTATTTTTTATCATGTATAAAATATTAGGACTTCAAAGTCAGTAGGTAAATTATTACGATACATTCCAAGTTTTTTTTCGTCTATTTAGTGAAATTAATTACATATTTTGCTTTGTTAGAAAAATCTTGAAACACTGATCTTGCTTGGAATACTGAATATCTAAGAAATAATAATTTTTTCAAGTAAATAGTTTGTTATCGTCTTTTAAATTTTTTACGATATTAGTTCTGATATTTTATCCTTTTTCTTTTAAAATTGTATTGTTTTCTCTTACGCTTATTTTGTATAATTTTGTAAATAACTCCGTTTTCTTCAGTCCTTATTCGTCACGTTTATTTTATTGTCAAATTGGTTGTAACTTACATGTTATTCTGATTGGTCACAAATAATGGACAGAGTATTGCGATCATTATTCTCCTGTATTTGAATCAACATTTCTCATCATGATGTTCAATACCATTAAGTATTTTTGTGCATGCATTAACTTCCACCACAACTGTTTCCATAGGTAAATCATTACCAAGAGCATCTTAAATTAATGTAATGTATTTGAATAAGCATCACTCTCGTCTCTTGTGTTGTGATACAACACGAATCGAACAATCTAAGTCAAACAGATCACCGCGAACTAATCTAAGCAACGATGTAAATATGTAGTAATAAGTAATAGTCACTTGTGAGTAACTTAGCTACACTTGACGACGTACAATTAAACTGTTATTGCAATTTTATCTGACGTTTTATTGATAAATCTGTTATTGAATTAAATTGATTACTTCAATTTACAATTCAATTATATAAAAGTGAAACAATATGGGTGGCCTTTTATTTATACCTTATTGATTATGCTCGTCTACTTCGTCTAGACTCCATAATATTCCATAGCATAGATATGTGGGAATTATATAATAAAACCTATTAAATAATAATACCTATTAGCCTAGAGCTAGTTTAGATCAATTGAAGTAACTAGTTATTGATCAGGTTGTGACGAACTATTTCAAATCTTAGATAATAAAATTATAAAGTTCGGTTTGACTTGTGTTAGTTCCTACCAACTCCAGCTTTGAATTTGAATTTACGTAGTTTTCATTGAAGCGTTCGATATCGTTCCGCAAAAAATGTCAATACACAATTTACAGCTTATAAAAAATAATCTTAAAAGTTATAACTAGTAATATATAGTAAAAGTTTAAAAGTTCTAAGGTAGTTATAGTTTAATGAGTTTAATGACATTTCTTGTTGACAAATAACTCAGATAAAAGGGGTTGCACAAGGGTCAGTTTTAAGACATATATTTATCTTGAGTAAGACTTAAGTTGAGACTTAAGTAGGTACTTGTCTTAATTTATAATAGATTTTATGAACCTATCATAAATAATATATTCTTGCTATATTTATATCTAAATAAAAATGAAATGATGTTCGTTAGTAAGCGCATCGCTTGAGAACGGCAGGACTGATTTGGCAATTGATTTTAAAATGTTCGTAATATTCCAAATTAGGTTTTCATGGTATGAAAAATCCAAAAAAGTATATACAATTTTGACGGGACTTTCACCAGCAGAGCTGTTGTTATAAGGAGTAATCCTTATAAAATCAGCTGAGTCAGAAGAATGATTAATAAAATAGGAGTTCCATACACGAGTATAAAAATAAGTTTATTTTGCAAATAGATTAGCGAAGGATCAGAATCGTATGGTGAAGTCAGTGTAGCCGCGCCTGACCATGTACTCCCAGTTGGTGAGGTCGCACTTCTCGATCTTGCATCCCGGAGAGCCCACGTGGCCCAGCCACTCTATCCTGGAACCAACGAATGCAGGATTAGTCAAACTTACACTAATAACATAGAACAACAAGACGTATACTAAATAAGAAAAACTAATATATTAAACAGTTGGTTATACCCTTCGACACTGAAGATATAATAATGCCTTTGATCAAAAAAATCTTTTTTTCGAAGATTTCCTGATATCCTACGGAACCGAATATCGGAATAAAAAGAGGCCTGTTATAAGCCACCTTATACCAAATTTCATACAAACTTTTGAATATAAGTGATCATAGCGTATGTTAAAGTAGGCCCAAGTTCACATTTAACACTACATCAAAATTCAACAAACTCTTATCTATGTAATTTTATTTTTTCAAAGTTAAAACTGCACAAAAACATAACTTTTTTCATGTTAAAAATACACATTTATTGTAATAATGACAAAAGAAGGCAATTTTTCGAATCATATTGACTAATAAACAATAGACTGACAGATGTCAAAATTTATCTATTAAAACATTGTTTTAAACCGGTCATGCTACTCCAACCAACTAAACTTACCAACTGAAACGGATCAACTAATATTCTTTCTCAACGATACAACTATTAGCTCGGTTCGTTAGGAATTCTAAATTTGTTCCACTCCAATCAACTAAACTTACCAACTGAAACGGATCAACTAATATTCATTCTCAACGATACAACTATTAGCTTGATTCGTTAGGAATTCTAAATTTGTTCCACTCCAATCAACTAAACTTACCAACTGAAACGGATCAACTAATATTCATTCTCAACGATACAACTATTAGCTTGGTTCGTTAGGAATTCTAAATTTGTTCCACTCCAATCAACTAAACTGACCAACTGAAATGGATCAACAATTATTTTTCACAACGATACAACTATTTGGAATTCACTATCACGATTGTTCACTAAAGTTATATGATTCATTCCACAACCTTATCGCGGTAAATATCCCGTAAATAATCATATAACTTTTGATCCAATATAAGAAACCATTAGTTTTTGCTCAGTTCTAGGTTTAAATAAGATGTGGATAACTAGCAACAATGATCAAATCAAATCAAAATAATTTATTTGCTAGAATATAAGTAGGTACATCATAGGTCTTAAATTAGAATAAAGTTGCTCTATATATATCTATATAGTAGGTACAGATTATTTTTTATCATAATGTCAATTACATAATACATAAAAAATTATAATCTATCTTTAAGATACTCATCTATGGTATAATATGCCTTGTCAATCAGAAGCTTCTTCAATCTAAATTTAAAAATGTCAATATTATCAGTCTCTTTTATAATTTGTGGTAACTTATTATATATTTCATACATAACATATCCGTATCTCATTATAGTGTTTACTCCGCAAGTGATAACGACATGACTAAAATAGGTTAGAATATTCGGGATTCTCCGCCGCAGTCTGGAATCGATCCAAATTAAATATCGACTAATTGGACCGTCAGTCAATGGAAAAGTGTTGACGATAAAAACATCGGATAGGTGCCAAAATAATATAGACCCTTTCTTTACTACCACACTACATCAAGACAAATCAAACTCCCTGGACATGTACCTACCGGTCACGTAACTCATAAAATAAGTCTAGCATACAAGTATAATCAGCCTTTTAATAGTCCGCTGCTGGACTCTGGCCTACCCCCGAAAGGGCGAGTGGGCCATATCCACCACGCTGGCCCAGTGCGGGTAGGTGGATTTACATACCATTGAATTTCTTCTCCGTGCGTATATGCAGGTTACCTCACGATGTTTTCCTTCACCGAAAAGCCAGTGGTATGAAAATCCGATCATAAACTCCAAAGAGCTCATTGGTACGGGAAAATAAGTAGGTATAATTATCATCAATAGTAAGTATGATTATTCTCATTCCCTGCTCAGGTGATTATATATTATTATCTTTGCTACTCTACTTTTGAGTATTTTTATGGCCATTCAACGCGATGCAGCCAGCGTTCTTGGTAATTTGCCACACGGACACTAAAACTTTATTTAGATTTTTTAGTATAAGGGTTTTTCGTGATACTATCTACATCTTTTTTTAACCAAACAAAGTTTGTCTCAGTTAGTAATTGAATTAATTTGTGATTTTGTACTTTATGACTAAGTTTATGATAGATTTGTCCTTTATTTTTCCTTTGATCACCTGCACCTAGGTAGCCATAGGCGACTCGATTGTTTTGCTATCTTTTGATCACCCATGAATATAAATAAAAAATTGTTCGAATTAGAAATTTCATCATGATCATCATTTCAGCCTGGTCGCTTGACAGACAGAGGTCGGTGATGATGTTGATGAGAAACAAAGCACCTACCTAGTAGCGAATGTACGTGAGGTACTCGCTTCCTAATCATAATGAAGGAATCCGTTGAAGGTCTTAACGGCCTATTATCCGAGTCGCGTAGGCAACAAAACGCTCCCTCTGCCCCCGCCAAGTTATAGCGACGATGTATTTTGCCACACAAGAGTCAAGACGCCCGCGGGGGGAGTGCAACGACAAAAACGAACATAGGTCCGACCTCGATGACGCCTGGCGCGGTACTGAACGCGGCGCGCGCAAATTCTCGCGACCTTTTTACACTTTTAATTTCACTAAAAAACGAAACTATTCACTATCAAAAATCTATCCAAATCAAAAAAAAATATTAATAGGATTGCCTTTCAGCACATGAAATATCCAGGTTGTTACGAGCTTTCATTAGAGCATAAAACGAAAAAAATAAACTAAATCGACTTTGGTTCAGTTTTTTTTTTGATCGAGGAAAGTTTATTCTATGGTGTTTTGAACCAAATCATAAACTCAAACACAGATGTATCTGTGACATGTATTTATTCCAGCTCAAATATTGTAATTTAACTGAATAAAATTGATTTAAAACCGTCAAATTTGGTATAAGAGGCCGTGAAGACAATCCCATTAATGCTCGCACCTATTACCAGCTGGCGTACTCAGCATGCTGGTGGCATTACCACGCTGAATAGCTATGTTTACGTGTGTTATAAAGTGTTTATACTGACATGTGGTCGAGCTCTGCCTTGTACCCCTGAATCTTGCCGACGATGGTGCCTTTCTTCGAGTTCTTGACCCAGCCGCCGACCCCGAGCTGCTCCGCCAGCTCCTTGCAGTATTTTATGAAGTTGCAGCCTGAAAGAAGACAGGAACATATACAATTACTCAAATTGCTGTGGCTGTAGGACAAGGCTTCAGGACAAATTGAGGACTCCAGGACCTGTCCAAGACCTGGGGGATCCTGCGTTCGAGATTATTAATTATTTCGGTCACTCTCACTCTTATGGCTATTCTGGTAAGAAAGGCAGTGACAGAGATAATTTCAAGCGTGCCAGAATATCCCCGGGGCTGCTCTAGAAAGGCTGATGGTATACAAAAATGGTTATTTTATACGTATTTAGTTTTCAGGTAGCTAGGTAGTATCTACATATAATTTTATTAGTATATACATACATACATCATCATCATCGTTTCAGCCATAGTACGCCCCACTGCTGAACATAGGCCTCCCCCATCGATCTCCAAAAGGGTATGTATAGGAATTGGTATACGCCTATAAATTCTTCGTAATTTTGAGCGATGATAGATAGGTGAGCGGTAGCATGTGCGCTTTACAATCTGACGACACCCAGTTCGATCCGCGGGCCCTCCCTGCACATGTCTTATTTACTACTTATATAAATTATCATCATCATCATCATCAGCCACAAGACGTCCACTGCTGAACATAGGCCTCCCCCTTTAACCTCCACACTGAACGACAGCCTGCCTTTTGCATCCACTGGATGCCAGTGACTCTCACAATGTCGTCGGTCCATCTAGTGGGAGGCCTACCTACACTGCGTCTTCCGGTTCGTGGTAGATAAATTATGTGCACTTTCAATTTTTTATGCAATGCCATTGAAAGTGCACTTATGTTATGAGCAATGGCTCAAAAACGGTGAAGGCAAACATCGTGAAGACACCGGTACCAAGAACATCAAAAGTTCAAAGACATAATGACATTCAGCAACATGCACTGGGCCAGCATGGTGGATTAGAGCCCATCCTTTCTCTCTCTTAGAGAAGGCCTGTGTCTCAACAGTGGGGGGAACATATAAGCTGCTGTATCAGCTTCAGCGTCATTACCGAAGTACTGGAAATGGAAACAGCAACACACAATACAGTGGACCCCCGGTAATCCGGCAAACATTATGCAGGGCAGTGTCGGACTATCGAATTTGTCGGATTATAGAGCACTGCCTAATAAATAGTAAACAATGAACGCACGCTAGGCCGTACCGCTATCACTAGTAGTCAAATTCAAACTAAGTAAAACAATGCATACGCGTCGAGCACAATAGCGGTGGCGTGTACGAGTTGTGACCTGTTCAAACCTGCGTGATCTATATGTATTAGCAAAGATTGTCAAACATACATGTAATTCTAAGTCATGTCGGATTACAGGGGGCGCCGTATTAGACAGGGGTCGGATTATCGGGGGTCCACTGTAGTTAAATACGCTCGCAGGTAGCAAGGGCATACATATAATTACCGTTTCTGTTGGTATTGGCAGGCTGCGCCAGTCTTCCGTCAGACGTTTGTCTTTTGATAATAATTATATCTCGCAATAATTTTAAACCCAATGCGACATAGCGCTCAGAGTAAAAACCTCTTTAGTAATAACTAATATTAAATTACTTCATCAAAACTCGCGTGAGGATTCATTATAAATTATTATAACACCATCGTGGGTGCAAGCGTGTGTTATAATAATTTATAATCAATAGCTCGTGCATTTAGTCCTATAAATAAATTAAAGACACTCGAAGGATGTAAAAGTGTTTAATTATTACGTATCCACGGAGGAATCCGCAACAATAAGGATCTTTAATAGCCATATCTATGAGAAAGAACATGCAATCACGTCTGTTTGTTATGCCCGATATGATGTCCAAATAGCTCATTGACATCGACCCAGTTGCTACTTCTATTTATACTCCGTGATGGCAGATCAGCCGATACAGTGATTGCACCTTACCAATTAATGCACTACACTCAATAGATTTTATTCATATAACGGTATATAGATAAATGGGCGCCGGCAGCAGAGTGCAAGGGGGTCGACTTGCACGACTTGGTTGTCAGGAAAGAAAATAGGTACATAAAAAAATACAAAAAAAAAGTTAGTTTTAAATAATAACTGATAGATCTTCAGAAAATACATCTTATCTACGTAGCATCTTCTCTACATATCTCTATCTCTTCTCTACATAGTATAAATTGAAGTCGCTTTCCGCGTCTGTCTGTATGTCTGTATGGCCGCTAACTCCTCCTAAACCACGCAACGGATTTTGATGCGGTTTTCACCATCAGTTAGATACATTTTCACGGAAGGTTTATATATATATAACTAGCGACCCGCCCCAGCTTCGCACGTAAATTACACCCGTGCGAAGTACATGTATAATTCTATATTTTATATTAGTTTAGTGGTAATGCCGTCAGCATGCTGGGTACGCTGCCAACTGGTAGTGGGCTTGAGCATTTGGATTGTCTTTAGACCTTCTGTCTATGGGCAGTCTAACTGTATTTGTATTTTTAGTTTTAGCTTGTATTTTGTTGAGATAATAAAGGCACTTGTCCAGAAAAAAGTTAAATAAGTAGTATGTGTAGTTTCAGGTGCACCTCCCTGAAAATACTTAATTCTGGCGGCGCCCATAGGTAGATAGAAACCCTTTATTGTGTACACCAGAAATACAATTTTAAAAAACAGATAGAAAAAACTTTCGAACTAGTGCCACAGGTGGCGGCATAAATATGTTGATTAGATCTATACAAAGTATATGATTTTGATAAATGTGTCTGAATTATCGATTCTTACTCATTTATTTTCCATACATATACATAGAAACTTGGTAAAAAGAAAAGAAAAATAATCATAGCCTCACTATTCAATGCAATTGCAATTTCATATTACAACAAGCTTCTTAGCCTACCCGACCACAGAAAAGAGAAGTAAATAGAACGGAAATGAGAAGGAAAATCCGTTACCAGGCATTATGACAGAACCTTGATTGAACATTCTTATTTATGTCAACGCGTCGAACTCCTCATCACAGTTGCTAACTGATTTCGAATGACTAACGTATAGTTTATATGCGGGTGTAACTGTCTACAACAAATTTCTTACAAAAATGCCTTGACAACCGTTCTAATTTAAATTTTAAAAAAACTTTTCTTTGTACGTGACATACCTACCTACAAGCTACAAGCAAACAAACTATAATCCTATTATAGGTTTCTTTTTTATTTTCATGCCCAGATTTTTTTCTTTTTATTTTATTGATAGACCACAAAACTGGAACAGATAGATATAGTTTATTCTTGCAGCAAAACCTTGTGAACTAAGATTTAACTTGAAATCCTAAAAATCCATTGAACAGGTATTATGTTCTATAATAGGTATAGGTACATAAATATATCGATGGTTTTATTATTTGAATAGTTTTATTATCATTTTATTTAGGTACTCTAAACTAAATGTTTACATAATATAATAATATATTTTAGTATGTATATATGTTTATCTATGATAATCCTTAAGTAAAACCTGTTTTTTTTTATGATTCACTGCGAATTGTGAGACCTTACATTATGTCTTCTGTGACCTTACCACCGCCGCACACTTGTTGATACCTCAGCAGTAAGGTGAGAGGTATATAGTAAGCGGGTACAAATGTTGACGTTGTCAGATCTTTATGAAAATCGGGTAAATAGTCTAAAATTTCGTGTGATTTTTAACCGACTTCGTAAAAGGCAGAAGGTTCTCAGTTCGCCTCGTATTTTTTGTAGTCAGTACATGAATTTGTTGGTAGTTTTTGATAATATACCTTGAACTTGTCCGTAAACTTCGAACTCAACCGCCGCCAGAGTATTGGGGTCCTCAGCACTCATCACTGAATCACTTTTAAAATTATCTTACAATAAAAACAATAATACTAAATGTAAACAGTATACACGTCTTAAGTTCCGGCTGAGACCGCGGTGGTATCGGCGCCCGCCCAGACGTGAATGTGCCGGACGCACCCGCCCACGGCTCGCTCGCGCTAGGGCGGGCGGCGTGGTGATCATCGCAACCACAGAAAAGAAGTAAATAGAACGGAAATGAGATGGAAAATCTGTCGCCAGGCATTATGACAGAACCTTGCTTGAACATTCTCATTTATGTCAACGCGTCGAACTACGCATCCAAAAAACTTAACTTTTTGGGTTAGGTCTCAAAGTTCTTTGTCCGCATCACAGTTGCTAACTGATTTCTAATGACTGACGTTTCGTTTATATGGGTGCAACTGGCTACAACAATTTTTTTACAAAAATGCCTTGACAGCCGTTCTAATTTAAACACAAAAATATTATTTTCTGTGATCGCAACCCCTAATCGCTTGTTCACTATAAGGCCTATTATCTGTATATTTAGAGTTGAACTGGGATAAACCATCCTATTTTCTGTACCAATTTGCTACAGGAGCTCGATTATAACGAAAAAAAAATGTTGTTGTGAAAAAAAAGTAAAACTTTCAGACTATAAGGCTGATTTTACAGTTAGTAAAATATTTTTTTTCATTATAATCGAGCTCCTGTAGCAAAATAATTAACTGTGGCTGCGTGTAGCAAAAACTTTACTATCGACTATTTTGGAAGGCGTTATAATAACTGGTAATTCGGTTACTTGGACAACCTCATTGTATTTTGTGGTGGTACGGAACCCTCAGTGCGCGAGGCCACCTCGCACTTGGCAAGTTTTATTAAAATAACTTTTTTTTTAACTTTATTTGTATGAAATTACCTACTCCTTTCACGCCCGTCTCCAATTGTACGTACGGAAGTAAATGATAATTAGATTCATTACGCTGCGAGTACTTTATGAACTTTATCGATTATAGATTTCAGACTTTGCCTACTGCGATGTGCCATAAAATGAAAAGGGTTGCCTGATGAAAAAAAACCGGCGAAAAAATTCTAGTCATTTCAAAGTTCATATTGCACGGCATAATGAACTCGTATGCCGGTCGTAGCGTAGCACTACCGCGTAAAGTCTGGTTAGCTGAAAACGCCCGCCAAATTTAAAAATATCAGCATTGAAACCCCAAAAAATTATTATGAAATGCCTGGAATAATATCACTTGATACTTGTAAGTTATTAGTTTTTATAGTAACACAGTCAGAACACAGTAATGTTTACATTTCATCTTAATTTTGGGGTTGCAACGCGTTTTTTTTTTTTTAAATTAGGCGGGTGTTTTCAGTCTCACCTTTCATTAGCCAGACTACCATCCCAACGGCCGTGTAGTATTTCCGGTATAGGTATACCTAGTACTTACACAGGTACTTAGTAGTTAGCAAAGAGTAGGTATAGTATAGGAAGCGGCTCTACCAACGGGCACTAGATGGAAAGTTGCATAAAAATAAAATTGTAAAATAGAAAAAGAGAGTTGTAAGTAGGTACCTACAGCAAGGTATTTCCAGGTGCCATAAATATTGTAAAAGATAACGACGATAACATTCAATTATGCATTAGGTACTTATAAAAATAAAACTTTTTCATTCAATTTCTGAAATTCCGGACGTTTTAGAATTCCTCCCGAGATTCGGACAAAATCCTAGATTCTCGGACATGTCAAATAATTCCGGACGTATGGCAACCCTACCAACATATATACGCTCCTTCATAATGTGCTTTGGTTTCGACCCATGTTGTAGTATCAGGTAGGTCTTTACGGTTTACAATTTATTTATGTACCTATATTGGTAATGGAATGGACGATAGTGCAAAGCTTTTACGTCCAGACAAGAACGAGTAATGTAATGGCCTAATGGCAGCCAAATGTGTAGGAGTACTATTAATTATTCTGTGGTCAGGCGAACTTTGTAAATCTTTTCTTTTAATTTGGTACCTAAAGGTTATAGGTAGGTACCTATAGGTACCAAATTAAAACAAAAGATTGCGATTTTAAACATGATCGATACTAAACTTAACGATTATGATCGAAATCGATTATAATTTTAATACATTTTAGTAGCATAAAAGGTAAATAAATTTTATTTAAACTATTAAATTATCTAACTAGGTATTTGTTTATTTGTACATATATCTACCCAACATAATAAGACCATTGTATTTGTACCTTGGAGACGTTTGTCTTAGTGCTAGGTCTTCTTGGTAGATAGTATTAGCTCCGCTATATAATTTATTTTTAACGTCTTTCTGACAATAAAAAGCACTATGATTAAATTCCTATAGTGAGTAGGTAAGTATAGGTACTGTGGTGGCTATACATAGCCATATTAATTCTAGCTAATATTTTTTTTAATGAATTAACACTAATTACAGGCCGGGGAGATTCTTATTCTCAAAAATACAAAGCGCTTTTGGGGCTGTCGGTCTAGTCGCAGCATTTAGTTGCAGTACTTGCAGTAAGTCAGTTTAAAGTTTCATGACATCCCGAAGTTTTCCTTTGGCGGAAACTGATGACTCCAAACAGGTTCCCAACGGATACTACTAGCGCTGGGCTCCTTCCTTGCGTCGAGTAGCAGTAAATGTAAGTTAAAAAAGTTCTATATGAAGGAGTTTTTCATAACAGAAACTGCTGAATCCAAAGAGGTTCCCACTGGGCACTACTAGCGCTCGTGGCATCGAGTAGTGGTAGCTTAAACTTCAAATTTGAAAAGTTACAGGTATGACAAGGAGGTCTTCCTCTTCAGAAAATTCTTCTCATAAGGAAGGAAGAGATTTTTAGGAGGTTATTTTTCCTTCGGAAGCTGCTGAATTCAAAGAGGTTCCCACCGGACACTAATACCGCTGCGCTCGTGGCGTCTAATAGCGGTAACTTCAAGTTTGAAAAATTTAATGACAATGAGAATCTTTCACCTCTTGATAGAAACACCTAAATCCAATCCAAAGAGGTTCCCACCGGACACTACTAGTGCTCGTAGCGGCGAGTAGTGGTAACTTATTTATTTCAAATTTTAAAAGTTCCATGATAAGGAGGTTTTGTCTTACCGGAAACT
Organism: Agriopis marginaria; assembly: GCA_932305915.1. Lineage (NCBI taxonomy): Eukaryota > Metazoa > Arthropoda > Insecta > Lepidoptera > Geometridae > Agriopis > Agriopis marginaria. The sequence goes on along the minus strand of OW029920.1, from coordinate 17,773,446 downwards.
GCTGAATCAAAAGAGGTTTCCACCGCTTACTACTAGCGCTCGTGGCGTCGAGTAGCGATAACTTTATTACAAATTGAAAAAGTTTAATGCTAATAAGGTTTTCCTCTTCCAAGAAACTAGTGATTCAAAAAGGTTTCCACCGGATACTACTAGCGCTCGTGTTGTCGAGTAGTGGTAACTTTATTTTTATTTTCTATTTCCGGAAACTGCTAAATCCAAAGAGATTTCCATCGGATACTACTAGCGCTGGTGGCATCGAGTAGTGGTAACTTAATTTTAAATGTTCCACGAATAAGGAGGTTTTCTTCTTCCAAGAAACGACTGATTCAAAAACGTTTCCACCGGATACTACTAGCGCTCATGCTCATGGCCGCGAGTAGCGGTAACTCAATTTTTATTTCCTATTTCCGGTAACTGCTGAAGGTGGTTCGATTCACAAATGGCGGGAAATTCAAATTTCAAACAGTTTTCTTGTCCTTGTAGCTAGGCCGGGTAATTATTGTAAACAACCATGATGTTTGCGCAGATTGATTATTATTCTTTACAAAATCATGTAAAGCTATTTATCTCTAATGCCCATTATTACTTACATTTGTGCATAATCAAATTTTTGCTGTTTCACACGGTTTATACACAAATTTAAGTAATATGGTGCGTTACTGTTAAATAATTGTACATTATAATGTAAAGAACAGCCAAGATTTTGCGCAAACACTGTGTTATTTAAAAATAATTACCTGGCCTGGCTACTAGGACCAAAAAACTGTTTAAAATTTAAATTTCCCGCCATAGGTGAATCGAACCACCTGAATCCAAGAGTTTTCCATCGGATACTACTAGCGCTGGTGGCATCGAGTAGTGGTAACTTAATTTTAAATTTTAAAAGTTCCATGAAGTAGGAGGTTTTCCTCTTCCAAGAAACAGCTGATTCAAAAGGTTTCCACCGCGTACTACTAGCGCTCATTCTCGTGGTGACGAGTACCGGTAACTTAATTTTTAATTCCTATTTCCGGTAACTGCTGAATCCAAGCGATTTCCATCGGATACTACTAGCGCTGTTGGCGTCGAGTAGTGGTAACTTTAAAAAGTTCAAATTTTAAAAAGTTCCACGAATATGGAGGTTTTCCTATTACTGGAAACTGCTGAATTCAAGGTTTCCACCGGATACTACTAGCGCTTGCGGTGTTGAGTAGTAGTAATTTGTAGTAACTAAACTTCTTAACGGCGCTATGAAGTAGTGATGCGAAAATCCAAAAAATGCATGACTAAAAGTTAGTTAGTATCTATCTAGTATGCCCTCAGAAAAATAATAATGAAGCGTTATACCTACAGTTTCCCCTTTAGCACTTTCATCTTTTATTATCGTATGCATTTTTGTGCCGCTCTTAATTGAAGTGTGTATTTAGAACTAGTAAGAATAATTATATTCTTGTGTGCAATAAGTGTTTACCTCGCCCCATTCGGTTTTGGCAGACTTTTTTCGCTAAAGCTCAGAGGTATGTATTTTTAATATTATCAATGTGTGTGCCATTTCATTTATTTGTGTGCTAACAATTTAAAAGTTTCTTCATATTATTATCATACTGTCATGATGGGAACAGTTAATATTATTATGTAGGTCCATCAAACGGGCGCTCAAGAAGGAAGCCCCTCTGTGCTGGAGTGGACGGTTCCGCTCGCAATTACAATTATATGATTGGAACGCTGATTGCTCAACCATTTCCTAATAAACCAGCCGGCCCAGCGTGACGTTGCGTGCGATATAGGTGAAGGATTTGTTTTTGGTGCCTGACTGACTAAATTACGTTTTGTTTTGAGACGTGATATCTTGTAACGATGGTTAGTCGAGTGATTAAATATTGTCGTGACTTTCCCTAATACCAGTAGTAATAGGTTACACATTAGGTACGTAACCTACGTACCTACCTATTACCACAGCTATGTCTACTGTAATAATATGACCTACTAAAATAGTTTAACGCCACCCGGTTGCCACCTAAAATCTTTGTCAGTCATGTATCTAATAATGCACTTCACTGCTATGGTGCATGCACGGTGCACGCACAGGCATCTTATGTTAGGTACACAATGCTAAAAAGCTTGGCTCGGCATTTATCAATAGGTATATTAGTTTCAATAAGTATTTTTTAACCAGCTCATAATTTATTGTTGTTACCTACCAGTTATTTGTTGTTGCGTACCTATAAGCCTTAACAGACGAAGGAAGTTTCGAGCATTGCATTGTCTTGTCCCACTGGCAAAGGCCTCCCTTCCCTCCTTCCATTCCTCTCTAGTACTTCAGTAGGAGTCCAGCCAGTTCGTCCCTCCATCTCCATCTGGGCCATCCGGGGGGTCGTTTGCCATCTTGTGGAAGCCACTGTGCTGTGCTGTGGTTTTGGCCCAACGATCCTCCGCTATTTAAATAAACCATCTACCTATTTCACATGTCCACGATGAGATTATTTCACATTGGCGCCAAAACTTAACGCCAAAAATGACTTTGACATTGACAAGTTACCCAAACATTTCAAAAAAATTAATACAGTAGACTTGTGTAGCCGTAATAAACTCTATTTCATTGAAATAAAGCAGAATTTACATTGATATTTTGTAATGTTTCTGATCGTCTCTAATTTGGCTGGTTAATCATCAATCATCAATCAATGTTTCCTTGGTTGGGTGGATATTTTAAAATTAATTCCGAAGTTTTTGCTATTTAGTTATTGAGAGAAGTTCTGTGTTGTGCTTTGCCCGATAGCAGAATAAAGTATTCTCATTTCTCACTTACGCAAGTTTTGGTCACAATTCTGTTCTAATTTTATTACACGTTGCCGGCATAATTCTATATTGTGATTTGTGATCATCGTAGTTTAAGGTTTCTGTGAAGATATGTCCGCTGCCTACAACGGAGACCTGAGGTTGGAGGCTGCTATATGCGGTTGGCTGAAACTTGACAAGGTAAACGTGTTAAATATTCAATTAATTGAATAAATAAGAGCTCTTAGTCGCATCACAAGACTTGCGACCTTGACTTGCCTGTCGCACTAATGAACCTTTCCTTCTCATCAATCTTGTAATATAATTACTCCTATCTCGCATGCCTGCGTCTATCGCCAGATCGCCACGCTCAACGCAGGTGTGGGAAGGCATCGACATGCGTTACGAATTATAGATAAGTTTGTGCGACAGTTTTAAAACATAAATCAAAGGAGTTAAGGATGATTTGTGGTAGACCGTGGCAGGACAAGGGCCGTGGCCCATACGAAGCGCGGAAGAGGCACGGATATAACACTTCACAAATACGTATGAAAGCGTAGGTGCCCGAGCCTCATCTGGGACGCAAACGACACGGTGTAGTATGAACAGCTCTATATAAAATGTTCCTGAAGTGTTATATCCGTGCTTTGTCCACACCTTGTACGAGGTATGGCTCGTGCCTGCCTCTGTCTAGCATAAACTTTAAGCGGACGTAGCGATTGACGGAAGCTCTGAAATGCAGGTGTGGGAGCGTATAGTTGTGCTTTTATCGCAATGACTGGACGTTAATTATAGCGCGACGAAGCTTCTTCACACAAATGTAAGAGGGGCATATTATGACAACATTCTCATCTCATCTCATCTCTCATCTTCATCTCAATAGAATACTTAATGGAATTTAAACAGAGATTCTCTGATTTCACTTAATATATTATAGAAAATTAACTACTACTACTGAGTTTTTTTTTTTCATGCAAAGGAACTAGCCTTCCTGGGGGGTTAGCGAGACCCACTTTCTGTTGGCGTTAACGCCTGCGGAAAGATGAAATTGTATGAAAATGACATTAGCTTGAGATAACATCTCGCAAGCTCATGTCATTCTCAATGTGATTTTCATACAATTTCATCTTTCCCAAATCTTTTCGCAGGCGTTAAATCTAACAGAAAGTGAGTCTTGTCTTTTATTATGCATCAAAATATTAGTCCAATAAGTTGTAACTTTTTGTGTATTGTTTAAAGGAATAAATGATTTGATTTGATTTCCCTGGTCTTGTCCCCCTTGGTCAGGTGGTGTTCCAGCTACAGTCCTAGCGTAAGTGACCAGAATTAGTGGTTTTCATTCAGCTTTTTTACAATCTTATTGCAGTTGTCAAAGCAAATATATTGCAAAACTTTTTCTAAATGTTTGTGCCCCAAGCCTGACGCCTGCCTGTGTTGTTATTTTTTATAGTAGATAGGATTGCGCTTGGCCGCCATCTCGCCTGATGTTAAGCGACGATGCAGTCTATGATGGAGCACGCTTGCCTAGAAGAAACCAGTTGTGTTGGTGTTGGATTAATGGATGTGCTGGTACTACTGGCATTGAAGTGTGTAGGATTATCAAGACTTGTAATTCTCACAACTGAGCACTCATTAATAATAATCTGCTACTTGGCTAGTAATAAAATCACTATTGCTTATATTATTTTTCTAGACCATGAATCCTAACATTGTGGTAGAGTCAGCCTTCCTTAATATTCTCCTCTTCTTCAATGTATTCTCGACATCATCATCAATAACCTTTCACTCTCTCATGTCTCTTACCCAAAATATTTCCAAATTTTTTTAGAGTTCCGTACCAAAAGGGTAAAAACGATCCCTATTACTGAGCCTATGCTGTCTGTTTCATATAAAATGGTGATGAATATTTTTTCGTTGCACGTTGCTTCATGTGAGATATCGTCGAATAAATATTTTGAAATAAAAGTAATTTTCACGCAGGCCTTTTTATTAGGGGTATTTATCCTTTCTGAAATATGGGCTGCCAAAGAGGCAAAAAGTTTCCCCCTCCATGTATTTCTGAACTATTAGACATAGAAATTGCAACTTGCCATGCAGATAAGTTATTAGACATAAACATAGACATCATTTATTTGTGGCAAAAAAATACAATAATTGTAAGAGTAAAAAAGACATTTAAATTATGAAAATCTATCACTCAAAATTAGTAAGAACATTTTGTAATGAACTGATTACAACTTTTCTGTCGTTATTCATTTGTATAGAATCCTGTGACCCGTCAAGAGGTGCTGGACCACGTCTCGGCGCAACGATGGAAGGAGCTCTCCAAGAGCATGCTCTCTCGCATGAAGTTCGGCACCGCGGGGCTGCGCGGGCGCATGGCCGCCGGGTACAGCTGCATGAACGATGTTGTCATACTGCAGACTGCACAGGTAACATGTTGTCTTCATGTTGAATCTTCCTACATGTAAAATCGGGGCATAATGTTGAATGTGCAAGTTTTTTCTAATCGAATAATAGGCTTGCGCTTGACCGCCATCTCAGACGATGTTAATCGATGATGCTATCTATAATGGAGTACATATAATGGTCAGGTGTGAGGGTTTTAAGGGTCGGCAAAGTATGTGTGACGCCTCTGGTGTTACAAGTATCCATAGGTGACGGTGACTGCTTACCATCAGGCAGCCCGTCCGCTTGTTTGCCACCTATGGCATAAAAAGTATGCTTGCCTAGAAGCAACCAAGTTACTCAAGTCTTGAAGTACCAGATTGTAACTATCAGGGAACACCCATTCAGTTCAATAGTTTGCACCATAAAAGTGGAATCCAAACGCTTCGTACGGAAATCAACCATAAAGCGGTGTCGATTTTCGATACTGCCCGCTCTGGAAGTACGATAGAAAATGGGCAGGAAGGTTAGATCATGCAGATCCGACGTGCACACTGAAATGTATGCGATAAAAAATCGATGAACTAGCAACAATGCTCCTATTGTAATAAGCTTAGTCTGAAGTTCTAAACTAAACTGGGATTTAATGCTGGTGAGCTTCTTGCCGCGGTTTTTAATAGACTCTTGTGTCTCATGCGGATACTTGGCTGATCCATCTCAAAAGTGCAATTACTCCATGCACAACTGAACTTGTGCTTGATACAATGTCAGCAACTTTTTCGACGTGAAGTACCGTCGTACCATCAATAGGATACCCAGTTTTCTGTCAGCCAAATAAGCCCTGTTCTCAATATAGCAGCAGAAGTTGAGGGTTGACGATAGAGTAACACCCAATAGCTCACATCTCACATGTTATGTTTATGAGGTGCACTTTTAACGAAAGGGCGTGCACTGTGCAGCCGCTGTGTCACCTTCTTCGTCTTGTTCTTTTACTGAATGATATTAAATTAGAGTAAATTGGTTGGATAATAGCCGTGGAATTAGAGTTCACGCTGCTGACTAGTAGACATATACTGCGGGGCGACATCAATGGGGAACTAGTCGGGACTGCAGAGACGCCCAAGCTACCCCGGGGCCCTTTGGTCCATTGGCCCTTTTACCCGTCTGCCGCCGACCGGCACTTCCCGGGATTTTCCGCGAGCTGGCGTCACAGCCATTCGTGAGAGACTCACTACTTGGGCCCCCTACTGACTGCAGTCGGCCGGTGGTACACCGTACCTCGGATCCCACTACCCTCCGCGACTAGTTACCTGATGCACAGCTATATAATTATGGCAGGACAGTATTGCAGCAGTGAAGCTACTTTTCCGACTCGTTTTCCTTAATGGCGTAACTGGACATCATGCCGGAACACGGCTAGGCCGCTTGGCAACATGGCCTTGTCCTGTGATCACCAGTTACAGCCGAAGCCTACCACCGGTATGTTGTCACCTGATTGGCACCATCCGGGGACCACTTGTGGAGTCCCACATTTTCGGATGCATTCCCACGGACGAGGGCGACTCAGTCCCCAAAAGCTATGCAGAATTTAACATGGGGGTGCTAACGTCTCCTACTAATCTGCACATTCATCGTAATATTTCCCCTAAATTTCTTCATTTGCTCTAAAATTTATACCCACACATCTTCCCACTCTCGCTAAACAATTTAGCTTTACCAATTTGCTATTCGGCTGTAAATGACGTCACTCTACATTGATCTTAATGTAGTGACATTGTATAGGAATCTGAAACCAGTCTTGTGCATTGAGTTTGTTACGAAAATCGTGTTTAGACGTATGGCGGCCGGACTGCACTGTGGTGACGATGTCAGCGTATTGCGGAATGCGCAAGTAAGATTTGTTCTTTGGATGCTATTAATTGCACAAAAACCCCCTTTCCAGACTTAATATCCCAAAGAAGGTTGACTGCATGCATAAAAAAAATCCTTGGCAGAAGTCGGTTCAAAATAAAAATTATGTCCGTCCACATAATGTTCGTCACCTCCTTGCCAAATTTCATCGAGTTTGTTTAAGCAGTTTTGTCGCAAATTGTCGCTAATAATCAGCTTTATAATTCCATCCCATCTTGGATTTTATATTTATTTGTATGTGTTTACCGTTTGCTTTCTAAGAGTCTTAGATGATAGTTGATAAATGTATCAATCCGTCTGTAATGTAATAATTTGTTCCTTTCAGGGATTGTGTTCGTACATACAAAAGGTTTGCAACCAAGGACAGCTGCACAATGGAGTCGTTATCGGCTACGACGGCAGACACAACAGCAAAAGGTAATTGCACGAATGCGAAACACACCGAAAAGGTGTAAAGGTGCAAAGGTGTGCGAATTGCACACCTTGAAATCATCATCCTCAGCCTCTTAGTGTTGGACATGCCTCTAAACCAAACCTGATCCACATCTCGTTTGCAATCATTGCCAAGTTTAGTGGTATTTCGTCACTATCGGGTTGCAGGGCGGCACTTTGATAGCGCATATTTGTAGTTTTTTTATTGCTATAGGTGGCAAACAAGCAGACGGGCCGCCTGATGGTAAGCAGTCACCGTCGCCTATGGATACTTGTAATACTACAGGCATCACAAGTACGTTTAACTCGTTTTTTGAAGAACCCCATGTTGTAGATTCTCGGAAACACCGTGGAAGGTAGCTCATTCCAAATTTTACAGGTGTGAGGCAAGAAAGATCGTGATCCACTGATCTATGATGTTAAGAGAAGAACTTTATTTCAACTAGTTATTTCTCTGTATACCTCTTTAGTTTTAAATTTTGTTGCATACTGTTTGTTGATCCTTAAATAAATTAAAAAAAAAAAAAAAAACTTACCTAAACATCAGAAAAAATAAATGGAAGTATTATACCTACAGTTTCCCCTTTTGTACTTACACAGCCTTGGTCGTACATTTGATCATTTGCAATTGTGTGCTGCTCAATATTGAAGTGTGCGTTTGTAGAACTAGGAACAATATGTCACTGTATGCAATGCGTATTTACCTCGCCCCCTACAGTTTTTGGAAAAAAAAATTATCGGTATTAGCTTGAGTTTAAGGCAAATCCAAACTATATTATTATGATCAAAGACCTAAACAGATAACATACGAAAACCGCCCTAAGTTTCGGGCATCCTTACTAATATTATAAACGCGAAAGTAACTCTGTCTCTCTGTCTGTCTGTCTGTCTGGATGTTTGTTCGCTTTTCACGACTAAACCGCTAAGCCGATCTTAACGAATTTTGGCAGGATGATAGTGTACATCATATGGACGGACATAGGATACTTATTCTCCCAGAAAATGCGGGAAATCGCGGGTAGCACTGCGGGATTCAGCTAGTTTACTATAAAATTTTCTAGAAATATCAAATGACAGTACTGTATGCAAAGAATATCAAATTTCCTTCAAATCAATTAACGTGATTCATATCCGAATTCTAGTAAATATCTTAATACACCACGCCGATAAGGTTGCGTCATGAAATCACCCCCACTGAACTCCGCCGCCATTCTCAGATTACGAATGGCGACAAATAACTTATCAGCTGATAGAATTGGAGTGACTTGTCATTGCCTGTATTTGCCTGTATTGATGATACGTATCATCATCAGCCAAGCCTTTACCAGGGACCTTACGGCTAACTGTTTTAAGCGATTCTGTTAAGATGATGAGAAATGTATCGCGATCGCAAATCGTGTCGCAGCGTATATAACATACATGCTACTATACAAAAACAGTTAGACTGCCCATAGACCGTTGAAGGTCTAAAGACAATCCAAATGCTCAAGCCCACTATCCGTTGGCAGCATACCCATCATTCTGGCGGCATTACCACGCTGAATGGCTTATGCGTTGAGCCAGAAACACGCCAGCATTTTGGCCACGCGTCGCACTAACCAGGCGCTCTGAAAGATTTTTGAAAATGAGGTGAGTTCCCGGTCCCCAAGAGTCCAATGTATCGACTCCAAACGCCTCAAATACGTAACCACTGCCGAGGTTAGCATATTTGCGCCGCTTGTGCTGCTCTGCCGAATTGGCAGCCGCACCAGCGCTACCTTGCATTTCAGGAAGATGTGACGGCGCCAAAGTATCGACACATGTCTATATTTCTTATTTGATATTTTTATCAAAGAATTTAATCTCAAAGTGGCACTCAGTAATATACGTCAATGTGTTTTTATCGTTTGTGTAAACAATGTTGTTTATCTGTCATTACTTTATTATTGATGCGATAAGGTTATCAACAGCAGCGGGGAGCTATCTTGAACACATGAGATATGCTTCATTATTATTATGATCATGATACATAAAGCAGTAGAAAGAGGTAAAGATTTTAAGAATGTTTGTGAAAAATCTTCAATTAAATATACTTAGCCAAAATGATCACCACATTCATTTTGATAACCCATTGGTCCAGTTGGTAGTGAACCTTCTGCGCTTGAAAGCGTGGGTTCGATTCCCACCTAGGACAATCTTCTATATCTGGGTGTTTTTTCTTCCTGCAGGCCTAGCACGGTCCGTGGTCAAATTGTCTTTCCACCGTTTTTATCCCGCGAGAAAAAGACAAACTTATCCATATTCTAGCTTTGTCTTGTCTAGGTGTGGATAAAAACGGTGGAAAGACAATTTATCCACAGCCCATGCTAGGCCTGCTGTTAACCGTCGCTAAGCAACTGTGTTATTTTAGATACTCGTTCAGGGGTGGATCCAGGATTTCATTTGGGGGGGGGGGGGGCAGGGCATTTAGACAAGGTGCACCTGAATTAAATCGAAATGTTGAGTCGAATGTATGGAATCGCTAGGTGTTTTGGGGCGGGCATGCCCCCCATGCCCCCTCTGGATCTGCCAATGTACTCGTTCGGGTAAATTCGGCTCGAGTCGACTTGGAGGACGAGAGAGATACGAGTATGTTACCCTTGATGAAGTTTTCACTTCTGTCGTGTGGTCTTAAGAGTCGATATGTCGTCAGCTCAAATTCAAGTTTTGCCTCTGCGCGAAACAGTGACAATAATATGCTATCTACGCCTGCAAGAAGATATACGCACGAATCGGCACCCGCCTCAGAACTAAACTACGGAAGCGACATATGCTAAAAACTTCAAATTACCCAAGAGCTATTTTAATATTAAATAAAACGAATTTACATTAAATACCATTATACAAATGACCATTAGAATATGAATAAATAAATTGTTACGAACATCCAGACGCGGAGAAAAAACTCAAAACGTGTTTTAAATAGCCTGTTTTCGTCGAATTATTCTACCGAGAAAAGTTTCACCAATCATGTTTCCAAAATTACATTTAACTTAATTGTATACTTAACAATTTATAACCAAAATATGAATTTGTTGCTGTTTGCCATAACCGCGTAAATTGATGCATCGCTACCCAAGTTCACGACATGTAAACTCTTAAACACGCACTTTTTTTTAAAGCAGTGAGCACTGTGCGTAATGCTTGCATATAATTATTGTGTACACAGTCATGTGCGCTGTCTGACACGATTATACTTCAGTTATAAGATATGAATGCAATACACAATACTGCATATTGTATTCGCTAACAACCTGACGGATACATTAACAAACTAACTCTGCTGTAGAAATTTAATTTAATTTTTTATTTTATTTATATTTGGATAGCCAACAGCCTTCTTACACAAAAATATAGAAATAATAAAAACACGTAGGCCAACATAGGTTATCACTTATAGCAACACATGTCATGGTGCTAGTACACAAAAGTATAAAACTAAATATTACAAATTAAACAATTGGGGATATATAGACGACGGTAGTTTTTGCGAGACGAGATAGATGGTGAGACAAGCTTGACCTCAGCCAGCAGGGATGAGCAGTCAACTCTATTCAACACAATACTGTGCAGAAAGGAGAGGTCCGCAGCCTCCCTTCTCCTTCGAAGAGGCAACAGATGATAGTGCCTGCAAAGAAATGTTTGTTTACAAACGCTATTAATAATAGTGTGGTGCATAGGTGCAGGAGCCCCTGCCAGCGGTTTGCTCCCTTTTTATTTGTTCTCTATCTAACATAACAGATTGTAAAGACAGCAACTTACACATCACCATCATCATCATTTAAGCCATAGGACGTCCACTGCTGGACATAGGCCTTCCCATTGATCTCCACACTGACGACAGCCTGCCGTTTGCATCCACTGGATGCTAGCGACTCTCACAATGTCGTCGGTCCATCTAGTGGGAGGCTTAACTACGCTGCGTCTTCCAGTTCGTGGTCTCCACTCAAGAACCTTATAAAGAGGGAGGCCTATGTTCAGCAGTGGACGTCTTCTGACTGATGATGAAGATGATGATGAAGTATTAAAAATCTCCCAATAATAATTATAGGAATTAAACCATGAGACGCAGCCCACCTACCTACCGATGCCGATTGTAGCACTCCTTGTGCCATTTCAAACGAACATACAAAACAACCAAAAAAATAATCGCGAATTGAAACTGTCAATTTCAATTCACGTATCTGATTCAATCGGATCGGACCAGACCATTCGGGCTAATTTAAATACCATCTAATGTGTAGCGGAAGGCAAATATGGGAGCTCTTCATTTTTCTTATAAAATACGGTGGTGGTTCCACATTTCAACTGCACAGATAACTTTGTCGGTGTGTTAACTGGCCAACGCTTGATCTTGCTTGAGCGAGTCAATTTCAATAGGTGCATTTAATTAGCAACTTTTTTAGTAGTTAATTGAGTAACCACGCGTCGTTATGATTGATTTTATAAACGCTCGTGATGTATCACAATGTCTGTGTAATGAGATGGCACATAAATGCGTACATTTATATGACATTGTTTTGATACTTTTATTGTTTGATTATTATGTATTAGACTATCGCCTTATTAAGTGTATGTATTTGATATAAAATTTTGCCTGTATCTATAAAATTATATATATATATTTTATTTTGTTTTGTATAAACTAATAACTTTTGTAAATTTTTTGTCATAACTTTTTCTTATTATTTTAGTCTGTGTTTAGGCATTTAGTTAGTAACATATAATGGGAGAGGCCATTGGCTCCCGAAACACAGTATTTATTACTAGTTCGGAGCCAATGGGTTCATATATTATTTTGTCAATTTTTATAATGCCCAATAAATTAATTTGTATTTGTATATTTGTATTTGTATTTGTTGCGAAGTTGACAAATCTTGAATCTTGCAAAGGTTATTGGAATGTGGATTTTTAACACGATTTTATTAGCTCCTCGGCTTCTTATACCAAATTTGACGGTTTTAAATCAATTTTATTCTACATCTGTGTTTGAGTTTATGATTTGGTTCAAAACAAGGTAGAATAAAATAACCTCAGTAAAAAAAAAAAACTGAAACAAAGTCGATTTAGTTTATTTTTTCGTTTTATGCTTTCATGAAAGCTCGTAAGAACCTGGAAATTGCATGTACTGAAAGGCAATCCTATTCAATTTTTTTTTGATCTGGATAGATTTTTGATAGTGAATAGTTTCGTTTTTTAGTGAAATTAAAAGCGTAAAAAAGTCGCAAGAATTTGCGTGACCGTGAGCCGTCCTTAGTTATGCGCCAGGCGTCATCGAGGTCGGACCTATGTTCGTTTTGGTCGTTGCACTCCCCCCGCGGCCTCCTGACTCTTGCGTGGCAAAATACATCGTTGCTATAACTTGGCGGGGGCTGAGGGAGCGTTTTGTTGCCTACGCGACTCGGATAACAGGCCGTTATTAATTAGTATGAGTTCTATGGGTCAAGTTGTCTAAATTAAACGATTTTAATTTATTTATTTATAACTAACTAACGAACTATGTAAACAAATCCTGGCAGTCGATTTTAATCTACTACGAATGGTCGTATCTATTTAGTTTTTTGTTTGAAAGGTGACTTTATCGAGAATGTTATGTTCAGCTGTTTGAAGATTATCAGCACTTTTTATTAGCATCACATCAGCAGCCATTAAACGTCCACTGCTGGACAAAGGCCTCCCTCTGGAGTGTTGCCATAATCCCCACGCTTGGCAGGTGCCTTGAGGATCGCAGTACGTTCACCGTGTACTAATAGGACGCTGCTGCCCATCCTCCGGTGGTTCTGATCGCAGTTTTAGGACATAACCCATACATCGGTTTCTTCTAGGCAAGCATGCTCCGCCGTCGACCGCATCATCGCTTAACATCTGGCGAGTTGGCGGTCAAGTGCAAGCCTATTATTTATTTGAAAAAAAAAAACGGGTTTATTAGCATCGAGGGTTTATAAAAAAAAATTGTCTTTGTTCAGATTCGCGGAACTGACAGCGAAAGTGTTCGTCTCGTCAGGCACCCCGGTCCACCTGTTCTCGTCCGTCTGCCCGACGCCACTAGTGTCCTTCGCGACGATCCAGCACCGCGCGGCCGTCGGCGTGATGGTCACCGCTTCACACAACCCCAAGGAAGACAACGGGTACAAGGTGTACTGGAGTAACGGCTCGCAGATCATCACCCCTCATGATGATAACATCTTGGAGGAGATCTCCCAGTGTCTAGAGTAAGTATCTTAACCATGACGATAACGCCAGCGGCCTAACTCGTGAAAAGATAACTAGGCTATAGTCATAGTCATATTTATTTATTTATTTCCATTGGAACACATTAGGGGCCGTCCATTAATTACGTGATGTTTTTTTAGCATTTTTAATTTCAATTTGCAATTTTAATATTCAAAAAGTAAAAACGAAAGGGGGCCCCATACAACAAACGTATTTTTTTTTACGTATTTTTGTATTAGTTCTAATGTAAAAACGGTAATATTTACAAGCGTCAAACTTAACGTGATTATAGTACACACTCTAAAGTATAACAACAAATAATAAAAAATGGCGAAGTGCGAGTCGGCGACAAGTTTCTGTTCATTACCAAGTTAGAGCTGTTAATTTCGTTATTGTACTTTGTGGTGGTACGGAACCCTCAGTGCGCGAGCCCGACTCGCATTTGGCGGGTTTATTTCCCACAAATTTTCGCCACACTACAAAAATATGAAATAATTTCCAGGATTCCGGAAGACCACTGGGACATATCTGGCATCCGCACCCATCCTCTAGTGAAAGACAGCACGGAAGAAGTGACGTCATCGTACATGTCCTATTTAAAGGACAGCCTACATCCAGATGTTTTGGAGGATAATAAGAAAGCAGCCATACCGATAGTGTACAGTGCAATGCACGGAGTTGGCTACGAATATATCTTGAAGGCATTTGAAGTTTGTAACTTGATGGTAAGTATAAGTAGGCACACGGGCAGCGTTTTGTCCATACAAACTTATTCTCGTGTTTCCTCCCTGGATAATAACGCTAGAACTGTATTTAAAAAAAAAAAGTTAATTACTATAAGAAATATGAGCCGTTAAATATCCCAAAAATTGATTTTTTAACCGCCATGTTCAGACGTCTATCAAACAAATTTGACGAGTTTATAAAACATAAATAAATGATAGAAGCATAGTTCAATCTTTTTCACATCTATTAATTAAAAAAAAATTGAAATCGGCTTAGTTTTGAATGAGGAAACTTGTTCCTCTTTCACGCAGCAACGGAACAACGGATCGACCTGATTTTTTGCATGGATATAGTTCAAGAGCCAGAAAGTGACATAGGCTACTTTTTATCATCATCGTCATCACCATTTTTCATCACTACGCGGGTGAAACCGCGGGGCGCAGCTAGTAATCTCATACATGAAAGTCAATGGTAGTTCTTTGTAGCATCGTTGTTACTTGACTGCGATTTTTTATTTTAAAGTGCGATATATGTCATAAGACTCGTTATTTTTGGAGTGTTATAGGCCACATATTGCTCAGATTAAAACAATAATAATATCACATTACATCATTGGCCATTAAACATCCACTGCTGAACAAACTGAACAAAGGCCTCCCTCTTAGAGGAGACACAGGTCCCACAGGTCAGATAGCCCGTTGGTCCAGTTGGTAGTGAACCTGCCTTCTGAGCTTGGGGGTGTGCGTTCGATTCCCACCTAGGACAAACATTCATGTGATGAAAATTTGTGTTTGTTCTATCTCTGGTTGTTAATATCTATTGTACTATGTATTTAAAACTATATATCTCTACATAGTATAAATAGAAGTCACTTTCCGCGTCTGTCTGTATGGCCGCTAACTCCTCCTAAACCACGCAACGGATTTTGATGCGGTTTTCACCATCAGTTAGATAAATTTTCACGGAAAGTTTATATATATAACTAGCGACCCGCCCCGGCTTCGCACGTAAATTACACCCGTGTGAAGCCGGGTGGGCGGGTCGCTAGTGTATATATATATCAGTCTCTGGCAGCCATATCACAAGCTCAATCAATACATTTGCTTAGTTTGGGGTCAGATGACCGTGTGTGTAAAAATGTCCCGAATATTTATTTATTTACGTTTTTTTTTCAGGCGTCATCAGGCGCCAACTCGCCTGATGTTAGGCGATGATGCGGTCTACGGTGGAGCACGCTTGCCTAGAAGAAACCGATTCACTCAATGTTCTCTTTTGTTTTCAGCCACCAATCAGTACAGTGGAGCAACAAGATCCCAACCCCGAGTTCCCGACGGTAAAGTTCCCGAACCCCGAGGAGCCGGTGTGCTTGGAGCTCAGCATGCGCCGCGCAGAAGCTCAGAGAGTGTCGTTGGTGCTGGCTAACGATCCTGATGCAGACAGACTTGCCGTCGCGGAGTATGACACAAGGTAAACAACTCCTGAGAACTACTATCTAGCCATCTTCAAGGCTAGAGTGAATAGATTTCTTCTAGATCAACGTGTTCCATCCTCGGCCATACTGTCGCTTACTAACTCGGCGGTCAAACGCAAGCCTATTCATATATAAATATTAAAAAAACGACATTTCAAACATAGTAATTTTGAAACTTTCGCGATTTGAACATATGTTTTAAATGTTTATCGGGACTTATCATTTACTAGCGGTCCGCCCCAGCTTCGCACGGGTATAGATTATACCCTATGTCACCCGGGGATAGTGTAGCTTCCCAACAGTGAAAGAATTTTTCAAATCGGTTCAGTAGTTTCGGAGCCTATGCAATGCAAACAAACAAACAATCAAATCTTTCCTCTTTATAATATTAGTATAGATTATTTTCATCATCATCATCGTCGTCATCAGCCAGAAGACGTCCACTGCTGAACATAAGCCTCCCCCTTTAACCTCCACACTGAACGACAACCTGCCTTTTGCATCCACTGGATGCCAGCGACTCTCACAATGTCGTCGGTCCATCTAGTGGGATGCCTCCCTACACTGCGTCTTCCGGTTCGTGGTCTCCACTCAAGAACCTTTCTTCCCCATCGGTTATCGGTTCTTCGAGCGATGTGGCCTGCCCATTGCCACTTCAGCTTGCAAATTTTAACAGCTATGTCGGTATTATTTTATTTAGGTAAATATATGTACCTTTTTGCTCGACGTTTCGACCATGTTACAATGGCCGTGGTCACGAGCTGACTGAACACTGCGGGTGAGTCCGGCGAGAAGAGCGGGTGTTTTGTTCTCCTACCCTCACTTGATCTTGAAAAATCGCAGGGTTGTCACTACGACACACAACACTGACTGTATCGGTAAATGTCCTAGTACCTACACCTAAATAAAATAATATTTATACTCCGTTTTTTAATCTTAGATATTTTATGTAAACAAAGAGATGTCACGAAAAGTCACTGTCAAAGTGACATGCCAGTTGCTCAAAACATTTTTCACTTATGATCAATATTTTACTCTCTATTTTCCTCGGCTTTGCTCTCGCGCGGTACAATGGGAGATATTCTGATAGTACAAAAAATTAATAAAAAACATTATTAAAAGATTGGAACAGATAACAGATAGCGATGATTATAGAGGCATTTTATTTATGTTACACGGGAATTACTCACGTAAGATTAAGCCGGTTACTCCGACTATAACAACAAACCGACCCATGTTAGTCCCGTGTAACATAAATAAAATGTGTGAAAACCACGTCAGTTTCAATAATAAGATTATAGAGGCGTTGACTATTATGATAGAGGAAATAGAGGGTAAATCAAACGTTGGCCAGAAATGTTTAGAGAAATGTTAACTATCCTACCAAGACAATAAATAAATAAGAAGTGAAGTGAAGAGTGAGTAATTCCCGTGTAACATAAATAAAATATCCTACCAGTATAATAAAATATTTTCTATCATTTATTTTTTTTATCATAACATTGTATAGAACAGATATTACGTTAAAATAAATAGTACAAAACGATTTTTATTTTATAATTGTTTATATTACGACTAGAAAAACATAATAAAATACTTTTTTGGTCAAACATTGTAAACTACCATTATGAAAGATATTTTTCACACTAGTAACACCTTTGTTTACATAAAATATCTAAGATTAGTAAACGGAGTATAAATAAAATAATACCTACGTGATAAGTCCCGATAAACATTAAAACATTTCAAAAATACATTTATATTCACCCGAAAACATTTCTCCTTTTAGGCAACCGGTTAAAAAGTGACCGTTTTTACTATTTAGAGATATTTTGTTCCTCCACAGTAAGAAATCGTGGAAAGTGTTCTCTGGGAACGAGATGGGCGCGCTACTGGGCTGGTGGCTGATCAGGCACTACTACATGAAACATCCGGAAACCAACCCTGAAGATGTGTACGTTCTAGCGAGCATCGTCAGCTCTAAGATGCTGCGAGCTATCGTCAAAGGAAAGGGAGAGTTTGTGGAGACGCTCACAGGATTCAAATGGATGGGTGAGTGACACTTACACCGTCCATTATTATTTGAGTCAATAATAACCTCGTCTGGAATGTTGGCGCCAACGTAAAAAAAAAACAAGATGCATCAATGTTTTTTTTTTTTTTTTTTTTTTTTAAGATTTCATGTGTAATAATGATGATTTTTTTATCTAATAAGTGTTTGTGAACATGCTCGAATTTGGAGAGTGATATAACGCGGTAAAACATGTATTTTTGTGTTATATCCAAAACTTCATAGAAGCCTTTAGTGAAGCTCCACTTTACTAAGATATGACTTTGATTTGACCCAGACTTACTTTTCATGAATGTGAGTATGAAATAAAAGTATAGCCCGTTGGTCGAGTTGGTAGTGAACCTGCCTTCTGAGCTTGGGGGCGTGGGTTCGATTCCCACCTAGGACAAACATTTGTGATAAACATTTGTGTTTGTTCTATATTTGGTTGTTAATATCTATTTAAGTATGTATTTAAAAAAATATGTATGTATATCAGTTTCTGGCAGCCATATCACAAACTTTGCTTAGTTTGGGGTCAGGTGACCGTGTGTGCAAAAATGCCCCGAATATTTATTTATGTTTCAATATTGGCAAATGCACAAGACGTACGACGCCAAATTCCTATTAAGAGAAAAGAAAACTCATCTGTTTTTCCTAATATCGTTAACGTAAGCAACATGGTTATTTTTATCTTTTGACGACAATATATTTTGACTTTATCCCTGTTACTAAACATATGCCTCGAAAGGAAAGGAATGTTTTTTGATGATGTTTGATTTGCTACGAGGTACATCATTGTTTATTATTTTGTTCTAATTTGAGCCTTATCCCAATGGTCGTTTGGTCTCCAGGCAATTGCGCGCTACTTCTGGAGCAGCAGAGTAAAGTGCCGGTGTTCGCATTTGAAGAAGCTATTGGGTACATGTGCGATCCGCGCGTGCCAGACAAGGACGGCGTGTCTGCCGCTGTGCAGGTAACTCTCTCTCTCTCTCTTCCTTCAGACAGAGAAAGGGCTCTCTTTCTTTCGTTACACCCTGAACTCACAGACTGCCCCGTGAATTTGTTTCTGTCTCACTCGACTCTAATATTTTATATTATTTTACAAGGAAAACATACAGCTGCTAAATAATACAGTAGATATGAGATAAATAGTTACACAAAAGCCAAAAACATATTTTTAATTATACAAACTAGAAATAGTGTAAATGCCCCGTTGCAACACCAACTAGGGCCTGGATACATAAATAGTAATTGGAAAACAAACAGAAAATTTATAAAATCGTTTACAGAATCTAGATTTGTATTTTATGCAATCAATGGCTGCACAGGTTTTCATTTGTTCATCGTCATCACTATCAGCCTATCGTGTTCCCACTGCTGGGACACAGGCTTTCTCAGAAAGAGAGGATGGGTCCTAATCCACCATGCTGGCCCAGTGCATGTTGGTGAATGTCATGTCTTTGAACTTTTGAGGTTCTAGGACATACCAGCATCCTCACGGTTCTTTCCTTCACCGTTTTTGATGGCATCAAAAGCGTACATAATTGATTCAATATTATAGATGCAAAGCCAAGGATCTAACCGGGTGCTGTAAAGCGCATATGCTACATACTGGCCACCATCGCCACCATAGCTAATTGATAATTTTCATGTTGCAGGTGGCGTCTTTAGCATCTTACCTGTACGCACGGGACTCGAGCCTCAAGAAACAGCTTGAAGCGCTGTACTCTGAGTTTGGTTACCACGTGTCACACAACTCTTACTACATCTGCCACGAGCCGGCCACTATACAGAGGATATTCAGGCGCATTCGGAACTACAACGGACCTGGGGAAGTAAGTTTATTCTCAAGAAGCAGCTTGAAGCGCTGTACTCTGAGTTTGGTTACCACGTGTCACACAACTCTTACTACATCTGCCACGAGCCGGCCACTATACAGAGGATATTCAGGCGCATTCGGAACTACAACGGAGCTGGGGAAGTAAGTTTATTCTCAAGAAGCAGCCTGAAGCGCTGTACTCTGAGTTTGGTTACCACATGTCACACACCTCTCTAACTAGGGACCGTCCATTAATCACGTGATGTTTTTTTTAGCATTTTTAACCCCCCCACCCCCCTAGGTGATATGTGGTGAGGTTTAAGACTAACCCCCCCCCCCCCCACCCAAAATCACGTGTAGTTATTAAAACCTACAACGAATCTTTATTTTTTTAAATATTATCTTTATACAAGTATAAAGTACTAGTAGGCCGCCCCGTAGTAGGGGCGGGATATATAGCCTATGTCAACCGGGGATAGTGCAGAATCCCAACAGTGAAAGAATTTTTCAAATCGGCTCAGTAGTTTCGGAGCCTATTCAATGCAAACAAACAAACAATCAAATCTTTCCTCTTTATAATATTAGTATAGATAATCTATTTTTATTCTGAAATTAAGGAAAATGACGAAAATGTCTAGACAAAAATGTTGCAGTTTGTTTTTGATTGGCAAAGTCACGCTACACGCCGCTTTTCGGTTTAGAAATCGCTGTGATATTTCGTGATTTTTGCAAAACCCCCCCCTCTCAAGCCTCACGTGATTAATGGAAAGGTCCCCACACCAGGTACTAGAAGAAGAAAAAAATAAGTTTAATTGTACTTATTTTGTTGTCCTTTTTTGCAGTATCCCAAGGAAGTGGGTTCGTCAGAGATAGTGTATATCAACGACTTCACGGCCGGGGTCAAAAAGCCGGAGATCCGCAATGGAGAGGCGCACTTGAGTGAGTACGGCTTGTTGTTTGTGTCTGCCCATTGGAGTCATCATCATCATCAGCCGGAAGACGTCCACTGCTGAACATAGGCCTCCCCTTTAACCTCCACACTTCACACTGTGCCCGACAGCCTGCCTTTTGCATCCACTGGATGCCCGCGACTCTCACAATGTCGTCGGTCCATCTAGTGGGAGGCCTACCTACGCTGCGTCTTCCGGTTCGTGGTCTCCACTCAAGAACCTTTCTTCCCCATCGGTTATCGGTTCTTCAAGCCATGTGGCCTGCCCATTGCCACTTCAACTTGCAAATTTTAACAGCTATGTCGGTGACCCTGAATCTTTGGCGAATTCTATCGCGTAAAGAAACTCCGAGCATAGCTCTCTCCATTGCCCGCTGTGTGACTCTTTACTGTGAGTTTTTACACAAGGCCAACAGTTAAGGACCACGTCTCAGTACCATATATCATCGTATCCATTGGAGTAAATATGGTTAAATAAAATTACTGAATAAACGATGCCATGATGTTTAACCGTATGATATATGCGAAAAAATATAATTTTTTAAAATATGTCTATACCATTATCGCTCAACATCAGGGAAGGTGGCGGTCAAGTGCAAGCCTATTTTTTTTAAACAACGCCCAATAGACCTTTTCGTCTCCAACCTATACCTCAGCGAATCATAACAGTGAATTTACGACTTTATAGCGTTGTTGATACGGTTTTAATGAGCATGTTGTGTTTTTTCATGTCTAACGTTCATAGTATGGTCTGTACCCTACCCGCTGCAAAAAGCAGTGCGCCTACTCAATGCTGTGCTTGACCGGAATCGAGATCTTGATTTGTTCCTTAGTTCCTATGACGAGTTTCACAGAGCGGCAATGGTTTTAGTCATTACCAGTCCAAAGCTGGCGTACTTATAAATTATTATTGTATGGTTTAGTTTAGATAATAGGGTTTAAAGTCATAGTAGTTTTTATACAATTGTTAGTATTTATTTAAGATTTGACCCGGTATTTAAGATTTGGGTAATATGGACCCGGGTATGTCCTAAAACTGCGACCAGAACCACCGAACGATGGGCAGCAGCGTCCTGTAAGTACACGGTGAACGTACTGCGATCTCCAAGCCGCCTGCCAAGCGTGGGGATTATGGCAACACCCCTCTTTAAGAGGGAGGCCTTTGTCCAGCAGTGG
Source organism: Agriopis marginaria (assembly GCA_932305915.1). Taxonomy (NCBI): domain Eukaryota; kingdom Metazoa; phylum Arthropoda; class Insecta; order Lepidoptera; family Geometridae; genus Agriopis; species Agriopis marginaria. The sequence continues at coordinate 17,751,533 of OW029920.1, read as the reverse complement.
ACGTTTAATGGCTGCTGATGTGATGTGATGTGATTTAAGATTTTGTTCAATGTTTTAATTTAGGTCTGTTTTTTAGTTTGTGCTGTAGTTTTTAGTTTTAGTTAACCTTGAATGGGTGAATTGGGAAACTGTAATGCCCATTCAAGGTATGTATTTCATAAATAAAATAAAATAAAATATGTTCCAGACGTGCTGGGCACGGGGTTGGACCAGGAGTACAGCAGCGGCGAGATGATAATGTTCCGGACGTCGCGCGGACTCGCGGTTACCGTGCGCACCTCCGGCACCGAGCCCAAGCTCAAGTACTACACCGAGCTCGTGTGCCACCCACACACTGACAGGTACTGACACAGCAGCGGCGAGATGATAATGTTCCGCACTATGCGCGCACTCGCGGTCACCGTGCGCACCTCCGGCACCGAGCCCAAGCTCAAGTACTACACCGAGCTCGTGTGCCACCCACACACTGACAGGTACTGACACAGCAGCGGCGAGATGATAATGTTCCGCACTATGCGCGCACTCGCGGTCACCGTGCGCACCTCCGGCACCGAGCCCAAGCTCAAGTACTACACCGAGCTCGTGTGCCACCCACACACTGACAGGTACTGACACAGCAGCGGCGAGATGATAATGTTCCGCACTATGCGCGCACTCGCGGTCACCGTGCGCACCTCCGGCACCGAGCCCAAGCTCAAGTACTACACCGAGCTCGTGTGCCACCCACACACTGACAGGTACTGACACAGCAGCGGCGAGATGATAATGTTCCGCACTATGCGCGCACTCGCGGTCACCGTGCGCACCTCCGGCACCGAGCCCAAGCTCAAGTACTACACCGAGCTCGTGTGCCACCCACACACTGACAGGTACTGACACAGCAGCGGCGAGATGATAATGTTCCGGACGTCGCGCGCACTCGCGGTCACCGTGCGCACCTCCGGCACCGAGCCCAAGCTCAAGTACTACACCGAGCTCGTGTGCCACCCACACACTGACAGGTACTGACACAGCAGCGGCGAGATGATAATGTTCCGGACGTCGCGCGCACTCGCGGTCACCGTGCGCACCTCCGGCACCGAGCCCAAGCTCAAGTACTACACCGAGCTCGTGTGCCACCCACACACTGACAGGTACTGACCACAACTGTGCACACGTCTGAAGGAAGGCCAACTTATCCACTGAAATCACGTGAGGAGTTTAACACATTTACCCGCGTGTCAATTTCCGTTAAGCGCTTTGATTACACATTTATTGTACGAACTGCTAGTCTGTGGAATTCGCTGCCTGAGTGGCTGTTCCCCGATAGTTACAATCTGGGTGTCTTCAAATCGAGAGTGAATAGGTTTCTTCTAGGCAAGCGTGCTCCATCGTAGGCCGCGTCATCGCTTAACATCAGGCGAGTTGGCGGCCAAGCGCAAGCCTATTTATAATAAAAAACCGGACAAGTACGAGTAGGACTCGTGCTCTGAGGGTTCCGTTGGACAGAACTCTCAGAGCGCGAGTCCAAAAAAAACCTAAAGTTGAAATATTGAAAGACAAACTTAACTTTGTAGTTGACTATAAGTTTCTTCTATACATTCCAACTACAAAATGTAAGTTTGTAATAGCAAAATAATAATTTTTAAATGATATAACTTAAAATTTGTGACTTTCAGATTTATTCCTATATATGTGCTATGAGACCTTGCCTTTCACCAAATTTCATGATTCTAGGTCAACGGGAAGTACCCTATAGGTTTTGATTTCCCTGTGAAATCGCAAAATATGCGACATAAACGTTCATATCTTTTGATTGCGTTGACTTTCAACTTTTATTTTTTTACAGCCGAAAGAACCCGTAGACCCAAGTATTTAGTATAAATTTCAACTTGATACCTTTACGCGTTCTTGAGAAAAAGGGTCTTGACAGACGGACAGACAGACGGACAACGAAGTGATCCTATAAGGGTTCCGTTTTTAGGGTTCCGTACCTCAAAAGGAAAAAACGGAACCCTTATAGGATCACTTCGTTGTCCGTCTGTCCGTCTGTCCGTCTGTCCGTCTGTCCGTCTGTCCGTCTGTCCGTCTGTCCGTCTGTCAAGACCCTTTTTCTCAAGAACGCGTAAAGGTATCAAGTTGAAATTTATAATAAATACTTGTGTCTACGGTTTCTTTCGGCTGTAAAAAAATAAAAGTTGTAAGTTTACTCAATCAAAAGATATGAACGTTTATGTCGCATATTTTGCGATTTTACAGGGAAATCAAAACCTATAGGGTACTTTCCGTTGACCTAGAATCATGAAATTTTACAAAAAGTAAGTTCACATAGCACATATATAGGAATAAATCCGAAAGTTACAAATTTGAAGTTATATCATTTAAAAATAATTATTTTACTATTACAAACTTACATCTTGTAGTTGGAATGTATGGAAGAGCGTAATTGTCAACTACAAAGTTAAGTTTGTCTTTTAATATTTCAACTTCAGTTCGTTTTTAGGGTTCCGTACCCCAAAAGGAAAAAAACAGAACCCTTATAAGATCACTTTGTTGTCCGTCTGTCTGTCTGTCCGTCTGTCAAGACCCTTTTTCTTGTATCTTCGATATACAATGCGGCACTATTCATTCCTTTTTCGTTCACCACCTACAGATTTGGTTCAAATTTAAAACATAAGCAATTAATCAAATAACATTTTTATTTTTTACTTAAGTAATACTGCTATAGAAACTAACCACAATATAAACACAACCAAACTAAACACAAATTTCAGCTACACTATAATAATCTTATCTACTAATATTATAAATGCGAAAGTTTGTGTGTAAGTGTGTATGTTTGGCTGAAGTCACCGCCGAAACTACTGCTCCGATTTAGATGAAATTTGGTATGGAGGTAGCATATTCCCTGAATTAACAGATTTCGATGAAATTTGGTATGAAGGTACCATATTCTTTGGATTATCACATGAGTTACTTTTTACCCCGAAAAAAAATTATGGTTCCTGTAGTATAACATCAATCACTCAACTCTGTGATTGTTTAACGGATTTCGATAAAATTTGTTATGGAGGATATGGATATTCCCTGGATTAAAACTAAGGCCAACCAACCAACCAAACCAACCAACAAAATGTAAGTTCCTGTAGGATAATTTCAATCATTCAACTCCGTAACTTTTTAACATATTTAGCAAGCCGCAAGCGGCCCGCGAGGGTTAGTCAAGCACAAGTGACGTAAAAAAAAAATCTGGGCCGCAAGTGGCCCGCGAGGGCGAGTGTCAAGCACAAGTGACGTACAAAAAAGGAAAAAAAAACTTTCTAGGTCGCGCGATTCGCTGGGCCGCAAGTAGCCCGCGAGGGCGAGTGTCAAGTTCAAGTGACGTAAAAAAAGAGAAAATAAAAATCTAGGTTGCGTGGTTCGCTGGGCCACAAGCGGTCCGCGAGGACGAGTTTCAAGATCAAGTAATGTACAAAAAAGAAAAAAAAAATACTTTCTAGGTTGCGTGGTTCGCTGGGCCGCAAGTGGCCCGCGAGGGCGAGTGTCAAGCACAAGTGACGTACAAAAAAGAAAAAAAAAACTTTCTAGGTTGCGTGGTTCGCTGGGCCGCAAGCGGCCCGCGAGGGCGAGTGTCAAGCACAAGTGACGTACAAAAAATAAAAAATAAACTTTCTAGGTTGCGTGGTTCGCTGGGCCGCAAGCGGCCCGCGAGGGCGAGTGTCAAGCACAAGTGACTTACTAAAAATTAAAAAAAAACTTTTTGAGGTCGCGCGGTTCGCTGGGCCGCAAGCGGCCCGCGAGGGCGAGTGTCAAGCACAAGTGACGTACAAAAAAGAAAAAAAAAACTTTCTAGGTTGCGTGGTTCGCTGGGCCGCAAGCGGCCCGCGAGGGCGAGTGTCAAGCACAAGTGACGTACAAAAAAGAAAAAAAAAACTTTCTAGGTTGCGTGGTTCGCTGGGCCGCAAGCGGCCCGCGAGGGCGAGTATCAAGCAAAAGTGACTTACCAAAAAGAAAAAAAAAACTTTTTGAGGTCGCGTGATTCGCTGGGCCGCAAGCGGCCCGCGAGGGCGAGTGTCAAGCACAAGTGACTTACAAAAAAGAAAAAAAAAAACTTTCTAGGTTGCGTGGTTCGCTGGGCCGCAAGCGGCCCGCGAGGGCGAGTGTCAAGTTCAAGTGACGTAAAAAAAGAGAAAAAAAAATCTAGGTTGCGTGGTTCGCTGGGCCGCAAGCGGTCCGCGAGGACGAGTGTCAAGCTCAAGTAATGTACAAATAAGAAAAAAAAATACTTTCTAGGTTGCGTGGTTCGCTGGGCCGCAAGTGGCCCGCGAGGGCGAGTGTCAAGCAAAAGTGACGTACAAAAAAGAAAAAAAATACTTTCTAGGTTGCGTGGTTCGCTGTGCCGCAAGCGGCCCGCGAGGGCGAGTGTCAAGCACAAGTGACGTACAAAAAATAAAAAAATAAATTTCTAGGTTGCGTGGTTCGCTGGGCCGCAAGCGGCCCGCGAGGGCGAGTGTCAAGCACAAGTGACGTACAAACAAGAAAAAAAAAACTTTCTAGGTTGCGTGGTTCGCTGGGCCGCAAGCGGCCCGCGAGGGCGAGTGTCAAGCACAAGTGACTTACCAAAAAGAAAAAAAAACTTTCTAGGTTGCGTGGATCGCTGGGCCGCAAGCGGCCCGCGAGGGCGAGTGTCAAGCACAAGTGACGTACAAAAAAGAAAAAAAAAACTTTCTAGGTTGCGTGGTTCGCTGGGCCGCAAGCGGCCCGCGAGGGCGAGTGTCAAGCACAAGTGACTTACCAAAAAGAAAAAAAAAATTTTTGAGGTCGCGCGGTTCGATGGGCCGCAAGCGGCCCGCGAGGGCGAGTGTCAAGCACAAGTGACGTACAAAAAATAAAAAAATAAATTTCTAGGTTGCGTGGTTCGCTGGGCCGCAAGCGGCCCGCCAGGGCGAGTGTCAAGCACAAGTGACGTACAAAAAAGAAAAAAAAAACTTTCTAGGTTGCGTGGTTCGCTGGGCCGCAAGCGGCCCGCGAGGGCGAGTGTCAAGAACAAGTGACTTACCAAAAAGAAAAAAAAAACTTTTTAGGTCGCGTGATTCGCTGGGCCGCAAGCGGCCCGCGTGGGCGAGTGTCAAGCACTAGTGACGTACAAAAAAGAAAAAAAAAACTTTCTAGGTTGCGTGGTTCGCTGGGCCGCAAGCGGCCCGCGAGGGCGAGTGTCAAGCACAAGAGACGTACAAAAAAGAAAAAAAAACTTTCTAGGTTGCGTGGTTCGCTGGGCCGCAAGCGGCCCGCGAGGGCGAGTGTCAAGCACAAGTGACGTACAAAAAAGAAAAAAAAAACTTTCTAGGTTGCGTGGTTCGCTAGGCCGCAAGCGGCCCGCGAGGGCGAGTGTCAAGCACAAGTGACGTACAAAAAAGAAAAAAAAAACTTTCTAGGTCGGTGGTTCGCTGGGCCGCAAGCGGCCCAGCCAGGCCAGGAATTTAACTTTAGATCTCCTGCTCATAAAGCACCGTGTACCTACCGACCATCAATATCCAGGATGAAATACATAAAACGTATTTAGTAGCATCCTAAAATAAAGCTTTTTGCAGAGAACTCCTTAGTTTTTCCCTTGAATAACGCGGGCGAAGCCGCAGGCGGAAGCTAGTTGTAATATATGTTTTTGAGATACTTAATCGGAAAAACGGAATTAGTCTTCGGTGGGCGAACTATTGAACTTATAATACTTGGTCAAGTTTGTACGGAACCCTCGGTGCGCGAGTCCATCTCGCACTTGGCCGGTTTTTTTTCCTTTTGAGGTACGGAACCCTAAAAAAAGAAAAAAAAAGTTAACAGACCAATTTTAACAATGACAATATAGCCACTTGCCTGCATCCTTTACCCCGCATGAGGCAAAGGTTCTAACCTAAACTATTTCGACCGGGGCCAATCCTAGGCGCAAATTGAATGAATGATTTTTGATTTTTCCAATCACAAGCGTCGAGTCTCCAATCATAAGCATAATTTTGTTAAAGGGAATTTAGACTACTACTGGTTTACACCCTAATTTTATCTATACTAATAATATTATAAAGAGGAAAGATTTGATTGTTTGTTTGCATTGAATAGGCTCCGAAACTACTGAACCGATTTGAAAAATTCTTTCACTGTTGGGAAGCTACACTATCCCCGGGTGACATAGGCTATAATCTATACCCGTGCGAAGCTGGGGCGGACCGCTAGTTGTTTATAAAGAAGTTTTCATACGTTGGACATACAGTAATTTTATTTTGACCCACCCTAATTTAAAACCTGGCTGTGCCCATGGCCAGAATTAATATCGCAGATATAACCCAGCCAGCAGGCCTTGCATGGGCTGTGGATTAATTGTCTTTCCACAGTTTTTATCCACGCCTAGACGCGACAAAGGTAGAATATGGATACGTTTGTCTTTTTCTCGCGGGATAAAAACGGTGGAAAGACAATTAGTCCACGGCCCGTGCTAGGCCCGCAGAACTGAGTAATACATGGTAATACTTATCATACTTAATTCCAGCGAACAAGAACAAATGAAGGACAAACTAAATGAAATGGTGCAAGAATTCGTAGAAGAACTCCTGCAGCCGACTGAAAACGGACTGATCAGTCAGTCATAGTTCACGACCATCAACACACTACTAGCGTACACGTCAGGTATTTATATCACTCACATCACGCCTGTTGTCTTTCAACTTGCTTTTCGTTTCAGACCATTATCACAGGAATAAATAAAAATCGGGACATAATATTGAGTTACGCGGAAAGGGTGTACTAACCTGAAAGGGGTCCATATAGTACGCATCATTATGAACAACTTTTACAATAGACTAACTGACCCACCTACTTGCTAGTAGGTAGGTCAGTAAGGTTAAGTAGGTTAAGTAGGTTGTACGTATTATCGTTTTTGCATTAGAGTTTTACATTGTATTCACATGTTTATTATTCTAATACAAAAATACGTTTGTTGTATGGGGACAACCCCATTTGTTGTTACTTTTTGACCTTATGTTTTCTTAGTTAATCCGCCGTAACATTATAATATGCCGTAACATACAACAACAACAAAAATAAAATAAATAAATAATACAAATAAATAAATAATAAAATAAATAAATAATAACATTATAATATGCCGTAACATTTATTATGCCGTAACATATTCTGTAAAAATTTCAACTGGCTATCTATTACGGTTCGAATAGACAGCTGTTTAATGGTAGGACAGACAGACAGCGTAGGCTTAGTAATAGGGTCCCGTTTTAACCTTTTGGGTACGGAACCACAATACAATACATTGACCACAATACAATACAATGACTCTATTAAAGTACCACACAACAAGGATAACACCACTGTTAGTCTAAAAATGTTAAATTGTATGTACAATTTAGTAAAATCCAGATTTAAACCAGTTTTAATTTGTTGTGCAAGCCAACCCTAAAAACGCATAACGCGGCGCGTTAAGTTAACCTCAAAAAATTGGACCTATATTCCCTAGAGAATAAAAGCCAATTTTAGAGAATAGCGCCTCGTTACGAGCGTGTTTGTAGCTAGAGAATCAGGGCGCAGCAAGCAAACATGGTCTGAAACGGAATGCGTTGTTTTATAGTTATGTCTGTAGTTAGTTGTATCTATAATATTTTTGTTACAATTGTTGATTTACACATGGATATTGGGTCTAGTACAAAAATCAGGAAAAAAGTGTCCCCAGTTGAATTGTATTCGGCACGTCGAACTGACCCGAAATCCATAGTTTAAGATATCATTCGTTCCAATACTATTACATACATTCCATGGATGTTACAAAGTAAAAGCACCGACCACAATTTTTTTTGTAGAAATGAAAAGAAAGTAGTTTACTATTATGGTGTTTTAAATGAGGCCGTAAGTACTTTTGTTTCAAATTTTTTGAAGTGAAACTTGTTATACGACTTCCAACAATGTTGCGTTAAACGTTCAACGCTACCATGGAGTGGGAATAGAAAGAGACAGAGCGAGAGCTTTAGATGGCAGAACATGCGACTTCCAACAAGGTTGCTTTAAACGTTTAACGCTACCATGGAGGGGGAATAGAAAGAGACAGAGCGAGAGTTTCACTTCATCCGCGCGGAGGGACTCCACGCACAATATTTTTTTTTTTATATTTAGGTAATGAAAAAAAAAACCAATTATATTCGATTTTTTGTATCTTTAGTGCTTTCAAAATTTAGACAATCTTTTTGAACTAAAAAATACTGGAAAACCTTTTATTAAATCTTTATTTTTAATGTTACCTTTGCCAAAAAAACATGAATAATTCCGCACTGTGATAGGATAGAACCTAGTATATAGTTCGATTACTAAAACGGTGTCGTTATTTACGCACAAAAATGCATTTTAACGTCACTAGCAACAAAAAATACGTCTACACAAACGCGCCCGAAGCCAAAACGCTATTACAGATTAACTAATGGACCACCCAAACCATCCACCTGGGTGGTCGGTTAGGAAAACTAGTTCTTAGCTGACCACCAGCTTTCCTGTTGTTTTAGTGATGTAGAATGTTGCAATGTAAAGTAAATTTCCTTTACTCCCTGTCTACTTTGTCTGTTTACTTTGTTTTATTAGTCGCGATAAAAATGAAGATGCCTTCTCTCAAGAGAGAGACAAATGGTCTTATTCAGTTATGCTATTTGACAATTTCTATGGCCTCGGTTACCTATTCACATTTTTGATGATCATTCGAAAATTCCTTGTTAAATAAACCGTATGACGAATCAAAAACAGTTATGACGAAAGTTTAGAAAAAGAGCTTAAAGTATCGAGAGCTTGAATACTCGATAAAAACAATGACCCATCTCTAAAACATTTCAATTGTTTTGCTATTCGATTCTGCTCTCTGTTTAAAATCAACACCAGCTGTAAATAATCGATCTGTAGTTTGTGATATATTATAATAAGGTCCGTAAGATCTGCTTAATGTTGTTTATTTATAATATATAATTGTATAACTGAATAAAATAAATTATTTTAAAAATGACTTGTTTTATTTTCGAATAGTTTACAATAGACAAATAACTATTCATTCGGAAACAACACAATAGAAGCACAATTTTAGTAAATTAAAACTAAAACGAATAAAATAAACAATTTTTTTAAACTATTTAGAAATAAAATATACCTACTCGTCAAACTGAATGTCCTATTCACATTTTTCGTAATGTTCGTAACTTCAATAAATTACGAATTTTGACAGATTCCGTACAGTAAAAACTGTCATGTCGGAATTTCCAGAGATCGCGTTAACACATCTAACCTAACCTTAAATGATCGATCGATGATGGGAGGGGGGGGGGGTTGCAAAAATCACGAAATATCACAAGGGGGGAGGGGGGGTGTAGTAAGATATCACGTGTATTTATTTTTTCATCAAACTTAATTTCAGAATAAAATTAGATTATACTGTATACCTGTATTTAAAGATAATATTAAGAAAAATTAACATTCTTTGTAGGTATTAAAAACTACACGTGATTTGGGGGGGGGGGGTTAGTCTTAAACCTCACCACGTATCACCAAGGGGGGGGGGGGTTAAAAATGCTAAAAATAACATCACGTGATTAATGGATGGTCCCCTGCTGTGAGGTCTCGTTCAAGCAGTGTGAGCCGCGGGCAGCAGCTAGGCAGCTCTACTGGGGGCCACGAAAATTACGAACGTAAATATGACATTCATACAAACTTTGAATATGAGATTCAAGTATGTAATTTGTTTTTTACTGGGCAAGTGCCTTTATTAACTAAACAAAATACAAGTTAAAACTAAAACTACAAATACAGTTAGACTACCCATAGACCGTTGAAGGTCTAAAGACAATCCAAATGCCCACTACCAGCTGGCAGCGTACTCAGCATGCTGGCGACATTGCCAATAAAAAAATGTAATGTAATTTGTTAGGTATTTACGTCTACTTTTCCATTTCGTTATCTCCTCCGTCGAGCTCGGCCGCTGCAGCCGCTGCAGCCGCCGCAGCCGCCGCAGCCGCCGCTGCCTCCGCCTCCTCCGCCTCTATGCGTAGTCGCTCCTTCTCTTTCAGATTGATTTCAATCAGGTTGTCCAGTTCAGGACTAAGCAGGACGGAGAGACCTGCTGTGGCGGGCACCTACGGTTTAAGATATTTTTTTTATTTCCTCAAAAGAATAGGCATGATGACTAATATTTAATTTATTACAAATAACCGGCTTAGCGATTAACTAAATACATTACACATACTGAAAAAATAATTTTATTTGCCTGATAAATCTCTGAGATACGAGTGTTTAAAGTTTTAGGTGGGGATAGATGATGATATGATATATGTGGATATTATGATTATATAAAAAAAAATCCTCTAAAATGTGGACTTTTAACAATTTTTTTTAATTTGATTAGCGATTTTATTTCTTTTATGTCTTTCGGCAATTTGTTGTAAAGTTGTGCCCCTTCATACATAATATTATTTTTACCATAATTAGTCCTAGGGGTTCTTAAACAGATGTTATTAACTTGTCTGGTTAGACGTTTTTGAATTTGTATCTTTTTTGCAAAGATTATTTGCGAATGTATGTCTTTAGTTAAAATTTTCCTGACCAGAATACATGTATTGTACTTATATATTTGGGATAGATTCATAAGTTTCGTGGTTAAACTGCCGTGGTTAAACAATTTTATTTTAAAAAGAGAGGGTATTGTAGGGGATGGCAACCCTTGGCTCTTTTCGCCCTATTAAGTCTTGTGTATTGGCAATGTCACGTCTCGGTCAACATCAACGATCACTGTGGGTCAGGAAAAAGCTGGCACGCGTTGTTTATAAACATTCAAATTCAGATTTTTTAATTACTTCCATACACTAGCTATCCTATATGTTTTGCTGTCGTTCAGTGTGGAGGTTAAACTGGACGTCTTCTGGCTGATGATGATGATAAACTAGCTACTATAGTAAACGCATTACCATCTGATTCGTCAGGTCATAAATCATTGTCTGTCTATCTCGCTCGCACCCACAATATGTCATATTCTGTCTATCTCGCTTGCACTTACACGTCTTATGGTATGACGTTTATGGCCCTACGACTCAGTTGGTAACGCGGTGACTATAGTACAAGGTTGTAAAATTTGGTCGAAATTTGGCAGGTAGATAGATTCCCTATGGATTGAGTTCCGCTAAGAATGGTTTTTGTGATGACCCCAAATTAAAGAGTGCAAAAGGGAGTACGAAGTCGCGAGCAAAAGCTAGTTTTAATATCAGGATATATAGGTATTAACGGTATTCTCAAAATAAGTATCACTTTTGTTTTGCTACAGATTTAAAAAAACTATTTAGTGAATTTGTCCGCACTACCATAAATTCGTACTGTAAATAGCCGTAACAGGCATACCTCCGCAAAAATCGGTCTCGCAGCTTCCCACCTCTCGATGTGGTTTTCAATTATTTTCACGCATTGTGCAGCTTTAGGTAAAATCTTTCCTAATATCCTGAAAAATGATACTAATATTACATATAAATGCGAAAAGCTTGTTGGTTTGTTTGTTCCTCTTTCAAGCAGCAACAGAGCAACGGATCAATATAGGTCAAGCGCCGGAGATAGGCTTTTCATCATCACCATTTTTGATCACTGCGCGGGTGAAACCGCGGGGCGCAGCTAGTACGGAATATATTAACAATTTATATTATTAGAAAACAAAATAATTATATGACGTAATAATTGTATCAGACAATTAACTGATAAAAACACGGAAGTGCTAGGAATCTGTGGGCTTACTCTTGACACTCGATTTCAATCGTAATTTGGGATTGGGATCGAAAACATGCCATTTGGTACTCTTCAATCGCGTCAAGAGTACCGAAAGCGTCGAGTTGAGTCGATTTTGTATAGGTCCATAAAATTCCACCATTATCGGTTCCAAACGTGCGCTAGTTTAGAATTCAAGAGTACCAAAATGGCATGTTTTCGATCCCAATCCCAAATTAGATTGAAATCGAGTGTCAAGAGTAAGCCCGACTGGTCGATATCGCGAGATTGGTAGCGCTTTCTTAGCGTGAGTCCTATTCCCAATCGAAGACAATTTGCTTTATAGAAGAAAAAAAAAACTTGTAAAAAAATCAACTAACCCGAAGAGTGGGATGCAAGTGTTGAAGAGGAAGTTGATCTCGAGTTCTGGGATGAGGCACTTCTCGCGGTCCATCATCATGGGAGGCAGGTCGCCGCGGCTCTTCTCCACGTCGCCTTGCTTGAAGAACTCCGACAGAACGGCTGCCTGCACCGAGATCCTACTTTATACTCACATACTTATATCCATGTAGACACCACAAGTGGACCTACCTTGCATGTCATATCTATACTTATAATAAAACTGTAACAGGTCTAATTCTGTACATTGAAGATATTTTGAAAAAAAAAATCGGACGGCACTCTATAATCGATACTGAAGTAAAAACTGTATTTTTTTTAATTTTTGTCTGTCTGTCTGTCTGTCTGTCTGTCTGTCTGTCTGTCTGTCTGTATCTGGGCTGCGCATCACGCCGAAACTACTCAATGGATTCATATGAAACTTAGCATAATTTGAGTTCATACTACGAGGTAGGTTATAGAATACTTTTTATCCCGAAATTTTGCATGGTTCCCTTAGGAGAGGGGATGAAAGTCAAAATGTGTACTTAGTTGTAATTCATTACCGCGTAGTCCGATTTCAGTAATTCTTTTTTTGTTAGAAAGGGGGTATATTAAATAACGTCCCGTAAAAATTTCAAGGTCGTCGATTTCGTAGTTCTGAAATTACAGACATCACAACCCTCAGTATAAGGTCCAAATAACTTGACCTCCGGAATGTACGGGAACCTTTAAACGTACGGCTCATCTTAAGCTGGTGATTGATTTGCAGCGCACTTTGTAGTGTACGTTGAGTAGGTACTTAGATAGCCTATCTGAAGACATCCTTTAGAAAGGAAATACCTACTCTATCTATAAAGTTCGAGAAAGTTCTAGAAATTTTGGAATGATCGATATAATTCTAAAATGAGTACAAACTATTGTAATCGATTTGGAATGTTCGAGAAAGACCTAGATCAATCTGTTTTTTTTCTCGCGATTTCAGGGTTGGTCCCATACTAAAAGTGGTTCATAATGATAAAGTACAATTACCTTCTTTTGGCTTCGAGAGTGTTCCCCTTACATCGCCTGTATAATCGATACTGAAGTCAAAACTGTGTTATTTTTCATTTTTGTCTGTGTGTATCTAGGCCGTGCATCACGCCGAAACTACTCAATGGTTCAAATTAAACTTTAATTTTAGTTCATACTACGAGGTAGGTTATAGGATAAGCACTTTTTATCCCGAAATTTTGCATTGGTCGAGCAGATGAAACTCAAAATGTGTACTTAGTTGTAATTCATTACCGCGTAGTCTGATTTCATTAATTATTTTTGTTATTAGAAAGGAGGTACATTAAAAAACATCCCGTAAAAATTTCAAAGTCTTCGATTTCGTAGTTCAGAAATTACAGACATCACAACTGTCAGTATTATGTCCAAATAACTTGACCTCCGGAATGTACAGGAACCTATGAACGTATGGCTCATCTTAAGCTGGCGGTAGATTTGCAGCGCACTTTGTAGTGTATGTTGAGTAGGTACTTAGGTAGCCCTATTGTCAAAGTCAGTAACACCACCCTGAAGACATCCATAAGAAAGAAAATACCTACTCTATGGACTATCACGTAAAAGAAACAAGTTTTCAATGCCATCATTTTTAGGGTTCCGTACCCAAAGGGTAAAAGCGGGACCCTGTTACTAAGCCAACTCTGTCCGTCTGTCCGTTTGTCCGTCCGTCCGTCTGTATGTCTGTCTGTATGTCTGTCTGTCCTACCTATTAACGGCTGTATCCTTCGAACCGTAACAGATAGCCAGTTGAAATTTTCACAGAATATGTAATGTTACAGCGGATTGACTAACAAATAATAAAAAAGTCAAAGAGGTAAAAATGAAAGGGGGATACAACAAACGTATTTTTGTATTAGCTCTGATATAACAACGCTAATACTTACGAGTATCAAACTTAACATGATTATAGTACACACTCTAAAGTATAACAACAAATATAAATAATGGACAAGTGCGAGTCGATGAAAATTTCTGTTCATTATCAAGTTATTATACTCGAGCGCCTGTAGCAAACTGCGTAGCAAATTTCTTACCACAATTTTGGAAGGCGTTTTAATAACTGGTAATTCGGTTACTCAGACAACTATTTATTGTATTTTGTGGTGGTACGGAACCCTCAGTGCGCGAGCCCGACACGCACTTGACCGGTTTATTTAAAATAAATTCGGATTGAAATTAATTTAAATTAAGTTCTTTTCAGAACTATTTACTCAATTATTATTGGTCTTCTAGAAATATTACTTGGTTTCTTATGTATTTTTAGGATTTTGTTAAGGTTATAGGTATAAGCAGGCGTTTTTTGGTGTAAATAATTAGCTAACCTAGAACATCACCGTATTGAGTCTATATTTGTCTAAAATATCTGTCTTTTACCGGATACATTTCGGAGACTGTGCAATGCAACTGTACAATTTAATATCCTTCTGATATCATCTTTCTTTCACCAACAAACAAGGAAAACCTCGGTGACAAGACTCCATTTTACTGTCGAAATTCCAAAGACTCGCACAAAGCACTTCACTTCAACATTTAGTGGTCGAACAGTGAAGGAACTGCCTACCTGAGTTATTGTCTTCTGAGAAATACAACCTGAAAGTTTTCAAATCCAAAGTAAAAAGCTCCTTTCTTGATAAGAGTGCTTCACCGCAGACCACAGTGTTGCTTAATATAAGAGAAACGGAACTGTGCCCAAGTGCGAATAATTAGTCTGCAGGCAATCGCTGACGAAGTCGCGGGTCCAGCTAGTTTCCAATAAAATTATGAATTGAGTCTCGCTAAAATCGGTCTGCTCAATCGTTGCCGCGACAACATGTGTCAGTTTGAAACGAAAATGGGTAATTGTGCAATACTGAGTTGTAAGAATACCGCAAATAGAGTTGGCCGACAGAATAAAGATATTTATTTTCACTTTTAGGTACGAAAAATATGACACGTTTAGTTTTCATACAGTATGGACCGCTTGTGAAGTCTACTTACATATAGATCTGTGTTTATACTGTTTCGGATTGAAAGGCAATGTTTCCAGTAAAATAACTGGGGTCTGGGCATAAATATCTGAATCGGTTGAACTGTTGAAGATTTAAACTCTGAATGGCACTGAACTGATATGAAAAACCATTACCATCAGGAGAGTGACTTGCTCGTCTCCACACTCAATTACATCATAAAGATAAAAGATAAAGATTATTTATTTGCACAAAACACGAGTAAATCATACGATCATACACACATCAAAAGGCAAAATTGAATATGGCATCAGCCGACAAGAATCCTCGCTACACCATTGACAATATTGATCAGTGTTTGCTGATGTTGGTCAAATTTGCTGCTGGTGGCTTGCATTAACGCCTATAGTGGCTAGCACAGAAAAGAGAAGTAAATAGAACGGAAATGAAAAGGAAAATCTGTTACCAGGCATTATGAGTGAACCTTGATTGAACACTCTTATTTAGATCAACGCGTCGAACTCCGCATCACTGTTGCTAACTGATTTCGAATGACTGACGTTTCATTTATATGGGTGCAACTGGCTACAACACATTTCTTACAAAAATGCCTTGACAGCCGTTCTAATATAAACAACGATAAAAAATATTTTCTGTGGCGGCTAGAGTTGCCCGGCCGGCTTGGTTGGTACACAGGACATGTTCGATAAACGAGTATCTTTAAATGTAAAACTTAAATCATAAATGATCTTTAGTTAAATTTAAAAATCCAAACAAACTGAAGTTAAAACTGACAGCTGTTTTCTTGACACTGCCCCATTCTTTGAGCTGGTCGCTGAGGTCGGCTCCGTTCATGAGTAACGCTTGCAGGGCGCACGAGTGCACGCGGTTACCTTTCTGGTAGTCCAGCGCGATCGTCTTGTATTCGTTCAGGTTTCTATAAACCAGAATAGCATCAGTTGCGATTATCAATTATGATTTATTAGTTACAATTGTAACTTTGCGGCTTTGTACCGCTAACCCGTACGAAGCGCTTTGATTCCATATTTATTGTGCGAACTGCTAGTCTGGAATTCGCTGCCTGAATGGGTTTTCCCCGTCATTTACAATCTGGGTGTCTTCAAGTCGAGAGTGAATCGGTTTCTTCTAGGCAAGCGTGCTCCATCGTAGACCGCATCGTCGCTTAACATCAGGCGAGATGGCGGCCAAGCGCAAGCAAATCTACTATTAAAAAAAAGTTAAAGAGGTGATGGCGGTTGCCACGGGCCAAGAGATACAAAGGCAAACTAGCTACTGTGCCACGGTCATTAGTAAAACCAAGCAAATTGTTCCACGGAAGCAGACGTGTACAACATACTTCCACAAACAGTTGAACGTGGATGCTCCACGTACAGCTGTTGTATCATTTAAAAACTCCTCTTTCTTTATCTACTTCTAATTGTGATATCGATTTGAAACTGCAAGTGTATGTAATCCGGACGTCAATACAATAACTTTGGCAACATCAAACTGATCTAATGATGGGGCCAGGAGGTGGAGAGTGAATCACACTGATAGACCGCTAGCGGAAAATACGCCAGTCAACATGTGCAGGTGTCTAGAGATCGATGCAGGATTGGTTCAAAGAAGTTCCACAATGGCGCACTGGGCTTGAGTTGTGTTTGCGGATTCCCTCCCCGATTGTTACAATCCGGGTGTCTTCAAGTAGCGAGTTAGACAAACTAAGTTACTTTGGTTTGTTCTCACGTTATACTCACTTGAAATAGTTAGCCAAGTCGGAGGCCAGGATATAGTCCCGGAGCAACATGATCGCTCGGTCGTAGTCCTTCCTGGGCAGTGACTCCAGGATGTCGCACCCCTCCGTGTTGAGGATGCACATGGCCTGGGCGAGGTGGTGCCGCTCCATCACGCTGCCCTCGCTGGAGTACAGCGCGGCCAGCGTGGTTTCTTGTCAACGCAAATAACAACTTCGTTACACAATCTGGGTGTCCTCAAATCACGAGTGAATCGGTTTCTTCTAGGCAAGCGTGCTCCAACGTAGATCATATCGCTTAACATCAGGCGAGATGGTGGACAAACGCAAGCCTATTATTTATAAAAAAAAATAACAATGTTAGCTCAGTGGTTGGCGCGTTTGAATTCAAATTCCAACAATCAGCCTGAGCTGCCGTTGAAGGAAAATATTATGAGGAAACCATATCACTTTCTGATGCCTGGCTGGCTAGCTACCACCTTCAAATTTAATATCTGTCGCCAGTCACCTAACAGTGTGTTATGGCAGCATCACTTAAGAGCCAGTTCCCATTCAAGACCAGGCGTGACCAACTTAGAACACACCGTCACTTAATATCAAGTGAGTTGTGGTTGTAGTCAAACGCCTACCATGACTCCAAGTTAACTTCGTATAAGACGGAAATAAAGCTCGGCAATCAAACTTATTAGAACCACGTACCTACATGTTCTGCGCCATGGCCGGTATTTTATCGAGCAGACCAATATAAGCAAAGGTGGGGTATTCCACGACTTGTGGCATTCGTTTTGTCACTGTCACTCTCATTTGGATTGTTGTAAGTTCGATGGGGACAGAAACAATGTCGCATCCTCAAGTATGGCCGGCCAGGGAAGCGTAAGTAGATCGGAATTCGGCCTTACAGTGAAATGAAAGAGACAATGCTTAAACTTGACTGAAACTTATGCTTACGTCCTTGGATTTGAAAGCTGTTTGTTGTTCCGCGATGATCTATGTCGTGCATCAAGCCGGCCACGAAAAACATGAAACCCTGGAGATCTCTGTAAATATGAAGATAATTTATTTGCACAAAACACGAGTAAATCATACACATATTTAATTTGACACAATTCTGTCAAATGATAATTTAAATATGTTTTTTAATACTTATACTATGCGATCGTCACAACTTTTTCTATGGGATGGCTGGGAGTATGGGACTAACCCTGAAATAGCGGAAAAATATCAGCTGTTTCATAGAAATTGGTCATTGAACTCTACGAAATGTATGGCGCCACACTAGCTTAGGCGGGCGTCTCGTGAGCCTGCTTGAGGAATTCTGTCTGTATATGGACGTGACTATACTAAGGCCGGCTAGAGGACCAGGGGTCACAACCTTAGACGTACGCAAACATATCACGACCAAATTGAAAAGCCCTCGTCAAAAGTACCTACCTGTAACCAACGAGCATGTATGAAAACACTCATGAAAGCTTCGACTAAAATAAAAGAATGGACGGGCCATAACCATTTTACTTGCTCAGTAAAAACGAGTCAAAACCGGCGGACATACCTATATTTCAACGCCTAATTATAACCATGTACAGTAAATTTGTTACAAAAAATAGATACTGGTTTTTTATTTTGTATTTACACTTCGGGAAAGCACACGAAGTCAATTTTGTCAGATGTTTCGTTATCATGTAACAATAGCCTTGTGTCGCGCTTTCTACGGCTAGAGACCGACTGAAATAAAGTGAGCGTCGACGCTCATTTTTTAATCTTCATAAATGCTCTTGCTTCTTATGAGCCCGTCCATTCATTTTATTTTGGTCGAAGCATGTAAGTAGAAGAAGCGAAGGATGTCTGTCAGGATCGTAGCAAGTGGAGAGATGTGGTCTCTTCCTACCCCAATGGGAAAGAGACGTGTCTGTTGTGTGTGTGTATGTGTGTGTATGACTAATATTTTTTATTACATCATAAAAAAGCCGATCATAAATAGAGCCCATCAAAGAAAACAAAATTAAAATTAGTTCAAAAATAAATAAGATATAAGCATTTTAATTTCATGCTAGACAGGGAGCGCACTATACTGAGCCGTGAAGTCACGCCTCATGTACGCCATACAAATGTTATACTAACACACGCTTTGCGAGAAAGGGATAGAGCATCCCCTCTCTACACCACCTAAAACTTTAAACACTCATATCTCAGACATTTATTAGGCAATTTAAATTATTTTTTCAGTAGGTACTAGGTACCTATGTGTAATGTATTTAGTTATATTCACCGCTAAGCCGATTATTTGTAATAAATTAAACATTAGGACACATGCCTATTGTGTATGTATTGAGCTGTACTGACGTCAGGTATCCGTTGGCAAGCAGCTTGCATGAAAACACTTATGAAAGTAGAAGAAGCGAAGGATCTCTGTCAGGCTCGTGGTACGTGTATGTATGTATGTATGTATTGAGCTGTACTGACGTCAGGTATCCGTTGGCGAGGAGCTTGTAGTTGATGATGGCGGCGTACGCCCACTGCGCCACGTTGAACGCGTGGTGCCAGCTGTGATAGGGCACGTCGCGGTACCCTCGCTTCACGTACAGAACGAAGCACGCCAGCTTCTGCGGCCGCAGGTTGTATCTGCGACAGTGTCATTCCTTTTTTACAACAGACTAAGGCAGCCTTTCCCAATGTGGGCAATAACGCCCCCTTGTGGGCGCTGCAGGCCTAAAGGGGGGCGGTAAGAGACCCAGAAAAAAAAAGAATTAGAATTACTGTTTAATCTCCGCTAATATAGCTCACAATAATTGATTAATTTAATTTGAAGTTATAGTGCTTTTAAGTAGGTGAAAAAATAGGGGCGCTAGAATATAATTTATTCCCAAAGTGGGCAGTAGACAAAATAAGTTTGGGACAAAACTAACGTTTGACCTCGATTTTACCTGATAGAAAGCGATGATGCGGTCGGAGGTGAAGCACATTTGCCTATATAAAGCCTATTGAACACTCCAAGAGGTTTATCATTACAGCCTATCATGTTCCCATTGCTGGGACTCAGGCGTTTTCTCAGAGAGAGAAGATGATGAAGATGGGCCCTAATCTACCATGCTGGCCCAGTGAATGTTGGTGAATGTAATTTCTTTGAACTTTTGAGGTTCTTGGACATACCAGCGTCCTCACGATGCCTTCCTTCACCGTTTTCGAGCGATGGCATCGAAACAGGTACCTACTAGGTAAATAAGTCATTGGTGCATGGTCGATGATCGAATTGGGTGCCGTCAGATTGTAAAGCGCACACGCTACCGCCTGGCTACCATCGCTCTACTAACTCCATAATGAGAAAATATAGAGCCAAAGACGACGACAAAGCGTGTCATTGTTTTGGAAGGAGAAGGCAAAACGCTCGGTGCGAATTAATGGCGGTGTAGGAAGGGTGACTGACGTTTAGCCGTGTTCATTCTGCATGTTCAGTAATGCAATGGTGATGGGGAAACAAGTACGCGTTGTAGATATAATGAGAGCCTAACTTCAGAGACACAAAGATCCGCCGTGCTTTCTGTAATTACCTCTTGTCGAATCCAAGGTCTGCGAACATCTTGAGCACGTAGCAAGGCAGCTCACGGATTGGCAGCGCGCGAGGGTTGAAGTGCAGACTGGACAGGTGCGGGTGGTTGTGGAACCCGGAGCATTCCAGCAAGCGGTTCACTTCAGAATCTGTCACCTGGAATGACCAAAGATAAAGAAACCGAGAGAGTTCGGACAACATGTCGGTTAGAGGAACCAGCTATGATACCACACAAGTCCGCACGCAGCGTTTCCAAAATGCCTTCCTAATACGAACTGCACAGGAATGGAATGCGCTTCCTGTCTCGGTGTTCCCTACAAGGTACAACCTCTTCAAGACAAGAGTGAATAGGCACCTCATGGGCAAGCGTGCCCCATCTTAGACTGCATCGTCACTTACCATCACGTGATTTGTAGTCAAACGCAAGCCCATTTCATAATTTGAAAGAAAAAAAAACCTCATCATCTCCTTGCCTTTAGCGGCAATCGACGAACCCAATCCTTCCTGCTTATAAGACAGACATGCTACCACTGACCGAATTCCGCAGTTAGGCATGTTGTTAGTCTTTCACGTAAAAAAAGGCTTACCTTCATATGATACATGACGAGTTCATTAGCCAGCGCATTTCTGATATGTGCCTCCTGTATCTTCTGGTACACCACGGAGTGTATGATGCAGACCCCGCAGTAGATGCTGAAGGCCAGCGCCATCTCCTCGTCCATGCCGTCGAAGTACGGGTCCGCGATCTTGTTGATCAGCTGTCCCACGCCTATGATGCCGGTTTGTTCGCGGATCGGGAAGCAGAGGATGGTTCTGGAATTGATATGTAATGTCAGTTAAAACCGCTGTTTAAGAACAATCTCACGCAGTCACCGGCAACACCCGCCGCTTCGGCCCTTGTCAAGCCTGCCGTGGAGAGCCAGAGAAGCCTAACACGGATGTAAAGCCTAAAAACTGTAAATGCTAATTGTTATTTTGGTCACCGCGAATCTCAGCCGTGAATACCTCCTGTTGGTATCTCACAACCGTCAACATCCTAATAAGGCGAGTTTGAGGTTCCAGTGAACATGGTGGCTTCTAGTGCTCGCTTGGCTACCCTCAAGTCGAATTGATGCAAAATTTGTTGCTGTCATTCGATTTTTACTGTGTTCTGGCAGCATCATTTGATGATTAATCTCCCATTTCACGTCAAGTGTCTAAGTGTCTAAGCCTTGTCGTACATACACCAGGCAGTCACACATCAACAACAACAGACATCAGGTGTGCTGTAGTCATATACCCTCTCCCATGACAACTGTCATCATTCTCCATTGTTTACTTTATCTCGCTGCTGGTTACAGCATCTCCATCATGCTATCTACTTCAACCCTGTGCTATTTGAGTCCAGGTTCCACCCGCGACTTATCGCAACTCAATGCAAAAAAAACCTGTAAATTTAGAAAAAAAATGCGCTGAGATTTACTTGGTTTCGGTGTCAGAGTATCCATCGATACTGGGGTCATAGGCGGGGTGTTCCTTGGCGACCTTGGCGTTGATGAGCGTGCCAGTCTGGAGGACCTGGCCCGCGATGCCGATGTTCAACGCGAACCGCCGCTCCGTTGCCTTCTTGTCTCCTTTGGCGTCCGCCTGGAACAACCGGGAGACTCATGGCCATACTCCACCAAACTGGAGTAGAGGCAGGTCGAAACATCTGATTTATTCATAGAAAATAATAAAGTAACGCCACTGTTTTCTTTAAAAAAATTACAAAACTCCATAGAAGCCTCATGTAACGCCTTCACCACTTTACTATGGGGCATGAGTTTGATGACTTGACCATGACTTACTTTACTTGACACCGACTGTGACTATGACTTGTTTGACGCTATTTAATACAATGTAAACTTGATTAATATTACGATTGAAGGACATCCATCCATGACAAAAAAACTAAAAAACCAAACTCTGGCCTGCTTAGGGACCTATACTAAACCTTTTAGGTTTTTATTTTACGCTACCGACCTCTACCTCTAAGGCCCATAGGAACCTTGTCTTGTATTTATAATCCAGCACTTTAAAGAATCGTGGTGGATATGAAAGAATGAGACCAATAACCAGCTACCTATCGTTATAGGTATGTAGGTAAAGAAGGATTTCAAATGACAAGGCATGCGTGAATTAAGAAGCATTCTCAATTTCAAATGACAAGGCGTACGTTAATTAAGTGGCGTTGTGAATTTCAAATGACAAGGCATGCGTGAATTAAGACAAGTGGCGTTCTCAATTTCAAATGATAAGGCGTGCGTGAATTAAGTGGCGTTCTGAATTTCAAATGACAAGGCATGCGTGAATTAAGTGGCGTTCTGAATTTCAAATGACAAGGCATGCGTGAATTAAGTGGCGTTCTGAATTTCAAATGACAAGGCATGCGTGAATTAAGTGGCATTCTCAATTTCAAATGACAATGTGGATACAATTGTTGATTTGTGTTGTCTAATAGATCTTAATTATTCATGAAATCTGAGATATGAAGTCAGAGTCGAACGTAGAGTGCTTGTCACGAAACGTAATCAAGTCCATTCTACATAAAAATATAGGTCCTACCATTGGCGGATCCAGGGGGGGCATAGGCCACCCCCCAACACCTAGCAATTCCATACATTCGACTCAATTTGTCGATTTGATTCCTTCGAACCTTGTTAGAATGCCCCCCCGAAATGAAATCCTGGTTCCGCCCCTCTACGTACCTTCCCTTTGACGGGTGAACTATCGATGAGCTGCATTTTGTCCAGGTCTACCAGCATCACTTTGCAATGTTCCGCTCTCGTCAGCTGCTTCGCTTGATCCATCGCTATTTGGAGAAGGGTTTCGAGAGACGCCACCTGCAATCACCCCATTGAGGAATAATAGGTAGGGAGGTACATCACATGAAACACCCAGAAAATTTCAGAGTATTTTAAACAATGTTTTGGTTTCAGTTGGCGACAGTCATTCAAAAAGGTACTTAAATTATATATTAGGTATAGATCCCGTCGATCCGACGGGATCTAATGTATAATAGGTAGGAGATCCGTAGACGAACGAAAGTCACCGACATAGCCCACCGCATTAGTAAGTTGAAATGGCAGTGGGCAGGGCACATATCACGCAGAACAGATGGCCGATGGGGCCGAAAGGTTCTGGAATGGAGACCACGGACCGGTAAGCGCAGCGTAGGACGTCCACCCACAAGATGGACAGACGACCTAAAAAAGACCGCGGAGAAACGCTGGATGCAAGCCGCTTCCAACCGGCCCTTTTGGAGATCGATGGGGGAAGCCTATGTCCAGCAGTGGACGTCCTATGATTGAAATGATGATGATGAACTTACTTGAGTGAACAATCTCCGCGCTACCCGCAGTAGTTGCTGGCATTTCTGTTTCATAGTGCACTCGTACTCTAATGCAATTGCTTTGTTTATAGTCGGCCACACAAACCTGCAAAGTGATGTCGTTGTAACTGTGACCGTCAGTATCGGATCGGACAAACAAGGGAGATATCACACTTACAGCATCAGCCCGTAAACGTCCACTGCTGAACAAAGGCCTCCCTTGTAGACAGGGGTGTTTCCATAATCCCCACGCTTGGCAGGCAGCTTGGGGATCGCAGTAAGTTCACCGTGTACAATACTAATAGGACGCTGCTGCCCATCCTCCGGTGCTTCTGGTCGCAGTTTTAAGACATACCCGGGTCCAGTTAGGGAAAGGAGATATGCCTTTGTACGTTCGTGTTCAAATATCTGCATGTTTATATATATTTTATATACATATATCGTTTATATTATTTTATATACTTATATGATATTTTTTGTTCACTATACCAGTAAACAGTTAGTACGGCTTACTTACTCATTTTTCACACTCTAAAAAACTTGCAGCGACACTATTGAAGTAATAGTCCACATGTAAAATAAACTGGCCAAGGGCGAGTCGGGATCGCGCACTGAGGATTCCGTACCACCACAAAATTCATTGACTAAATTACGATTTATAACTTGGTAATGAACAGAAACTTGTCACCGACTCGCACTTGGTCATTATTTATCATTGTTATACTTAAGAGTGTGTACTATAATCATGCCAAATTTGACGCTTGTACGTATTACCATTTTTACATTAAAGCTGATACAAAAATACGTTTAAAAAATACGTTTGTTGTATGAGGACCACCCTTTCGTTTGTACTTTTTGACTTTTTTATTATTTCTCAGTGAATCCGCCATAACATTACATAATATTCTGAGAAAATTTCAACTGGCTATATCTATTATTGTTCGAAAGATACAGCCGTTCAAAGGCAGGACAGACAGACAGACAGAATAGCTTAGATAGCCCGTCGGTCCAGTTGGTAGTGAACCTGCCTTCTGAGCTTGGGGGCGTGGGTTCGATTCCCACCTAGGACAAACATTCATGTGATGAACATTTTTGTTTGTTCTATATCTGTTTGTTAATATCTATTTAAGTATGTATTTAAAACTATATTTGTATGTATATCAGTCTCTGGCAGCCATATCACAAGCTTTGCTTAGTTTGGGGTCAGATGATGTGTGCAAAAATGTCCCGAATATTTTTTTTTATTTTATTTTTTGTAATAGGGTCTTGTTTTTACCCTATGGGTACGGAACCCTAAAAACGCCAGCATCTTACAAGAAGCACTCCTGTATGAGCACCGCCACTTGCTCCTCGAGTATCTTGGGCGCGATCACGCACACCATCACCGAGAACGGTTTGTCCTCGATCGGGTACATCACCACCTTCATCTTGGACAGCTCCTTGTTCTCTAGAAACTGGGCACAGAACATTATCATCATCATCAGTCAGAAGACGTCCAATGCTGAACATAGGCCTCCCCCTTTAACCTCCACACTGAACGACAGCCTGCTTTTTGCATCCACTGGATGCCAGCGAACATTATAGTGCAGTCAAATAGAGATTAAACCTCGGAATGAAAATCATCATCATCAGCCAGAAGTCATCCACACTGAATGACAGCCTGCCATCCACTGGATGCGCGCGGATTACTGGATGGATGCTGGTTTTTGAATGAAAATAATAAGGCTAAATAATAAAAAAATAACTAAAAAAAAACGCTTAAGCTCGTCTAAATATTTGTTTTGATATTTTTATAAATTGGCTCAAGTCATCGATCTAGGTAATACCATAGATAAACATAATACGTAATTCTTTGGCGCAAGTGTCGGGATCTTGTACCTCGTTGCCTTTGCTATAAATGATATTTGAAAATGAGAAAAATTGTAGAGCATAAAATTCTTTACACTTTGGTCTCGTCCAATATATCATAGAATTAACCATTCCCGAGAGTTCTAGATATATAGCGCGAAGCAGAAAACACTTAGCCGTATATATCGTAATTATGATAACGCCTATGTAAAGCAAAAAAAAAACCATAGGTACAAAGCTTGGCTGCCTGTCCACTGAAGCGGAGCGGAGAAATAAATGAACTGAGCGGAGATTTTATGCAATCCTATTTCTCCGTTTCTCCGCTCCGCAGCTTCCCTACGCTTCAGTGGACAGGCAGCCTTAATGTGCAAAGCTGATAACATACTCTTTTTTTTTTACCTAGGCTAACATTTGATCGCGATCTCACCTGATGGAAAACGATGATGCGGTCGAAGATGGAGCACGTTTGCCCAGTAATAACCTATTAACCCTAGACTTGAACACTCCAAGATTGTAATGCTGCGGAAACACAGACAGGGGCAAGGCGTTCCATTGTTTTGCTGTTCTAATTAAGAAAGTGGAGTCAAAACGCTTGTTGCGAATAAATGGCATTTCGACCTAGTAAGGGTGACGCCTTGCCGTTCGTCTGGACATCCGGTAATGAAAAGGTGATGGGGGAACAAGTTCGTGAAGTTCCGTAGCACACTCTCCGTGGAATATCCTACAAAATACCGACAAGCTTGCGACTTTACGCCGGTGGTTCAGTCAGACTCTGAAGTTTCTTTCCATTCACACTTCGTCATCAATGAAAAACTCCTGAAACTGCCTTCAATTTAAAACTTTATCTGAAGGATTTTAGGTCCCAAATATATTACAGAATAAGCTGATTACCGCCTTACCGGTGTAACAATAGCGAGGAAATCTTTCGGGAAGTTGATAATGTGATCAGTTTGCTCGACAGGTCCTTTCATAGTTTCAGTAAGCCTGTAAAACATCTGCAAGAAATAAGAAAGTCTATATCATCATCATCATCAGCCAGAAGACGTCCACTGCTGAACATAGGCCTCCCCCTATAACCTCCACACTGAACGACAGCCTGCCTTTTACATCCACTGGATGCCAGCAACTCTCACAATGTCGTCGGTCCATCTAGTGGGACTACCTACGCTGCGTATGGAGAGAGCTATGCTCGGAGTTTCTTTGCGCCTTACAATCCGGAACGTGGATTTTCGCCAAAAAACCAGAATCACTGACATAGCTGTTAAAATTTGTAAGTCTTTATATGAAGGTAGATATAAAATATATGTAATCACATTATTAAAAATGCAAAAATTTTATTGTAAGTACCGTATACCTTTTCCCACTCAACCCCGTAACGGCAGAACGGATTTTAATGAAATTTGGTGTCTGAGTAGCTTATATTGTACCCTGAGCTAACAAATGCGCACTTTTTAACCCCCGACCCAAAAAGAGGAGTGTTATAAGCTTAACGTAGGTATGAGTGTCTGTCTGGTCAAGTCTGGTGGCATCGTAACTCCCAAAAGTCTGAACCGATTTAGTTTTATTTGATTGAAAAGTCTTGATTGAGAGTATTTTTAGCGATTCAAGAAATTCTGTTCGTTTAAAGATTATCAGCTCTTATATATCAGTTTTTTAACATTTGCAAATTATAATTGATAAGTAAAATATAAAGGGGGGGGGGCATGGAGTCAAGACCCCCGTCCCCCCCTGAGCTGGGTCCAGGACCTAGGTGGACCACCATTGGCGGATCCAGCATGCGCATGGGGGCCATGCACCCCCCAAAACACCTAGCAATTCCATACATTTGACTCAGTTTTTCGATTTGATTCAGGTGCAGTTTTACTCAGCATACTCATACTTGTCAGAATGCGCCCCCCCCCCCCCCCCCCAAATTAAATCCTGGATCCGCCCCTGTGGACCATTAATTAATATAAAATTTATCATAAAAATTAAATTATAACTTCTTGTGACTTGACCACGACTATGTGCCCCCATCTGGCACCAAATCTTGATCCGCCCTTGACTGGAAGTAGGTACGGTGCTATATTATCTAGGTAGTAGATGATTTACACAAATTTTGAGTTTCCTCGGCAGAGCGGTCTCCCCCACAGCATCAATGTACGCCTCCATGCGGTCTTTGTTCACGATGATCTGCAGAGCCAACTCTGCCTCGCATTCCTCACTGAGCTGCAAGTGAAGCGAACTATAAGCACTGGGGAAAATCACGCGAACGTGAACCTTATCGCGCCCAGATACGGTTTGCGGTCGCGTGATTTTCCAACTGAGCGGATTAGGTGCCGCAATAGCAGTTGTCCGTAAGGCCCCTTATAACACTACTACTTTACCAAAAAATACATACTACCTACTGTTCCTGTACGACAGCGAGTGAAACCACAGGACGCATAATATAATATATAATATTTATATACTTACCTAGTGTTGCTAGGACGGTTTTGCAGCTACCTACATTTTATCATTGCGTAAGGGTGAAAATAAATTGCGTTGGGGAGAGGGTAGGTATATAAGGAAGGGAGGATAGCGATGGTGGCCGGGCGGTAGCATGTGCGCTTTACAATCTGACGGTGGCTTTTAGGGCCCATCCCCTCTCTCTCTCTCTCTCTCTCTCTCTCTCTGAGAGAATACCTGTGTCCCAGCACTCCCAGCAGCGGAAACATGATAGGCTGACAATGATTATGAAGATGAAGGTATGTTTACAATAAATAAAGCAGTCTTACGTATGCATTTATTTTGTTTTGCAGTTGGGCACAGTTGGCGTCAACTAGACTCATTACCAAGTCCAAAATTTTCCCTGGATCACTGTTTTGAATGAATTTTCGTCTGTGTTTCTTTTGTGAAGCCATAATACAGTTTTGTTATTATAATTATTATAAGGTTAAAATAAAAAATATAGATATACCGCTAATTGCAAAACTTAGATAGTACCTATATAAAAAATCTTTGTGCAAAAGTATTTGAATAATTTACCGCCAGACCGGATTTTTTTCACGCTGTCAACGAGAATATAAATTGATAAATGCTACCATTGGCAAAAAGATGCTACGTAAGAAAAGAGAACGTAAAGGTAATACTCAAAAAGAATTTATAACGCTACCAAGGACCTATAGAACGTCCTTGCGCTATGCACTGTTTTAATAGTAACTGTCAAACTGGATTTGAATTTTTGGTATTCAAAAGGAACGTGATATACCGATATACCCAAGGATTTTATATATACCCTAAAGGGACCTGGATTGAGTACTCATGCTAAAAAAACGGTCCGAGGAAGAAGCGAGCACGGAGTAATTTGTCCTTTTCTTGTAGGGTGTTCATGATTTTGAGGAAACGAAGACATTGTAGGTAATTCCTAAAATCATCGTATGGGTACTCTCAGAAAATACAGGAAGTTCATATAGACCCAGTGACGAGCGCTAATGTCAAAATTTTAGGCCGCCAGGACGCCTGAAGGCCTCTGAGATGGCTTAGCGTCTATTGTTATAAGACTCAACCGGGACATACGGGTAACGTGACATATTTTTTTTTTAAATTATTAATTGGCTTGCGCTTGGCCGCCATCTCGCCTGATGTTAAGCGATGATGTGGTCTACGGTGGAGCACGCTTGCCTAGAAGAAACCAATTCACTTGTGATTTGAAGACACCCAGATTGTATCTATCGGGGAACACCCATTCAGGCAGCGCATTCCACAGACTAGCAGTCACTATCACACTATCACTATCTATCACTAGCCATGAAGATATCTAGTTTGTTGTTCTCAGGAAACAAGGAGGACGGCAGGTAGTTCCATTCTTGGGCAGTACGTATCATAAATGAAGACCCAAATTTTATTATTGAAACTGACGTGGTTTTCACACATTTTATTTATATTACACGGGAATTACTCACGTGACGTTCTTTACTTTATTACGTGAGTAATTCCCGTGTAATATAAATAAAAAGAAGACCCAAATTGTTGAGTTCAAATCTTTGGAATTTTCACTAGGAAGGGAGGGTAGTGTGCATGTGCAGTCATTCTACTTTTCCTAAGTTAAAGGGGGAGGGTGGAACAAGGGCTCGAAGCTTTTGCGCACACTCGCCGAAATGCGAATTACTTTAAAATATCCCTAAGTCATGCTAAAACATAATGTATAAAAATAATTGTTCATTGTTCAAAATATTGTTCATGTTCACACGTGTATGGACACCCTAGTAAACATTTTCTTGTATTTCAAGCTTTGTGTACCTACCTGTGAAAAGATATGCCGCAGCCACCGAATGATTCACTAGCACAGTTTCTTATACAGCAATTTTTCACCATTTTCAAATAAATATTCAAAAATCATGCTAGAAAAAACAAAATATAGTAAGCAAACAATCAAAAACGCCATGTCGTTAATGCTGCCAGTAGCTTCATGATTCAGCAGAACCATGAAGGTTCCTAGTAATTATACTAGGAACCTACATGGTTACTTAAAAATAAAATTTAAATAGGTACATGATACATTAGATATATTATCTACATTAATATCCGTTAGAAAATGGAAATAAAAATTTATCTTTATTTCATTGGTAGTAATTTTATGTTTACACCCCAGAATAGGGCCTGCCTGGTATGTCCGATTGAATAAGTAAAACTACTAAAATATGATTACGGGATAATTACCGTGGTGGTTGTGGAATGAGATTCCACAACATTATATAACTTTAGTGAACAGCTGAGATAGTTTAAAACAGAGTTTTACTAAAATATATGTTTTATGTAATGGCAATCTTTAGAAAGGGATACACTTCCTCCGTGGTAGCTATCTCAGTGAGCTCGTTTTACCTCCATGTTCCTAGCCACATTATTATGAACCTTACATTTAGACGTTAAGGTTTAGTTTTGTATGGGAATATTTTGACAGAACGCGTTCCTTTCCTTGCAACTTCCTTGGATATACCTAGTTTTGACCTAGTTTGGATCAGCCATAAACACGTAGTACCGAAAAAAGTCTGGCAAAAACTGAAGGGGCGAGATAAACACGTATGGCACACACTGACATATTCTTACTAGTTCTACAAGCGCACACTTCAATATGAAGCAGCACACAACTGCAAATGAGATGATCAAGGGGGGTGTAAGCGCTAAAGGGGAAACTGTAGGTATAACACTGCCATTTATTTTTATGAGGCTTAGGTAGGTTCTGCTCTGTTCGGTTCTGAACTGTAAAATAATCCGCATTCAACCCCAAAATGTAAATGAAATACCTGGAATAATCTCACTTGAGACTTGTAAAATATTAGTTTTTATTGTAACACAGTTATTCAAGGTATTTCATGACAATTTTTAGGGTTTCAATGTTGATATTTTTAAATTTGCCGCACTTTTTATGTACATGACGTGAAGCGCCAATATTACCTTAGGAGGAAAAAATAAAAATCAGTCAATGTCAAAATTGTCAAACAGCTGATGTGAATTGTGAATTTTGGGATGATGAATAAAAATTGATAATATCGTGATTTTGTGGTGTTTTACAACATAAAAACATTTGGGATTAAATAAACAATGGCAGAAATAGAGATACTTATCGAAATGGGTTTCTCCAAGGAGCGGGCGTGAGTATTTATCGTATACCTTGTATATAATCTACCAAGTCTAGGTTACTTTAAAATCATAATATTCCGTTTTGTTTTGCCGCAGGGAAAAAGCTTTAGCTGTTACTAGCTATAAGGGGGTCGAGCCGGCGATGGAGTGGTTATTGGCGCACGCGGATGACCTCGGGCCGACGGCGGGGCACACGATCGGCGGTGCAACTAGCAGCGCCGCTCCAGCGCCTTCCACTGACACGGCATCACAGCCGGAACCATCGAATCCGACCGAAGAACAGCTGGAAGCTAAATCTCTCCAGTGCGATGAGTGTGGAAAGCTTTTCAAAAACCAGGATGAAGTGGAGTACCACGCGGCAAAAACCAATCACAGCAAATTCTCAGAGTCCACGGAAGAAAAGAAGCCCCTGACTGAAGAAGAGAAGAAAGCTCAACTAGCTCTGCTCGAGGAGAGGCTAAAGCTCAAGAGGAAGGAAAGAGAGGAACGAGAAAAGGTAATACTGATATAAAACTTATAGTGTGTACTACACAAATGAAAGGGAAGTATCAGCCACTCATTCTTATACAAACCCTTCCGCTTCTACAGATTCCACAAGAAGAATAGCTTTTCTCAAACATGTACGAATATTGTATAAGTTCAGCTAGTTGATGGACATACTTTGGGACCGTCCATTAATCACGTGAGGATTGAAGGGGGGGGGGGGGGTACGCAAACATCACGAAATATCACAATTAATACACAAACAATAGTCTTAAACCTCCCCAAGGGGGAAGGGGGGAGGATAAAAAAATGCCAAAAAACATCACGTGATTAATGGATGGCCCCTTTGGGAGGATATTCAGTACATGATTCTGAACACTAATATGTAAAATAGGACCTGACATAGCTGACCCAATAGAAGTGGTCAATTGTGAGGAGTTCATCCACATGTCATAGATCAGTGGAAATCGCACATGGTGCATTTTACGTGATCTTTTTTGCCTCACGCCTGCTATTTGAAATGAGCTCCCTCCTGTGGCATTTCCGAGTAACTATAACATCCTTCAAAAAGGCTGTTAATAGAGTCTTTAAGGGTCGGCAACGTATCTGTGATGCCCCTGGTGTTGCAGGTATCCATAGGTGACGGTGATCATTTACAATCAGGCGGCCCACAGCTTCTTTGCCACCTATGGCATAAAAATATAAAAAAGTTAGTCAGTGTTGCTTTGCACAAGTGTCCTTGTTTTATTACTTAAAATAAAAAAATTATAACCTAATTTTCATATTAAATTTGTAGGATGAAAAATTAAAATATAAATGGTATTCTTTTTGATTAAAGTAGTATGAAAAGAAGCCATGGTAGCCCATTTGGGAGACAGCTAGACTAGAAAGCGTGAGGTCGCGGGTTCAAACCCCGGGCCCGTACCAATGAGCTCTTTGGAGCTTATGTACAGATTTTCATACCACTGGCTTTTCGGTGAAGGAAAACATCGTGAGGAAACCTGCATACGCACGGAGAAGAAATTCAATGGCGTATGTGGATCCACCAATCCGCACTGGGCCAGCGTGGTGGATATGGCCCAATCACCCTCTCAGGGGTAGGCTAAAAGTCCAGCAGTGGACTGTTAAAAAAAAAAGGCTGACTATGATGATGATGATGAGTATAAAAATTAGCTGCATTACCACCTAAGTAGGGAAGGTCACTTGCACCGCAATCACTCTCACTGTGAAGGTGAACAAACTTGCAGGCCGAGGCTTTGGAGAGAGAGCGACTCCGCATCAAGTCGGGCAAGGACATGCAGGACGCCAAGCTCCGGATCCAGGAGCAAGAGATGCAGAAGCTGGTGGAGCAGCGGAGACGAGAGAAGATTGACGACCAGAAGGCACGCGAACGCGTCAGAGCACAAATTGAAGCTGATAAACAAGCTAGGAAGTAAGTTTTCTCAAACATGCTCAAGCGTTGGCTCAATATTTATCTCTACATAGTATAAATTGAAGTCGCTTTCCGCGTCTCTCTGTCTGTATGTATTTCCGCTAACTCCTCCTAAACCATGCAACGGATTTTGATGCGGTTTTCACCATCAGTTAGATACATTTTCAAGGAAGGTTTATATATATAACTAGCGACCCGCCGTAGGGCGGGCGGTTCGCTAGTTTACTATAAAATAAATAAATGAGGTACAGATACAGCAAGACAAGTATAAATTACAAAATTTTAAAAACCCCCGATTAAAGAGCTTATGATTTTCGAACGGCTGAACAGATTTCCATAAATGTTTTTCTAGACTCAACATTTATGGATATATGTGTTAGCAAATCAATACTTCCATTAAGTATTATTTACATGTCAAAAATTATAGTTTTTTTTTAATTAACCAAACAATAGTATAACAACAATCACTCAATAATAGTCATTGTACAATATTGTAAACTATGCATATATTTTGCATTCAAGGAACTCTTTGAAACTGTAGAACGTCTGATCGACAAGCCAGAGCTTCAAGCTATATTTAAGGCACACCAGGTTGGGAGCAGCAATGACGTCACCTAATATAATTTATTACCTTAAGGTGTAAGCGCACATGATATTTCTTTTAGTGTATAATTTCAGACCTTAAGATACAGGCTTAGCCTAGTTTGAGTTCTCAGGCAATTGCTTTATTGTATCTTTATTTTATGTTAAATAAATAATTTTGTATTATATTGTAGTTACATTATTAGTTTTAAATTGATTCCTATTATTTATAATTTTAAGTCTAAAGAATTAACCTATTTAAGACTTCAAACATGAAGACTCCTTCAACCAATTGCAGACTAGCAGCTATGGGTAAGACTGCATCCGCGGAGCCTGCGCCCCCCGCGCCCGCTCCTGCGCCCGCGCCCATTGCTGCCGCGCTCGCTCCTCGCGGCTCCTACGACCAGGCCAGGATACAGATGCGGCTGCCCGATGGAAACTCACTCTCTCACACATTCTCCGCTAAGGAACAGCTTGCCGCTGTCAGGTAAATCTCACTAAAACTAAAGCATTTACAACAAAAAAAAATATTATAAACAGTGGTGATACACATGTAGTGTACCACTGTTTAATAAACTACCGACATTGAGCTTTTTATTTATTTAGGAATATGCTTGCGTTTGATCACCAACTCGCCTGATGCCTGTTAAGCGATGATAGAAGAAACTGATTCACTCTTGATTTAAAGACAACCAGATTGTAACTGCTGGGTACACCCAATCAGGCAGCGCATTCCATAAACAATTTAAGCAGTTTGCAGAATAAAAGTAGAATCAAAGCGCTTCATACGAGTTTTCGGAATATCAACCATAAAGCGGTGACGATATTTTGTGCCCGCTCTGGCAGTACAATATAAAAATGGGCAGGAGGAAATTAGATCATGCAGATCCGATGCACACTCTTCGAAACCAAATTAAATGGTAAAAACTGTTTATCCCTTTTTTTGTAGTCATAATCATACTTAAAATTATAAATGCGAAAGTGTGTTTGTTTGTTCCTCTTTCACGTCACAACGGATCGACCTGATTTTTTGCATGGGTATAGTTCAAGAGCCAGAGAGTGACATAGGCTACTTTTCATCATCATCATTTTTCATCACTACGCGGGTGAAACAGGGGCGCAGCTAGTAAAAAAAATGTTCTAAACATTTTGAAATATAAACGTCATGAAGCACATTTTTCAAAAGTTTTATATTCAAACAAAAACATCATAAATATCTACGAGTATAATAAATAAGTAGGTATAATTTATTTTGCTGTAGATAATTTTGACCTCGCGGCACAAACCTAATCTTGTGTTATATAGGTATATAAATTAACACAATATGACTAAATAAGGTAAATCAACTGGACATTATTTATAGATATAGATAATTTTTAGTTGCTTAGTACGCTCGAATAGTGTAAATTTGTGGTATTTATTAATATTTTGTACCAGTTTCATGAAATTAAAGTTATTCTTGAATAAGCATTTTTGCACACATGGTCATCTGACTCCAAACTAAGCAAAGCTTGTAATATACTATAGCTTGTAATACACACTTAATTATATATTAACACCCAGATACAGAAAAAACACATGAAAGTTTATATTTTTTTTTACATTCAACCTTCACGCGAGCCCCTTCTTCCTAACAACGCTAATCTATCGGAAGCAAGTACGCGGAACAATCAAAAGAGAGAAACTCAAACTCCCATGGTAACAAACTTGAATTTTGTTCCCGCTATCCTCTAAAGCCAATTGTCGATTTTCGAATAGGTAGATGACAATAATTTATAATCCCGTGAAATTTACGTCCGTTTCCAGACTGTACTTGCAGCTGCACGCTGCAGAGTTCACGGCTCAGGACAACTTCAAGCTTATGACCACATTCCCCAAGAAGATCTTTACCAGTGAGGACTATGACCAGCCTTTAGAGGCCTTAGGTGAGTACATTATATTTAAATTATATTTTCTTATGACGTACCTTTTCTTATATTTGTTACGATTTACTTGCTATTAGTAAAATAGGGTCATACATATAGCGTCTATTTTCAGTAGTCATCGTCATCATTATCTATCATGTTCGCACTGCTAGGACAGGTCTTCGTAGGTTGTCCGCCATGTTTGTTCAGATGGTTTGACATTAAAAAACCCGACTTTAGCAACTGTGCGCTAACAGCGCCCTCATATATTCCAATGTCATTAAAAAGATATCTCACTGTATTTAAAAGTTCAAATTCACCTATTGAATTGTTCTTTCAAGATCTAGAAACATACTGCATACTCAACTACATACAGTAGAAGAAGAAATAAGAAATAACGCCCTAACTTATCATAAACGACTGCAAAATCATCCAAATGAACTAGCAAAGATGTTGATATCAAGAAGGCCTCCAAGGAGACTTAAAAGGAAGGGTATCTAGACCTAACAAAATAAGAAAAATTATGAGGATGGATGCGTCAATGGGCGTATTCCACACAAGACGCGTCACTTAAGACAACAGTTCAAAATAAAGCTTATTGTCTTCAAAAGACAGATTGCTTAAAAAAAATAAAAAAAAAAACATACTATCCAAGAAAAGAAAAAAAAAATTTTAAAATTAGAACGGCTGTCGAGGCATTTTTGTAAGAAATTTGTTGTAGCCAGTTGCACCCATATAAACGAAACGTCAGTTATTCGAAATCAGTTTTCATCACTTTGATGCGGAGTTTAACGCGTTGATCTAAATAAGAATGTTTAATCAAGGTTCACTCGTAATGCCTGGGAACAGATTTTCCTTCTCATTTCCGTTCTATTTACTTCTCTTTTCTGTGCATACTATCACCCAAACTTTCTAATGACAAGTGTGACAAAACCATTGTTTGTTTGCACATTTTAAAACAAATCCTTATCAATTGCAGGTCTAGTACCGTCGGCAGTGATCATTGTGTCAAAAGGGCAGTAAGACTAGGTAAACTTTATCTCAAGCGCTAGTGGTTTCACTGAAGAATTGATCATTGATATTTGTACTATGGAATGGATAAGGGAATGTGAAGGAATAAACTTTGTGTCACAAAAACTGTTTCATTTTGATAAAGTACTACACAATATCAAACATTCATGTAGACGGCAATAAAAATTGCATTCAAGAAAAAAAAACGCCTTTTGCTCTTTCTCGAACGGACATCCAATTATTTATCGCCTTTTTTGAGTCCACAATTACCTATTTTGGCTATTTTCAGTTCTTTTATTAGTAATTGCTGAGTATGGAGCTTCTTATTTTTTTACCATAGAATCCAAGTCGTCAGTCAACGACAGCGGCGCTTACGATGGTCGATCGATAGTATTATTTTAAAACAAAGCGGAAATGCTGCGACCCTGTATTATATTTTGATGACCAGTGGGCTTACTTAAATAGTATAATTTAGGTAATAAGTAACTAGCTTAGTATTTTTGAGTATTAAATTTAGTGGCTTTTGTATCAATGAAATAAAGAAATTTGAATTTGAAAATTTGAATTTGAATTTACTTTTGACACTCGATTTCAATCGTAATTTGGGATTGGGATCGAAAACATGCCATTTTGTACTCTTCAATCGCGTCAAGAGTACCGAAAGCGTCGAGTCGAGTCGATTTTATTTATTTCCATAAAATTCCACTATTATCGGTTCCAATCGTGCGCTAGTTTAGAATTCAAGAGTACCAAATGGCATGTTTTCGATCCCAATCACAAATTACGATTGAAATCGAGTGTCAAGACTAAGCCCACTGGTACCGGATCGCACTGCTAAACTGATCGCTCCTCTCGCTGTACCCCAGGGCCGGCGCTGGTGTCATCAAGCTTTATAGTACGAGTATCGCTCGTCTGTTACTCGTATTGCAATTTATAGCATCTACGGTCTCACGTGCACTTTAGATACTTGCAAGGATTTGGTTCATCATCATCAGCCAGAAGACGTCCACTGCTGATCATAGGCCTCCCTCTTTAACCTCCCCACTGAACGAAAACCTGCCATCTGCATCCACTGGATGCTGGCGACTCTCACAATGTCGTTGATCCATATAGTGGAAGGCCTACCTACGCTGCGTCTTCCAGTTCGTGGTCTCCACTCAAGAACCTTTCTTCCAAGGATTTGGTTGTACTCACTAAAAAGAAAAACTGATCACAATTTTTACAAAATCATCATGCAAGGTTATTTGTTTAATACCTATTTTAAACTACAGTAAGAGCAAATACTGTAATTTGTGCTGTACATACTCGTAGGTATCATCTAAATATTCTAGATAATATTAATTACAAAAAATCAATGTAATAATTGGGTATTTTATTAATAAAATACATATTTCAAAATAAAATGATATAATACATACAAAGAATTAATATATGACTAACACAAAAAAAAATAACAAGTCACTTTTAACTAATAAGACTTCGCCCCATCTCTATCATTAGCAGTAGGGGAAGAGAGTGAAGTCCATGGTATTGATCAGGTAAAATTTTGATGTTGACTGGTGACTTATGTAAAACTGGTGTAAAAATATAGTTACAATATTATATACCTTGAAAAATGTTGTTCATTATATTATATGTTCATTTGCCTTACTTTTGTACATTATCATTATTGTGCACACTAATCATATTTAGCTGTTGGTAACCTGAATAAGGGACCGATACATTATGTAGAGTCAGCAACAAAGTCAATGAATTTTAGAGCTAGAACTTAATCTATATTGATAAGGTCCCTGTCTCAAGAATTATCTTTTAAGAATTATGTATTGCTATTTTTTCTGTGTATATGTGCCGTTTTAACCACAGAAAAGAGAAGTAAATAGAACGGATATGAGTATGTATCTGTCGCCAGGCATTATGACAGAACCTTGATTGAACATTCTTATATATGTCAACGCGTCGAACTCCGCATCCAAAGAACTTTGACCTTACCTTTTTGGGTTAGGTCTCAAAGTTATTTGTCCGCATCACAGTTGCTAACTGATTTCGAATGACTGACGTTTTGTTTATATGGGTGCAACTGGCTACAACACAGGGCTACAACAAATTTCTTCCAAAAATGTCTTGACAGCCGTTCTAATTAAAACATATTTTATTTTCTGTGGTTTTAACAAAGGGACATTGTCATTAGGCAAAAATTCATGATTATTACATTATATTTTAGCTTTTTTTGAAGCTCAGACTGTATTAAAGGCACTAGATTTCATTTCAAGTTCCAAAAATAAAATTTATAACACATCTTTCATATTAAAAAATATATATAAATGTACAAAAACAATCAGATCACCTTTAAAAATAGGCAACCAAAAAAAACTATGCCTGTTCATCAAATTGATAAATTAGGCTTTAGGTGTAAGATCTGAATAAAATTTATTAACTAATTTTAAGTACAAAACTGGTTAGACAAATAGGTCTAATATTATGCTCAATCACTAAGGTTTTTATGGAACAAAATATGTCACATAATTTATTTCATTGATAATACAAATTTATTATGACATGGTATAATGCTTTATATTCTAATAGTAGGCACTCACATCCAGTGGCGTAGCGTGCCTTGTCGGGGCCCCGTATAAAAATTTTTTTGGAGGCCCTTATATGGAGGTAAAGATTTTTTTTCCTTACACACTTTGGGGGCCCCCGTGGCCCGGGGGCCCCGTATAATTGATACGGCAAATACGGCGGTAGCTACGCCCCTGCTCACATCATCAGCCATTAAATGTCCACTGCTGAACAAGGCCTCCCTCTTAGGGAGGGGTGTTGCCATAATCCCCACGCTTGGCAGGCGGCTTGGAGATCGCAGTATGTTTACCGTGTACTAACAGGACGCACTCGCACAGTACACAATAGGCACATATTCGGCGCTCGCTATTCACTAAATAACCAGTCTGTGTCTGCAGACAACAGTTATAAGTTCGCGTAAACGTAAAAATTCAAGAGAAGAGAAAAAAAATTGTGTGCGTGAAAGTCCCTGGGTCTGTATTCTGTATCAGACCATGGTATAATAATATACTCCGCCAGGTATAGCAATCCGAGAAAAAATGTCCACGTGGGCGTCCCGCAATGATGTCATGATGTCAATTTACAACAGGTTCGAGAGAGATGACGATACACCACGTAACAGCTGATTGGATAAAGTGGCAACGGACAGTGACGTAATTCTGGGACAACTGCCAGAGTAGAAGACCTTGTTTTCTTTGATCATGTATCAGACTTAATGTTGTTTTCACATTTTGTTTTGTGACATATTGGATATAGGTGTATCTTTTACTTGTACGTAGAGTGTAAACAAAAGTAGCCTGGTAGGAAAATAAAGATTGTCAGGGACAGGTAAAATTCCATCAGTGGTGTAAGAAGCCTGTTTTACTGGTACATTCTCATATAACTTGACCAAATAACAATAAAACCAGCGGCCTTATTATAGAAGTTTGATTGCATGCCGTCCCGTTCGCATCTACTTACTCTCACCACGTGCGTAAGTGAGATGGCACGCGATCACGATCACAATCCGAATCACGATAAGACATCTATAATAAGGCAACTGGTCCTGCTTCTTCATTTTTAACAATCTATAAAGTGAACCATTGCAAGAAATTTGTCAATTTGTACAAATGGACTAGGTATCGTTTCGGTGGGAAGTATGTCGCTGGGTATGTTATACCCGGCTTGGGCAGACAGTTTGTAGTAGCCATAACGTCAAAGCGGTCAATAACACTGCAGTCCACTAGCTGCAATGCCTTAGTGAAACAGAGACGAATCTCGAACAAGAACTGTTTCCCCCCCTTTTCAGATCGGCACTCTATTTGGGGTTCTACATTTAGTTGAGCTTTGACAGCATTGTAGAAGTCGCTAAGACTGTATACTTTATCATCGGACGGTACAATATTGCTTTCGGCAAGGATTTTCGACATGGACAGCTGTTGCAGCCAGGTGAGGCCTTTAGTGAAGTACTTGAGCTGGGAGTTGAATGGTTCTATCTGAGCCGCGCAAGTGCCATGTTTGTTCCACTCGTGGGCCCACAAGTCGTACAAGCCAGTTCCTGAAAATAATGATAAGGTTTAAAAAAACTTTTTAGAATTTATATTTGCTCTGGTAATGACCCCTGCACTGCCTCACCAGTCTGAGAAGTTTTACGTTATGCTGGGGGAAAAGTACATGTAAAATACACCACACAACACCGTGAGTATTTTTATATTATATTATATTTTAATATTATATTTTTTGTATTAGCTCTAATGTAAAAACGGTAATACAAGCGTCAAATTTAACATGAGTATGGTACACACTCTAAAGTATAACAACAAATAATAAAAAATGGCCAAGTGCGAGTCGGTGACAAGTTTCTGTTCATTACCAAGTTAACTAGTAATTTCGTTATTGAATTTTGAGGTGGTACGGAACCCTCAGTGCGCGATCCCGACTCGCACTTGGCCGGTCTATTATTTTATAAAAAAGTAGCAACATTTTACTGATTCGACTAGGTATAGTTTAGAATCATGTAATTTTGTACTAATGTTGTATAGCTTTTGTCATCCAGAGAACAAAACATGACACATAATAAGTAGGTCCACAAGGAAAATATAACCAAGCAACCAACCTTGCCGCCAACTTATCTGTAGAAGGACAAATAAAAGGAACTAAAATTTTCCATGGAATTTCATGATTTTCCAGGGACCAAAACTGGTCAGCTTTGTTCAAAAAATAATTATGATGCCGGTCTCTCAATCATCGCTACATAGAGGTGTGCCATTCCAGACCATAATAATACCCGGACCGATTTTCTCTCGTGCAGTGGTTCCCAATTAGTTTTTCTTGCGTACCACTTCAAGGAAGACCGCAAACTCGCGTAACCCTCGAGCTCGGCTCAAGCACACCAAATCCTTTTGCAGTCCGGTCCGGTGCAGACTCAGTATGTGAGAAACAGTAAAGTATGAAATTCATTGAAATACGGAAAGACATCACGCTGTATGCGGACTACAAACGGACTGAATATGGTGTGACGCCTTTCATACAATTTTATGGACCTCACAAACTGCGCCTGCAGACCAGACTGCAACTGGATTTGGTCCACTCCTGCCTTTATTGCAGGAATGACAAGTATAATAAAAAAACTGGTGCCCGGGATACTGATAAAATTATCTTAGACAAGATATTGCCGCGCGCTGGGTTGATGCAGCTTCCTTAGTTAAAACTACTGCTCTAGTGGAACGATATCGGTGCAATCCACAATGTCCACTGATGTCGATCCACATGACCTAATCGGTGCGAGTGAGCTAACGAATTTCGGACCACAGCACACCACACCGAGGGAGGCCCGACGAGGCACCGACCCGACAAACTACGACCAACGGCGATGTTTCACGAACCTATTCGAACTTTCTCTCAATTACTATCTAACTTATTTAGTTTATTATCATTCTACTAATTAATGTCGATATTATACTAGGGTGATAACAATACAGCACACAAGTTTATTAGTACACTCGACATGGTGTGCATTATCACAGGATTAGTCCAGAACCATACATTTTCATGAATAAAAAGATCGTGCCACTCTCAGGCCCTCCAACTATCTCTATGCAAATAGTCACATCAGTCTGTTGCCAGTGCATGAAAGAGAAACAAACAAAGAGCAAAAAAGCTCTTATCGCATGAACATGAACCAAAAGGCAACATCTGTGGTGTGCGGCGGCAGTACTAGATAGATCCACGAGCAAGTTTCCTGAAGATCATTCCTAAAGAGAAAAGAATAATTTCGTGTTCGATCTGCTTACATGTCTATTGTTACAGATATATTGGTGGACATGTCTGTATTAAACATAATAAATTAAATTGGTCTTACCTGCTTCAATATTTGTCCAGTATTGCTCCAACTGTTGTTCAATAGGCCTCACTTCCTCTGGGTCAAACAGCCACGTCTTATTACAGAACTGTGGGCCGAGAGTGCGTACCTTCGTGGGCCAGACACCGTGGATGGACCACGAGTCCGGCGTCACGGGCATGGAACACGAGTGGGACGGGTCTTTCTTCTCCCAGTCTACGCATACAGTAGGCGGCCAGTGTTGTGTAAAGATCAGATAGTCCCATTCTTTGGCATTGTTATCTTCGATCTTAGTATACAAGATAGTCTCGGCTCTCGGTTCAGCAAACTGAAACCTGA
Source organism: Agriopis marginaria (assembly GCA_932305915.1). Taxonomy (NCBI): domain Eukaryota; kingdom Metazoa; phylum Arthropoda; class Insecta; order Lepidoptera; family Geometridae; genus Agriopis; species Agriopis marginaria. The sequence goes on along the minus strand of OW029920.1, from coordinate 17,708,690 downwards.
CAAACAATGATTTTTAGTTTATATTACCTGCAATAATAAAATATGAAAAAAAATTATAAAATTGAGTCTTATTTTTCTTGAAGACATTTTGATTGCGTGACAGTAGCATAGTGCTTATAAATAATGGCAAATAAAGAAAACGTGGTCCTTCTTTCCGTTTTAGGTGAATGAAAACTGCGTATTCTTATCACTTTCACTAGGTTTTTTTACGTAAGACTGTATCAGGTACCCGATATACGTCAGTGAAATTTTATTTACCTCTTTACAATCATCATCAGTGCAAATAAATGCTTGGACCGAGCATAGCAGTTAGGGCTAGAGCGAGTCCAATTTGTGGTGTATTGATATTCTGACAATACTTGTCTGCGTCGACGTTTGCGATCAATTTGAGTTAGGAAGTTGATTCAGAGTAGTGTAATTAGAAGCACCTAAATGCTTTCTTTTCCTAAATTTTTAGTGTAGTTTAAGGAAAGTACAATACCTCAATACCCCTAAAAACTACGTCTTTGTTTGTGTTCGCTCTATGCTCCGAAAACTCACCCCGAAAATAGGAACAGTAACAGCCCGTAGTTGATGTCCCACATGGTGATAAATCTAAAACTTCTTACGCCTATGCCTGACACCAGTAAATATTTTTACTGACTGGATTGTGTGTACTTGTGTTGTGAATTAATTTAATTTAATTGCATTTTTGTATTCTTCTTTTCATCAACAGAACAAAATAATCGAATGTCAATCAAATTTATCAAATGTCAAGTCAACAACGCACACGCCACTTTGACACTTGACACGCCACCACCGCCACACGCCTGACAGAAGCAAGCGACGCACAACCTTGACAGTTGACTGCTGACATAACACTTGCCTGACAGTAACGGCTGTCAACCTGACAGATCTTGTTTGTTTGTTTTTCGCCCATTACTGAGCAGGCTAATGTTATACCACCTCGTCTTACGTATTTTTGTTTTTTTGTGCCCTATGGGCAATTCAGAGCCATTAAATCCATACCACCTTGTCTTACGTAATTTTATAATTTCGTGAAATGTAAGTAACGAGATAAGAAATAATTATGGTAGCACCCCATTTTTCTTTAACCACGTTGTTTACACAACTACCTATTAAATCGATGTAGAATTATGAATGCCTTTGTAACCCCCCTGAACCGCGACAGCCTGACAGTGGAAAATTGTGTTCTATGCTGTGGTGGAGTGTTTCACCTATGGCCAGCCTATGGCGGGAAATTTAAATTTCAAACAGTTTTGTCCTTGTAGGTGCTAGGCCACACCACGCTGTTATCTTCTTTGATCTCGCAGAAAGGGAGGTCAAATCCTCAAATCTAAACACCAATGGCCATGATCTCAAAGGCCCCTTTTTAGTCGGCTCTTGTGACAGGCAGGGGATACCGAAGTAGTATTCTAACCCGGCTCCAGGAATACGTAATCACCAATTTTACCAAGTCCTGTCAACCATGACGATGCTAAACTAAACTTATAAAGAATAATAAAATTTATATAAACAGGGCCGGATTTTGAAGTCCAGAGGCCTCGAGGCAACAAAGGATAGATCAATGATTTCTGTTATTTAAGATTAATATAATCAAATAATCATGTATGTATAAAGTACTGTAGGCTGTAGGTAAAGGTGAAAGAGCAAAAAAAAACAAATATCAAAGGAAAAGATGCTTACTAGTGTTAACTAGTTGGAATTTGAAAGATTTTTTTTTCCGAAGTCTCTATTGTGGGGGCCCCCCGTTTGTGGAGGCCCCGGGGCTTTCGCCCCGGTTGCCCTCCCCTAAATCCGGCCCTGTATATAAAACTACATAGAAGTTAGCGGGTTAGTATTGCCACAGAAGGCATAATGGCACAGTATTGCCCTCGGAGTACCTATAATTACAATATTTCCTAGAGAGAAATGGATACTCAAAGGTATTGACTGACCGATCTGCATAGTTTGATTAAATACTGCATCATAATATCCGCGCTCTTCCTCCCCATTCCGTCTTGCGGGCGCTGACCCAGCATTTTTTGCGAGCGTATACCGTTCTTGAAGCCTCGTTCCGTGTTTTTCTTGGCCGTCACTCGGTCCGGTGCATTTGTGAAAAAATGCGTTCGCGTGTTACACGATACTAGCTACAATTATGAGTAGATGCATTATGGACCTCTCTATGATAGCAATTAGTGCGGTGCAGGTATCCTAGGCGTGTCGGAAAAAAATGTTACACCAAGTATTAAATATAAATAAACTTACTTATTAGTGAAGGCAAAATTGCTCTATTTTTATTTCTCAGGTTAATTTTGTCCTCGGAGAAATGAGTAAAGTGTATCTATGTCTCTTCACTGTATTGTTTTTTATTCTTCCTTAAAAGTGCACGCCTTGTCATGGATGGCATAAATTAGCACACTCGCAGTTAGGAGAAAGAGAGTACCTACTAGATTAGGTTAGATACGTCTTCGAGGATTGAATAGGCTAGCCTGAAGACAGATACAAGTTTACCTACCTTTATATCTATTCTATGTTTAGTTCCATCAGGATAGACCCTGTTGTTGGTCAGGGAAACCATCAATAGGTCTTGTGTTGTGAGGTACGTCACAACACAAGGCTTGGTCTAGGCTTTAGGTGGAAGATCTTTGTACAGAGTTGGGCTGGAAGGGCCCGGGTAGCTCACCACAAGCCCGGGGCAAGTCTAGCCCGTGGGTAGCCCGCGCAAGCTGGGGCCCGGCTGGCAAACGCCTCCTCGAATATATGGCCCATCCGACGCTGTCTCATTGGCGGATCCAGGGGGGGGGGGGGCATGGGGGCCACGGCCCACCCCAAAACACCTATATAGCAATTCCATACATTCTCTCACTCAGACTAAATTTTTCGATTTGATTCCTTCGAAACTTGTCAGAATGCCCCCCCCCCCCCAAAATGAAATGCTGGATCCGCCCCTGCGCTGTCTTTGTACCTACCATTACTTAGAGCAGTTAATATTTCTCCCAACGCGTCTTATGATCAAAGATTTAAGGATGTTAAGACTAGAGTATAGTTTTCTTAAGATAAGTAGACGTGTTCCACCCTAAACCACGCTGTCACTAACCGTCACACGAGTAGAAAACATAACGTAACCATATTTCCAATAAAAAGTCACAGTACCTACCTTGCGCATCCATTCTAAATGTTCATTAACAGTAGAGGTGGCAGGGCACCTTGGTGAGCCAATGTCGCGGGTTCGACGACTCGCCCTCGGATAACTGCCTATAAAGAAGTGCTCTACCTTCGGCGTTGGAACTTGTACGCTGGAGTACCTAGGCATTAAAATAATTGAAAAATTCATGAAAAAGTAAAAAGTTCGTACCTTTGTACTTACTAAACATTTAACCTTGACACTTTGTCATTCACCCGCAACTGGGCCAGCGTGGTGGATATGGCCAATCGCCCTTTCGGGGATAGACCTAAGTCCAGGGGCCTTACGGAAAACAGCTATTGCGGCACCTAATCCGCTCAGTTGGAAAATCACGCGAACGTGAACCTTATCGCGCCCAGATACGGGTTGCGGTCGCGTGATTTTCCAACTGAGCGGATAAGCTACCGCAATAGGTGTTGTCCGTAAGGCCCCAGCTGTGGATTATTAAAACACTATAATAATTTATGATATGATGATGATGACTCTGTCAGTCATCATTCTAAAACTTCGAACTTGTGTTCCACGTTGATAGTGCTTAGTGGTTGTGCAAATCGCGAAAGTTTAAAAATTACTAGTGCTTTTAGCTTGAAATTGACATGGAATGGATGCCGTCTCCCGAGGACGATATTTTCATTACTACACTAGCCATGTGCCTGATGGGATTTCCCATTGGCCACATTTCAGAGGCATTTTTTTTTAAAATTTTGCGGTCAATGTCAGTTCTAAGATTAGAATATACATAGGTATGCGGGCATACATTGAAACTTTTAGAAACCCCCGATACAACCAGATGATAATTTTCAATCAATTCTCAATCAACCGACCGAGAGTGTTCTTATGAAAATCGGTTCAGCCGCACAACAGAGACATAATATACACACACGTTAAACTTATAACATCCCTATTTATGCGTCGGCGGTTAATAAATAGTACATCACATACTGGAGTGGCGAGTAACAGAAGCATTTATGGAAGAACGTGAAAATGTGATAAGCCGTGGCGTAGCCGAGACCAGCATACGTGAGTCCATAAATGCTCAGGCCAAGGCTAGTATAGTAGCATAACATAAGAATTCAGCCCATTGTTGGACCTTGGTCTACCCACGAAAGGGCGATTGGGTCATATCCACCACGCTGGCCCAGTTGTGGGTTAGTGGATTCACATATCGCTGGCTCACTATTAAAAGGTTCTATGTTATTTTAATATTAAATAATAAATATTCGGGACATTTTTGCACACACGGTCATCTGACCCCAAACTAAGCAAAGCTTGTGATATGGCTGCCAGAGACTAATATACATACATATTATATAGTTTTTAAATACATACTTAAATAGATAGTAACACCCAGATATAGAACAAACACAAATGTTCATCACATAAATGTTTGTCCTACGTTATAGGTACGTACAGAGAAGAAATTCAAAGGCATATCGCTGGCTCACTATTACAAGGTTCTATGTTATTTTCTAACACGTTCTGTAATTTCAATTTAAAATGTTTGACTTTCATGAATATTGACTTAGCAGGGTTTATGCTTGAGAGATATACTTTTATTCAAGAATTTTAAATTGAATTTATAGAACGTGCAAGAAAATAACATAGAACCTTGTAATAGTGAGCCAGCGATATGCCTTTGAATTTCTTCTCTGTACGTACCTATAACGTACGTATGTGTCCGTACGTTCTTGGTTTCGGTAGCATATTTGGGAGACCGCTTAGCGTGAGGTCGCGGGTTCAAATCCCGGGCTGGCTTTTCGGTGAAGGAAAACATCGTGAGGAAACCTGCATACGTGGTATATAGTAGCAAAGATCCATAGTGAAGGGACTCACGTTATAATCTTCGCACGGATGTAATTTACGTGCGAAGCCGGGGCGGGTCGCTTGTTACATTATATAAACCTTCCGTGAAAAATTATCTAACTGATGGTGAAAACCGTATCAAAATACGTTGCGTGGTTTAGGAGGAGTTAGCGGCCATACACAGACGCGGAAAGTAACTTTAATTTATACTATGTAGAGATAGTGAAGAAGAGAAGAGATAATGTGCCTAGGCTTTGTATCGGCCCTTTGTCTAACAAAAGACATTTTTATAATTATGTCACCACAAGTACCACAACAATGTACCTACCTACATACTGTTGAATAAAATCGATCGTCCAAGATTGAATGAAAATAAACAAAATATTTCAATAAACACCCACCGTGCCCTCTCTGCCACAGGCATGTGCCCAACAGTTTACCCCATTAATTACTGATAAAAACGCGTCACGGAGTTTGCCGACGCGCGCGAGTTTTTGCCGCCGCCGGCGGAAGCGCACGCGCACGTCGCTTTTTTCTACCCTCCAATGCATTAATTTTCAATACGAGAGCGTTGCCCGTTTTTTAATTAATCTGAGCTGTTCTGTATGGCGTTAATGTATATAATTATATAATTATAGTAGGTATTTGTTAGATCTAGCCCTGGCGCCAGCTGGCTACCTGGCTGTAGTAAGAGGCTACTAAAAGGGGACCTCCAGGCTCGGGATGGTGAAAGTTGGGGCACTGAGCATCCACTTAAGCGTGCCCAGGGAGAGAACGACAACGTTGTGTGACTAACGTTGTCGTGGGCGGAGGGGCTGAGACTACACGGTTGTCTCGGGAGGAGCCGTAGCGCAGTGCCGAGGGCTCCGGTGCGTTCCTCTGGATATCTCGGAGCCCTCTTGTCAAGCACTAAGGCTTGTCACCCTGGGTTTTAGTGGGTATAATCCCACATAACCTGGCTGCACCTCAATGGCCGATTTCCAGTCGAAAAAAAAAAAGTTTTTGTTAGATGTAATACGACACACAGGCTAGTGATAAGTTACTAATATATGCATCGATCTAAATGTACACAATTGAACTATTTGATTATTTTATGCATTTAGGTATAGGATATAGAGTAATTATTAATTATTTATCAAATCGTCTGGTCGAAGCATCTCGCGATCAAAATGCTGGCCGATATCTTGCACAGCGTATAAGCATTGCAATTCAACGCGGCAATGCAGCCAGCATTTTGGGTACGATGCCTGCTGGCAGCGGATTATTAGATTAGTTTAGTTTTATATATTAGTATTAGTTTGTAATTTTTCAAGTAGTTTTTAGTTGTTTATATTTTATGTTGTCAGCCAAATTAATTATAAAATCAGTATGATATTACAAAAAAAAAAAAAAAAATTAAAAACGATTTCATATTCGGACCGTTTGGAGTAGAGTTGAATTTTAGCTACATATTTCTTAATTGCCGTGAATAGCTTGCATTATCCTGCCTTCAAAATGTTTTTTTTTTTTTAATATAATATATTATTTAATTTGATTTATTGACCTAATAAGTACTCGTCGCTCTCAAAACTACGTCACAATTTTTAATTGCTGTTTGCGTGTAACTAAATAGCAATTAAATATTACAGTAAACATTATGAATTAGTAAGTCTATAGGTAAAAAATTATTAAAAAAAAAGCCAAAGCAGTATGCCAAAAATTTCTAAGTAATCATATTTTTTTTAATTCGATGTGCTCCTGGTCCCCACGGTCCAAGCGTCTCAACCCCAAAAAGCTCAAAATATACCTGCTATCTAGCTATATTTGCGCCTTATGAAGATCTCCGCTGATTCAGCCGCCACACCAGCAGCCTTTTTCTGAGATCCCGGAAGATGAGACGGCGCAAGGGTGTCCACGCAAGTAGCATCCCACACCAAAGGTCGTCCCATCTTCCAAGGAATATCTATAATATACATATATATATTATATATCGAATATTTAAAGACTTACCAGGGCGACTGGTCGAAGCAACTCGCGACCAAAATGCTGGCCTATATTTTGCCCAAATAATAAGCATTGCCATACAACGTGGTAATGCTGCCAACATTTTGGGAACGATGCCCACCGGTAGCGGTTTGTTAGATTAGTTTTCGTTTAAGATTAGTTTTAGTTATAAATTTAATTTTAAGATAGTTTTTATTTTACTTGTAAATTTTATTGAATAAACATTGTATTTTTTTATGTCAAGTAAATTATAACATCTATATAAATTCAATACCTTATTAATACTTGACAATCTTTCTTTTTGTTTTTTTTTTACAACTACAGTAAGATCTAAGCTTAGCTATAAAATTATTATTGTCTAATAATAAAAACGTATACTAGATAAAATATTAATAACATAATCTTTAGAGGAAAACTAGGGATTATGTTTACAAACGAATGTTCATCATCATCATCATCAGCCAGAAGACGTCCACTGCTGAACATAGGCCTCCCCCTTTAACCTCCACAATGAACGACAGCCTGACTTTTGCATCCACTCAATCAATGCCAGCGACTCAATCAACAGCAACTCAAACGAATGTTAATGTTATTTTAATAAATCAAAAATCATATAATACTACATAATAGAACTCCTCCACATATAACTAGATACCGGTTTAAAATTAACGACGGTTCACCGCATATATTCCAACATTTTCCTCTAACATCTTTGTCCAATTACGGCGCGCGATTCAAATATGGAATGTGGCAGGAATAGCTGTTGCGACGCGCGCGCACCCCTTGACGTCACGTCACCGGGCAGTCGGCCTCCAGGAATCTGATCGGTCGGATGTGACTCATCTGCTAGACCAACTTATCTGCAGAGTTGAACTGGGCGCCACCATCATTATTTTCTGAACAATACCGATAAACTCCCATAGAACATTTTAGTTCTCTCATTTGGCCAACTCTACAGATTAGTAAGTCACTGTACTTTAGAGCTGATTCACCGGGAATGCTGTTAGCTTGTCTTATAAGCCCAGAAATTTATTGGCGACACTAAACTTGAGGCTATTGTTTGTTTGCTACTTTTATAATGTGTAGTTTTGGTATTTTAAGAATACCCGTATATTTACAAATTTGAACTAAGTCGTAGGTAATTTGGTCCTTCGAGCTATAATATAACCCCTAGCTCTGGTAAATTATCGTCTTACTTTTTCAGGTCTTACGTCGGCAATACACGTTAGCCATTGTTCGCCAAGGGAAGGCATGCATCTAACATGTAGACAGCCAAATTGCCAAGCTCGTCGTCGTATAAATACTTACCTAGGTAATAAATGGACCATTAAAAAAGAATTAATATACCTACGGTCGCGTAAAATTCGATTATGAGCTTCTGAAGATGGATACGAAGATACGAGACCGTTTTGTCTCTTATCCATACACTGACTTATTAATTACAAATAACAATAAATACACTGCAGTTTCTTTTAACAGTCAGTCCAACTAGACAATAAGGCATTGCAGGTCCAACTTCAAGAAAGAGGTCAATCGGCGAACCCAACTCGGCTGGGCAGCGTTCGGTAAACTTCGCAACGTCTTCTCGTCCAAAATACCTCAGTGCCTGAAGACAAAAGTCTTCGACCAGTGTGTGTTGCCAGTGATGACATACGGCACTGAAACGTGATCATATCATAAGCAAGCTCAAAGTCGCACAACGAGCTACGGAGAGGGCTATGCTCGGGGTTTCTCTACGAGATCGAATCAGAAATGAGGAGATCCGTAGACGAACGAAAGCTACTGAAATAGCCCACCGGATTAGCAAGTTGAAGTGGCACTAGGCAGGGCACATAGAACGTAGAATAGATGGTCGCGATGGGGCCTAAAGTACTCATAATTATGAGTTACTTTCACTATTAGACCAACCCAGAAATGGCGAAAACAATATCACCATGTTCCATAGAAAAAAAAATCTGATGAAATACCTATTTTAACAGCTGATATTTTTTCATGATTTCAGGGTTAGTCCCATCCTAACCCAACTTTAAAACTAAAAAAATACTTTAGTACTACAATGACCTCCTTTCAGTTTAGTGCACCCAAGTTTGTAATCCTGTAAATAGCGCACACCCCTGCGCTTGCGCCGCTGCAGTGTAATGAACTCAAGTTAGTTATGTATTGTTCCTAATGAGCAAATCTCAACGGATCGCGGCGCCGGTCCACCGCGCACATATCGTGCTTCATTGAACCCTTCTGCTGCCGTCATCGAGATACAATGCATATAGAGTCAACAATCGTGCCAAAAAACCCAATCCAAACACGGCGCACGCTACGAATTGCACCGACTTTTTGGTTAGTTACAAGGTAACCGCGATCGCCAGAGCTACGATGATATAGCGGACAACTAACGTTGAACTATGCAAGCGAGATAACGTCTAAATTGGAGTAAATGTGGCATTGTCTATACTAATATTATAAAGAGGAAAGATTTGATTGTTTGTTTGCATTGAATAGGCTCCGAAACTACTGAACCGATTTGAAAAATTCTTTCATTGACGGGAAGCTACACTATCTCCGGGTGACATAGGCTATAATCTTTACCCGTGCGAGGCTGGGGCGGACCGCTAGTGTAGTATAAAATTGATAAATGTATGTACAATGACGCTCGGAAGTTTTTGACAGGTTTCACTGAGAGATTGTGACTCTATAGGAATTGTACCGTAGGTACCCAAAGTATATACCTACCTACTATTACCACGTACTGCTAAATCTAATTCATTTCTATACGAAGATCCTAACCACCGCTGTTCAGTCGTGGTCTTTGCATTAACTTGCATGAATATGAATAAGCGTCAGAAGCTCAATATAAAGGCCAATTATTTATTAAATGCTATGTTGAAGGCTTGCCATAGAGCTGCTGTAATTGGCGACGTGGTCCGTTTACGTTACAAAAGTGCTCAAAACGGGGAGCCTACTTTTTAGGGTCCGTACCCAAAGGGTAAAAACGGAACCCTATATTAAGCCTACGATGTCTGTCCGTCCGCCCGTCCTACCTTTAAACGGGTGTATCTTTCGAACCGTACCTAATAGATAGTTGAAGATTTCACATAATATGTAATGTTACGACAATATAAGAAATTAAAAAAATACAAAAAGGTTATAACTTTTGTTAGAACTTTGTTGTGTTTTGCTTATATTTTTTTGTTTGTTTTGGTCCCCATACAACAAAAGTAGGTATTTTTAATGTATTTTTGTATTAGCCCTAATGGAAAACGGTAATACCTACCTACGTATTACGTACAAGCGTCAATAATAAATAATGGCTAAGTGCGAGTCGGCTAAGTTTATGTTCATTACCAAGTTAGAACTGGTAATTTAGTTATTGAATTTTGTGGTGGTACGGAACCCTCAGTGCGCGAGCCCGACTCGCACTTGGCCGGTTTTTTTGGCGTCTAGGCTTAGGTCGTGGAGTCCACCGTGGCAGTTGCTCTGATAGACAGAGCGGCTATTTCAGTCGCTTTCTAGGCTACCGCCTACATCTAGGTTACACGCGCTATTGTGAAGTGTGACGTCACGCCGTGTCGTGTACCCATGTCGACTCTTGTTCTTCTAATACGTACAGGGTTATAAGGAAGGGGTATGCTAAGCCAAAAGGGGTTCGTTATACTCATCATTATGAACAACTTTTACTATGGGACCAAACCTGAAATATCGAAAAAAAAATAGCTGTTCCATACATGACCGTTTTCTATGGAACAGCTTAAATTTTTTTCACGATTTTAGGGTTGGTCCCATACTTAGTAAAAGTTGTTGTTATTTATGAGAGCAATGGGAGCCTCTCTGAGTTTCATTTAACTGATAGTAGGTACCTACCTAAATCGCTAGAACGCCCGGCGCACCCTGGACGATCAGTAGTGCTTATTGCGTCTTGCACTGACTAACTAATTCTTTCACCACGATGCTTCGTACCAAAAAGGCCCTTCTCAGGGCCCTCCCAAGAAGGTCCTTCTCAGGACCCAGCACAACCCTGGCCCTTGTTAGCGCCAAGCCAAACATAATTTTAATAAATTACGAAACATCGACACGAAACAAGAAGAAGACCTCCATCATAGACTTATATGTACTACGTACTAGACAGGATATTCCAAACAAAAAACGTACACGAAAAACAAAACGCAGGGACCTGCGCGGGGCGAGTGCGCCGTGGGCTGACTGAGGTATTTGCTGCAGCGTTAAAACATTACTTATGTCATCTAACCAAACTATTAAAACATGTAGTGCTAGATAACTTATAGAGTATGTTTTCTCGCGCCCAAAACGTCGTAAGCACCACGAATTTCATGGCGCTTACGCGTCCACAATGCATAAAATGTGTCAAAGCCACACTAAAGTAAGGTGACTGGATATCCGTTCAGTTCACTCCAACAGTGTGAGTTTTCGGATCACGCAATCTAGTACGTAGTACATTTATATCGATGACCTCCATTAGGCTTAGCAAACCCTTTCCTTACAACCCTGTATTTACTGTGTACTAAAGCCAGTCGCATACGATTAGTAATACTTAACTTGCGCCGGTATGTTATGATCAAAATATTATAAATTGTCATTGATCATGATAGATAGAAAAGCGATTTCAGTCACGTTCAAGGCTACCACCTGGATGTAGGTTACACGCGCCACTCTGAAGTGTGACGTCACACCGAGTACCCACACGCGGCGCCGTCATGTATATACCAGTGCTGACTATTGTGCCTCGAAATCCTCAGTAGGTACCGAGTACCTACCTACTTACTGTGTCCTAAAGTCCGTTGCAAACGATGCGCAGTTGCCTTACGCAAATAAATATGATAGAGAAACTTCGATCAAAAATGATTGTTCGAAGTAGAGCACGGCTACTTCAGTCGCATACGTACTAGGCTGGCGCCTTGATCTAAAGGCTCATAAGGCGCTTGCAGACGATGCGTAGTACACATCATCAGATGCGTAGTACTTACTAGTAACAAGTTGAAGTTGTAAGTAGCTACTAGGCATCGTCTGCAACGTTTTGCTTAATGCAAGTGGCAGTGGAAGTACTACTAAGCACTAACACTGCCACTTGCATTGTGGGATAAAGTCCGTTGAACATGATGGGCAATAGCTTGCGCTAGTAGGTATACGTAGACATTTTGCGCACGTTCACTGTGTGAACGTTTTTTTTTTTCCCTTGGTAATTAATCTTCAACTGCCAGCAGCGGTTAAACTATGATATCGGCTATTTTATAGATCAAGGAACGTTTAGTATACCTATGAGGAATTTAAAAAAAATGAGCTATTGTCGTACTGTCTGACACTTTTTAGCTTTGCATGTTGGTGGAATTGTGTACCTAGGTACTTGTTTATTCAGCGACCTTCTACAGTTAGCATAGCTTAAAAAGTATACATAGCCGTAAAGCAAAACTTGTTAGTTATGATGTACAAATATTGCCCTTAAGAGGCTTTAGCATTTTATCAATAACCCTGCAGCGAGCACTGCTGTGCTGCCTGTTGCTTTCTTTCAAACACATATTATATACTAGGCCAAATTCACTAACCTATTATATCAACCTACTGTCAGAAAAGCCTTGTACCAAAAAAAAAATCTATAATAGGTATGTGCATATACATTTATAATAAACTAACATATGAATTGAACATTTTGGACGGTTAATAAATTAAAAAAAAACATTGACTGATTGGCTACTTAAGAATTGTTTTTATAGTATTAAGGAATTTATGGAATTTTTAATATAATATAATTTAATAAGATAATAATATACAATAATACTCCGTAAAATATATACCTATAACTAACAATAAAATAAATATATATCTAGCATAAGAACATTTGCACGTCTGCATGCAGACTGAATACTATGTACCGAAAATAATTTTAAGACCTCAATGTAATTCTATGTATTCTAGCAAATAAATGATTTGATTGATTTATTGATTGATAGGTGGCATCTGTATGTTTCTAACATAAAAAATAACTGAGATGAAATGCCATCCGGTGGCTGAGACATGACACCTAACCTAAAAGTGTCACTGACTCGCCAGCAAGTAGGTAGGTATTAGGTACTTGTATATATTAATTGCATCGTGTGCTACGGGCTTTAGACAATCGTATTTGGTCAGTGTACAGTACATAATCAATTATTACATTTTATTTTTCTATTTATTGGTACTTAAGTACTTAGGTCTATATTGATTTAGTTCATTATTCTAACAGTAGATGGTGGTTAGGTTTTAAATTGTTACACTTTGGAATGCTCTACTTTTCCTCTTTTTTATTGCTGACGGGTCACATAACATCAGGTAGCTCATATGTTTATCTATAAAACACAGTTGGATTCACTATAGACAATCTCATGCTCAAGCCCACTACCAGTTTGGCAGCGTACCCGGCATGCTGCCGTTATTACCACGCTGAAAAGCAATGCTTATTAGGTACCTACGTCGAGCCAGAAAACGAAAGATTTTTTTCTCGAGTCTCACTCAGAAATATTTATGTTTGAAAATAAGATTACCTATCGTAGGTCTGCTAGATCCCAATGAAAAGAGAAGCAGAGAAGTGCTCAACTCCAAACGGCGGCGTCTAATATAATATGCAACTACCAATATAGGCTGTATCCAATACATTGTTGCCAGATTTTTTTTTGCCAAGTCGGGATTTTGGAACTTTTTGAGTGAAAAAAGCAGGATTCTGTCGTCGAAAGCGGGACAAAAAAACGTATATAGGCTAAGATTAGTTCTTCTAAGTATATAGGTAATTATATTTAGAAGTTTTTAAATATTTATCTTATTATTTGAGTTCAAATTATGTTTACGTGACAATAGATAGCTAAAATATCCATAGGAATGTATTTTAGTAAAAATATGATTTTTAAATCAGATTTACCCTATTGTGATAGCCCGTTGGTCTAGTGGTAGTGAACCTGCCTTCTGAGCTTGGGGGCGTGGGTTCGATTCCCAACTAGGACAAACATTTATGTGATAAACATTTGTGTTTGTTCTATATCTGGTTGTTAATATCTATTTAAGTATGTATTTAAAACTATATATGTATGTATGTCAGTCTCTGCCCGCCATATCACAAGCTATGCTTAGTTTGGGGTCAGATGACCGTGTGTGCCAAAATGTCCCGAATATTTATATATTTTATTTGTTAAATACTTAGTTGATTCTTATTCGTCTTCTGAATATCGAGTTATCCCCGAAAAGCGGGACCGTCCACAACGTCTCGTGGTACAGCGTCTGGCAACTCTGGTCCAATACATTATTTTGTTCAATGCGTCTGTAAACACGTCCGATAGCTTATATAGCTGTTTTACTTGAAATAGTGACGCGAAACATGAAATGGTCTGACGTCTGACGTCGTCGTCACTCGGTGTCGGGAGGGTAACGTCCTTGATCTCGGACCAGTCGCCGGCGCTTCCTACCTAAAGTTAGGCCTCTATCGCCTTATCTAGCTCAGGCGATCTAGAAAACTGCTCGTAACTCTTAATAACCAAGTTCAGTGAACCCGAACGGCTAAACATACAAACCGGCCAACTTATCTCTAGAGTTGGCTAAAATGTTGAACCAAAATGAGTTCGACAGTTAGCTGTCTGTTGTTTAGAAAACACGGTGGTGGCTCCATCCTTCAACTTTAGCGACAAGTACTACTAAACGTGAGGTGCGTCACAAGAGTGCGCTGAAAAAATAAAATTGTTAGACATTAGAGCGAAGATTGATCTAAGATTGATTTGCAACTTATTTGGCTTATCATTGCGATTAGATTTACATTAATAATTTATAGAAGATGTTCATTTCGAGGGAGGGCTAATAATAACAGTCAAAAAGTTAAAAAAGTTAAATAGCTCTAATGTATTAAAACCTACATACAAGCGTCAAACTTGGCATGATTATACAACGCACTCTAACTAAAGTATAACATCAAAATTAAATAATAAATAATGGAAAAGTGTGAGTCGGTGACAAATTTCTGTGCAATGTATAAAGCGCGGTCGGTACTTGGATGAGTGACTGCCTGGGCTTGATGTTGTCTTTTTCCACTACTTATTGTAATTTATGGCTCGCACACAGAGGGTTCCGTACCACCGTACGGAACTCTCTGTGAGATGTGGCCGAAAGGTTCTCGAATGGAGACCACGGACCGGTAAGCACAGCGTAGAACGTCCACCCACAAGATGGACAGACGACCTAAAAGAGACCGCAGTGAAACGCTGGATGCAGGCCACTTCCAACCGGCCCTTTTGGAGATCGATGGGGGAGGCCTATGTCCAGCAGTAGACGTCCTACGGCTGAAATAATAATGATGATAAATAGACTAAGGCGACGTCATGTTTTTTCACGTTGGCGCCATAACTTCGCTCCTTTTTTTTTTTAATTAAAATTTTCATGACCGTGGATTCAATGTCCTTTAGTCGTAATATTAAATAGCGTCAAACAAGTCTTAGTCACAGTCAGAGTCAAGCTAAGTAAGTCACGGTCAAGTCAAACTCATGCCCCTGCAAGTGGTGGAGACTTTACAAGAGGTTCCTATTAAGGAGTTTTTGGAAACAACACGAAAAGACACGTTTCACCTCGTTATATCACTTGCAAAAAACTTCCCTCCATGGCAACAGTGTGACCTGTATACGCTAAACAGGTTGTGTTTAGCTAGTAGGTACATATAGGACGTCCCAGACTAAATATAGATAGCAAAAATGCCTGAGTCCTCGGCTGACGATCGAATCCCGAGTTGAGACTCCAGTTTTTGCGTCTTGTCTGGATATTATAGGGTTACCAACTCGAAAGAGAAAGAAAAGTCCCGACAAAAAAATAAAAAGTCATTTCCATAAAAATCAATGATTTCATTCATTAATTTTATTACACTACGAATTCTAAACATTTGATTATCTGGTGAAATCGCGCTACTCAGTTAATAGCAAACATAATTTTATAAAATCCTACGCACGCGCCGCTCTGATACAATAATATTCGAGACATTTTTCGCACACACGGTCATCTGACCACAAACTAAGCAAAGCTTGTGATATGGCTGCCAGAGACTGATATACATACATATATAGGTTTAAATACATACTTAAATAGATATAGAACAAACACAAATGTTCATCACATAAATGTTTGTCCTAGGTAGGAATCGAACCCACGCCCCCAAGCGCAGAAGGCAGGTTCACTACCAATTGGACCAACGGGCTATCTAAAGCCACATGAAGTCTTTGTGAAGCCTACTCGGTGCGTCCGTGCTCAAATCGGGATGTGTCCGGTTAATTCCGGACGGTTGGTGACCCTAAATCTGAAACCTCTGGAAGACATTGACGTTCGGAAACTTGATGTTTTGTCTGGAGCTAATTTGGGGTAGTAAATAAAATACAGTAATGTTTTGACATAACATACGTACCTGTTGGTACGTACTACGTACCTATATGAAGGTTACCTATTATACAATACTAGCGACCCGCCCTCCCGGCTTCGCACGGGTGTAATTTACGTGCGAAGCCGGGGCGGGTCGCTAGTTTATATATAAACCTTCCGTGAATTTCGTGATTGTATCTAACTGATGGTGAAAACCGAATCAAAATCCGTTGCGTGGTTTAGGAGGAATTGGCGGTTATACAGACAGACAGACGCGGATAGCGACTTTAATTTATACTGTAGAGATAGAGATAGAGAAGAAGAGAAGAGATAGAGAACAAGAAGTATTTATGTATTGCGATATTTAAATAAGTTTATATTGTCTTTTTTTTAACCCTCCAGTAATAGAGCTAAATAATCTAAACACTTGAAGTTTTTTTTTAACATAGCTAGGAACACTCTCGATCAAGTCACCCAGCTTTCAAACAAGAAAAAACCTAAATTCAAATCAGTTCAGCCGTTTGCAAACTACATGCCACAGACATACACACATTGTTAAAGGGTACCAAACCTTTTTTTTATGTATGCTGTGTTCACTCCAAGTAGGACATACACTAACGCTCATTATTGTGTACTGTTTAATTAAGTCCTTTTTGTGTATTTCCTACCTATTAAAAAAAAAAACATACACGTGTAAAACTCAACAGGGTTGAAAAAAAATACACATTTCGCCATCTTTTAAAAATAATACAAAATTGGATATTGCGTTACTTATTGTGTTATCACTTGTTATTGTTATCACTGTTCACCAGAAGCAAAGGTGCAAAATTTCAGCAAAAGTGGTTATGAGCAACTGGTTCTAATTCAGCTTGGAAGACGTGACCTAAATAAACAAACTAATATACAAACATTGCAAGTTTATTAAAAGCTTCTCTACATAGTATAAATTGAAGTCGCTTTCCGCTTCTGTCTGTCTGTCTGTATGGCCGCTAACTCCTCCTAAACCACGCAACGGATTTTGATGCGGTTTTAACCATCAGTTAGATAGATTTTCAAGGAAGGTTTATATATATAGCGACCCACCCCGGCTTCGCACGTAAATTACACCCGTGCGAAGCCAAGCGGGCGGGTTTCTAGTAATTGTATAAAACTCATACAGCAGGACTGATTTTGATCAAGCACTACAATACAACCTCCATCGTTCAGTTCAGTCATCTATCAGTTTAAAATACTGGGCAGTAATCCTGTATTTTTCGGGCGGTAGCATGATGCCCTTTATAATCTGACGGCACCTGGTTCGATCCTCGGCCCTGCAACAATGACTTATTTGCAGTTTCGATGCCATCGCTCAACAACGGTGAAGGAAATAATCGCGAGGAAACCTTCGACCAAAATAAAATGAATGGACCGGCCATAAACATTGAACTTACTCAGTAAAAACGAGTCAAAACCGTCGGACATTATACTTCAACCCCTAATTATAACCATGTACATTGTACAGTACATTTGTAACAAAAAAATTGATAGCGGTTTGTTGTGTATTTACAGTTCGGAAAGCACACGAAAGCATAATTTTGTCAGATGTTTCGTTATCATGTAACAAAAGTCTTGTGTTGCATTTCTTACGTCTAGAGACCGACTGACACGAATTGAGCGCCGGCGCTCTTTTTGTACCGGTTTTTGTTTTTGGACCCGGGTATGTCCTAAAACTGCGACCACAACCACCGGAGGATGGGCAGCAGCATCCTATTAGTACACGGTGAACGTACTGCGATTTCCAAGCCGCCTGCCAAGCGTGGGGATTATGGCAACACCCCTCTCTAAGAGGGAGGCCTTTGTCCAGCAGTGGACGTTTAGTGGCTGCTGATGTGTGTGGGTGCTCTTTTTGTAATCTTCAAAAATGCGCTTCTTCGGGGCCCGTCCATTCATTTTAACTTTGGTCGAAGGAGGAAACCGGTATGTTCAAAAACTTCAAAATTTCGAAGACATGTGTCATTCACTAACATGCACTGGGCCAGCGTGGTGGATTAGGGCCCATCCTCTCTCTGAGAGAAGGCCTGCGTCCCAGGCAGTAGTGGGAACATGATAGGCTGATAATGATGATGATGAACTCGTCTGTACATTGTAATATTGAAAGCAGATTGAAAGGTAATGGTGCCGGTGCCCTATGGAGCCTAGAGCGTAGGCGATGTCGATAGACTTGCTTGCTACAATGTTGCGTAGCAGACTGCGCCGGCGCAGTGGACGTGCGCGTCTTGCACTCAAAAAGTGTAACAAAAATATTGTAGCAGACCTACAGGTACCTTTCGTATCGATCGTTAAAAATAACAGGTTCTATCATCCTCCATACTAATATTATAAATGCAAGTGTTTTTGTTTTGCTTTTCTTCTTTCACGCAGCAACAAGGCAACAGATTCACGTGATTTTTTTGCATTACACTACCTACCTATTACAAAATGCCACAACGCATACAAAGTCACGTGCTACTATTACCTAATTGTGGTTACTTCATCAAAGCTTGCGAGCGTACCAAAAGCGTTTTGTCATAGTTTATGAATGATATACCTAAATAATTATACTAAATAATAATTATATGTTTGACGGTTTGACTCGTTTTGACTGAGTAAGTTCAATGGTTATGGCCCGTCCATTCATTTTATTTTGGTCGAAGTGGAACAGCTGATATATTTTTTCTATACTTTATGCTGTTTCTTATACTTTGTAATGAAGAGAACAATGACCTGCTATCGGCTTAGACCATTTTCCGTGTAAACTTGTATATTTAATATATATCGTGGTGCCAGTAGGACAAACAACGTCGTATTCATCGTGTCCCGATGTGTGTGACATGACAACACAATTGATTCTGCGTGTGCGCATGCCTCGATCACAGAAAGCAGTAATTAACGACTGGCGAATGGATGAGGCAATTAGAGGCACGTGGCGCGGGCGCTTTCCAA
Organism: Agriopis marginaria; assembly: GCA_932305915.1. Taxonomy (NCBI): domain Eukaryota; kingdom Metazoa; phylum Arthropoda; class Insecta; order Lepidoptera; family Geometridae; genus Agriopis; species Agriopis marginaria. Next base: position 17,689,414 of record OW029920.1, on the reverse strand, counting down.
ACATGTTTCAGTGGATCGGGCTGGCACAGTACAATTAATCATAGAAATAGGAAACAATTGGTACATACCTACTTACATTCACGCCACATTGTGTAAGTTGGTCGGTTGGCTGATTTCTATTCTAGGCTCTAATTCTGTATGAAACCAAATCACGCCAAAACACGCCGTTAACGTGTTATAATAGGTAACTATGGTTACAAAATTCAAAAGCGTAAAAATAACCAAACGCGTTTTCAAATTGGATACTACATTCCTTAAAAAACGCACATGAAACGCGCTGCTTCTCATTATTTTCACCTCAACGCGTTATCAATCTTGACATTGCCAATAGGCACGATGACTAATATTTTTTTACCTCCTAAAAAAGCTGATCATAAATAGAGCCCATCAACGTAAACAAAATTAAAATTAGTTCAAAAATAAATAAGATATAAGCATTTTAATTTCATACTAGACAAAGAGCGCACTATACTGAGCCGTGACGTCACGCCTCAGGCACGCCATACAAATGCTATACTAACGCTTTGCGAGAAAGGGATAGAGCATCCCCTCCCTATCCCCACCTAAAACTTTAAACGCTCATATCTCAGAGATTTATCAGCCAATTTAGTTAATTTTTTCAGTATGTGTAATGTATTTAGTTATATTCCTCGCTAAGCCGGTTTTTCCAGGGATGTTTGGGAATTTCGAGCTGAATAATTTGTTTTATACCGGATGCGTAACTCTTATCTCTCATCAAAAAATATTCTTGCCGCATCGATCTACATCTACAACGGTTCTTAATCCATCGAGAAATGAAAGAAAAAGAAGACAAAAGCGAATGTCGGCCAATATCATACGGCGTCCAATATATTATCCGCAAATTAAATATAAAGTCGGCCAAGTTCAAACGAAAGGCGCTCGTGTGGACCACTTCGCATTACGGAACGAATGATACTGTTACATGTGCCCTTAGTCCCAGATTTGATAGTTTTCGAAAACTTTTTTCGTTTACGTATTGTTCGATACATTTTAGTAAAGCGCCTCTATCGGAAACGTGGAGGAACTAAAATTTGGCAGTTATCGGCGGTATAGATTGCTTCACTCTAATACGAAAAAAGTTTTCGAATACCTTTTAGCCCAGCAATGTATGGAACAAGACGAAAACGAAAAAAGTTTTCGTAAACTATCAAATCTGGTACTAAGGGCAATGATTATTTAATGGTAGCTATGGGAGAAGTTCAAAACGTTTATGCAAAAGCTTAGGTAGGTAGGTACTTTACCACCTACATTTTTGCACTTTACACATAACCCGTCACATCTTGTTTTTTTATTATTTAGCTTCGATAAATAGTTAGTTCCAATGCTCACTTAGCAAGTGACTGTCAACTCTTCCCGGTTCATCACATTTTAAAATTGCCTCGCCGCACGTCCACGTCGCATTGCGCCTCCATCGCGCCTTGAACTGGTCTAAACTTCAGTATATGAGGTACGTACGATTTTGTGACCCTAGCGTACACTGATAAGAGTTGGCTTTTCCACGGCCACTGTTAGTATACGCCGCGTGTCACCACAACGACACCACACCACACCACAGCGTGGTGGCGACGCCACCGCCTGGACTCTCTAATGGATGAGCGTTGACTGGCGCTCACTTCGCTGGATTATTTCTGCTGGCGCTACTTAGAAAACTGAAACATTTCTCGTTAGCTTTACACTTCTTTTTGTACTTAGTTCGCCATTGGTTTTCACGTGCTGACCTCTCTATATCTAGACCCAGCCTACGGAAAAATCATATCTACACAAATAACTAATTATTCTTGCTTACTTGCTGAGGTATCAGCGAGTCTGTAATTCTTTTGTCAATCTAAACGACAATAAAAACAAGGATAAAGTGCCCAACGAGAATTCTAAAGCGTAAAAAATGAAATAAAATCGTCAACCTCTTTGTTCGGTTAACAATGACGCAGCGTCCTTGATTTCGGCAAACAGATCTCAAACTGCCGCGTCGCTTTCCAGTGCTTGATTCATGCATCCTTGTGAAGAGTCGATGAACTTATCAGTGTGCGAAATTGGCGAACGAGACCTGAGGCGCGAGTCCGTCGCCTGCGCACCACGAACACTCGCCGACAACCACACATTACAGCATGATATACATCGCTGGCTCATGTGCTAGGCTTGTCTGAATAGGGTAGCAAAGTAACCAGTGCACATTGAAAGATTATAGTTCCTCGAGACAGGATTCAGTGAAATTGCGTTTCGTGGTACCGAGAGCGTCTCCGCCACAAGGTCGCGCGCTCGCCGCCCACAGCTATAAATACACGCAGACATGCAAAAATGTGATACATAAACATTTATGTGCCCTAATATGTGTGCTCGTTGTATGTAAAGTTTACGTAGACACTATTGACTGCGCTGTGGCGAAGCTTCAATCTGCTTCATTTTGATTTGTCTTCTGCGCGTTGAGCTTGATTGGCTTGCAATCGATCTTATTTCTAAGAATAACGAATCTCTAGTCCGTTTAAGGCTGGGTATAAGGCCAGAAAAATTTCTGATTTCACCCGCGCGTCTCGCATCACCCGCATTAGTGTGAAACACAACCACGGCAGCGCGGCAGTCGCGCGCAGCTAAAGTGTACACAACTCGCGCACTCGACCTTGTAAAGCGGCAAGGAGCAATAACACACAGGATAAGCATAGTGTTGGTGTACTTGGTGTTTTGGCGATTAGCTGAGTTCGGTCGCGGCGCGCAGAACCGTAAATTGTTTATTTCACTTTTCAAAATTGTATTTGTAATTTATTTTTAGGTTTTCTACAATATAAAAATAATAAAGTATATAAATTAAATTGAAATAACCTAAATAAAACTAAACTGAACTATGCTATGCTATGCTTTGCTAGGTTGAACTTGCCGGGATAAGACCAAAAAACCCAAAAACCTCGTGGCACGGGGTACCCGATCCCGGGTCATATCTCCTAAACCAGACCTTTAACCCAAAAAAAATTACAAAAAAATATTTAGATTTTTACTTTTGAAATCAGTGAGAAATACATTTAAATAGAAATAAAGAAGGGTGAAAACCACCCCCTACCACGCCCAAATTTTGGCTCGAGGTAGTAAAGCTCATTTTGAATTTTAGTAATTTTTTTTTCAGATTTTTTAAGGCTGTGGTTTAGGAAATATAACTAGTTCTAGTTTTTAGTTTATATTATAGTCTAAGTTAGGTCTTAAGATTTTGACGACCTGAAATACCCGGCTCCTCAAACATTTTGTCCCAGGTCAATCCAGGCAAGAATAGTTAGCTTCACTGGCTATCCAACGATAGGTCATTTAGTATTTTAAGACTCGTAGGTACATAGTAACTTGAGTTACTAAGTAGCGAGGCGGACCCTAAATACCCGATTTTTTGAAGGTCCATAACTTTGGACACAAAGGTCCAATCAAAAATCTGACGTCATAGGCATCATTTTTTCTGGCAGACGAAGACGTTAAACTCAAAAACTCGGCTTTAGGACCTAACCCTAAAAACCCCAAATTGGGTTTGAAATTACGTAACCGGAATTTCATGTTAAAAATAACAAAAAAATTCAACACAAAAAATTCAGTGGTGTAATAAATAGACTATATTTATTTTTTTGGCTTTCTACTCTCACAATTTCAGGAAATAAATAATATAAAAAAAAAAATGTGTTTATTTAGTTGGTAGGCATAAATAATAATAAAATAGAAACACAGTAAACACACGTGTGTAGAAAATAAAAAGACGCGTCTGATAAGCCCAAATTCGGCTATTTTTGTGCAAAGAATGCCTTTCAAAATATTAGAGCGCAAAAATCCGGAAAATTTTCGTAATTTTTTTCAAAAACCATCGATTGTCTCAGAAACAGTACGTATGAGGTCATTTTTGTAAAAATGCTATGTATCTATATAATATATCTATGCTATGCTATGCTTTGCTATGCTATGCTAAACTATGCTTTGCTATGCTATGCTATGCTATGCTGTGCTGTGCTGTGCTATGCTTTGCTATGCTATGCTATGCTATGCTATACTATACTTTGCTATACTATACTATGCTATGCTATGCTATGCTATGCTATGCTATGCTATGCTATGCTATGATATGCTATGCTATGCTATGCTATGCTATGCTATGCTATGCTATACAATGCTATACTATACTATACTATGCTATGCTATGCTATGCTATACAATGCTATACTATACTATACTACACTATACTATACTATACTATACTATACTATACTATACTATACTATACTATACTATACTATACTATACTATACTATACTATACTATACTATACTATACTATACTATACTATACTATACTATACTATACTATACTATACTATACTATACTATACTATACTATACTATACTATACTATACTATACTATACTATACTATACTATGCTATACTATGCTATACTATGCTATACTTTGCTATACTTTGCTATACTATACTATACTATGCTATACTATGCTATGCTATGCTATGCTATGCTATGCTATGCTATGCTATGCTATGCTATGCTATGCTATGCTATGCTATGCTATGCTATGCTATGCTATGCTATGCTATGCTATGCTATGCTTTGCTATGCTATGCTATGCTATGCTATGCTATGCTATGCTATGCTATGCTATGCTATGCTATGCTATACTATACTATGCTATGCTATGCTATACTATACTATACTATACTATGCTATGCTATACTATACTATACTATACTATGCTATGCTATACTATACTATACTATACTATGCTATACTTTGCTATACTATCCTATACTATCCTATACTATCCTATACTATACTATACTATGCTATACTTTGCTATACTATCCTATACTATACTATACTATACTATGCTATGCTATACTATACTATACTATGCTATACTATACTATGCTATGCTATACTATACTATGCTATACTATGCTATACTATACTATACTATACTATGCTATACTTTGCTATACTATGCTATACTTTGCTATACTATACTATACTATACTATGCTATGCTATACTATCCTATACTATACTATACTATGCTATGCTATACTATACTATACTATACTATGCTATACTATACTATGCTATGCTATACTATACTATACTATACTATACTATGCTATACTATACTATACTATACTATGCTATACTTTGCTATACTATGCTCTACTATACTATACTATACTATACTATGCTATACTATACTATGCTATACTTTGCTATACTATGCTATACTATACTATACTATACTATACTATACTATACTATACTATACTATACTATACTATACTATACTATACTATACTATACTATACTATACTATACTATACTATACTATACTATGCTATGCTATGCTATACTATACTATACTATACTATACTATACTATACTATACTATACTATACTATACTTTGCTATACTATGCTATACTATACTTTGCTATACCTTGCTATACTATGCTATACTATACTATACTATGCTATACTATACTATACTATGCTATGCTATGCTATGCTATGCTATGCTATGCTATGCTATGCTATGCTTTGCTATGCTATACTATACTATACTATACTAAAATAAACGAAGCACGCGAAAGCCCGTTGGTCCAGTTAGTAGTGAACCTACCTTCTGAGCTTGGAGGCGTGGGTTCGATTCCCACCTAGGACAAACAGTTATGTGATGAACGTTTGTGTTTGTTCTATACCTGGTTGTTAATAACTATAATCTATTTAAGTATATATGAATTATTTAATTAAATTTCATTTAATTTATGAAATTATTAATTTAAAAAAAAAAAATGTTAATTATTATTATTATTTTTTATTCAACGAAAATTATATTTTACTTAATAATTTTGATTTTTAGTAGTCTTTCTGACTGTCTCTCTCTCTCTCTTTCTCTCTCCACACGAAACACTTAGACTCTTGTAACTATATTACCAAGCGTACATAATAATAGATGCCCTAATGATAGATGGCCTAGTCGTATCCATAATTATTAATACCTGTAATTTTTTCATAGTAGCTTTACCTAGTCTGTGCTCTAGGTCATTGGCAACACTTGGTTGCCGCATCAAATGGTCGCGTTCAAGCCATAGATTTTTTATGTTATCCATTGTTTGAAAATACAGTAGGTGTTGATATAATCGCACTCGGAAGATAAATCTAGGCGAATAGCAAGCGCGTGCGTCCTTCCCCGTTGGAGCATAGTGCGGTACTGAGGTTGAACGGAGCATGTTTCGCCATTTAGATGCAAAGCGCAACAGAATAAGGTTGAATATCGGACTTGCCGTTTGACCGAATAGTTGCTTAGAACTAAAGGACGTAAGTCTCAAATCGAATATAATTTATTATGAGAGTACTAATTAATCTAGGTAAATTTTGTCTTAGCACTGGAAAACAAACTATATTTTCCTTCGATGAGTATTTATTTTAGATATGTGACTGAAGTTCTATCCAAGAAAAAATCAAAAAAATCAGCAAAAAGGCACCTTTTTGAAAACAATAAAGTATCGAGTAAATATCTCGCTATTATGTTTCTGTCTTAGTGCCGGAAAGAAAATGAATTGAAAAATCACATATATCAATTATTACGTTGATAGGATATTTGGTTTAGTTAGAATATCATGGCAAATTAGCATAAAATTTCGGAGGCCCCCTCTTAAACCGTGAAAGTGTCGTTGTTTTGGGTTCGCTACCTCGTAAAATGTGTTTCGATCCCGTTTAAGTAGTTTTATAGTCTATTTTGTCGTTTCGTCAGAAACTTTATGTTTGTCACGGACTCTCGCACGGATCCTGATATACTTCAGGTGTTTCTGAACCGGTTTCAGCAATCCTTTGTTGTATAATGTCAATGTTCAATGACCATATTGACCATGCAAGATGTTCTTTTGTTTATAGTTGGCGCCACTTGACGCGTGGTCTACACACCAGTTGGTCCTTCGAGCGCTAGATAAATCCAAGCTGTGAGCTCTGCCTAGTTAAAACAACCACAGAAAAGAGAAGTAAATGGAACGGAAATGATAAGTGAACCTTGATTGAACATTCTTATTTAGATCAACACGTCGAACTCGGCATCACAGTAATTGCTAATTGATTTCGAATGACTGACGTTTCGTTTAGGTATATGGGTGCAACTGGCTACAATTTTTTTTTTACAATAATTCCTTGACAGCCGTTCTAATTTAAACAAAAAGAATTAAAAAAACTGTGATAACAACTGACAACCTTATACGCAACGTTATATCTCAGTGTTCTTTACATAACGTAGACAAATAGGTCTACGTTATGTAAAACTACTTCTTTCTACTTCCCAAATTGCTTCTACCATCAACACTTCGGTTTACCATTGCGAGTTATCTTACCTTTTTTTTATTATAAATAGGCTTGCCCTTGGCCGCCAGCTCGCCTGATGTTAAGCGATGATACGGCCTACGATGGAGCACGCTTGCCTAGAAGAAACCTATTCACTCTCGACTTGAAAGCACCCAGATTGTAACTATCGGGGAACACCCACTCAGGCAGCGAATTCCACAGACTAGCAGTTCGCATAATAAATGTGGAATCAAAGCGCTTCGTACGGGTTCTCGAAAAGTACCTGTTTAACATGAATATTTTTTTTGCCCAATATTAACTCCAATGGCAACAAAAAGGTGTGTTATATCAGCTTATAGGCAAGTCCTGTTTATTACACAACTAGTTGTCAACAGTCGCTCGCACGTGCGCTTCCCCCGTGCTCCACAAAGCTCCAACAAACGTGACCATACTCCTAAACAGTTCCTTCTAGTTTGGACCGATCGATGGTAACTTATAGAACTTCCAGAAGGTTAGACATGTAGGTAAGTATGAGGATGATAAAACAACTGTCATCGATGATTTATTTATTTATTTACTGCCCCGGTGGCTCAGTTGGTAGTGAACCTACCTTCTGTGCTTGGGGGCGTGGGTTCGATTCCCATCTAGGACAAACATTTGTGTGATGAACATTTGTGTTTGTTCTATGTCTGGGTGTTAATATCTATTTAAGTATGTATTTAAAAATATGTATGTACGTATATCAGTTTCTGGCCGCCATATTACAAGCTTTGCTTAGTTTGGGGTCAGATGACCGTGTGTGCAAAAATGTCCCAGATATCAGTTCTTTCTGCAACCTTGTTTCTTCTGCATATCAACGATCTGCTTGTTTCAGGCATCTTTGGTTATGCAGATGATAGCACTGTTGTGGAGAGATACTTCTCCAGCGCACGAGCTCGGGCTTCTGACACACAGGCCCAAAGAGAGGCGATGATTTGTCGCGCAAACTCAACCCTTGAGGCAGTATCTCAATGGGGTGCTGCTAATTTGGTTGAGTTTAATGCGACAAAGACTCAGGCTTGTGCATTCTCTGCTAAACGGACCTTAATCTCGGCCACTCCAATATTTCAAGGAGTGCCAGTTCCGTATAATGATCAGTTAGAAATCCTCGGGCTACAAATATCTTCTTCTCTAAACTTCGGTCGCTTTATTGAGTCGAGAGCCAAAACTGCTGCAAAAAAACTTGGTATTCTATCCAAGGTTAGGCAGTTTTTTACATCTGCCCAACTGCTTAACCTTTACCAAGCGCAAGTGCGGTCCTGCTTGGAATACTGCAGTCACTTGTGGGACGGCTCTGCTAAATACCAGCTCGAAGCATTGGACTCGGTAGAGAGACGCGCAATTCGTCTAATTAATAACGAAGCGCTAGTTAAGGGGAAGATGCCGCATAGCCTCCTGCACAGGCGGAAGGTGGCTTGTCTGTCCATTTTTTATCGCGTTCATTTTGGAGAATGTGCACAAGAGCTGTTTAAGCTGATCCCGTCAACCAATTTCCGCCATAGGTCATCGAGGCGGACATTCCATCCTTACGTCGTGAACTTTGGTAAAGTCCGCACGCAGCGTTTCCAAAATTCCTTCCTAATACGAACTGCACAGGAATGGAATGCGCTTCCTGCCTCGGTGTTCCCTATAAAGTACAACCTGGGTCTCTTCAAGACAAGAGTGAATAGGCATCTCATGGGCAAGCGTGCTCCATCTTAGACTGCATCGTCACTTACCATCAGGTGAGTTGTGGTCAAACGCTAGCCCATTTCATCATTAAAAAAAAAAAAAAAAAAAAAAAAAAATATTTATTTATTTAAGTCCACCTACACTGTGTACATCAATACAATTTATCAAAACGTTAAACAAAAATAAAACTAAATGTCACATTTTTTTATTTTTTTTAATTATAAATAAGCTTACGCTTGGTCGCCAACTCGCCTGATGTTAAGCGATGATGCGGCCTACGATGGAGCACGCTTGCCTAGAAGAAACCTATTCACCCTCGACTTGAAGACACCCAGATTGTAACTATCTGGGAACACCCACTCAGGCAGCGAATTCCACAGACCAGCATTTCGCATAATAAATGTGGAATCAAAGCGCTTCGTACGGGTTCTCGGAATATCAATTATTACAGGTGAAGACAGCATGCAATAATATTGAGCGATAAAATAAAATAATTACAGTTAAATTAGTTAAACATAAACACAACTGAGATATGATTATTTAAATAATTAGATAGCCCGTTGGTCCAGTTGGTAGTGAACCTGCCTTCTGAGCTTAGGGGCGTGGGTTCGATTCCCACCTAGGACAAACATTTGTGTGATGAACATTTGTGTTTGTTCTATATCTGGGTGTTAATATCTATTTAAGTATGTATTTAAACCTATATATGTATGTATATCAGTCTCTGGCAGCCATATCACAAGCTTTGCTTAGTTTGGGGTCAGATGACCGTGTGTGCAAAAATGTCCCGAATATTTATTTATTTATTTATAAAACGGAAAAAAAAAATAACAGTCAGAACTTTGTCAAAATTAAAGCTTGATATGATGATATAACTTTTAAGCTTCTTTTTGACAATCGCGACCTCCTTAGTTTGTGACTGCTTACCATCAGCCGGCCCGTCTGTTTGTTGTTGATAAGTACTTATTATACTTAGATAACATAAATATGTTTAAAAGAAATAAAACCGGCCAAGTGCAAGTCAGGCTCGCGTACTGGTTCCGTACCTACCACCACAAATACCTACAATAATATTTATCAATTAAAACAACCGCAAAAAGTTAAAATTAGTAAAATATGGCATAACGATTCGGTGAAAGAAAATGAGGTCATCCAAATAACCCAATTACCAATTATAACTTGGAACAGAAACTATAATGAACAGAAATTTCTCACCGACTCGCAATTGGCCATTATTTATTATTTGTTGTAATATTTTAGAGTGCGTAGGTACTATAATTATATTAATAATGCCAAGTTTGACGCTTGTAGGTACATATTACCGTTTTTACATTAGAGCTAATACAAAAATACGTTACACCCCGCTTTCGTTTTTACTTTTATATTATTTGGTTAGTTAATCCGCATTAATAAATTTCAACACTAAAAGAAGACAATTTTTTCTAGGCCCACCGAATTTACCGTATATTGATGGGTATAACACTATAAAATTCATCGGTTTTTTTTGTACCATTCAGGCGAAAGATAAGGTAAATATGAAACCGGAATAATAATATAAAGAATAATATGTTTTGTTTTGATTTTTGCCACAATTCATTCATTTCCCTTATAAAGTCACTTGACCGGAACGTTTTTAATACGAAAAAGGGTGCATGGTTAGGAATTTTTATACAAAAATAAATAGACCATATTTTACAACAGTGGTCATAGTAATCGGCTTTTGTCAATACTCCGGTTTGATCGGATATAGCTAATATTACCACTAAATTTAGAGATTATGAGGAACAAATCGACATGAGTTTCATTACTATACGGTATTAGTTTGTGGTGGGCCTATTTTTCAAACAAAAGAAATTGTCTCTTTTAACTCTCTGTTCCGACCTCAATTAACTATCGATAAAACAGCTTTTTAACTGACAATTTTTCAGTAAGAGTTTCAAAAAACTTTTTTACTTACTTTTGTATTTTGTTTTTTTGGTGTTTTGTGTCATATTTTATTTAACTATAGGTTACCTAAAATAAGTTACCTACGTTTCTAAAAAAAATATTTGTATGACACGGGAATAACTCAGCCGGTTAAATAAAATGTGCAAAAACCAAGACAGTTTCTAAAAAAAATTGTGTTTTTTTTTAATGAATTTTGTAAGTAGTAGGTAGGTACCTACCTTATTTTTGGTTCAATATTCCTCTACCATCAAGCAAACCGGTTGTTTTATTCCGCTTTCGTATACATAGTTAACAAATAGGTAGGTACCTATCTAAACATCATTGACAATCTGAGGGCGTGTCATGCCGTCACCACCGCCAAATGCCAAAACTGCCAAGAACTTTCACTTTTACAAAGGCCCCCCGCCCTAACATAATGACTCATGAATATTATGATTCAGGTGGAGTGTTCTAGGTAGGTAGTTGAAACTACGCGATAGCAAAATTGGTGAAACAGGAAGGATGATCATTTTCACACAGCGCACGTTAAGCAACCAACACGGCTCTTCGGGAAAAAATATAGCCAATGATGTTATCAGTACAATTTAAGTTCTTTTTTAATAACTCCATAGCTACAAGCCTACAAGTCAAACTTCACCAGTACACTCTCAACGATGTATATAAACATTCTAGCTGCGCCCCGCGGTTTCACCCGCGTAGTTATGAAAAATGGTGATGATGATGATGAAGAGTAGCCTATGTCACTCTTTGGCTCTTGAACTATATACCCATGCAAAAAATCAGGTCGATCCGTTGCAGCGTGAAAGAGGAACAAACATCTATACATCCATACATACAAATTTTCGCATATATAATATACTAGCTGAAACCCGCTGCTACGTACGCCTTCGGGCTCGCTACTACAACCTGTTATAGCATATGACGTGTTATTCTAATGTATAAGCTATATTATTGTAAACTTTCATTAAAATCCATTCTCTAGTTTTTACGTGAAAGAGGAACAAACATCCATACATACAAACTTTCGCGTTTATAATATTAGTAGGAAAAAACTATATTATTATATGTACATTAAATTAAATAATAAATTATTCAATTCAAAATATATTATAAGCATAAATTTATTACAATATGTATTTCAAAAATTTATTATAATATGTATTTCAAAAAATTTATCACAATATGTATTTCAATACAATAAATCAAATTCATTCATCAATAGATCCATTTGGAGATCGATGTGGGAGGCCTATCTCCAGTGTGGACGTCCTATGGCTGAAATATATTATTTAATTATTTATTATCTTCATCTTATTAATTATTTATTATTATCTTGGCTGGGAAAAGTTTTATGAACCACTGTTAATGCATAGTCAAAATTCGCCCTACGTTGGAGGTGTGTTACTGTGTTAGTGAAAAAAAAGGATAGAAAAAAAAATTGGTCACCCATATTTCGCAAAGGATAAAAACACACGTCTCACACGTCACACGTCTTGTCTCGTAAAGTCACTTGTCTATATGTCTATTCAAATACTTGATAAAAAGTGTTATATGTAATAGAAAAGTTTTCGGGATGGGGATGAGAACTAATAACTAGTATATTCCCTTGAATTTTATTATGGAAACTGAACTGACGTAATTTTTACATAATTTTGTTTATTTCAATACGGAAATCACTCACGTAAGATACCTTATCGGTTTAATTTTACGTTAGTGATTTTAATTTAGTTTAAATTTTTATTCAGAAAATGTACAGTGATATATAACTAATTTACAAATAATTTTGATACCTTAGCACTATTAACACGGTTCCGACGGATGATTTTTTGTGATTCCCAACTATATTTCCGTTAATCAGATGCGACCTGTCTAACACTTCAGCTGTGTTGCCATGTTCAGTGTAAATGATCACAGTTTCAGCTCACAATACCAGTTCTAAAGTGTGCTCATTAAATGGTAATGCAAGTCTGTCGCATGTCCGGGAGGCTCCAGAGGCCGGCGTCCAGGGTACCTGCCGTCCGGCGCTGGCGGTCGGAGGGACGTTCAACTGCGACCTTGCAGCCGACCGGCCGCTGTCCGCCTGATACATACAAGCACTTGATAACACCATTCAATTATCTTAATGACTTAAGACGCTCTTTTCCGACTTTTAGCATTTATGGTCACTCTAGTTTAAGTGTGCATACCTCTATGGTTAGCTTAAATTATAAAAAGTGTCATAACAAAATTGAATGTTTTATCTAGGAAACCTATGAGACCGAAACACGATTAGGTAATCACATTTCGCTCGATAGAAAAAATATATCAAAGTACACTGATTGCGCTTTTATCCCTGATTTTTTGGATTCATTCAATTACTTATTTATTAAATTATGTCTGCGATATCTTGATATATAGATTTCATAATTATGAAGGAAACCGGTGAGGTACATTTTACATAACAGGTATACTTTTCAAAAAATATGAGAAAACCCCCAAAAATTGAAGTAGTGAAACGAACGACTGTGTGTAAGGGCCATGATTTTGCTCCGCTTAATGCGACTTTAATACAATAAACCAAGGATTATGGTCATCTTTAATATTAAGCGTTGCTTAAAAGTGGGAAAGCCTTAATGAGGGATGAAAATGTACATGGCTGTTATATTAACATGTACCACAGAAAAGAGAAGTAAATAGAATGAAAATGAGATAGAAAATCTGTAACCAGGCATTATGAGTAAATCTTGATTGAACATTCTTACTTTAGATCAACGCGTCGAACTCCGCATCACAGAACTGTGATGCGGAGTTCGCTAAATCAGTTGGCAACTTTGCTGACTGATTTCGAATGACTGACGTTTCGTTTATATGGCTACTGGCTACAACCTTATACAAATGCCTTGACAGCTATTCTAATTTAAACAAAAGAAAAACTGTGATATGTACTTACCTACCGATATTCTACCTACTCACTTTATAGGTATGCACTAGCGTAGAGCTAGAGTAAAAAAGTTATATGAACTTAAATTATTAAAAAAATTAAAATTAATTCATTTCAGGTACTTCTAACCCATACACAGCAAAACAGTAGAACAACACAACAAAACAATTTAACACAACAAAACTTAGGTTGGACATGATGTTTCTACTGTTATAACTAAACGGTAGAAACATCATCATCATATACATCAAATAATGTAGGTAGCTAAGTTTTTATTGTTGCATAAGAATCGAATAGGTTTAAAAAAACTAATGTGATTGTCCGTCTGCTTGTTTTTTTACGTTATTGGTCTGCTCTTCATTCAATAGAGGATATTGAAAATTTATAGAAATCCACAAGTTATTTATTAATTTTTTACGTCATGTATCAGGTATTTGTGAAATAATTAAAATTTATAATAATTATTATTATTAAAATAGTACACTGTATTTATAAAGTTAGTTGGCTTTGATCTACGAGCTTAGCTCTACGATTTGCTACGAGTGTGCTCTACGCTGAGTAGTAGCTGCTGCCTTTAGCTTACTAGCTTGCCTTTTCATCCACTGAATGCCAGCGACTCCTACCTACCTATCTGTACCTACGGTACATAATAGACATTAGCTAACCCAATTTATTAATCACTAGCGACACGTCCCTGCATCGCACGCAATTTTATTATATACCTAGGTATATAATAGAGATCGATTTTAGCGATAAGGTCACCACTTGTGGCACTAGCTCGTAAGTGTTTTCTATTTGTAATGTTTATTTCTGGTGTACGCATTAATGAGTTTCTGTCTATATAAACCTTCCGTGAAAAATTATCTAAATTATGGTGAAAACCGCATTAAAATCCGTTGCGTGGTTTAGGAGGAGTTAGCGGATATACATACATACAGACAGGTGCGGAAAGCAACTTTAATTTATACTATGTAGAGATAGAGATAAGTAGGTACATACAGGTAGATACATTTCGGAGAGTGTGCTTCAGATCTGCATGATTTGATTCCTGCCCATTTTTCTATCGGACTGCCCGAAAAATCGACACCGCTTTATGGTTACATTTATTGTGCGAACTGCTAGTCTATGGAATTCGCTGCCTGTGTGATTCCCGATAGTTACAATTTGGGTGTCCAAGTCGAGAGTGAATAGGTTTCTTCTAGGCAAGCGCGCTCCATCGTAGGCAGCATCATCGCGTTGGCGGCAACGCGCAAGTCTATTTTTAATTAAAAAAAACCGGACAAGTACGAGTAGGACTCGTGCTCTGAGGGTTCCGTTGGACAGAACCCTCAGAGCGCGAGTCCAAAAAAACCTAAAGTTGAAATATTGAAAGACAAACTTAACTTTGTAGTTGACTATAAGGTCATTACATTTTTTTACTTACATTTTGTAGTTGGAATGTATAGTCTTCTATACATTCCAACTACAAAATGTAAGTTTGTAATAGCAAAATAATAATTTTTAAATGATATAACTTAAAATTTGTAACTTTCAGATTTATTCCTATATACGTGCTATAAGACCTTGCCTTTTACCAAATTTCATGATTCTAGGTCAACGGGAAGTACCCTATAGGTTTTGATTTCCCTGTGAAATCGCAAAATATGCGACATAAAAGTTCATATCTTTTGATTGCGTTGACTTACATCTTTTATTTTTTTACAGACGAAAGAAACCGTAGACCCAAGTATTTAGTATAAATTTCAACTTGATACCTTTACGCGTTCTTGAGTAAAAGGGTCTTGACAGACGGACAGACGGACAACGAAGTGATCCTATAAGGGTTCCGTTTTTTTCCTTTTGAGGTACGGAACCCTAAAAAAAAAGTAGGTACCAGATTTCAAATGCAACGTTTTATTCGAAGCAGTAACTAATAGTAGAAGGTAGTACTCGCCCAAACTACTGCGTATCATCTGCTTTAGTATCGTCACTAAAGTCGCCATGGCCAACAAAAAGTCAAGATGCCACCTGAATCGCAAAACTTTGATCGCATTCCCAGACGCAATCGGACGAACTTTCGACATTCAGAACTCTGCCAGACGTTCATACTACTTGTATTGGTGTTGTATTGTTCTCTGCTTAGACTGTATCGCTTATCTGTATCACATCATCAGCCATTAAATGTCCACTGCTGAACAAGGCCTCCCTCTTAGAGAGGGGTGTTGCCATAATCCCCACGCTTGGCAGGCGGCTTGGAGATCGCAGTACGTTCACCGTGTACTAACAGGACGCTGCTGCCCATCCTCCGGTGGTTCTGGTCGCAATTTTAGGACATACCCGGGTTATCTGTATCTATTGTTAGTTATTTTTAGGATTACTTAAGGAGTACCTAAAGGATAAAAACGGGTCTCTAATACTGAGCCTACGCGGTATGTCAGTTTGTCCGTCCGTCCGTCCGTATGTATGAAATGGTTCTTCCAAAACGGACCTAGTAACAGCGTGGCAGCATTTTATTCCTGGACGGGACATCTCTGTTCTCCGCGGGAGCTCTCAACCTCCCCGGGCCCGCCTCAAGTCTAGATTTAGCGCCAATAAAACTTACGAACTAATGACTGCTCACAGATTAATTAATAGGTATTACATTGTTACAAATGGGTAACTATTGCTAGATTATAGTACTTATTTCATTTGACGTTACGTACGTATTACCGTTTTTATACTAGAGCAAATACAAATAAATACGTTATTTATCCGTAACATTACATATTCTGTGAAAATGACAACTGGCTATCTATTACGGTTCGAAAGATACAGCCGTAAAGGTTGGACAGACGGATAGACAGACAGACATCGTAGGCTTAGTAATTGCGTCCCATTTTTACCCTTTGGGTAAGGAACACTAAAAATGAAGCATATCAGTATTTTGGTTTTGAGAAACTGTTATTTTGAAACGGACGTGTTGGGAACGGACCTTTTAGGAAACTGTTAGCAAGTCCCAAAAAGATAAGTATGGTATAAAATTATTTATCCATTTTCAATGATGATTAACATAACGCACTCTTAATAAAACAATGACCGAACTCGAAATTTTGGCAAATTGAGTTTTAGTAAAATATCGACCTAAAAAGCATGCAATCTAGGCGATTAAAAACACCTGTTTTCTATATGCAATAAGGTTTATAACTACTTGAGTCTTTATCCGTCCCTCACCTTGCGCGCTGTTACTCAGTTAAAAATTGTTTTTTGTCGATTCCCATAAAGTTGCGATTTTGGATTCGGTCACTGTTTTATTAAGAGTGCGATTTATTAATATGTATATTTTTATTGAGTCTCAACTAAAATCTTATCTAAACAGTGCTGCTGGCATCGGAACGGGCAGAAACATTGACTTTGCCCTTGAGGAACTCGGAGCTCAACGAATTTTTAAAATATCTTCAGAGCGCCGCGTGACGCGTCCCCAACATGCTGGCGTGGTTTTGGCTCAACTCAGCGTATAATCATTTTCATTCAGCGAGATAATGCCGCCAGCATGCTGGGTACGCTGTCAACCGGTAGTGGGCTTGAGCATTTGGATTGTCTTAGACCTTCAACGGTCTATGGGCGGTCTAACTATTAATGTAGTGTTAGTTTGTTTAGTTAAGGCGCGGTCTGATCACGATTTCAAATTCGTTTTTCACCCGCTCACGCCATGATCTATTTGCTATCTAAAACGGCTTTGTTTAAAGTCGTAAATCGTATATCATCAAATATGATGATATACGATATACGATGATGACTTTGTGCTTGTGTTTATATTATTTTGAGGGTTTTTATTTAATTTATCAAACTATATAAATGAATTTCAACAATTAACTGGTCAAAGTTTTAAAAGACTAGTCTGGCTATACAATTCGTACAAAAAAATATGTTGTTGTCGCTGAAAATTCAGAGTTCTTCAATTCAGAAGCTATTTTTATTGTGCAATTTGTAATATGTTTTTTTAAGAGTCTAGACAATTTTTAAAGAATTTATTCGGTTAAGATTATTACCAAGGGGTTTTTTCTACTTGTATTTTTTTTTTATCTGATCAGCTAATTTTGTCACGTCACACAAAGCGTTTAAAAACACTTCTTTTGGTAAGTTTTGCGATTGTACCGCGTCTTAATAAAGGCAAGTGCCAGTCTAAAAATTGTTGACCGTTCCTACCGTATAGTTCTGACAACTATGGCAAAAAAACATGTCCAAAAGTAGTCTCCGTGTATAATCTGTCGAATTCATTACAAAATATGTCCATATACATCAGATATTTAGCAAAATGGCCTGCAGAATGACGTAGTATATAATTTAAATGTAGACAAACCATGAAACTGTAGCTAGGCAGACAGAAGGCCACAGCGCGTGCGCGAAACTGGTATGAATGACCTCGCTATATCAAACATTACCTTCATATAAATTATAAACCTTGTACCAACAAACAGAAGTAAGTAATACATTAAATTTAGTACAACTCTCAAAATGAAATATGTTGCGACACGAGAAAGAACTCGAAAAAAATCTGTTTTACCACGGTTTTTGTATCTGTTCTATCACGGTTGTTCACTAAAGTTATATGATTATTTAAGGGATATTTACCGTGGTAAGGTTGTGGAATGAACATGGTCATCCCGTGAACATGGTGCATGTAACTGCGCCGAAATATCGGGAGCTCATTCCACAACCTTACCACGGTAAATATCTCGAAAAAAACTGTAATGGCGAGAACGGAAAATGCATTTTTTTCTCTATACAAAAGACATCAACGTGATCTAATATATAATTTCTCATCAAATACGTTTTTTATTAATGTTACTTAATTATAATCACATGGAATTAGGGGACCAATAACAAACGAATTAATTAAACATGTTTTTTTTTTAAATATTTTTTATTTATTTGCGGCTGCGTCTCGCTTGGCACTAGCGGCAAGTGCCAAGCGAGACGCAGCCGCGCGCGCGCATTCACCTTGAAAAAGACTGCCTAATGCGGTTGAAACTATAGTTGGAGTGACCGGCTTAATCTTACGTGAGTAATTAGATAGCCCGTTGATCCAGTTGGTAGTGAACCTGCCTTCTGCGCTTGGGGGCGTGGGTTCGATTCCCACCTAGGACAAACATTTATGTAATGAACATTTGTGTTTGTTCTATATCTGGTTGTTAATATCTATTTAAGTATGTATTTAAACCTATATATGCATGTATATCAGTCTCTGGCAGCCATATTACAAGCTTTGCTTAGTTTGGGGTCAGGTGACCGTGTGTGAAAAAATGTTCCGAATATTTATTTATTTATTATTTATTTATTTAATTAATTAATTCCCGTGTAATATAAATAAAATGTGTGAAAACCACGTCATATAATATTTTATTTTAATTTCATGAAAAATCTTAAATTTTACAAAAACACAGAACACTATAAGATAAAATACATAATTAAAAAGTAACAAAAAAAAAAAAAAGTAACACAAGGAAGTCAATTAAACGGCAAGAAAATCTGACGGTATTAATGGTATATTATTTGAGCAGCTAAAGATTTTGCCAGTTCGCAAGTATAAATAAGTAGGTTGTTATTTCTATGACAATCCGGGAAACCTTCTTTTATTAGAAAGATAGGTAACATTTTTATTTTTATGATAACCCGGATACTATATTATAAATTGCTCAGCATACCAATTATTTATGATTTGAGCCCCAACGGTGACCGCGATCTCTAGCCGCCTGCCAAACGTGGGGATCATGGCAACACCCCTCTTTAAGAGGCAGGCCTTTGTCCAGCAGTGGACGTTTAAGGGCTGCTGAATCTGCTGATGTGTGAGTTAACTACAACGAGTAACACACATAATTAAATTAAGAGCTGCCATACACCACATAACTAATATGGTTACTATATATTACTATTACTACCTGCACCTGAATATTAGGCATGTGTCTTGATTTATCATTTATTACAAATAACAGTCTTAGCGATGAATATAACTAAATACCTACTTATAATACATAATTAATAAATAAATGAAACTTATTAATTTATTTATTAAATTGGCTGATAAATCATTGAGATATGAGCGTTTAAAGTTTTAGGTAGGGATAGAGGGGATACTTTGTCCCTTTCTCGCAAAGCATGTGTTAGTATATCATTTGTATGGCGCGCCTGAGGCGTGACGTCATAACTCAGTATAGTGCACTCTCTGTCTAGCATGAAATTAAAATACATAACTTATTTATATTTGAAGTAATTTTAATTTTGTTTTCGTTTATGGGCTTTATTTATGATCGGCTTTTATATGAGGTAATAAAAAAATATGAGTCAGCATGCCCTATTTAAATTTCAGCTTTTATTAAGAACGCAAGGTTAAGAATCCAAAATCTTATACCCTGCAAAATGTGGAATGAGCTACCTTCTACGGTGTTTCCGAGAAGCTACAACATGGGGTTCTTCAAAAGGCGAGTTAATCGAGTTCTAAAGGGTCGGCAACGTATTTGTGATGCCTCGGGTGTTACAAGTATCCATAGGCGACGGTGACTGCTTTCCATCAGGCAGCCCGTCTGCTTGTTTGCCACCTATGGCATAAAAAAAAAAAAAAAACATTACGAGCTTTAAATTTAAATTCGCAATGGTAACAACCGACCGGGCGACAGCAAACGACCACCCGGTAGGCAAAGAGATGGCGGGCCAAACTTGACAATCGGGTTATAGACTGGCATGGTAGCCCAGGACCGGAAAAAGTGGAGGGAGGGGAGGGCCTTTTCCCTGCGATGGGAATAAATTTAGGCTGATAATAATAATGGAGACCACGCCATAATCCGTTACTGACTAGTAAAGTTAGATTAGAAACTGGTCTTTAGCCCGACCTTTTGTTGATTTTCTAGGAATACTCCCGAGTCCTGGGGCCTTACGGACAACAGCTAATTGCGGCACCTAATCCGCTCAGTTGGAAAATCACGCGAACGTGAACCTTATCGCGCCCAGATACGGTTTGCGGTCGCGTGATTCTCCAACTGAGCGGATTAGGTGCCGCAATTAGCTGTTGTCCGTGAGGCCCCTGTTCGACGAAATGCTTATGACGTGTGCATTTTTACTTGTAATAATATACTATCTTTGTACAAAACGTATCGTTTATTAGAATGCTTATTACAAGTGGACTTTCTGATTTACCAGCGGAGCGTCTTTATGCTTACAAATTCAAATATCCCGAAAAATCAAATAAAGCGTTCATCTAACGTATTGTCTTGTCTACAACAGTGACCTCCGCCTCGGCAAGGACGTTGAGGAAGGTCGGCCCTCCCCAGACGGAGGGCGTCCTAGCCCCCTCCCCCACCCCACCTTACGCCGCGGGGGCGACGCACCCAAAGGGGATTTTTCTATTACTCTTCACCTCGAGACGCCCTCAAAATGAGTTTAACTGTTGCTAGGCTGCGAACATCACGGATTAGGTAGTATGTGGTATCGTTTGGAATTTTTGCGTGGTCGTTTTTATAGTTGATACCAAATTACTGATTTGTGATTTAACGAGTTTTTTTAAATATTTATTTACTACCATATTCCCCTTTTTAGGGTTCCATACCGCCAAAGGGTAAAAACGGGACCCTATTACTAACCTATGATCTGTCTGTCAGTCCCTCGGTCCGTCCGTCTGTCTGTCTGCCCGTCCATTCTAGTTCCTTAGAATTTCTAACTTCTATAGTTATTAAAATAAGTACTGTTTTAAACTATCACGGTTGTTCACTAAAGTTATATGATTATTAACGGGATATTTACCGTAATAAGGTTGTGGAATGAGCTCCCGATATATCGGGACCTTACCACGGTAAATATCCCGTTAATAATCATATAACTTTATTAAAATAAGTGTTGATAAAGACCTATCAGGGCGACTGGTCGAAGCTACTCGTGACCAAAATGCTGGCCCTTATTTTGGCCAAAGAATAAGCATTGCCATACAACGTGGCAATGCTGCCAGCATTTTGGGCACGCTGCCCACCGGTAGCGGTTTGTTAGATTAGTTTTAGTTTTAGATTAATTTTAGTTTTAGATTAGTTTTAGTTATAAATTTAAATTTAAGATAGTTTTTATTTTACTTGTAATTTTTATTGAATAAAAAAAAATATTTTAGTGTTTGATACACTGTACAATTACAGATTCGATTTTTAGAAAATAAATACTTATTTATAATTTTTCATTTACAGGCAGAAAGAAAAAAAGAAAGAAAAGAAAGAAAATAAATTTTATTCGACACCTTTACAAAAAGCTTATATCTAGAGGATACAATCAGTGTCGATCAGTGTCAGTGGCAGCGCATTCCACAGACTAGCGGTTCGTATAATAAAAGAGGAATCAAAGACTCGATAGACTAGCAACTTTGCGTCGATGTTCAAGACTAAGAAGCTTAGTGTGAACTAGGGATTCATTACTGATTAGCTTCTTATTACGTTCCGCAATGGACTCCAATCCCCCAAGCTGGTACTTGGTTCAACCATCCCAAAGGTGCGAACATTTCTCCATTCAGGTCCTAAATTGTGGTTAAAGTAAAAAAGTATAATGTATAATAATACGTTATGTTGGGATCATCTAGGCACATTGAAGTCCACAGAGCTATTCGTCGAAATTTTTTATAACCACTTATTTCTGAACTATTAATGACCACAATAATCGATAACCGATGGGAAGAAAGGTTCTTGAGTGGAGACCACGAACCGGAAGACGCAGCGTAGGTAGACCTTCTACTAGATGGACCGACGACATAGTGAGAGTCGCTGGCATCCAGTGGATGCAAAAGGCAGGCTGTCGTTCAGTGTGGAGGTTAAAGGGGGAGGCCTATGTTCAGCAGTGGACGTCTTCTGGCTGATGATGATGATGACGAATGACCACAATTATATGGTTTTGGATACGGAACCCTACCACAAGCGTGTCTCGACACGCTGTTAGCCAGTTTTATTTAAACACCTTTTACTTAGTTTTTGAACATTTTATTGTCTACGTCTATTATCGTATCGTACTTCACCCTTCCTATTGCGTATTTTGGTATAGCATCATCATCATCAGCCAGAAGACGTCCACTGCTGAACATTGGCCTCCCCCTTTAACCCCCAGACTGAACAATAACCTGTCATCTGCACCCACTGGATGCCAACGACTCTCACGTGTCTCGCGTGTTTTTGCATGTTGATTGTCAAAGAAACACAAAACTATATGAAATTACATGACATTGCAATTATTAGCTAAATTATCAAATTATACAATGTGATAACTCGCAGTGGCGGCCGTTATCTCAGTTATCGTGTAACTCATTTTACGCACTACATTAGATAGGGGTTTTTTTATCACGTAGTGTAGTCCCAAGTGTGGCTAAAACGCCTAGCAACGTGTTTTCATTTTGACACCCAATTGTGGAAGTATCATAATCAGCCTTTTAACGGTCCACTGCTGGACTTTTAGCCTACCCCCGAAAGGGTGATTGGGCCATATCCACCACGCTGGCCCAGTGCGGGTTGGTGGATTCTCATACACCATTGAATTCCTTCTCCGTAAGTATGCAGGTTTCCTCAGGATGTTTTCCTTCACAGCCAGTGGTATGAAAATCCGTACATAAGCTCCAAAGAGCTCATTGGTACGGGCCCGGGGTTTGAACCCGCGACCTCACGCTTTCAAGTCTAGCGGTCTCCCAAATGGGCTACCACGGCTAAGTAGTGTGGAAGTATAAAATTACCAAATACCCTCATATTACTTTACTCTATGGGTCTCCGTTCGTTTGCAGTTATCCATCAAAGCTATGATTGTGATACTATTACCAATCTGATCGAAGTGGTTATTTATCCAGTGCTGTGCAGAGCGAAGCTAGGATGAAATTATTATTTTTTTCAAGGGAAAACCAAAATAAACAAAACATAGGGACACGTGGATATTCGCCAAAGAACCAGAGTCACCGACATAGCTGTTAAAATTTGCAAGTTGAAGTGGCAATGGGCAGGCCACATCGCTCGAAGAACCGATAACCGATGGGGAAGAAAGGTTCTGGAGTGGAGACCACGAACCGGAAGACGCAGCGTAGGGAGGCCTCCCACTAGATGGACCGACGACATTGTAAGAGTCGCGGGCATCCAGTGGATGCAAAAGGCAACCTGTCGTTCAGTGTGGAGGTTAAAGGGGGAGGCCTATGTTCAGCAGTGGACGTCTTCTGGCTGATGATGATGAGGGACACATTTTATTTATTTATGCTTGCGTTTGGCCGCCAACTTAACGCGAGTTAAACCGCGGGGCTAGTTTACCTACCATAATAAAAAAAAAACTGATGGTTTACAAAATCAATATTTAAATTGTAAATAACTATCTACTTTAGTTATTCTCTCCAATGTTTCCAAGACTACTCACGCCCTTTAGTACCTATCTCATTGATTTTCTAAACATTCTAGGTTAAAATTTTCTCTAGACCCTCCACTATTTTCTTTGTGAACATTCCAGACGAATAAATTAGAGGCTCTTCGAATAAGATAGCTTTAATAATACACTGTAGGCTAGTTACAATAGGTACGTAGGTATAGCTCGATCAGAGGTCATGGAAGTTAAAAAGAAAATTACCAGGTCAGATCTTTGACCAAAATAAAATGAATGGACAGGCCCAGAAGAAGCGCATTTTCGAAGATTACAAAATGAGCGCCGGCGCTCACTTCTTTTCAGTCGGTTTCTAGCCGTAGGAAGTGCGACATGAGACTATTATTACATGATAACGAAACATCTGACAAAATTATGCCCTCGTATGCTTTCCCGAAGTGTAAATCATCATCACCATCATCATCATTTCAGCCATATGACGTCCACTGCTGGACATAGGCCTCCCCCATCGATCTCCAAAAGGAAGTGTAAATACGCAACAAAAAACCGATATCTATTATTTGTAACAAATGTACTTGTGCATGGTTATAATTAGGTGTTGAAGTATATGTCCGACGGTTTTGACTCGATTTTACTGAGCAAGTCCAATGGTTATGGCCCGTCTATTAATTTAATTTTGGTCTAAGGGTCAGATAACAAAACTGGCGACGTATTTATTACGGAGATTGAATATATTTTAATAAGAAAATTGAGCTCTAAATAATTAAGACTGCGCTCACCTGTCACAGCTATGTTTTGCGTGGTATTAACATTTTTGAAAAAAAAAACACTAAAGTATGAAAAAAATTGGGCATATTATTTAGTCTGCAAATAGTATAAAGCAATTTTATTGTAATTTTTTGGTTGGCATTTTATAAGATGGCAAAGGACATAGGGGAAAAAATCGCCAAAAAAATCTCTTTCGCCATCCTTTGATATATCAACACGAAAATTGATTGATTGATTAAATTGGTCTATTACTTTTTGGTGTTAAGATAATGCCCAATCGTTATTTTTTTAATTTAATCTCAGATAGACCACTGCCTTCAGGTATCAGGTTTTGGAAATGCTGGCCGCATTGCCGTGTTGGATTGCAACACTGATGCTTTGTGCCAGGTACCGGCAACCGGCCGTTATTGAACGGTCGTTATTGAACGGTCGTTATTGAAAGTCGGTTGCATTTTAAGTAAATACTATTAATTACTAGCTCACTGACAAACGTTGTTCGTCCAAACTTCATAGAAAAAAGTTTCCATTCAAATTTTCTTTTCCTTTTAAACCACCCATGTACTTATTGAGGGGATCAAAAATAAATTCAGTTCGGTCAAGTTTTTTTTTTAATTTTACCAAGACTAACTAACAGCAATTGGTTTTATATCATACTAATATTATAAAGAGGAAAGATTTGATTGTTTGTTTGTTTGCATTGAATAGGCTCCGAAACTACTGAACCGATTTGAAAAATTCTGCCATTGTTGGGAAGCTACACTTACCCCGGGTGACATAGGCTATAATCTATACCCGTGCGAAGCTGGGGCGGACCGCTAGTTTGTTATAAAGAGAAGAAGAAGATTAACCCAACATATTATAATCCCTAACGCGCTTTACACACGGTGCAAGTAACCTGCTAAGTGATTATTGATTAGTAATTTTGCGAGTGATTAAAGTATACACTCGCACTAATCAGTTAGTCCAAATGTGTATATTACTAATCACTAAGCACCTGTATTAATAATCAAAGCACTAATCACTAATCAAAGTGCAATCGAGCCATCAGAATGAAAGTGCGCGCGTGCGAGTGCACAAATTATACACGTACAATACATCTTTTTCTACCTTACATGCTCCAGCTACTTAGATGCTCCGTGTGCTAGACTCAAAAACATCATTATCCATGCAGTATCAGACTTAGTTGCCATTCCACTGTTCGAATCAGAATAATTAGATTCAGTTCAGGTCTTATACGCCATATAAATGCAAATTTAACAGCCATCGACTTGCTAACACCACTTAATGTAGCGAGCTTCATTACTTTGACGTATTTATTGATATTTGGAACTCAATGTTACATTTATATACCTGCATAATTTAATGTGCAGATATTTGCAAGCCAATGTTAGGTACATTTATTTACCTTTAGAATTTAATGTGTTTATAGATATTTGGAATCTAATGTTACATAATTAAATGGGGGCTTCAGCTTCAGTACTCGGTTTTTTTTTAATTTACTGGTAAAAATAATGTGTAAATATTTGGAACCTACTGTTACATTTATTTTACTGCATAATTTAATGTGCAAATATAGGCACGATGCTTAATTTAATTTAACTTCATAATTTATGTTTTTACAATTATTTATTTGGAACCCAATGTTACATTTACTTAACTTTAGAATTTAATTAATTATTGTTAATTTTAGAATGTAATATTTGGAACCTAAAGTTATATTTATTTATATACATCATTTATTTTGAATTTATTTAATTACAGTATCTGCCAATTTTTTGTCTAATGTTCTATTGTGTTTCCACGAGTGTTTATCGGTTTGAAATAAAAATTATTATGTTACGTAATAACTTCAATATTAATAGCATGTTGGGATATTGGAAAAATATCTGCAGAATTATTCTGAACAGAAGGAGTAGTGGGAAAATTGTTGACTATGGATTTGAATAATTTATTTTCTATTATTTTACTCAGCATTGTTTGAAGGCCTTCTAAAAAAGACTATAATTTCACTATTGATTCTATTATTTATGTCAATGCATTTAGCACAATGTTCTGACCTACGTGATCAAACTAATTAATTGAATATGTATTTCCCTCTAGTATTTATTGATAGGTATACAAATATTTGTCACACTTATACCTATAACAGTAACGCCAAGAAATCGCCACGAAAACGTCGTCTTTCAAGCGTAAACATAGTAATACTTGCTTACTACTGTTAGTGTTAGAAATAACTGGCAAAAGCATGTTTTCCTTCCAAAAGTCTCCTACTACTGCAAACTTAGGAACTAGCCTACTGGTTCTAATTCTATAATTATACTAATACAGAGTTTGAAACCAATTTTAAAGGTTGGATTACTTTGCTAAAAACCTCAATTCGAATTAAAGTCGGCGTTTTCAATTTAATTCGAGCAACTGACGTCATTCTAGGTTCTAGAATGATCATAATAAATTGATGACTGGGTAATGTAAATGACTAACACGGTTTCAAATTTTGATGAATCTGGCTCAGCCAACGCTACAATACAACACGCAAGCTTAGGGCCGACGCTCATTGACTAGACTAAGAGTTGCGACGATAACGCGACGGCATGAAAATAAAATAAAATTTGAATTTTATGACAATCTTAAAACATTAGGCAATTTTTTTTTCTTAATCTCTTTTTCATAATCGTTAAGTTTTTTGAAATTTTTCCAATGTTCTGCGCCATATTTCTTTCCGTAAGAACCTTCTACAAAGTATCAGAAAACTTTAAAAATAAGATGAAAGAAAAAAATCGGTGAAGTTGTTCTCAAGTTATGGCGTGAACAAGGTAAATAAAGATTACTTACTAGTTTGTTTCACGTTTAATTAATTTTTATTTTATGTTAGGATAATTTAGAATTAGTGTTAAATTTCTTTATCAGACTTGTTTCTTAGATGAATCTCTAGTGTTTAAATGTTATAGACATTTTTTTAAATGTTTTATTTTAAACCCACTTAAAATATAAAAAACTAGATGCACTCCACGGTTTCATCCGCGTAATGATGAAAAATGGTGTTGATGATGATAAAAAGCCTATTATCACTCTCGTACCCTTGAATTATACCCGTGCAAAAAATCAGGTTGATTCGTTGCTCTGTTGCTGCGTGAAAGAGTAACAAACAACCCAGCAAACAAACACACGTTCGCATTTATAATATTAGTACGATTAG
Organism: Agriopis marginaria; assembly: GCA_932305915.1. Classification (NCBI taxonomy): domain Eukaryota; kingdom Metazoa; phylum Arthropoda; class Insecta; order Lepidoptera; family Geometridae; genus Agriopis; species Agriopis marginaria. The sequence goes on along the minus strand of OW029920.1, from coordinate 17,661,213 downwards.
TACGATTGGTAACCTACTTTAGAATCTCTAGCTAGTGTACTTTGGCTTCAATTCCATTAATTTATTTCAGGTCTTAGGTATAACTAATATATACTTGACGAAGTCATTTACAGAATAAAAATAACAATTTAACATTACATTAAACAATAGGGAATATGCGTGTGTTTTTTTTATATTTTTAATCAACTGTTACCATCGTTATATCATAGTAAAAAATATAATTACAGTTGGAAATGCTCAAATTATTTTTTAAAAAAATATTAAAAACGTCGAATAAATTTGAGCTGTATGAACGCCGCAATTTTTCGCGGGCTTTGGATGACGTCATAAGCCACGCTCTGTGTTTGTTTACTATAGAAAATACAGTTATTTCACACAGATTTTCAGTTTTATAGATATTCAGACCATGGAAGAAGCTAAAAAAACCGGAAAAGTACGATTAGGACTCGTGCTCTGAGGGTTCCGTTGGACGGAAACGTCTAGAGAGCACGAGTCCAAAAAAAAAACTAACTGAAGTTGAAATATTGAAAGACAAACTTAACTTTGTAGTTGACATTAAGGTTCTTCGATACATAACAACTACAAAATGTAAGTTTGTAATTCTAAACCAATATTATTTTTAGGATATAACTTCAAATTAACAACTTTCAGATTTATTACTTTATATGTGCTGTAAGATCTTGCCTCTTGCCAAAATTAATGATTCTAGGTCAACGGGAAGTACCCTATAGGTTTTGATTCCCCTGTAAAATCGCAAAATATGCGAAATAAACGTTCATATCTTTTGATTGCGTTGACTTACAACTTTAATTTTTTTACAGCCGAAAGAAACCGTAGACCCAAGTATTTAGTATAAATTTTAACTTGATACCTTTACGCGTTCTTGAGAAAAAGGGTCTTGGCAGACGGACAGACACACAGACGGACAGACAGACGGACAGACGGACAACGAAGTGATCCTATAAGGGTTCCGTTTTTTTCCTTTTGAGGTACGGATCCCTAAAAACAATTTTATTGGTATTGTCTTGTGCCAAAGTGTACAAACACTACTAGAAATACACCCGATAAGTGTTTTTTTCCCTATTCCAAGAGATGCGAAAATACGTAAGCAATGGTGTAAGGTTATGAGAAGAGATATCTCCAACATCATGTTTGCATTGTTGTGTAATTCATTTTAATGTAAATATGTTATATTTTGATAGCATGGTGTGATTTAGTCAGAAGTGTGTTTTGTTCCTATTTAATATTATGCACTCTGTACCAGTGCCGGTTTTAGCACTACCAGCGCCCTAGGCGAGACTTCTACGGTGCCTACTTTGACAAAACCAGTCTCAGTCATCGTCCTAAAGATTCCTAGTTTCACGAGAATGCTAAAATTACACTATCTAATGGAAAACAATTACAGAAACTCAACATAAAACTATTTTTCTATTAAACACTACTAAAATTGTATGAATATCGACGCCGATAAAGAAGATGTTGTGGCTTTTGACGTCACGTTTCGTTTCGACCAATGGTGAAGCGTTTCGCAAATTTGAATTTCCCTCTTATATTTTGCACTTTTTATTTAATATTTTAAGCAATTATAATGCAACTAAATAAAAAAATATTTTGTAGAATATAAAGTCAGAACAATAAAGATTCTGAAAAAAATTGTTTCAACGATAATTAAACCACATGCATATTCCCTATTATACAATATAGTAGGTATATATTAGACCTACCAAATACCTACTTCGACTTATCAAGTACAAAATAGTCAATCAGCAAATATTTGTTTCGTCTAAAAACAATTGAACTATCTGTCTCTTCGCTATTTAGCGTCCTCCTTTACAAATCATGTACTAAATTTAGCAAACTCGTCATGTATCATGTATAACCAAGACAGCAAAGTAATACGATTTTTTCATCCTTTGAGCAGCTTCACCGTAAGCGGTAGCTGGAAACTTGAGATGTCATCGAGATGACGATAGTTGATGATAGCCTTAGTGGTAGATGGTGAGAGACAGTTCTAAGGGCCTTATAAAAATCAATCAATACATTCCAAAGCATGTCAATACAATTCCAATATCAATTACAAAGCGTTCGTCTAAAACGATGTTCGAGGAAAACCGTTAATGTGCGAGTATCTTCAGCTATCGGGTGTTTGTCACAGTGAGTCACCGAGTCAGTGCACTCGGCGAGTCACCAGCGGCGCAGGCGCAAGCCGAGCACGATCGGAATGAGCGCCGAATCGACGACCCCATCCTCAAGGTGACTTATCATAATGAAGGGTGAGAAAGGACGAGAAAAGGCTAGGTAATCTAAAGGAAAAGGCCAGGGTAATAGCTATGAGGGATAAGTAATAACACAAGTAGAAATTGTTTTTTTAAACCCCAATAAACGATCAGATAATCTTCAAAACGGCTGAACAAATTATCTTCAATCATAAAATAAAATAAATATCTCGATCATAAAATAAAACTAAATCAAAATCGATTCAGCCGTTTGATAACTACGATGCCACAAACAGACACAGAGACACACGTTCACCTTATAACACCCCTCTTTGCGAAAGGACCAGCTAGACATTTTTAGTAGAAGGTAAACAATGTATTGTATGGCAATTCAAAAATTTTACGACTTGAATCACCACCATTCGAAAAATTACTTTCGAATGTTTTGTGGGTTGTAAGACCCTTTTGTTTTCATTTTTAATCCAGCAGTATCCATCCATGTCCAAGGTTTGAGACATTCGTGGGAGAACCCATTCGGTCAGTCTTCCGTGCATCTGCCTTAACCTTTGCAGACTTTCCATGTCATTGTTTATTTAATCGAAGATGCCATTATTGCCATTACTCCAAACCGTTTAAATTTTAGCCCATTAGGATCTAGTTAGCCATTTTATTGGACAGATAATGAAGAGTCATCAAACTTCAAAGCTGTTCTTTCTTCAATTAAGAGCCAAAATGCAGTAGCTATAGTATTTTCTGAGCACACAAAATTACAATTCAGAAATGTCGGCAAAACAGAAAGCGCGTAGACGAATTCTGTTTGGCTCGAAATGGGGTTAAAAAAGCAATTGAAACCATTGTAAAATTGGCAAAGCTTCAGCCCTTCTGAGAAGACAGAAGGCAAGACGAGAAAGGAGGTATTTTGCATGCTCCTAAAGTGTGATTTCGCAAACAGCATTGTCTGTTATAAGCTCAAGTGCACAACGTTAAGCATTGTAGACAATTTTTGCAACTCATTCGCCAACTTTTGAAGTCATTTGACGCATGCTAGGTTTGCAAGTCGCGTTGTTGTCGTGCTCGCCAATAGAACGCGATCTCGTTTTTCGTCCGAGGCGTTGTCTGCGAATGATTGGTTGTCGTGAAAACTAGACATTAACTCGGCCTTCTGCAAGTCCGTCTCGGTGAAACGACTCTGCCACAATATGAAAGGAGTCGTAAAAAATACGATCAACTCGTACCAGAGTTACTCGATTACGTTTCACTTTAATTTGAAATCTAACACGAAGAATTCCTTGCGTTCACTCCGATAATTAGACGCATACCCGTGAGTCATCCACCCGAGACTTGTATTTTTATTGGCTGTTTGCATTAATATCTCGACAAAGATATGTATTCGCGAAACGACACGCATCGCTGGCTTTATCGCGAGCCGCATAGAGTCCAATATGGAGGTGGAATGGAATCAGCGAGCGATTAGCACGCGGCCGTTTCGCACTCGAAAGTAAAGCAATACCGTTTCGAAATCACCTTGGTAATGACGAGGCCGGTGGAAATATCAACGCGCCAACCTGACGTCACGCGAATTTTGTCTAACAAACATAAAAAGCCAATTGTAATCGGGAGCGCGAAACGACTAACATTAGCATTATTACCATGAAACACTATGTCCTCGAACAATATTCGCATCGAGGTGACTGTGGCGGGCCTCTGTCTGCCCGCTTCTGTGCTGGACTCACCACAATACAAACATTTTCTTGCCTATTAACACAATAGCATTGATGGATGATGCCGAGACTATTGTCGATTTTAGCCAGCGGCGGCGGTTACGCTGAAAATAGTCATCAAAACCCGCAGAATACAGACACGGATTAACGAGAATCGTACAGGAAAACAGCGACGCCGGCGCCCGACGGCTGCCAGCGAAAAATATGCGAAAACCAGTTTGAGCTGCTTTTGTTCAGATCTTTGGGCAGGAGTTCGATGACCAATGCAAATGTGTGGGTGGGTAGTGTGCGATTTTAGGTGCGAGGGTGCGGTGCAAGGGACGGGGCGAGCGAGGGTGCCGGCGGTCATCAACCGGCGGGTCGTGACTCACCATCAGCGCCTTTGTCTCCGAGGGCCGGTACTCACCTCCGCGGGAGCGCTGGGACGCCGCCACCACGTGCTCACTACACCACGTGTCGCGGGCACGACGAGCCTCGGGCGCGGGCACCAGACGACGGGACGAACACCGCCGACACGGTAAGTGTACTCCAACAAGCGCCTGGAACCATTACCACCAGAGCACCTGATGAAGTACAATGGGCGTGCGGCGGTCCAGCGAGGATCTTCTCCGGCAGGGGGTGGCAGCGGTGGCGGCGACGGCAGCGCGCGCTACTTCAGGTACCTGACTCGTGAGGACAGCCCTGGCGCCGGAGTAGCGCGCGCCGCCGCCGCCCGCTTTCCTATTTATAGCGTTGTGCGGAGTGCGCGGAGAGACGCGTACGTCTCCAGCGAGGAGCGCGGTGCGACTGCAGCTCGGAGCCAGCGCTCGTCCCCCGCGCGCCGCCAGACGTCAGCTGACCGCGGCTGCACCGGCCCTGACATTGGCGGCGCGCCGGCGCGCGGGGAGCCGGTCGCTGACCCCGCCCGCGGAAGCCTCCTCGCGAATCTGCCGCCGCCCGCCCGCGGGCCCCCGCCCGCCGGCACTCGGCGCGAGGTGACATTCACCACCGCGGCCCGCTCAATGATTCCAGCCTGACGGGAGGTTGCTAGCACTCGCCGACCTCATCTGACGGACTGACGGCGCTGCTCTGAACGCGATCGAAGGAGACTCGTGCCGTGTCATTGAGATGCTCGCATAATGAATACCGAATATTATTACCTGATTATTACTCAATAGTAGTTAAAGACACCATCGCTGAAGCTGACACTCAAGCGTGGTAAACATTATCATGAGGAGACCATGGCATGGTGGTAGGGCGCTTTCTAGTGCTTGGCTGGATAGGTACCACCAGCAATGGTGTTCCGGCAGCCTCACTTGAGAGCCAGTTTTTATTCCAGGTTAGGTGTGTTTACCATCCTCGACCACATCGCCAGCTAGCAACGGGCGAGCTGTCAACCATAAAAAAATAAGCATGTGATAATAAATGATGACATAAGTACCTACCTACCTACTCATTTGCCGATAATAGTAACTAAGTCTAAATTTTAGCTAGAGCTAATTAAGAGGGTCCTTCGATTGCAACTTGAAGCCACCAGACTAAGATCACAGAATAGATATGTGCTAAGATGTACCTACGTTAAGGGGGAGGCCTATGTTCAGTTCAGCAGTGGTGGCTATCGGTCTCCAAAATGGCCGGTTGGAAGCGGCCTGCATCCAACGTTTCCCTGCGGTCTCTTTTAAGTCGTTTGTCCATCTTGTGGGTGGTCCTACGCTGCACTTACCGGTCCGTGGTCCCCATTCCAGAACTTTTCGGCCCCATCGGCCATCCATTTTGCGTGCTATGTGCCCTGCCCACCGCCTCTTCAACTTGCTGATCCGGTAGGCTTTGTCAGTGACTCTCGTTGGTCTACGGATCTCCTCATTTCTGATTCCACAACCTTACCACGGTAAATACCCTGTAAATAATCATATAGCTGTACACTGCATAGTACCTAGTCCCTATATACCTGCCTACACCTGGTCATCGGTATTGCAATATATTTCATCATTATCAAGTCGGAAGTAAGAGACCTGCAAGACCTCTGGTGGCGTTTAAAATAATGGCTTCAGATAGCAATGAATCATGATTACATGACTTCCATCGTCATCATTAACTGTGATTAACTTATCTTGCTATCATGGATTTGAAACCACGTCACGGTTTTTTTCAGCGGGCTTGTCATTTCTTTCCGTGGTGATTTTATCTTCTCCAAATAGTGTTCAGTGTGTCAGCCAAACATCTCGCAAATCATCCCGTTTCCGGAGAAGTACGTAATTTTTTAAAGATATGGAACGTTGATTGAAACTTTTGAGCAAAACTGTATTAACTAAGTAGGTACGCAGACATTTGGGTGGACCAGGCTGTGTGACCAGGCAACGCCAGTGTGTGAGGCCAGTCAAATTCAAATTGAAGTTCAATTGACAATAAATTTACGATGCCACGCTGCGTTCTTTGGATGCTGACATCTCAGTTTGTCCAACTCTTGATGGCGCTTGCGTTTTTTCGCACGAGTCCAATTTTATCATGATTCCAACTTTTCAAACTGTCATATATAAATTTGCATTTGTTTACTGGTAGTTTAGGGATCATTATATGGATGCTTTCAATGCTTTGCATGTACACAAAACTGGTCTTAGTGGTTTACCTTTTTGCATTTGAAGAGAAACTACCTGCAAGATATTTTTAACAAATTTTCTTAAAGTACCTGCATTTGGTTTGGTGATGTTTTAGTTCGAATTTTAATAAAAGGAACATGATCCCATTAGATTCAATGATAGCCACATAAGTCGGGGATGAGTGTCAAACCTATCTACTTGTAATGCTGCTGAGTAAATGTCACTCGGTACCCCTACTAAATATTAGAAGATGCGTCGTTATTGAGATAGTGACGCGACAATTTGCTAAGCGAGGCTAATCAACGACAAAAAAACCTTGATTATTAATGATTTCTTCATTACGATAATTATGTATCCAAAATAATGAAAGCAGTAACGGCACCACCAGTAGAGATATACCTATCTTCAGATTATAAATCTATTTTTTTAGGCTTTAGATAAAGCTCAGTCAGTGTTATTTAGAGGTTAAACAATAATGAAGTTGCCGCTCGTTAGTCATGGTTGCTTGCCCATGCCGGACGTAGCGGAATAGAAACTAGAATCATGGAATGATGCATGTTACGATGTTCTAATAAACAAAAATACTTATCACAAAATCTAAGTATGCAACACCAAAAGACCACATCAGTCCACTGCTGTGCATTGCTCTTTCTCTCTTACAAAGCACACCATATACCCCGATCCTCGCTTGTTCTTCTCCATCATCATCACCATAATACTGAGTTACGCGGAAAGGGTGTACTAAGCCGAAAGGGGTCCATATAGTACCTATCATTATAAACAATTTATACTATGGTACAAACTCTGAAATCGCGTGAAAAATATCAGCTGTTCCATAAATTTTGTCAATGAATGGCCATTTTTAACGGACGTCAATAAAGTAGGAATAAGTTCTCTATTCGAAGCGTAATTTATTCTATGGAACTTTCGTAAAAAACTAAGTATGATACAGCTGCGACTGGGTACAGCTGATAATTTTTTTCGGCCCCTTTAGGTTTACCTAGTAGGTACACCCTTTCCGCGTAACCCTGACATAGATCGGTATTGTCACGCTTTCCTCGTGAAACCTTTACCCCAAAATCCCAGATTTCGTCATATTCGTTTATACCGACGGAATTATATTTATAATAGCTATCTAGGCGCTTACCTACTACATCATCTTCTGTCTTAGATCCTCGTATCACCGACCGCGTAACATAAAACATGTTTAGGTTTTGCGCATTCCGGTTGTTGCTAAAATTAGGCACTATTTGGTCGAAGTTATCTTGCGCCCGCGCGGAACGTCGTCACCTATCTACTTACGTCAGTCCGTCAAACTATCGTCACTGATGAAAAGGTGGCGTTGTGTTGCCTTCACGATTTGTATCTTGCTGGCTGGCTTTAGGACCTAAACCTTTTTATTGCTATTGTCTGCCATTATGTTGCACAGTTAAGACGAAAGTCTTCGACCAGTGTGTGTTGCCAGTGATGACAGGGACACACGCCAGTGATGCCTGTCACACACGCCAGTGAAACGTGGTCTCTCACTATGTCTCCGTAGACGAACGAAAGTTACCGACATAGCCCACCGGATTAGCAAGTTGAAGTGGCAGTGGGCAGGGTACATAGCATGCAGAACAGATGGCCGATGGGGCCGAAATGTTCTCGAATGGAGACCACGGACCGGTAAGCGTAGCGTAGGACGTCCACCCACAAGATGGAAAGACGACCTAAAAGAGGCCGCAGGGAAACGCTGAAGGCAGGCCGCTTGCCGGCCCTTTTGTAGATCGATGGGGGAGGTCTATGTCCAGCAGTGGACGTCCTACGACTGAAATGATGATGACAATAAGTTACACAGTTATCAGGTCTTTTGAATGTTACATTTATCTTGAAAAGTGTCCCCCAACATATTACCTACAGGTTAGGTAGGTCTGTACGTTATTATGAAATTTACCAAACATGATTATGTTTTCCGGCGAATGCATCTTCTTTCATGTAATGCCCTGCTGACCATGTGGTGTGCCTGTGGTCTGTCGTTGCTGATAACCTACAATTCATTTATTTGCGTATGTTTTATTAATAGGTTTTATCCTTAAAAACCTTAATACTTGAATGTACCTAAACAAATGAATAGTCAGATGAGGATCTCCCTCATATTTTGAAGTCGGTTAAAATGTTAATTGTTAGTTTTTTTTTATTCCATCGGTGGCAAAGAAGCAGACGGGCTGCCTGATGGTAAGCAGTCACTGTCGCCTATGGATACTTGTAACACCAGAGGCATCACAAATACGTTGCCGACCCTTGGACCTCGGATGATTTCGAAACAATTATTCCCCAGAAATAAGTCAGAATCGATATAAGTACGTACTATTTGGTGAGTGAATAACTAATTCTCCGTTATTTGGTCTGATCTATAACGTTTCCATTCACGTTGACAAACAATCACCATCCCATCCACTTATCCAATCGAATCTCATCACTTGTTCTCCAGACATATTTGTCTTGTAACTTCGCACCCCTGGCGAGACATACAGCAAAAATATTTACAAATATCCACAGACTATGTCACCTTAAGTTAAGGGCAAAGGGTGAACCCTAGCAGTTCAAGCGCCCGCTCACATTGAGAAGACAATGGTCGAGACCAAGGGCACACCGAATGACCTTAAGATGTTTTTTTAACCCTAAGGTTAGGGGACAGAGACCTTTTAATCCTGTTGCTAGGATTCGCGAGCTACTCCAAGATTTAAAACCTGTCCAGGGCGAGCGACTTTTCGAATCGAATAGAACTCCTGTTTACGAGCGGTCAGTTCGGACGTTGCTTCGGAAAATGAAATATATTAATAACACGCAGATAAAACTTGAAAGATGAGTAAAGAAAAAAACCCACGGACAACTCACATCGCGTCAAACTAAAACCGTTGTGAACGTATAACATTACAATCTAGGTAGTAGTTTTCAAAAATCTTACACTCGACTGCAGACTTTTCTCTGCTATGGTAGAAGTATCGCTAGTTATGCCTAGTGAGTAAGTCCTCACAGTGAATCGATTTAGCACTGAGACAACAAAGCATTTAGATTGCACCCTCCCTGTAACAGCGTAGCGTTTTAACAGACTTTGAAAATTTGATTATTCTCTTTTGGGAAGGTACATACATGACTATTTTACTACTCCAAAATAGCGTAAATTAATACTTTCATTTCTACTAATGTAATATTTTTTAAAGACCGAATATCCTGGTCATCTTTAGGTATCTACATTTTAGCATACCCCCTGCATGAGTGTACGATGTTTTCTTTTATTTTCTTTGTAACATTGTCGGATCCAGGGGGGGGGGGGGGGCATGGGGGTCATGACCCCCCCAAAACACCAAGCAATTCCATACATTCGCCTAAATTTTTCGATTTGATTCCTTCGAACCTTGTTAGAATGCTTGGTAAGTATCTATGAGCAGACAATAAATCTCTACAGTCAATTGTAGCAAATATAACAACCCATTAATGTCATAGATAGATTAAACTGTTACGGCCTTACTTATAAACGTTACTTAAGTTAAGCAAAGCTTAAAATTGCTGTCTTGTTTTCACCTGTGACAATTTCCGTCAACGAGAAGTTGACAGCAATTTTACGCATTGCTTAACTTTTTAAGTAACGTTTATAAGTACGACCGTTAATTGTTAACACCACGTATTACAAAAATTATATTTAAAACAAAAAAAAAAGCCTTATCTTAGCGGTAACGCTAAGAGCGATCTCTTCCAGGCAACCTTAGGATGGAGAGGATCACGGATGTTTGAGAAGTCGTAAACCAGTCTCTCTGTACGATGGGCTAAAGTATTGAATTCTACGTATCCAATAAGTAGCGTCATGTTGACACAATCAATCGATATTTGTAGATATATTCGCTACGTTATCCAAACACAATTCAGTTGTTCACAGACTACGTCACTCGCCCATGCCAGTGCAACCGTAAAACAAACAAATACGCGTTATACGTGGGTTCATTCCAAGAACCATACAGGTCTTTAACATTTATAGGTAAATTACCTCGTGTCCTTGATTGCGTATAATTATCGGGGAGATTAACAGGTCAATACGGCGGCCATTTTGTTAAACAAAGAGGCTTGAGAATATGTTATCAAAGCTGAGGTCTTTGATTGGTCGGCTACTCGGCTGGTGTTTTTGAGTCTGAATTTAGTACCTAAACTTATTACTTTTGTGTATAGGTACATATAGTTTTTTGATGGAGTTCTATTTTGATATCATTGTTCCTTTGAAGGCAAGTTCTAGGAATGTTCAAGGTCGATTAGGCTAGACTTGTAACTTGGCTAAAGATTAGGACAAATAATAAAGCAGCCTTCGTACGTCTTACATAGGTACGTATAAATAGGCGATTAAATATCTTCATTTCTATTTATTAAAAACATAAATTTTCGAGCCGATTAGTGTTGTATGAGAGTCCGTTGGCCCAGTTGGTAGTGAACCTGCCTTCTGCGCTTGGGGGCGTGGGCTCGATTCCCACCTAGGACAAACATTTATGTGATGAACATTTGTGTTTGTTCTATATCTGGGTGTTAATATCTATTTAAGTATGTATTTAAAAATATATCTATGTATATCAAACTCTGGCAGCCAAAACACAAGCTTTGCTTAGTTTGGGGTCAGATGATCGTGTGTGGAAAAATGAAATAACTTTTAAAGTGTTTTTTTTTAACGTAATTAAAAAACATCACTTCAAGATTTGCTGAATAAGGTCTTATGCTAAGTTTTCCTGTCACTATTATAACATAATGTGCATAAATAGATTTTTTTTAAACAAACCGTCGGCTACTATTAAAACATAAAACTACGTTAAATACAACCCGACAGTAGGATAATATTGGGCATTCTAACCCACCTTCGTTTCACTCGGTGGTTTAGAATTCCCAATATTACTAAGATTTTCTGCTACTATTTAAATCAAGTTTTGTGATAGATTGGATGCACCTTTGCACTTCGTTTGCTGCCCGTTTCTTATAAATTCAACCTAACGTTACAACGAGACTTGAACGTTTGCTAATATTTAAATCAAGTTTTGCGTTAGATTGTATGCATTATTACCTTTATACTTCGTTCGCTGCCCGTTCCAAAAAAATCAACCTAACGTAATAACGAAACTTGAACGTTCGCTAGTATTTATTTATTTATTAGTTTTACAGGTCGTTCGCTACCCGTTTCTAAAAACTCAACCTAATTTGATGACCTAACACAACTTTATTTTTATTTGAATAAGAATTGTAATTAAAAGTTTTTAGAGAATATTTAGAAGAATTTATTTCATTGATAACACACTATACAATAAAAAATCTAAACTACTTAAAAATATAGTAAAAGAAAACTAACCAAATGAATATTATAATGCACATGAATGTTGCTCTAACTTAATCAGCTTATCAACGTAATAATGTAATTAATAATCATTTTAAAAAAAGTTATTAAAAGTATAATCTTACTACTTTGTCAAACATTTCTCGACAAATTGGACATTTATTTTGCAGGGATAGCATACATTTTCCACAGCTTAAATGACCACAAGGTATGAAGCTTATGCTCACTTCTTCATGAAGACAAATTTTGCAAGTCATGTTTTTATAGTTAATCGTATTCATGTTGCGACTCTCAATTTCATCAACAATTTTTACGTTTTCACATTGATTGTTTTTTTTATAGTACCTATTTGATACTTTCCTTATATATTCTTCGCCTTTCACAAATAAAACGTATGAACAATCTGAAAAAAAACGGGCATGCTCTTCCCATGCTTGATCTTCAGGCTCCCAATCTTTTAAACCACCGTCACAGAAGAAACAACGAACTCTATCACCTTGTCCAGTGTAAAATAATCCTGCATCAGCCATATCTTGAGGTTTCTGAGTTAGCCCTTTAGGCCAAGAGTGAAAACTTTGCAACCGTATTGATTCAAAAGCATAAATAGGATGAGCAGGCTGCTTAAGCTGCATATTCAAAATTAAAATATTGGAAAATGTGGGAAAACAATTGACAACACAACCTACTTGTTGTATTCTACCGAGTATTATGTTACCGAGTTGAATTGCGAGAGCTTGTTATTTTAACACAATGTACTATATGAATCATCAAATGACATGACCTAAATAATTAATACAACAATATTTACTAATAAAGATTTATTAGGATAAAATACACATGAAATTTATATTAAGTACACACACAAATATTTATCATAACAAAAATTACTTTTTATCTAGTTATTTATTTCATCATATTAAATGTTTCTACATTTTTACAATACCACTTTTTAACTATTAGAACATTTTTCAATGCACAAACTTTTTTATGGAACATACAATTTAATAACGATTCATTTTCACCACCATATCTTTTATACAATTCATTGTAATTGGGACAATTTTTATCGCTTACGTCTATAACAGAACAATTATTGCTGCAAATATTTTTTACCCATTTGATTTTTTCTTTTCCTTTTACAAGCACAGTCTTATTTTCTAAGAAGGGTGAGATAATTCGCTTAAATTCTCTGTAATCAACAAACCCTTCATTCCAACGAGTACCGCGATTATGTTCTATCCACAACACATGTTTTTTCTCAACAGGCATTAATTTCGAAAATTGATATGGTGGTTTTACTAGAAATGTTTGGGTATAATCCTCTGTTGCCAAAGCAAATTCACTCACAATGAAATTATTATAGATGTCCTTGAAGCCTTGTACATCAACTATTAGCAATTTTGAATTCATGATACTTTCTTTACAATATTACTTAAAGGTTTGTACTCAACAATAGAGTCATTAAGTATTAAACAGTATGCTGCAGTGTTTTCAGGAAATTCTATGGTCGATTCAAGTTCAACGCGAACATCTATAGGTCCTGTTTTTAAAGTTTCGTTTTGACGAGAACAATCAATAACAAATAAAGGAGCTTTATTTTTAAACTCGTCACAACTCAACAATGGTTCCGATCGACGACCGTAATAAGACTGTTGAAATCGAGCGTATTGTTCGTATATTAATGCAAATTTATCATCTTGGAATGCGGTATTCATATTTTCGTAAGGAAAATAACACGAATTCAAAAACACTTTAACATTTCTTACATGACAGTGATCAAATTGAGACATGTCAGCATCAGATTTACGTCTACGATTAGTTTGTAGACCAATTATTATGTATCGAGGTTTTTCTATTTGAGAAGATGTTTTAATTGACCATGTATGTTTTGTAGTCTGTGGAAGTGACGAATACTCGTAAAGATCCCAAGTTCTAAACACTATGGTAATAGGACGATCTTTTTCTAAATTTTTAAGTAGATTAATTCTTTCGCGATCAGATACTTTAATATGTGGAACTCGCCATAATATCTGAGTAATATCTATAGTGTTGACAACTTCTCCAGTTTGTAATTTTAGCGAGTTGAGATTTGTATTACTTCGAAGTAAAATGAGTTCATGTTTGCAGTTCATAATAATTTTGTTGTAATCTTCTGCAAATCCTAATAGTTTACTAAGAGGTATTGAAACCGAAAAATTTCCTGCCTTCTTGTTAACAGAACCTTCAATGCTCCAACCCCAACTTTTTGCCATTTTAGACTCATTATCATTCATGGATAAAAATGATTTCATTGTTGTTGTAATACCTGGATTTTTTATTCTATCAATTTCTATACCATTTATTTCATATCCAATTTCTTGGAAAAAGAAAAGCATTGCATTATTTGTAAAATGCACATTGTTCACTTTGGTCTTGGGTTCGTTTTTATATACGTCAACAGTGCCCTCTAAATACAAAGTACTTGCTGAAGGTAATATATATAAATCCTGTTGGTTAATTGGTATCCGAATCTCATCATTTTGGCCAAAACTTGTTACATAGGGTTTGTATGAGTGGTATTCAATGCTTTGAATGGAATTGTCTTGGATAAGTGGCTCATTTACATTTAATACACTCATTTTAATAACCCAATTAATTTGAGAAACTTTTTATTTTCTTTTGTCAATTTAATTTTAGGTGTTTTTTTCTTGATGGTGTGCTTAGAAGTGACGCGTTTTGTGTTGATTACAGACCTTTTATTAAAATCTATCATTTTTCTTCAGGTGTAAATAAAGTTGAATCTCTTCACCTCTCAAATTAACAAGATTGTTTCTTGAATCCACAATCTTTATTGAAATAGAACTGATAGAATTTTGATTTACAGGAAAATAAATAATATTTTTGGGAATTTCAATAATTCTGTAACCTGGAGGCACGTTAGGAGTAAATTCGTGAATGATATGACTTGGTTTTCCGTCTGTGTATGATCCTCGTACTATATCACATTCGATCCTTAGCACAGTTGTTGGTAGAATGCTGACTGGGAATTGAGATTCGTTTAATATATTGGCTTTCAAGGTTTCTTCGCCAAATCCAAATAATTTAGCAAGCAATGGAGTTTTTTCTAAATGGATGTCTTTAGAACATATGATTGAAGTTCTTAGAGTGTTATTGTTAGAACTCAAATTAAAACTACAATCGATAACATTTTCCTTTAGGTAATCACTGATATCGTTGAGCTCATATGACCCTTCAGGTATTTCAACAACTTGATCATCGCCATAGCAAAATTTATTATTTTTACTATCAATGTTCGGTATGGAATTAAAAGTAGAGAAGTACAGTAACCCACATTCATATTCACCATCAAGTTGCAGAGCAGGCGAATAACTAGTGATTGATGTTGAAACGGAACTGGATATAGATAGGGTGAAAGACATACTGCTACTGATAAATAAGTAAGATTCTCACTTATTTAAACGTTTTCTCCAAAAACTTTTTAAAAACTTTATACATAGATGTCCACAGTTAACTGTATCAAAATTTTGATATTTCGTGTAGTTATATAAAATATTACTATTGTTTAAATATTTAATTAACTCTAAAGGTGGTTTTAAATCACCGAAACTATCGAAATATTCCCCATAATGTTTATCTTTTACATAAGCTACCCAGTGAGTTCCATTATTATTACTGTCATCTAAATTGATAATACCGCATTCAATATGCTTCGATGATTTCGGTAACTTGTCTCTCATATAAACTCCTCTAAAGTACGGTATGTCACTCGCATGTTCTAATATATCTAAATCAGTAAGTGCACGCCTGGGTAGCCTTCTAATTAGTTTTTTGACGTTCTCAAATACAGTCCGTTCCCTTTTTTGTATGGCTTAATGTACATGCCTTTACCTAAAGCAATAGCCTCCATAGTTCTGTTATGTCGTTCAGATTCCTGAAGACCTTTTTGTGAAGTTTTAGAGTCATTTACTGCTTTTGCTATACCAGCTGCACCTCCCGATAATGCCCCTAATGCAGATAAAGCAGCAAATATAGGTATCAAAGGTAGTATTCCACCAGTTTTAGGAATTGGTATGACCCGAGGCAAGCGAACTTTTTTGTTGAAAAATAACTTTTTAGCGACCAAATGAGCCATTTTAATAGCAGATTCATTATTTTTTGGTTTAAATTTCTTCAGATGCTTACTTATTTTTCCAATTATAGATCTAAATTTTTTCACGCCTGCACCTACTTTTACTTTGGTTTTCATCACTTTATTGACTAACCATGAAGACAACTTTTCCCCTTTACTGGCATCCTTTGCTTTCATCCTGCGCTGAGCCATATTTATAAGCTGTATATCTGCTTTGTGTCGATCTTCTAGATTTTTGTAATTGTTGTATGCTATATCGTGTTGCTTACAAGCTTCGTCCAATTCGTTGACTCCTTTGTCACCGCGTAACAAGCGTTCGCGTAACCTAGTGCCGGGTCCACAATAATTGTAACCTGGTAAATGTAGCTCAAATGGTAAACTATTAATAATTTTATTCACAAGTCCACCTCCTTCCATTAATTCAAGAATAATGATCATTTTCAGTAGAATTTATTGCTTATATAAATTTATACTAGAGCTTTTTTATCAATCCATGAATTCTCACTGTCTTTTAAACCCAACCACTTGACAAATAATTTTTCCCCGTTTTTTCTTAGGACTTTTTCCACTAAATAAACACCAGGGTGTTGGGTCCTCATGAGTTCTTGTTCATAAAATGTTCCTAGTATGTTTTCATTTCGTTGATCTTGAATGTGGTAGGTAACAGGTTTAGTATCGTTTACTTTGACAATTGTGAAAAGCTCAGTGGACCAGTTAGGAGTATATCCTTTTGCAAAAATACCCTTATATTTGCTAATTCTCACTTGATCTCCTACGTTAAATTTCACTTTTATAGACTTGGAAATTTTGTGAGATTTTAAAATATTATTTAAAACTTGCATTTCATTTGACAACTTGACTTTCGAAGGTTTGAACTTTGTAATACGATGTATTGTATAATTATACTCATCAGTTATTTTATTCAATGGCTGTCCAACCCATTTATAGTTTCCAATTAAATGAAAGTATTTATACAATTTATTCTTTAAAGTTCTGATTAAGCGTTCCACGATAGATGCTTTTTTGACTGAATATGTAGAATAATGATTTATTTTGTATTTGTTCATTAAGTTTCGGAAATAGTCATTATAAAATTCTGTTCCTAAATCTGTTTGCAAATGTTTGGGTCTGCGTCCTTTACTCAGTATTTTTTCAAATGCTGTTGTTATTTCATTTTTAGTCTTCTTTTTAACTGGAATCGTCCATGCAAACTTAGAAAACGTATCTATAACAACTAACACAAACGTAAACCCATTATTATTATTTTTCAAACTTTTTATATCAATTAAATCAGCTTGCCACAGGTCATCTATTCCTCGTAGTATTACATGACGACGACTGAAGTTTTTTCGAGCTTGTTGGTGAATTTCATTTATTATTCCTTGTTTGCTCATTTTTCTTAATAAAATGGTTTATGGTATTTTCTGGTTCGTGTTTCTTGAGAGTCTTGTTGTCTTGAAACTGATGTGTTAACGCATGTATTTGGCTTTTTATAATTTCTAACTGCATGTCTACTTCGTGCTTTGTATAAAATTCTGCAATAATCTTATCGACATACTGCTTATTTATAGCATCGTCGTTAGACAACGGTGTTTTCAATATTTTAAGACTGTCTAATTTTAAATCAAATTCACCGTTCAAAGCTTGGATCAATGTTTTGTCAAACATGTTTGACGGATTCATTGAACGCATCCGCTTGTGAACATGATGACCAAACTTATCAATGTTCATAATGTATTAGTCAGTTGATAATATAAAAAGAACTAAAAAAATATTTGTTTTACAACATATTTTATAGTTGATTAATTAACCCAGCTTCACGTAGTTCTTCTATTATGGAAATTATTTCATTATCTAGCCCAGTGTTTCCAGCATCACGTGATGCAATTAAAAGTTTCAACCTTTCAACTAATTCATTCGGATCATCCCAATATATAAAGTCTACGTTAGGTTTTACTTGTTTCATTAACGACAGTCCTGAACCTTGCACAAGGCTTTCAGTACTGGTATGTACTTTAGAATGTTTAAATAGCGGTTTGATAATATTTAGGTATTTTGTGCCTTTGTTACTTTTAATAGGTTTATTAGAATTGAAGTCTCGCCGATGAGCATTTGTTGCCGATAAAACTTGTTTATAATTATCTAAATCACAATCCGTTATCTTATTTATATCTGAGGTTTTTTTAAATAATAGTTCATATAGTCCCGGTGTTTTATCGTAAGTAGAACCACCTACCATAATTTTATCAGAAGTCACAGTTAGACGCATATTTCCTATTTTCAGTCTTCCACGATCCAACCTAGCACCGTAGGGGACATCACTGAAAACTTCTGAAGATAAAGACCAAGAACGGCTATCAGAGTCTATCGATTTAAAAGAATTCCCGCTAATGTTTTTATCTTCATTATTGTCACCACTCTCCGAATCATCAGAAACTGCTTCAACGTATTCAAATTTATCGCCAATACTTTCTTCGGATTTGCTACGTTTGACACTTTCATCAAAGTCACTTGAAGAATAATCCTCATCATTGCTCTGTCGTACTTTTTTGATTTTACTGCTTTCGTGTAGATTTTGTTTTGTTTCACTTCTTGAAGCAATTTTTTGAAGTGGTTCTGTTATCGGCTTTAGAATGGTCTTCACAGCATTACTATTATCGATTTCAATATTTCTCATTTGTTTAACTTTTCTTTTAACACTTTCAGCAGATTTAATAATTTGCTCTTTCAATTGTTTTTCAGTATTCATTTTGTTTTAAAGACTGTACTGGTTGATGTCAGCAGTAATAATGATCGTTAAAGGAACTATGCTAATCTATTAGTATCTCACACTATTCAAACATAGCAAACGTGTCAAAGTTTTTTCTATAGCATCCGCTATTTTTGTCGCAGTCTTTATTTATAACTAAAAAACTGTAAGGGGTGCTCCAAATTTCTGTACATAATTTGCGAAATTCTTTCCAAGTCATATCAGTATTTACATGCTCATCATATACATGGCGTAAATTTATATTGTCTTGTTTGAACAGAATAATGAGATTAGCATTGTCTCTAATGAGTTGTTTTGGTATTTTAGTATATGTTTGATTTAAATAGAAAGCATCAATATTTTTATGTCTTCCCATGCAAAAATAGTCTCTTATGTTATTCTGATTTTCACAAGATACGTCGTCAAAAATTATAATAGAGTTAGGTTTAGCTTTTACGGTACTTATGACCTGCTCATTTTCTTTAAATTTTGAAAATGTTACATTGGGAACCAATTTTAGCACATTTTCCAAGAAAACATAATTTGGTTGATACAATGTTTTGGAATACACATAAATATTAGTAAATTTTAAACCATTTTCGTGTATTAGAAGACCTATCAACAAATTAGTTTTGCCACAGTTAGAAGGGCCACATATCAAACATCGTATTGTATTTGGCAAAAGCTTTCCATGTTTGAGCACATCTTTTTTTTTAGTTGAAATGCAAATATTGGGTAATCGAAGTGAAACAGGTTGCTTGACAAATAACATGTTTAAGCAGTTAAAGATAACAATATAAAATAAGAGCTATTTTAAAGGTGCAGCATTTTTATAGTATTACATATTTTGACCAAATTATGTAAATTATTATTATTTTTACTGCACAAACATGAATAGCTAGCATGCAATACATAACATGCTTAAATTATTTACTAAAATGACTAAATAGGTTGTGTTTGAATTTCTGTTTATTTAATTAAATCTTGTCAATATTTATACAATTTAGAACTTATACTTATAATATTAGACTTATATCATTTATTTCATATCCAAAAAAATCATTTTACTAGTCTTCATAAAGTTTTTTAGATACTTTACTTATGAGGTTTTCGGTTAAATTCAAGACTTCATCAAGAAAAGGATTAACTACCACATGTTGCAGTTTTACAGTTTCATTATATGCATTAGTACATGTATCAAAGTCATATACTTGAAGTTTTATAATTTTTCTTCCTTTAAATGGTGATTTACTAATAATATATGAAACCATTTCCATTTTTGTCCTTTTTCGCTCTTTTTTTGAACAGGGTTTCTTTTGAGCTGCACTCGTTCCAGCAATTTCTTCGGTCTGTTTGCTGCTTTCAGCTCTTTGCTGCTTTTCAAATTCATCCCATCCTGCTAATGGGTCTTGCGCGCATTGAAATAAATATGGGTCAGAATCAAACTGACTCATTTTATTGTCTAAAATAAACATATTACAAATATTATAATTTTAAAGAAATAATTATCTATCAATTACTATAAATCATTAGTAAAAATCACACTTACCAGATAGGTAGATACAATAAACTTGTCTTTTAGAGCAGCAAAGCGGCGATGAATCCACACAACCTTCTATCTCAAACGATTACTTTGAAATAAATTAGTTTGAATTACGGTTCACCGCAAATGTATTTTTTATGTGAAGTGAAAAAGCAAGTTTGAACATGTTCTGTGTGATATTCAATTACATTTGATACAATAATATTTACTCATGAACTGAATAGTTCTCACTGCTGTCTCATGTTCAAGCAAACAAGTTCAAACTTGCTTAATGAGGTAATATTTCGAAATTACATCAGCCCAAACTAATAATCATTATTGTTTCAAACATGTGTAACCCTGATTTTTGTTAACTTTGTGGACTTCACAAAATAACACTAAAGTTAGAGTACACATAAATTTTATTTAGAACTACTATGAAAAGGTATAGGCACTACGAAATTCATTAACAAATAAAACAAAGCAATAACACACACGTAAATTTATTAAAAAATTAAAACTTATTCTACGTACACAAATTCAAAATTCAAATAATTATACTACCTTATTCTTCTAAGCATCTTAAGCCTAAATTACATTTATCAACATACCTATTTAAACAAACATAAACCTAACACAATACAGACATAATGAATGTACTTAGTAATATTATGTACTTAGTAGTTACTGGTATAAACGAGTAACACGTAGGTTTATTACGTCAAAGTTTATTGTTTACGTATCTCTATACCCTAAAAAATATTGAGCTGTTGCCCCAAGCTTTTGTAGATACTTTATCCGGAGAAATCAAACGTTTATCGTCGGTGGACGATAGTGCTATCTTCCTAACTTTATGTGTAAATATCTCATGCTTTATTGATTTAAAAAGAACATTTGTCTTTCTCACAACATGCCCTTGATACAAACTTTGATTATAGTCAGATAAATCTAGTTCCTTAACAGCATGATTCTTCACACCTTTTGCTTTTTTAATCACACTATCCGCGGTCTTAATGCAGTATAGTTTGGAACGGAGACCTATGAACTCACTTATTATCTGTCCTCCCATTTCATCCTTGAAAAGTCCTGGAACCTTTTTGTTTTTAAGAGGTAGTTCATATTCATTATTTATAGGGTAGTTACTGGTATCAAAATACGCAATGAAATTTTGTTTCAAATCTTGGAAAAAATCCTTAGTTTGAATACGATAAATGAAGCTATCTGTGTCTGTGTAACACATTTTTATACGATCATCATAGACGGGTTTAACCACCGAATAATGAAAATCGTACATATGACTTTTAGACAGCTCGAGCACAGTAAAACCGATATAGATTGGTTTGTCTAATACAATGCAATTTGGCTTCAATTGCACGGCAACCAAATTTTCTGTGAAAACGGATGCACTGTGAAAATTTGGACTCGCAATCAATTTTCCAGCCGTTGTTATTTTCTTTGTGATATTTTTATTGTCTCTCCATTTATTTACTAATTTGACTTCAACTCGTTTTTCATTATTTTCTAACGTTTTTCCGAAAATACTATTGTTTAGTAATTTAAAAAAATCTTGCTCAAACGTCGATGTTGCCTGTTGGCGTAATTGCGTATTTAAATCTATGTATTTTTTCAAGTAAGGGCTTTGTACAAATTTGATCACTCTATGTATTTTGTTTAATTTTAACCCGTGTTTCAAACATTTTTTTAAATGGACGTAATGAATAACATAAAAGTGTTTATCATATAAATTTGGTACTAGTTTTTCCGTTTTCCCGCCGGGCGGAATACATTTTTCGGGACAAAATGGAAGATCGTCATGTAAATTATGGAGCTCTTTCGGATAAGTCAAATCGACTTCAAGTATGAAACCGTATGCCGAATCATCAGGGATTTCAGTGACATTCAAAGAACTGATTTCATTTGGCTCCATAAATTCGAAGCCCGATAATGGTAAATACTGACACATACTGTGTCCATACAAATTGTTGCAGTCAATGTAAACGAGATAAGAATCTATTTTTGTCGGGTCGTAATCAGCTAGATATTTGTTGTTGGCTTTGGCATGTCTATGAGAACACATGCATATCCCCCCGCGAATGCCACTCTGAATCATTCTTAACATGATCAAATTATCTAGAATTTCAAGCCTAACATTAGATATAGATAGCATGGCGTCGAATGACAAACTCGGTGCTGTTAGATAAAAAGCGGGATCAAGATTGTAATGACGTTTGCACGTTTTCCTAAAATTTTCAAAAATATCCGTTAGTAAAAGAACATCTGTTTTCAAATACAAATCCGTATACTGTCCTAAGTTATTTATTTTGAACTCTGTCCAAACTAATTGTGCGTACTCATAATCCTCTTTGGATATGTGTTCATTTGTTAGAGAGCTGTAAAAACAGTCTTTAGAGGGAAGACATTGTTCTTCAAAACGTTCCCAGCTATCCATGTACTCATAAGGATAAACACCTTTACGCGAAAGCAGTTGGAATTTTTTATCGTCATCAAAAAAATCCCGCAAATGCTTAAGGTTGTCTTTATGCAAAGTTTTTGCTAGATTATCTAAACTAGCTCCCAAGAATTTCAACGAATCAACAAACCGAAGTTGAATGAATTCGTTTTCAGAAACAGCAATAATTTTCGTAAACGATATATAGTTTTCCTTAGTTTTTGGAATAATCTTAATGGCACCTGGAGCTTCACCTAATTTTTTTATGAACAAGTGGCAATCATAGCCTGATAAATTATGAAAAAATATCGGCACAAACGAAGGGCGTTTGAATTGCAAATTGCATTGGCTATGCGCTGCACCACGATACCGACCGGTGATATGACAGTGGTCTCGAACCTTATCTAAAAATGTAAAATGTTCGCAAATATGACAACGAGTGGCATTTTGGAAATCTATGGCATCACTTGCAGTGAAAACCATTGGAGCGGCATCATTCAAAGTCTTGTGGATTTCCCTCAAATCTTCAAATATGCATTTAATGAACTTGTCCACGCAATCAGGGCCGCGGTGTGATACATATCGGTTTAAGTTTTCATTGTCACAACACACAATGTAATAGGCGAATGCCGCTGGCGTGTGATGATGCAATGTTGACGTGTTACTAGTAACATCACTCGGGTTTGGCTCTAATAAAGATTCGAAATCAGCATAAATTACAAAAGGAACGTTTTGCTTGCGTTCGAAATGTTTGAATTCTATTACCGAGCCTTTATCAGGTAATACAGTAACTACACCACCACAAGCATGATTATCTAGATCTTGAACCTTAGAAAAAAATACTAAGCATGTTTCGCAAAAGTATAACTTTCCGTGATGACTAGTCACTTGGCTTCTGACGAGCTTAGGCAAGCTTTTGACTAAACAATAATGTTGTGTTCCAGAACTATTTTCTAGCAACAATAAATGAATCATCTTAGTACGTTGTTTTTTATTGTCTGACTTGTACAAAGGACCCACGATCTTATTATTTTTTAATCCGTAGACAATGAAGCTTAATTCAGGATTATTGGCCTCAAATTTTTGAATGTCTGAAAACGTTACCGGAAATTGTACATCATTTACGTTCAAAACTGTACGAAAGTCGGGATATGATGAAACCCGCTCAACGTGAGACTTCGCTGGATATAAAGCCGCTGTCACACACCACATAAAACAGCAATCGTCTTTATTTTGTATATTTACACACGCTTTTTTATTTTTTATTTTTTTCGGAAGCTCAAGGTAGCTTGACCCACGCAATGGTTCATATTTGTTAATGTTGACTTCTAAATGAGCGTTATGTAAAAACGACCACCCTGAATCTTGGTGTTCAAATGACTCAACTTTTTCTTTTAACGAACTTACTATCTCTGCGAAAAATACGTCAAAATTATAATTTGTAGATACAACAGTATTTTTTGTTAAAAACGATTTAACTTCCTCCGTGTTATTTTTAAACAAAAGAAATTTCGCGAAGTATTCAAAATTTATTTTAAAACATATATATTTATCGAGACACTTGTTTAAAAGGGTCTTTATTTTGTCGCGAATCGTGTTGAAAAATGCTTCAATAGAACCAAGATCATGTTCGCTAGCTAACAACCTATAAGTGATAATACGGTTGCGAAACGCTGACGATACGATATCCACGCCTTCACTATGACGTTCAACGAAGTTATTATTTGTTTGTCTATGAGCGTTACTTCTCAAATGGCCTACCCATGATTTTGCTTGCACAGAAATACCACAAACTATGCAGTAAGGCATATTTCCAAAACAAAACAAAAAATGTTTTTAATAAGCTTGCTAGTTTAAATCTTTATAAACCACAGGGTTAGTGTCTTTGAAAACAGCATGTGTCTTGAAATTTCATAAACGCTTGTAGTTTATCCCGCGGCGTGAACCCTCTACCGCTAAAAACTTTAAGAACATCAAAGAGACCTTTTAAAAAGAGTTTGAGACCCAGCACGTCGTCATATACTTCGGTTAAAATTTTGGATAGCACTACGATCATACATATCTAGTACCTATCTATCTAGTCTAAGATAGCACTATCAGCTAATGAATATGAATATTTTACCACTATATAGGTAGTATACTTGTTAAGAGGAAGTAAAAACTTAATTAATCTTTATAAACTACAGGATCAGTGTCTTTGAAGACAGCATAAGCGTCTTCCATGAACGATTGTAATTTTTCCCACGGCGGGGAACCCTCTGTCGCTTGCAGTTTTAAAGCTACCAATGACTTTTTATACAGAGTCTGAGGGTTTCCCGTCAGCGCGTCGTTGGAATTATAAACCTTCAGATCGATGTAAAAACCGCCTTCGCCGACGGCAACTGCGCGCCGCTGTCGTCCGGATGCCACCCGGCTGGTAAAAGATGACCATAGAACCTTCTTTTCTTCCTTTTGATGGGCAGCTTTTTCTTCTGCCCTTAATATATTATTAAATATATTCTTCTTTCTGTAACAATGTAGACACAAAAATCAAAATTAAGATACGTACCTTTCTATCGATTCGAAACCCTAGGGTTGATGAGCTACAATACAAGATAGCGAGCCCAATTTTGGTAGTACATAATATATAAATAAAATTCCAAAAAATATGGAACTCTACTTAAATTAGGAACGCTTCAGGCTATCGTAATTACAAATTAAAAATAGTTTTTTTTTTAAAGATGATTAAGTTATGTGCGTTCAGAATTGGATCCAATATTTAACTAGTTGGTTAGATATATAGGCATCGAATATTTTGAGTAGTGAATGTCATTGAAACCTTACCCGCTTGAAGGTTGTTCAGGAGCTGGCTGTTTTTTTATTCTGGGTTTGGCAGCTGCTTTTTTCACGAGCGGTGCTGCAACTGGAGGAGAATCTACTTCGGATTCAGAAGAGGATCTGAAACAATAATTGATTTATTAGTTTCAAACTAAATAATTGCGATTGAATTTGATTATAATTTATCTGTAAAATGTATGGATACTTACTCGATTACTCTCTGCGCTTTAGCTTTTGATGTCTTCGGCGTTGCGCTATGAACGGTGACGGTGGTGGTAGAACGCTGTTTTTTTGCCTTTTTTTGCGGTGACGGTGCGCACTGG
The DNA here is from genome assembly GCA_932305915.1 of Agriopis marginaria. Taxonomy (NCBI): domain Eukaryota; kingdom Metazoa; phylum Arthropoda; class Insecta; order Lepidoptera; family Geometridae; genus Agriopis; species Agriopis marginaria. Next base: position 17,635,367 of record OW029920.1, on the reverse strand, counting down.
GAGTTGGTATATTCAAATTCTGAGTCAGACCTAAAAATAAATCGGAAAAAAATCAGTAAAGAAAAATGTTGAGTACAAAACAGTGTGCAATAATGTTGAATCGAAAATTAAATACTCACTAACATTTTAATTTTCGCTTTTAATGTTCCGCTGAAATCACTGGAGTTTTCGCGTCTTCACAGTTGGGACTTTCTCACAAATAATGGTAAATTACAAATAATCACCCTATTTAAATTGGCAAATTTAGCATCGTTAGCAATAAACTTTTCCAGCTGAAATCAGTTATCCATCTTTATGAAGCATGCAAATACGAACTCTGTGTGTATACAGATTAATTATAGAATTCAAACGTTTATTGATATCTGATTAGACTTGTTACAACAACAACCACAGGAAAGAAAAGGACAAATGCTAAAATTATCGATTATGCAAAATAATAGTATCTATATATATATAAATTATGTAAAACAAAGTGGTGTATGTTACACCATTTATAACTCGAGAATAATTGCACCCATTTTTATGATCTTTAATTTGTTGGATTCCTCTCCGCCCTGAATAGCAAAAAGATATATCGGAAAAATTCATGAAATAATCAGTTATGTAGAAAATAAATTTTCTCATACATATTATATGGAATGGCAAGCATTCACATTTTAGCATTATGTCTTATACATTGAAGTATATAACGCGGGTGAAACCGCGGGCCGCAGCTAGTCAATAATATGTAAAGTACAAATAAACCGCTTACTCTGCTTACTCCGCTTTCAAAGGATGAGTTCGCCGCTTCTTTGAAATCTAACCGATCGTATGCAAACGAGCGGTTAATAAACGCTTGTTCTTACTTTTATAATTAACAAGCTGCACCCCGCGGTTTCACCCGCGTGGTAATGAAAAATAATGATAATGATGATGAAAAGTATCCTAAGTTACTCCTTATAACATCAGCTATCTGCCAGTGAAAGTCCCGTCAATATCGGTTCTGCCGTTTTGAAGTCTATATGGAAACATACCTTTTATAAATAAGAAAGGAGAAGATTAAAGGGTTTTCATCAACTTGATGGAAAAATGTATAATCAAAGTACATATATTTTATGATTTCCGTTATAGAAATGGTCAATATATTTCTTATCAGTTTGTCGCGTTTGGGAATCTGTTTCCTAGTTAGTGACATATATAAGAGTGATATTATATTAAAATTGGTTAACCTACCTAGTGCGGTAGTATTAAAGTAAACACAGATTACATGCGATACAATTATTTATTAAAATATATAAAGGTTACAAATCGTGCCTGAAGGGCGTTATTCTATTAATGTTGATTTATTAAGGTTATGCCTGAAGGGCGTTTATAAGAGCAAAGATATCAAAGGGAAGTGGGTGGCGCTTATTCTTTCGACTTATACGAGGGACAGTACGCTCCTGGAAATTGAGGTCGCTGTGAAGAGGGCGATCTGGTCCAGTCCCGGATTCAGTCCATCCAGATGGTAGCCAGGTCCAGGAGCAGCGTCAGGTGCGCAGCGTGTAATAAACGGGACGTAGTGGTCTTCATTTTATATTTAAGTTGCTGTGGTCTTCAGGACCACCGTTAAAGTGATGTCCACCATTGGACGTCTTCCGTAAAAAGGTATGCCATAAAAAGGTCCGCCATAAAAAGGTCCGCCATAAAATGTCCACGTCTTCGTAAAAAGGTATGCCATAAAAGGTCCACCATGAAAAGGTCTGCCATAAAACCCTGGAAAGTACCATGGATGGTATTAATTAATTGTCCAGAATCCTGAACGCCCACGGCGACGAGGAAAGCACTGTCAGATATGTGACACGCCGTGGCCGTTCAGTCAGATCGGATTTACAGTTTACACAGAAATACACTCGTACACCACTGGTTCAACACTTACCCAAATTAGGGGTTATAGTATGTATTTAATTTAAGTAGATTAATGACTTTAAATGATTCGGGGTGCGCTCACACGCAGGCAGCAACCTGCGTGCGCGCACCCTAAAAGCAGAGGGCCGAATGCCGCATCGCGGCAGGCGATCTTGTTTTTATGAAGCGCACGGAAAGCTTCTAGAAGGTTTGCTGACGAGGATATGTACCTAGGGTACCTACGTATCGGAGTCTTTTGAACTAATATGAAGTAATAATCAACATATTTATGTGAATATTTGTACTTATTGTTAATAATTAAACGATATTCATTTAATATTTATTGCTATATTTTTAGTTAGGTACTTTGTATTTATTTCATTTTAGACTTGGAACGTACAACGTTACATAACCCCGCTTTCTAGGAAAAGGTTTTATCCTGAAATAAAACCGCTACACTTACACTACCTACTAGCACTTACACTTTTATTCTATCTCATTTATTCTATCACATTTATTGATCTTCATTCATTCGTCCTTTTGTGGTTTGCGGCGACAACGAATTATTGTTTGTCTACGCTACTTTGCATTCTCAGTCAACTGTAGTATACACAGCTGACTGTATGCTAGCAGTCTTGTGTAAAGTGTGCTACGGCTGGGCATATTTATATACTGAAACTACCTATAAATATTACAAGTCATACGCGCTATTAAAAATATTTATTTTATCGATGTAAGTCTATCGTAGCACTATTCTTTGTAATGCATAGGCGCGCTCGTAGCTACGGCGTCACACTGGAACCGCTACGCCGAATGTTGCAGTACTACGTCTACGACCCGATACACGAGCCCACTAACAAATATACTTCACGAACCGTTTGCGTTGTATGCAATTCTATTTATAGAACTAGATATTTTTTATTATTGTAGATCGCGGGACACGAGGCTGGTCACAAATATACTTCACGAACCACGCTTCGCGCTGTATGCCTGCGTTTTTAATTATTATGTCGTTATCTGTGTATGATAGTTGTTTACTGCCTGATTCTATTTTTAGAATGTGCTTGCGCACATTGCGTATTTGTTAACTTTGTTATTATATTTTGGTATTTGACTATTTGTTCTTCATGATGTTTTTATTTACTTTATCTTATTGAACTGTTTTTTTTTTAACTTTGTATTTAATATTTGGAAGTTTTTTTTTTTATTTATTTGTTTTTACTTGTTTATTTGTTCTGTATAGACGTTTGTTAGAGCTTTTAATGGTTAGGTTTTGATTTTTTGCGCGTATTTTATTTAGGTTTTATAGTTAGGTAGTTTCTGACTATGTTTTAGTAGGGTATATTAATTTGTTGTTTTTTATTATTTTTATTATATTGATTTTCGTGTTATAGGCTTTTAGTTTATATGGGGTCCACTTACCGCCCCTAATGAGTTTTTATTTCCCGTTGCCATTTTAGTCATGGCAACAAGATAGATTTTACCTACCTAAGGCTTACTTACAGTTTAGAGCTATAAGCAATACGGAGGCAAAAGTTTTTGTGTTATAGGCTTTATTATATGGGGTCCACATACACCGCCCCTTCATACTCGTGAGTATTAATTCCCGATGCCACTTTAGAGGTGGCACCAAGATGGTTTGTAGTTTTGTGTTATAGGCTTTATTATATGGGGTCCACATACCGCCCCTTCATATTAGATTCCCGATGCCACTTTAGAGGTGGCACCAAGATGGTATTTATTTTTGTGTTATAGGCTTTTAGTTTATGGGGTCCACATACACCGCCCCTTCATAAATATTTGTTTCCCGTTGTCACTTTAGTCGTGGAACTGGAAAGATTATAGTTTCGTGTTATAGGCTTATTTTTTTTATGGGGTCCACTTACCGCCCCTTCAAAAGTTTATATTATTTTATTATGCGTGTGACGTTTTTTATATATAGTAATTTATTTAACTAGTAAGAAAGAAAGTACCTTATTTTATAATATTTAAATATGATTTAGTATAATCTAGGTATAGTAAGTAACTGTAGTAGTTTTAAACCTATACTAGGTATGATTATAGTATTTAATAATTTAAAGATTTAAATTTTAATGTTCCAGACTCCGAACGTTATTTAGTGTTCCGATAGTTAATCAAAATAAACAGCAAATAGATAATTAGCAAGATAGTGAACTAGATTGGACAAGTGGTGACGAGTAGGTATACATAAAATTCTATATCCGGACTGTTACAATATATTTACTTAACGTTTGGTTTTTGTTGAAATGTAAGAGATTAATCAATTATGAATTATATCTGAAAATACACAGTTAAATATAAATTTGCTACTAATGTGTACGCTGGCTTAGGTATAAAACATTTTAATTTATGCAATTGTTTACAAAAATATTTTAAACAATAGGAAAATTATCAAAGATATTAAGTTTTATGAAAGCAGCATTTTAGATTGCTAAGTACAAAACAATTTATTGATTATTGATCACTAAAACTGATACAAGTTCAGCAAATATGTAAGTCTTTGAAGTAAGTAGGTACACTTTAGTAACAAGAAAAAACCACAAAATAAACGTTTCACAAGAGACCACAAAGCATGCACAATTTCACCCACGAAAGAAGAAAGAATAAGCTTGAACCACTAGTTAGGCGCCAGTGTCGCGTTTGGGATGTGGTGCTTAAACTTTCATACTTATACGTGGGACAGTGACTTCCCTGAGTAACGAAGGTCGCTGTGAAGCGGGCGTTCATCTAGTTCCGGAACGGATTCAAAATCCCGGTGGTAAGCCCGATTCATGGAGCTGGTCAGACTGCTGCGTGTTATAATACTCTTTCAAATTCATTTTCTTTTTAGTAGTTGCTGTGATCTTCTTTAGGGCCACCGTTGCGGTGATGTCCACCATTGGACGTCTTCCATAAAAAGGTCCACGGGAAAAGGTCCACCATAAAAAGGTCCAACGTGAAAGGTCCACCATGAAATGTCCACGTCTTCCGTAAAAAGGTCCACCATGAAAGGTCCATCATGAAAAGGTACGCCATAAAAAGGTCCGCCATAAAACCCCAAATTAGGGGTTATAGTATGTATTTAATTTAAGTAGATTAATGACTTTAAATGATTCGGGGTGCGCTCACACGCAGGCAGCAACCTGCGTGCGCGCACCCTAAAAGCAGAGGGCCGAATGCCGCATCGCGGCAGGCGATCTTGTTTTTATGAAGCGCACGGAAAGCTTCTAGAAGGTTTGCTGACGAGGATATGTACCTAGGGTACCTACGTATCGGAGTCTTTTGAACTAATATGAAGTAATAATCAACATATTTATGTGAATATTTGTACTTATTGTTAATAATTAAACGATATTCATTTAATATTTATTGCTATATTTTTAGTTAGGTACTTTGTATTTATTTCATTTTAGACTTGGAACGTACAACGTTACAAGTTTAACCAACTCTAATGCGTTTTTATATTAATCACTAGCAGCGTTTCACCTGCCATCCTATAAACTTTACGAATCACCTATTAACACGTATTTATTTAACGCTCGTCTGGACTGTACCCAATTATGCATGCATTGCAATCAGCGCAATTGCAATGTACTCAATAGTCAAGGAGGCGAAGTATGTTTTATTTGACTGCTCAAGAAAAATTCTAAAGTTTTTGGTGTAGGTACTAAGTATAATTATGATTATGTTTATAACTTTCTTAGAACCTCCTATAGCCTAAACGGCTCGATATGTTACATTCATTTTTATCTCATAGTCATGCATTTTTTTTTCTTCTTCTAAAGCATGTGCCAATATTTTTACATTCTTATAATATACAACTTCAAAACACATACTTATCTGCAAACGCCAGTGTGTGCAAGAAAGTTATTTTTAACAAACATTTATACATAAATAAAATATTTCAATATATTATATGTAGTACAGGGAATGTAGTTCAGTGTCTAAATCTGTAATTATGTTGTTACTAATAATTATATTCGTAATATGTTTGAACGATGGCTCCTTGACTAAATTAGTTTGTATTGCAAAGAGACATTATAGATATCTTATTTCAGTATGTGGCACAGTTACATTCTTTCTCACGCTGTGTTTAGTGTATTTTCAATAACTTAATATTTTCGATACCTAATTAATTATGTGGAAAAGATAATTAGTGCAAATAAGGAAACCCGGAATAAAAGTGAGTATTCACCAAAATTTTCTTCAAATTAAAATTAAAAATAATCAATTTATTCGTCATATTTATCAAGTAAATTGTTTTAGTTTATCGTTACAAACCGGTTAACTAAATATAATAAAGTGGGTAAAAAATGGGTTCAATGAAAATAATTAATTTGTTTAACTTTAAAAATAAAATCATTTTGTAATCAAATTAACAAAGAAATATTTAGTGTGATATAAAATTCGGTGTTTTGATACAAAACGAATAAACTCATAGCTTTGTGTTGTGAAGGTGGTCCTTAGTATGGTTACAAAAAAACTAATTATGAGTATCCTCAACCAAATAGGGTCACAATGCTTGAGTGTAAATTGTCGGAGGGCCTGATCCAAAACAAGGACGGGAAATCTAAGATTCTAAGGGTAACCTTGAACCAAATCGGGTCATATCACTTTGCACTGTTTGTGTTATGGAGGTACCTGAGCCAAAATCGTGGTTTAGAAACATGATTATTACGTATCATTGTTTTTAAGGGTTACCTCGAGCTAATCGAGCCATTTCACTTTGCAAAGCTCCATGATATGAAGGGCCTGCAGCCAAAAACGTGGTTTAGAAACTTGATTTCTAGGGGTTACCTCGAGCCAATCGGGTCGACTTGTAATACTCGTAAGCATTGTTCGGAAACCTAACTTGAAACGGGATATGAAATGTTTTTAAAGGCAACCTCGAGAAAATCTGGTCATAGCACATTGCTAAGGAGTGTTGGTTTTTATTCGAATCAAATTAATTAACTATTTTTATAAACGAACCAAATCAAGTCTATGGATTTATTTATCCATCGCCAAATGAATTTGTGTAAATAATACTTCAACACCTACATACATACGACGGTTCAATTTCCTTTATCTTGTCTTTACTGTGTGCATGTTTTGATTCTATTTATAGGTGTGGATTCCGGTAGCGAACGGCGCGTAAAGCTAATAATATTGCACCCAATCTATTGGAAAACTTGATTTAAATAGTAGCAAAAAATCTCAGTAATATTGGGAATTCTAAACCACTGAGTGAAACGAAGGTGGGTTAGAATGCCCAATATTATCCTACTCCCGACATTCGCCCAAATGTCATATCATTTAAATTGGCAACGTTCAAGCAAGGTCAGCGATGGCTGGTTTAGTAAATATAAAACGTCGGTTGAAAATGGTCTAAACATTAAAAATCAAGACCTTGGTTGAGGTCATCGTCCCCGCTGACGTCACGGCAATTATGTGATAAAATGTACGTAGGTACGGTAACTGCTAATGGACACTGATAAGTGGTAGTAACAGACAGTTACCGAACGACGCGAAGTGACGGAGTTGAAACATTTTTAAAGTCAGTCACTTTTAGATCTTGCAGATCCCATCTATGATTCAATACATTAAGTATAGCTCCCGCCGCTACTTTGACGCGGCGCCTCATCACCCAAATCCTCTTGTAGTTAAAGCTTCCAACTACTCAACAGACGTGACAGACCCTCCTCCTCTCCGTAGACGCCCTAGAGACATCTTGGGCGACCCGGACGACCCCATCGCCGTCGTCACAGCGGCGGCGCTGGGGTCGCCCGATCCGACTGCTCCTAGCAATAGGAAATATTCAGTTTTTGGTACAGGCGTCGGTTACCAGAGGCACACACACACACAGCGATCCCGCCGGCGGGATCGTAGACCCTCGGGATCTGTTAGAAGATCGGTTAGATTCTCTCCAAATAATCATTCAGTTCAACAAACCGCTAGGGCTCCAGGGCACACCCCTTCTGGGGTGCCTGGGCAAGTCTGATTCCCACCCCCGGCGACGGCCCAAGCCGAGGTTCGTACCTTCGAGGTGCCCTTGTGCTAGTCGCCCAAAAACTTAAACCATCAAGTTATGCCGAACGCACTCTGCGTTCGCTAACTAGTCCGGTCCATCTGTAGAGGCCAAAAGGCCAACATTACAAGTCAATACCAAAAAAAAAAAGATCTTGCAGATTTTAGTTGACTGACTTTTGTCCTGCTTTTTAGGATACCATACCTCTTATGGGTAATAAAAATAGGGTCCCGTTTTTACATGGCTACGATGTCTGTCTTTCTGTCCTACCTATTGATGGCTTTATCTTTCGACCCGTAAAAGATATCCAGTTGAGATGTTCACAGAATATGTAACGTTACGGCGGATTAACTAACAAATAATAAAAGAAGTCAAAAACTAAAAACGAAAGGACCGCTTATAACAAACGTACTTTTGTATTAGCTCTAATGTAAAAACGATAATACGTACAAGCGTCAAACTTGGCATGATTATAGTATACACCCTAAAGTATAATAACAAATAATGGCCAAGTGCGAGTCGGTGACAAATTTCTGTTCATCACCAGTTCTCGTACGATCACCGAAGTTACCACTTACCATCAGGTGGCCCATAGCTTGTTTGCCACTAATTCTATTTAAAAAAAAAGTTAAGCAACGTCGGGCGCGGTCGGTACTTGGATGGGTGACCGTCTGGGTGTTGATAGGATGTTGTCTTTTTGCACTAGTTTTTTGTACTTTAGTACCTAGCTAACATGTTATGGTGTGTGCTAACAAGTAACAAGTGTGGTGGACTGGTGGTACAGAACCCTCAGTGCGCGAGCCCGTCTCGCACTTGGCCAGTTTTATTTAATGAGTTGAAACAACTAGGTACCCTTGATCTGTTTTAGGTTTTTTTTTTTATTTTGTACTGAAGTTATATGATTATTTACGGGATATTCCACAACCTTACCACGGTGGTAAGGTTGTGGAATGAGCTCTCTTACCACGGTAAATAAACATAACTTTAGTGAACAACCGTGATATTTTAAAAGTGTTTTTTAACTGAGTTTTGAATCTTGGAGATTTCGATTTGAGATGGCGAATTTAGACTGCTCCTGAATCTGGAATACTGAGTTGTCAGTTGAGACAGGAACTTTTAAACAATTTATTGCATCTTGGAGACGTTGGGTAGAGACTGACGACTTTTTTGAGGTTTTAAACCTAACGAAATTTTTAATCCGCCCATCAAAAATAGAACACTAGTCTATACTATATTAATATCATAAATAGGAAAGATTTGTATGTAAGTATGTTTGGAACGAATTGGCTCAAAAAGTAGTGGACCGATTTTAAAAATTCTTTCATCATTTGAATGCTACATTATCACTGATTAATAGGCTATATAACTATACCCGTGCGGAGCCGGGGCAGACCGCTAGTAATAAATAAAAATGGAAGTACATAGTTACTTACAATTTTACACTAATTTCAGAACAATAACACATCATCATCATAGCAGTCCACTGCTGGAGTTTTAGCCTACCCCCGAAAGGGTGATTGGGCCATATCCACCACGCTGGCCCAGTGCGGATTGGTGGATTCACATACGTTATTGAATTTCTTCTCCGTACGTATGCAGGTTTCCTCACGATGTTTTCCTTCACCGAAAAGCCAGTAGTATGAAAATCCGTACATAATCTCCAAAGAGCTCATTGGTACGGGCCCGGGGTTTGAACCCGCGACCTCACGCTATTAAGTCTAGCGGTCTCCCAAATGGGCTACCACGGCTACAATATCTAGTCTGATGGAAATAAATTATCCATTGTCATGGTTGCATGTACTTAGATACTGCCGTTTGCTAGGTATATTAATGTAGCAAGGTATTTATAGAATATCTACATGTTTTGTGGTCATTTCAGTGGTATTGTTTCCTTTTAGGGGCCACTTTGGGTTCAGAACGCACACTGCATGCTGCTTCTTACTACTTAAGGGCAGAATATGTCGCGCCGTTGTCTCGCTCGCGAATTTTATGTTCTTAAGCAACGAGATACAATACAAATACGAGTTATAATCGTGCCAAAAAAACTATCCGAACGAAAACTCGGCGCACGCTACGAATTGCGCAGACTTTTTCGTTAGTTGAAAGGTAACCGCGATCCGACTACAACGCCGCGCGATGTCAGAGCTACGATGACATAGCGGACAACTAACGTTGAACACTATGCAAGCGAGATAACGTCTAAATTTGAGTAAATGTCGCATTGTGAAGTATATAATTGATACAATGTAGGTACAATGACGCTCGGACATTTTTTGACTGTTTTCACTAAGAGATTCTATGATCTAAGAGATGAGACTATAGGACTGTATCTCGATGTTTTTTAGATATAAAATTACTATTTACTTTTTAAAAATACACTTCGGTAATTTTGTAAGATTAATATTTCAAAATATTTAGAATAAATGTTTGTTTTAATATTTTTTATTGTGACCACATGAAATGGGATAAACAGGTTTCACCATTTATTCTAATATCCATGTACAAAAGTGGACATCATTAAAAAAAAAAACATCGAATGCGCGAGCGAGATCGCTGCTCTCGCTATTCTGGCCCTTATCTGCTCATCCAGTCCCTGGTCACCCTCCCCGGGTTAAAAGATTACTACCTACTATACACCTTTCCAAAGCCAACGATTACCATCTGTAAAGTTAACATTATACTGAGATATCGCCTTGCAGAGTGACCAATATTTATAGAGTTGAGGGAGCCACTATCGTATTTTCTGAACGAAACAGATAACCATCAGTACATTTATTTTAGTTCTATCAATTAGCCAACTATAAAAAAAATATCGTTATCCGCTACGGCAGATGAATGTTGTTTAATACTTCATATCAAGGATTCAAAATGAAACATTGCACTATAAGCAGTATTCTATAACTTCATTATTTAATATTAAAATCGTCCAACATTCTAAAATAATAAAAAATATTTACATTCCAATCACGATACTAAATATTAAGTACTACCTATCAATAATTTAGAATCCATTTTTGTCAGCAATCTGCTGAATATTTTGTACATAAGAATGCAACTAATAAATTATTGTTTCGGCAACTCGAGGAATTCATTTATTATTAATAAAATAAAATATTATTAGACTTGTAAAATTAAATTATTTGATTTATATAGGCAATAAATGACGCCATTATCATAATAAAATAAAATATTTAAAACAATAATTATGTTGTATTATATAAACTAAAATTAATTGCATAAAAGGCAACTTTAAAATTATCTTAGTTTTGTAATTTAATCTGTTAGAGAAAGTAGACTTTTAGCTTAGCTATGATTCGACATAATTCACAATTTCCTATTAAAATTATCTTCACTAAAATAATAAATTAAATTAAATAAACCTATTAATAACCATAAATAATTCCATGTTTGTTGATTGATTTAAAATAAAGTAAGACTAATGAGTTAATATTAGACACTTTTTTTGTTGAATTTCTTGAACAAACAATGTTGAACAAATTCAACAAAATTCAGTCAAAACGTATTTCTAAAACAGCAAATACACAGTCATATTTTCACAACAAAATATACATATAACTAATAACATTAAAAAATTATCACTTGATTCAATGGCGTTGATTCTGAATTGCCATTTACCAAAATAATTGAACTTTTAACAGATAAAATTGTTATTTTTCTTTCCATAGATGACGTGCCGTTGAGAAAACCTTATTATCCATTCTCAAGAGCTGTAGATTCGCCTAGTTTAGAGAACATAGTAACATAATCTACGCAATTTTTACATAAATATTCTGTACATTAAAATATTTACAGTAAATTATTGCTTATTAGAATTTAGGTACCTAAAATTGCATTAAATGTAATTATTGCTATTTTTATTAACTTATTTATTTACAAAATTATGCTACTGTCCATTCACTACTTTTTTTTACCAAAGTGTAAGGCCCAACGCCGACTGTGTTGCAGCGTACAAGTGGCCGCGTAGCATCGGACTAAATAGTGATATCAGGCCGACTTTTCGTCTCGACTCTTCAGTCAGCGTCGCGCCTATGACTGTCCACGCTTTATGTGACGCGTTTGAAACTGGTTTTCGACTTTGTCTCATGGTTCAGCCCTCATGAATGTTTAGGCTTTGTCTTTTACGTTCGTACTCCGCCAACCGCCATGTTGACGAGACGAATGACCATGGACGGAGGCAGAGCCAAGTCAACATCGACCGCACGCGCAACTCAAGTCAACAACTAATCTCCAACGCGTCGGACCAGACGTGGAGAGCCTAACAATAATTTACACAAAACTGGTGCAACGGGTTTCAATATTTTCGATGAGTTCTTGAGGAATTTCTCGTTTTTTTTTCGTAGTCGATGATTAGAATTTGTATTAATGGAATCTTGCGATTACATGCAAAGGCCATGATGCGCAAATTCTTGTTTTTAGAGTTTGTTATCATACATTATTGCGACTTAGGCCACCACGCAAAAACCATCTTGTATGTGTAAAAGGCGTTTTATGGACACCTCATACCAAGCAATAAACTAATGGAAGGCGTCAGATAAGTACTTACTATTCTATTCTCAATATCTCGCTGCAGGTATGTTTTGCGTAGAGCACTATACATACAGGGTGTAAGGGGAACACTCTCGAAGCCAAAAGAAGGTAATTGTACTCATCATTATGAACAACTTTTACTATGAGACCAACCCTGAAATTGCGAAAAAAATATCAGCTGTTCCATAAATTTAGTCGAGTGTCAATGACCGTTTTCTATAGAACATCTGATATTTTTTTCGCGATTTCAGGGCTGGTCCCATAGTAAAAGTTGTTCATAATGATGAGTACAATTACCTTCTTTTGGCTTCGAGAGTGTTCCCCTTACACCCCGTGTTATAACAAAATACCATTATTATGTGAATCTATTACCAAGATTATGTGAACCTTATTATTAACAGCAAGACCAGACTTGTACTTTTTGTGAAACATTGCTTAGTATAACAAGATCTATCGTTACAAAATTATTGACTGGATATATTTAAAGATGTTCAAATAAAGTAAAAATAAGCTGAATGTTCAAATTGTTTATCAATTTTATTATTGAAACTGACGTGGTTTTCACACATTTTATTTATATTACACGGGACGGGACGGCTTAATCTTACGTGATTAATTCCCGTGTAATATAAATAAAATGTTGTTTATCTATGTTCAAATTGTTTATCAATGTTCAAATTGTTTATCAAGGTTCAAAATCGTAAATCAATGCTCAAAATTTAAATTAATGTTTCAATTGTTGATAGATGTTCAAATTGTTAATCAATGTTCAAATCGTAAATCAATGTTCAAATTGTTGATCAATGTTCAAGTTGTTGATCAATGTTCAAATTGTTGATCAATGTTCAAATTGTTGATCAACGTTCAAATTGGTCAAAATTTTTGTTCGATGTCAGCATGAACTCGTTATTCAAATACTTGACTGCATGTGTATGTAATAGACACTACAGTTTATACGTTTAATATAAATACCTATATCAGCACCAACTCCTTGCGGTAGTTTTGAGGTAGATTTGTTTATAAAACTAAAAAACGCGACGCCAAAAGATAACTGCATTTCATTTTATAGCTTGCGTATATTATTTACTCTTCGATCAAATAAACAGAGGATATTGCACGCCAATGTAATGAGACTGACTGTTTATAATAAACTACCGCAACATTTAAAAGAGATAAGTAATATTGACATTTTCAAATTTAGACTTAATAGACTTAGACTTATAGCGTGCTATAGTGCGCTCTCTGACTAGCATGAAATTAAAATACATATAATTTATTTATTATAGATAGGCTCTAATTATGATCAAATTTTTATTAGGTTATAAAATTTTTGTCAATACATACTAGCTTTATCGCACGTGATGTTTACGCATCGCTAGCTAAAGAGTGACTGAATGCAAACTGCTGCACAGGCGCGGCGCGGCGGAGTATTAGGTAGGACGCGGTCGGCTGGTTGACGAAATATCCTCTGTTTATTTCACAGACCTATACCCAAGTAGACGTCACAAGTCGACCTACCTTGCATGTCATATTTCCAATACACTTATGACTAATCGTCATAATTGAGTCAGTAATCAGTCTCTAAAATCAGTCTGCTTAATCGTTGCCGCGACAACACGTGTCAGTTTTAAACGAAAATGGGTAATTGGGCAATACTGAGTTGTAAGAATACCGCAAATAGAGTTGGCCGACAGAATAAATATATTTCTTTTAGGTACGATAAATTTGACGCGCTAGTTTTCGTACAGTTTGGACCGCTTGTGAAGTCTACTATATAGGTTTGTGGTTTAGTTGATTGAAGTATTTACTCATAAAATGTCTTTAATTCTTATGAATATAATTATTGATATCTTATTCTGTATTAATATATTTAAGACTAGTTGCGCCCCGCGGTATCACCCGCGTAGTGATGAAAAACTGTGATGATGATGAAGAGTAGCCTCTGGCTCTTGAACTATACCCACGCAAAAAATCAGGTCGATCCGTTGTTCCGTTGCCGCGTGAAAGAGGAACAAACATCCATACATCTATACATACAAACTTTCGCGTTTATAATATTAGTAGGATTCTATTCCGCCATCAGATATAGGCGGTGATTCATGTCTTCAATTTGTTCAATGAGCATTTGAGACAGTATTATGATTTGCTTCAATTTGTACCGTACGAAGCGCGTTGACCGTCGTGCTAGGTGCGATTAGCTAGCCTCTATTTAAACTATCAACGCTTAAGTTCTGCCCGTTTGCCACTTAAACAAAATACAGCTCTGTGCTCGTCGAAATTAAATTCTAACAGATTTTTTGCAAGTATTTTCGCAAAAATGTATGGTTTATTTTCTTTTAATATTAGCCTATTATGCTTCAACCAAAATAAAATTAATAGACGGGCCCAGAATAATCGCATTTTTGAAGATTACAAAATGAGCGCCGGCGTTCACTTCGTTTCAGTCGGTCTCTAGCCGTAGGAAGTGCGACACGACAATTGTTACATGATAACGAAACGTCTGACAAAATTATGCTTTCGTGTGCTTTCCCGAAGTGTAAATACACAACAAAATCAATCCGGTGTTGAAGTATATGTCCGACGGTTTTGACTCGTTGTTACTGAGCAAGTTCAATGGTTATGGTCCGTCCATTCATTTTATTTTGGTCGAAGCTAATATGATTGTATTACCGCCTTATACCGTTTACCAAACCATAATTTTAAAACTGAACATCATCTATTTTATGTAGACAAGCAGACATAAGATTCTAGACATTTAATTCAATTTCTATCAAAAGTAACATTTAAAAATTACCTACTGAGAAAATTACGTTAGTACATGCTAAATTTTATTGTTTATAGATCCGGCATCACTTTATCACATTGTTCAAACAGATCACATTGTTCAAACACCTTGTCTAAACAGGTCACATTGCGCTGGCTCACTATTACAAGGTTCTATGTTATTTTGATACAAATTCTGTAATTTCAATTAAAAAATTTTTACTTTCATAAATATTGACTTAGCATGGTTTATGCTTGAGAGATATATTTGCACTCAAGCATAAACCCTGCTTAGTCAAAAATTTAAAATTGAAATTACAGAATGTGTAAGAAAATAACATAGAACCTTGTAATAGTGAGCCAGCGATTGTTAAAACATCTTTTCTAAAGAGGTCACATTGTTAAAACACCTTGTCTAAACAGGTCACATTGTTAAAACACCTTGTCTAAACAGGTCACATTGTTCAAACACCACATTGTCTAAACAGATCACATTGTTCAAACAACACAATATTGTCTAAACAAATCACATTGTTCCAAACAGGTCACATTGTCCAAGCAGATTACTATCATTGCAGATGATATTGGCAAAAAGGGTCCATTTTATGTGACTATACTCTGCCTCTATAATTTTTTTCAAATACTCCTCAGTGCAGTGCAATAATGTGTATACATTTACAGAATACTGACATTCATAGGTCCAACAACAGATTACTAAGTCCAACAACACAACACTTTATGAGGACACTTACGCACTGTTAGATTGGGTAAAGTGGAGTTCAGAGCAAAACTTGCAGAAGATGACTTTCGCAAATTTTGAGGGTAGTTTAGAAGATTGTCTCAGTGGACTCTGACCTTGAGTGTAGCTAGATTATAGTCCGCAGGAAGCCAGGACGAATGCGTTCCATTCGTGGGGCACTTAGAAGAGTGTCCTGGTGGTGTTCCGTGAGGGGGGTCGCTCGTGGAGGGGGGTGTTGCGGCGCGGCGCGGGGCGGAGTCGCCGCACGCGCGCGCGGCGTCAGCGCGGCGCCGGCGGCCCCGCCCCGCCCCACCAGCGCAGCCCCGCGGGGTCCACGCATCGCGCGCGCGCCGCCCGCCGGGACACCTCTTCTAACACCTCCTGCATTACCAACGATATATGTATTACACTTGGATCATATCATAGTTAGTATTAACGACTCGTTAAGGTAGCATTAAAGGTTATGCGCTGTATTTTTTTAAAGTGCTGATTGGTTCTGGATTAGAGACCACGAACCGGAAGACGCAGCGTAGGTAGGCCTCCTACTAGACGGACCGACGACATTGTGAGTCGCGGTCATCCAGTGGATGCAAAATGCAGGCTGGTTCAGTGTGGAGATCAAAGGGGGAGGCCTATGTTCAGAAGTGGACGTCTTCTGGCTGATGATGATGATGATAAGGTAGCATTCCAATATTAGCGACCGCGACCGGAAGCAGCGGCAATGTCGCGCGACCCACTGTCACTCGCGCGCGTTATACGATTGCGGTTGACAGCGAACGTAATCAAGCTGCCGATGATTTCAAACAAAAGCTGAAAACTCACCTGTTTCTTCAACACAATATGCTTCCCCTTCCAATACTTCATCAGCCCTCTCTCTTGAAGCGTAGACACGATATCCGAAGATGCTATCGCCAGGTCTTTGCTAAGGTCCCTGATGCAGAGAGTGGAGCCAGGGGCAGAACACAGTCTTTTGAGGAGAGCTTCCTTCCAGTAGGATCTGTAGGAGATCAGCCCGAGGTCTGACAGGGGCGTCTCGGGGGAACCGACCTTGCCTTCCACTTTTGTTAGGAGGTAACCTGGTGGGGAAATTCGTTCATTGGCAGTTATTTTGGGAAAAAGGGCACATTTTAGGCTTATACTATACTTATAAAATCGCGGGCAACAGCTAATTAAAAGCAGTTTTTATGTGAGCAATTACCTATCTCATTTCACTTCAGCTGAAGGTTTACAAACTGCATAATAAGGTTAGTACTAATTAGGTACCTCCCGCTACTTATATACCTAATATCCAAATATTCTACAGAATGGTAAGACTACAATAATTGGTAAACAGCCATACCGATAAAACTATAATTTATTCATGTATACAAAAGCCTCCGCAACCTACCTCAATGCAGAAACGCGTTCTCTCTCCGACACCCACCCCATGGTAAATGAAAAATAAAATCATAAGGAAACTTCATCTGGACTGTGAGATAAATACCCCGTACTACCACAATAATCAGTTGGACCACGGGTCTAGTTAATCTTTATTACAAATTAAGCATATCATTGACAGAAAATCCCAAACATTACATGCTGCAGCTTAAATGGGCAAGGACGTCAAAACTGTATTTGCCCATCTCATAAAAAGTTGACTTGAGTTGAGCTATGGTATCATAGTCTAACTAAAAATAAAAAATGGGTGCTCTTATCTAGGGCCCGTAGTCCAACTGATTGGACAGAGTAAATAATATTTGTACCGCTGCCCCTCTGCAAGACCCGTAGTCCAACTGGTTGGACATAGTAGTAAATCCACGACTCCGTAACGCATTTATTTATAGTAATATTGTTTTAAATTTTTAAGTAGTTCTACAGGAAATAAATAATTTACTGTTAAAAAAAAGAAAAAAAAAAAGCGTTGCGCTTGGCCTCCAACTCGCCTGATGTTAAGCTATGATGCGGTCTACGACAGAACACGCTTGCCTAGAAGTAACCGATTCACTTTCAACTTAAAGAACACCCAGATTGTAACTACCAGACTATTGTAGTACCATCACACACTCAGACAGGTTAGTAGTACCACGGGTAAAAATATAACCCATAATACTACCAGTAATACCAACGGCAGTATCATGGGTAAGACGCGCCACCTTTTAAAACGTAGATACATTTAAAAAAAGCTTCTGGAAACTAGATATTTTAATATTTTTAATACATATTATACATAAAATAAAAGCGATATTAAATTATCAATTTACAGCCAATAAATATGTATTAGAGAAGAAATATGAATAGACCTCATCATTCTAAAAGGTTTAGATCTCAATCAATCGGTTCATTGTCAATCTTTGCGTCAAAGAAGTCATCAAAAAATCAAAGAGTCGCAGATGAATATTCAAAGATAACCTAAAGCATAAATTGGCGAATTTACGCCTAAAACAAATAATTAAGGGTCCATCAAAATTGTTCGCGTCTCCGTTGTCCCGGGCGGGCCGGGGGGTGTAGGGGCTCGCAGGGTCGGTCTAGACGGCACACCGATCCATACTGCAGGCATCGATCGGTCTGGCGGTCGTCGACTCCGCCGGGCCCCCGGGGGAGCTCCGCGCACGGGCCCGGCGAGGGGACAAAACAAACCCTCCACATGTTGACCGCGCAGGTGAATAATGGTACGCGATTTGGAAAATTTGGAGGGATTAGATTGCGGTCTGCCCGCGGAGACGATTTCATTTGTTACCAACTGTGCCCTCAGGTTTTATTGAAGATTCATATCGATTACCCGACATGTTCCCGGAATCAAGGCATTCAGTTCCAATAAACAATCTCATAACATAATATAAAAAAACATACAGCCGTAATAAATAATAATACCATAGACCTGTTTTCCCATCTACAAGTTGTTCGCCTCAATAGCCCAGACTTTTGATATCCTATACTGTACAATAGTTTTATATTCCATTTTATACACATCACATAATAGGCATGATGACAAATATTTTTTTATTGCCTCATAAAAAAGCTGATCATAAATAGAGCACATCAACGAAAATAAAATTAAAATTTGTTCAAAAATAAATAAGATATAAGCATTTTAATTTCATGCTAGACAAAGAGCGCACTATACTGAGCCGTGACGTCACGGCTCAGGAGCGCCATACAAATGCTATACTAATTCACGCTTTGCGAGAATGGGATAGAGCATCCCCTCTCTATCCCCAGTCCCCACCTAAAACTTTAAACACTCATATCTCAGAGATTTATCAATCAATTTAAATTATTTTTTCAGTATGTGTAATGTATTTAGTTATATTAATTGCTAAGCCGATTATTTGGAATAAATAAATATTTGTCATCATGCCTATTGTATTTTTATATTCAACGGGGCCTCTTGGTGTTGGCTTCGGCCCCACCAATGCCTACCAAATGTCCGGGCTAGACCCGTGTTTATATTGAAATAAATAATAAATTTATTCCATAAAAATACATTTCCTATGTGTTACAGAATTAGAACATATTATCCAAGTACCTTACGTTATTATTTAAACAAAGCTAAGTTACAGTTTGCAAGTTGAAGTGGCAATGGGCAGGCCACATCGCTCGAAGAACCGATAACCGATGGGGAAGAAAGGTTCTGGAGTGGAGACCACGAACCGGAAGACGCAGCGTAGGGAGGCCTCCCACTAGATGGACCGACGACATTGTGAGAGTCGCGGGCATCCAGTGGATGCAAAAGGCAGGCTGTCGTTCAGTGTGGAGGTTAAAGGGGGAGGCCTATGTTCAGCAGTGGACGTCTTCTGGCTGATGATGATGATGATGAAGTTACAGTTTACTAAAATTTCTGTTACATAGTGTGTTATTCCAGTGGGTCCCAAACTAGGCGATGCCCCTGTATCTTGGTGGCCCGGTTCCAACGGATTACAAAAAATGGTTTACGCGCGAAACGTGTTTATAGACATATTACTTACATTATATGAAACATTAACGATCAGCAGATGAAATATTAAAGATACATTGTGTAAGTGCAAAGAAATTAATTAAAAATTGCATTAAATTAAGTATAAGTAGGGGTGCGTACGTGAATGTTACGTTTGTGTTACATTCATTAGTGTTCTGCGCGCGCGCGCGCGTGTGTGTGTGTGTGTGTGTGTGTGTGTGTGTGTGTGTGTGTATGGGTGTGTGTTGTATAATTGAGCAAAGAGGATGTAATACTACTTAAAGATCAAAAACCTTAACCAGAGCTTCAGTTTCTTCGTATGATTCGGTAACCAGCCAGTTTTTTACCTTTATTCGCGCCTGTCTATGCGAGCAATCATGGAGATCACATGATTTGCAAATGGCGTTGTAGGCAAAAAGGTAAATGTATGGCGGTAGTCGAGAGTCAAATGCAGTTCTCACTTTTGGCAGTTTTCTTAGTTTTGGCCTTGCTAATATTATCATCATCAGCCAGAGGACGTCCACTGCTGAACGTAGGCCTCCCTTCAATGTGGAGGACACTGAACGACAGCCTGCCACTGGATGCCCGCGACTCACAACGTCGTCGGTCCATCTAGTGGGAGGCCTACCTACGCTGAGTCTTGCGGTTCGTGGTCTCCACTCAAGAATCTTTCTTACCCATCGGTTATCGGTTCTTCAAGCGATGTGGCCTGTCCATTGCCACTTCAACTTGCAAATTTTAACAGCTAAGTCGATAATATCATACATAATATTATATGAAATCTAAACTAACCCTCTGATATAAACAATCTACGAACTGTTTTAGCACAAGTATATATCTAAAAACCCTCATAACTTTAGTTGGATGTAATTTTAAATGGTACCTCATAACAGAATCGTTTATGATAAGTATCTAAGTGAGCCCGTATCTACGTCACAGACAGTGTAGTAGTCTTTATAATCTAAACTGCCATCTCAGCGGTCAATGTGGTCAAACCTCCGACAACAGCGGCTGAAGGTGATATCAGACACGATGCGAATCACGCCAATTTAATAAATATGTTTAACCTTCTTTCGTGTCAAGACAGAGAGAAATAAAAAAAAAATAATCATAAACCGGCAAAGTGCGAGTCAGGCTCGCGTACTAAGGGTTCTGTACCACCACCAAATTCAATAACGACATTACCAGTTATAACTTGGCAATGAACATAAACTTGTCACCGACTCGCACTTGGCTATTATTTATTATTTTTTGTTATACTTTAGAGTTTGTACTATAATCATGCCAAGTTTGACACTTGTACGTATTACCGTTTTTACATTAGAGCTAATACAAAAATACGTTTGTTGTATGAGGGGAACCCCCTTTTCATTTTGACTTTTTTATTATTTGTTAGTTAATCATACGTAACGAAGCGCTATGATTTCACTTTTATTGTGCGAACTGCTTGTCTGTGGAATTGCCTGAATGGGTGTTCCCTAATAGTTACAATCTGGGTGTCTTCAAATCAAGAGTGAATCAGTTTCTTCTAAGCAAGCGTGCTCTAACGTAGACCGCAACATCGCTTAACATCAGGCGACTTGACGGCCTAACGCAAGCCTATTATCAAATAAATAAATATACGTAATTTTTTCACAATCAAACGCAACGTATACTTTTTAT
The DNA here is from genome assembly GCA_932305915.1 of Agriopis marginaria. Lineage (NCBI taxonomy): Eukaryota > Metazoa > Arthropoda > Insecta > Lepidoptera > Geometridae > Agriopis > Agriopis marginaria. The sequence goes on along the minus strand of OW029920.1, from coordinate 17,613,869 downwards.
ATCGTTTTTTTTTTATCTTTCCTTTTCTTCTTTTGTTGTTAATATATTAACAAAAATAAGTGACTTGCCTATAACTTTTAATGTTTTATGGCCAATAAATATTTCTGATTTTTAAAGAATCCGGATTCTTTCGGTTATGTCCATTTATTTTCTTTCGTTTACAAGTTGAATTTGCAGCTTTTAACAACAGCATGCAACACTTGATCAATTATCAATGAAATATATAACTGATACAATGTATGTACAATGACGCTCGGGCGTTTTTTGACTGTTTTCACTGAGAGATTGTGACTCTATAGGAATTGTATCTCGATGAGTGTAATAGAGTATTAGTAATTTTTAAACTTTCGCGATTTGAACACACGTTCAGTCAGCTCGTGACCACGGCCATTGTAACATGGTCGAAACGTCGAGCGAGAGGTACATATTTTTACCTAAATTAAATAATACGTGATAAGACCCGATAAACATAATAGATTATTTTTTGTACTTACTAAAATCTATAAGCAGTCTTCCGTAGCCCTGTCGCTGGTACGGCGGCAGAGTGAGTATACACGACACGTTGTAGTTTTGGAATGAGTTTTTCTCCTGCGAAGAAACAAACAATTTCACGTCAGAATAGCATCAGAAAAGATTAAAACAAGCATTTATTTAATTCATATTCATATTTCATTTATTGCGTATGTGTGGGTACACAGAAGATGGAAAATTTGCAGTAAAAGAGCGCCATAATCGACCTTTCGGCATGCAAAAAAATTTTAGGATCTAAAGAAAAAAAAACGGACAAGTACGAGTAGGACTCATGCCGTCCAACGGAACCCTCAGAGCGCGAGTCCAAAAAAATAACTAACTGAAGTTGAAATAGTTTTTTGTAGTTTTGTAACTTTATAGTTGACAAAAAGGTTCTTCCATAAATTCCAACTGCAAAATGTAAGTTTGTAATAGCAAAATTATAATTTTTCAATGATATAACTTCAAATTTGTGACTTTCGGATTTATTCCTATATATGTGCTATAAGACCTTGCTTATTGCCAAATTTCATGATTCTAGATCAACGGGAAGTACCCTATAGGTTTTGCTTCCCCTGTGAAATCGCAAAATATGCGACATAAACGTTCATATCTTTTGATTGCGTGGACTTACAACTTTTATTTTTTTACAGCCGAAAGAAACCCACTGTTTTTTTAGTATAAATTTCAACTTGATACCTTTACGCATTCTTGAGAAAAAGGGTCTTGACAGACGGACAGACATACAGACGGACAACGAAGTGATCCTATAAGGGTTCCGTTTTTTCCTTTTGAGGTACGGAACCCTAATTAACTAAATATTGAAAAATTATTATCACATTATACATTATCAAATTAGCTTGAACTATAGCGAATTCAACTACATTTTCACTGACAATTCATCATCATTATTTCAATAATTTTTTATTTCTGGTGCGCACAATACTTCGTACCCACTGCCAGAGTGGGTACGAAGAATCGACACCGCTTTATGGTTGATATTCCGAGAACCCGTACGAAGAGCTTTGATACCACATTTATTATGCAAACTGCTAGTATGTGGAATTCGCTGCCTGAGTGGGTGTTCCCCGATAGATACAATCTGGGTGTCTTCAAGTCGAGAGTGAATAAGTTTCTTCTAGGCAAGCGTGCTCCATCGTAGGCCGCATCATCGCTTAACATCAGGCGAGATGGCGGCCAAGCGCAAGCCTATTTATAATTTAAAAAAAAAAGTTTCTATCTTTCTAACAACCACCCATCCAAGTACCGACCGCGTTCGACGTTGCTTAACTTCGGCGATCGTAAGACAACCAGTGGGGAACAGAAATTTGTCACCGACTCGCAGTCGGCCAGTATTTATTATTTGTTGGTTTGCGTTGGTTACTGGGCATGATGTTTTCTTGCACTACTTTTTTGTTCTATTTATGTGATAGTAAGGGACCCTCAGTGCGCGAGTGCGACTCGCACTTGGCCGCTTTTATTTTTGTTTGTAAGGTGACTTGATTGAGACTGTTCATAGCTATGATAAAAAAAATACGTAATATCAGCTCTTTTGTCGGTTTTTTTTTTCATCTTCAATTAATACTTGTTGCTTTCGTAGCATCAGAGAGATCGTTCGAATGATAAAGATAAGCTGTGCATTCCTAATATTTAAGGCGAGGTATTACCACTATTAAGAAACGCTTATTATTACAAATGACCAGGGGCCTTACTGACAACTTCTATTGCGGACCTAATCCGCTGTGTTGGAAAATCACGCGAACGTGAACCTTATCGCGCCCAGATACGGTTTGCGGTCGCGTGATTTTCCAACTGAGCCGATTAGGTGCCGCAATAGTAGTTGTCCGTAAGGCGCCAGTAGGCTTGGGTTGATTGTATTAAAGTAGCATTTAGCAGAACAAAACCATGACGCTTACACACAGTCGTGCGTTTCGATACTTCTATTTTTGAGGTATTTCTCATATTTTTCAAAAAGTATAGCTGTAATGTAAAATATACCTTTGCGGTTTCCTTCATAATTATGAAATCTGTATATTAACATATCGTAGACATAATTGAATAAATAGGTAGCTATTTGAATGAATCCAAAAAACAGGGAGAAAAGCACAAACAAGTGTCATACTGTGTATATAGTGTGTAAGTGTCATAGTGTGTACTTTAATATATTTTTTCTATCGAACGAATTGTCCTTAATCGTGTTTCGGTCTTTGGGGGTTCCTTGATAAAACATTCAATATTGATATGACACCGTTTTTATAATTTTGAACTAACCATGGAAGTAGACACACTTATACAAGAATGACCAAAATTGCTAGAAGTCAGAAAAGAGGGCCTTAACGTATATTTTGAATTAGTTTTGGACGAAATCTTTCCACGCAGCATAATATATGAATGTGTTAAAAATCTAGTAATGATAGGTCATGGTCGGTCTTCAGCCCGACTATACTCTTATGTTAATATAAAAAAATGTTGTTCGACGAGACTACAATGTTAATTTTATTGTAAGCTCGCTCACAAGTTCTTTGTAGTCTTACACAAATGATCGCGGGAGAGAAATTAATACGATTAATATAATAGTATATTATTATGTAATTAGTGAATAAAGAACGGATTTGAAGCGAGGGCCATAGATGAATAACGAGCGTAGCGAGTGATTCAAGAGTTAGAATCTTGAGCGGCGCGAGTGATTCATGGCCCTCGATATAATTCCGTTTTATTATAGAGTTGCATACTATACTTTATACCATGACTACGAGAAAAAGAAAGATTTAAGGAGTTTGTATCCAGTATTTTTTGTGCAAGGAGGTTGTAGCATTGAGATGGAGGTCGAATATATCGGTGTGTTCTAAATTCAACCACCAATATAGTAATTAAAAGTGCTTTTTATTCACGATTTCAGTGAATAAAATAAGCTTTTTAGAGGGAGAATGGTATAAAAAATATTTTATGTCAAAAAGCCCACACCACGTTAAAAATATTATCATTTATGATATTCAATGTTTGTCCACTGTTGGACATAGATCTCACATAAAGAACGCCACATGCATGTCACGGTCTTGTACCTACATTACGTATTATCTTGCTATCAGCTATCTTTTGCGAAAATGTTATGTAGGTAACTAATTGGCTAGCAGGTCGAACGGTTGTCCGACCAGCGGGGTCGAAGCTGACACTTGCTATCGCGTCATCTCGCTTGCACCATCCTCACGTCATACGCGCGAGCGAGATGACACGATAGCGAGTGTCAACTTGTGTAATTTTGACCCTGCTGGTCGAAAAACCATTCGACCTGCTAGCCGTTTAGTTACCTACATAATATTTTCGCGAAAAGCCGATTTCTGGTTAGCAGTAAATTGAAATAATAGTAAAACTTAATTCACATGATTTAAGTTAAGATAGCCCGTTGGTCCAGTTGGTAGTGAACCTGCCTTCTGCGCTTGGGGGCGTGGGTTCGATTCCTACCTAGAACAAACATTTAATTATGTGATGGACATTTGCGATTGTTCTATATCTGGGTGTTAATACCACTTCATACCATACCACTTGGTTTTCATACCACTGGGTTTTCGGTGAAGGAAAACATTGTGAGGGAACCTGCATACGTACGGAGAAGGAATTCAATGGCGTATGTGAATCCATCAACCCGCACTGGGCTAGCGTGGTGGATATGGCCCTATCACCCTTTCGGGGGTAGGCTAAAAGTCCAGCAGTGGACTGTTAAAAGGCTGATTGTGGTGGGTGTTAAAATCTATTTAAGTATGTATTTAAAAATATATTTGTATGTATATCAATCTCTGGCAGCCATATTACAAACTTTGCTTAATTTGGGGTCAGATGACCGTATGTGCTAAAAAAATGTCCCGTCTCGAATATTTATTATTATTATTATAATCACACCGTCACCTTTCAATCAAATAAATGTTCCAGGTTCATTGTTTAACTTTATACATCTCAAATTTAATTTAATCAAAAAACTTTCAGGTCGTCGTTGACGAACAAAACTTTTCCCATCTATTATATTTTAAAAAGTTTCTTATTATTCCACCTTTAGACAATAAGTAGGCAATAAACCTGTTCAAATTGACACTCAATTAGATCCAGACAATTGCGTCTCAGACGCCGTCTGCCTCCCCTGCACTGAACACCCTTTATAACTAATGCACGTTTTACCCAAACTTTACAACTTAGATACTGCTTAATATATAGCACGCAGTACTCGAGCACCGTACAATTACATTGACGCAAAATGGGTGGAAGAAAATTGTGTTGTATGCGGTATGCGTATGAGCAAGTCTAGATAGCAATGCGTAAGAAAATAAGGGCGCGCTCACCGGCCAGAACTATTTCTTTCGCGCGTTTTCAATATTTAAATTAATAAATATTTGCTAAGTAGGAATGAGAAAATGACTGGTCATTCGTTTTAGAATAACATTACAAATGGGTTATCACATCAGCAGCCATTAAACGTCCACTGCTGGACAAAGGCCTCCCTCTTAGAGAGGGGTGTTGCCATAATCCCCACGCTTGGCGGGCGGCTTGGGGATCGCAGTACGTTCACCGTGTACTAATAGGACGCTGCTGCCCATCCTCCGGTGGTTCTGGTCGCAGTTTTAGGACATACCCGGGTCATAAATGGGTTATAATTTAACGTAATTTTCATTTTGATATGTTTTATTTTGATGGAATTGAGATTTTTCCGCTAACCGCTAAAACATCAACGAACATTTATTTGTATACCATTTGCATAGTTATTTTTTTATATGTATTATATCTAGTTTTTTAGTATCTATTTTTGTTATTATCTTTAGTTAATACCCAATCGTTTTATTAAATTCTGTCTCAGTGATTTTTATCTTCAAAAATGTTGAAAATATTGTAAGAGATAGCTCTAGCCGGTGAGAGCAGCCTTAAAAAACTGTACGCATTGCAATCTAGACTTGCGCATACGCAACCCAAACTGTTGAAAGTGATTGTCCATTATCTAGTACGGTTTTTCGACCAGACTCAATTATGACGATTATTCATAATTGTATTGGAAATATGACATGCAAGGTAGGTCGACTTGTGGCGTCTACTTGGATATAGGTCTGTGGTGCTATCTATGGAATTTAGCAACGTACAAAATGTAGCTGATAGGCAAGTGGATACGTAGAGCAGAAAACCTTGTATTTTTAATCGATACCGCTTTATGTTTGATATTCCGAAAACCCGTACGAAGCGCTTTGTTTCCACTTTTATTATGCGTCTACTAGTCTGTGGAATGCGCTACCTGAATGGGTGTTCCCCGATAGTTACAATCTAGGTGTCTTCAAATCACGAGTGAATCAGTTTTTTTCTAGGCAAGCGTGCTCCATCGTAGACCGCATCGTCGCTTTACATCAGGCGAATTGGCGGTCAAACGCAAGCCTATTATTAGTAAAAAAAGGCCTTGCCTTGCAATGTGGCGTTCTTTAGAACTTCTTTCTAAGACTTCCATCGGGTAGTGGACAAACCAACCAACGGGTGGGAGAGAGAAAATTTTCTCTTTCTCTCCCACCCGTTGGTTGGAGGGCGGTTCGTCAACCATGTACGTCTCGTGTGTTAACAATATAACATAGGCTGATGGAGATGAGTTACTAGACAGAGATGCTAGATCGGATGTCACACCGCACGCGACCTAGGCTACTGTTACACGCCCCTCTCGAACCTTAAATCTAGACAGCGGGGGTGGCAGTCTGCACACTGCAGCATCAGGTCGTCGACCCAGACAGGGGTCGGGGGAGGAGGGAGGTGTGCAGTGCGTCTGCTTCCCGAATCGTTAAAATAAAACCCGAAGGTGAGATCGATTTATACTCAGTGCAAACAAAGGATGGTAGTTTTCAATGGGTAGATAATTAATCTACGGATTAGTGGTAGTGCAACTTGTTGCTATGTGGGTTGAACGGAAGTGACAAGGACGAAGGCATTATGAAGCGGTGCGATGTCAACACTCCGTCGGTGTACTTTGCAACTTGGTAGAAGTAACTTGCGTGTAAGGCGTGCAAACTGGGCCCCGATTCTACTAAAGAAATTGTTTTTAAATTGTAATTGTTTCAATTTTATATATTAAAAATAATTACCTCAAAATTTACAGTATTTTTTTAATCATCATCATCAGCCAGAAGACGTCCACTGCTGAACATAGACCTCCCCCTTTAACCTCCACACTGAACGACAGCCTGCCTTTTGCATCCACTGGATGCCAGCGACAAAGCTGCCGGAAGACGCAGCGTAGGTAGGCCTCCCACTAGATGGACCGACGACATAGTTTTTTTTTTTTAATACTAAGTTACAATAATTGGGTGGTGATATTTTTATAGTATAAAATAATTTAAACTCAGTTTTGAGACAATTATTAAAAAAAAAAACAATTAAAATTTAATAAAAAAAAAATAGTAGAATCGGGGCCCTGCACTCATGCAAAAAAGAGTATTCTGTATGGCCTTTAATATACGGGGTGTAAGGGGAACACTCTCGAAGCCAAAAGAAGGTAATTGTACTCATCGTTATGAACAACTTTTACTATGGGACCAGCCCTGAAATCGCGAAAAAAAATCAGCTGTTCCATACATTTTGTCGAGTGTCAATGACCGTTTTCTATAGAACAGCTCATATTTTTATCGCAATTTAGGGCTGGTCCCATAGTAAAAGTTGTTAATAATGATGAGTACAATTTCCTTCTTTTGGCTTCCTTACACCCCGTATACTAAAATTCCTAAAATTATCAGAGACTTAAAAATTGGAATGTTTAAAAATAAACTTAAAACTTTATTAACACAAACAGCTAATATGAAATTTCTGAATTCCTTAATGATATTTTTTTTTTATAATTATGTAATGTAGACTAAATAATATCTAAGATCGAGACCAGGTACATGTTTCTTTTGTTAATAAAGGTATAAAATACAACTACACCAAAGTATGATTTTAATAATATTATTAATTATTAATATATATTATTAATATTATTAATCAAATTGGAACATATACTGAAGAAACTATTTAAATCGGCTTATACAGTTCTAAGATATAAACGTTTAAATTACAGTCATTGGTCGGATTAGGAAGGGATGCTCTGCCCCTTTCCCGCAAAGTGAGTGTCAGTATGAAGTTCATGTGGCGTATGGAGTATGCACGCATGCATGCTCCAGAAGTCTACACACAAAGTTAACCAACAGTCACGCACACTAACGCAATATGCATGTACGTAGTTATCATAAGAGAAATGCAACTACGCTAGCCTATGCAACATCATTATAGAATATAAGAACGTAGCCCTATCGTAAACTACGTGACGTAGCTCGTAGACGTGCTACGGCGTAGTAACGTAGCACTACAGCGACTACGGCCTACGGGGCTACGAGAAAAGCTCACGGTAGCGATGGCTTTTTTACGCGAACTTTGCCATGAATGTAGAGTACTTTTTAGTTCTTGCGTTTCGATGACGCTGTTCAATAAAGTTTAAAAACAGCTGATTGAGATGATAAGAAATTAAAATAGATAGATAATGAGGCCTATTCTGGCGTACCACACACTAAACTAAACCAATCTGACAGGACTAAAATTATCTGCCTCTCTTTTCATAATTACTCCTCACGTATTAAACGTGAGTGAAGGATGGCAACAATTTTAGAGCTGTCAAATTTAGTTTAGAGTGCATCAGAATCCATGTCAATGCCGTCGATTCTAAACTAAATTTGACAGCTCTAAAATTGTTGCCATCCTTCTCTCACATCATCATCATCAGCCAGAAGACGTCCACTGCTGAACATAGGCCTCCCCCTTTAACCTCCACACTGAACGACAGCCTGCCTTTTGCATCCACTGGATGCCAGCGACTCTCACTATGTTGTCGGTCCATCTAGTGCTGACCTACGCTGCGTCTCCACTCAAGAACCTCACATATATCTCTTCTCTCACATATTAAAATGAAAAGAATTGTATGACAGAATCGACGTCAGCGTGTGAATATCAAGGTTTTGAAGGTAGGTTGGTACTAGACGGTTCTTCTATTTGAATGAAATATTTTGATCTATTTAACGTACCATTGTTCTTCATCAGCAAAATCAACTTGTTATGTATTTTTTTTTTCTAATAGGTTTGTGTTTGACCGCCAACTCGCCTGATGTTAAGCGACGATGCGGTCTACGATGGGGCACGCTTGTGTAGAGCAAAATAACTTTACAATGTAAAATTTCAGACAACGCATTAATTTTTAGACAGTACGTTCCGAGCTTAAAAACTCGCAAGACTCGCAGAATCCGCGTCCACATAATACAAACATCAAAGTATTTACTCACTCAACATTTCCTATCTAATATTAATCCCGCTTGCGTGTGTGGCAGTCTAGACGCGCACGCACACAGCTACGCACTAAACACAACACCCCCTCCTCCCCCCGCCGCCTCCCATCGATCGTTAATAACACCGTAGACTGTAAAATTGGCATCTCTAACGTATATCTACGTTAAACTGAACTGCAGTGACTGCTGACAGTTAAGAAGTGTCGTATTTGTCACAAGTGGTTTGTGAACGGGTTAAGCGTGCGTATAGTGATATCCCGGTCAAGTTAGCCCGAAAAATAGGGGTACCCTTGCATACATTTCCAAGAAGCTGTGTTTTTACATGAACGTTAGGGATACCATTATAATGAAATTGTGAAAAGTCCCTAACGTTAATGTAAAAAATCAGCTTCTTGGCATTATAATGAAATTGTGAAAAGTCACTAACGTTAATGTAAAAATACAGCTTCTTGGCATTATAATGAAATTGTGAAAAGTCCCTAACGTTAATGTAAAAATTCAGCTTCTTGGCATTATAATGAATTTGTGAAAAGTCCCTAACGTTAATGTAAAAATTCAGCTTCTTGGCATTATAATGAATTTGTGAAAAGTCCCTAACGTTAATGTAAAAATTCAGCTTCTTGGCATTATAATGAATTTGTGAAAAGTCCCTAACGTTAATGTAAAAATTCAGCTTCTTGGCATTATAATGAAATTGTGAAAAGTCCCTAACGTTAATGTAAAAAATCAGCTTCTTGGCATTATAATGAAATTGTGAAAAGTCACTAACGTTAATGTAAAAATACAGCTTCTTGGCATTATAATGAAATTGTGAAAAGTCCCTAACGTTAATGTAAAAATTCAGCTTCTTGGCATTATAATGAATTTGTGAAAAGTCCCTAACGTTAATGTAAAAATTCAGCTTCTTGGCATTATAATGAAATTGTGAAAAGTCCCTAACGTTAATGTAAAAATTCAGCTTCTTGGCATTATAATGAATTTGTGAAAAGTCCCTAACGTTAATGTAAAAATTCAGCTTCTTGGCATTATAATGAATTTGTGAAAAGTTCCTAACGTTCATGTAAAAATTCAGCTTGTTGGGAATTTATGCAAGGGTGAATGTCTATTTTGACCGGACTATGACGCGAAGGTCGTATAGTGACACGCACAACCTACAGAGAGGAGAGAGAGAGAGAGAGAGAGAGAGAAGAGTGTCATTTTTTTACCTTTATTGTCCCACTGTTGGGCAAATGTCTACTCCAATGCCTAATATAACATACAAAAACGTGACTAACCGCTTATTTGTTCACTTTTTTGTTACGAAGCACATTATTTAATGTGCAAAAACAAAAAAAAAATACGTTAAATTGCTAAGAGTTGCTGGTCTAGATTAGAATTCTGGATGATAAAAGAACATTAATTAAAAATTCGTTCCCAATCGCCAGTTTAACAGAGTCAAAGTTTTGCTTGGGTTTCGTAAACTAATTTAAAGTTTTTGATGTTTGAGTTTTTTTATGGAACAAAGTTTTAAAATTCGTGACATAACAGAACGATGGTGGCCGACTGGTAGTATGTGCGCTTTATAATCCAACGGCACCCTGTTCATTCCTCGGCCCTGTCAAACTAATAACGACTTATTTAGTACATAATTAAATTATGTGCAGATTTATATGTATGTGTACCTACCATGTTCTGACAAATAAATATTTTGAATTTGAATTTGAATTTGAATTCGATGCCCTCGCTCAACAACGGTGAAGGAAAACATCGTGAGGAAACCGGTCTAAGAACCTTAAAATAAAGAAGTATAACATTTACTAACAAGCATTCATTTAATAACAGCATGGTGGATTGAGGCCCAACTTCTCTCTCTCTCTCTTTCTCTGAGAGAAGGCCTGGGTCCCAGCAGTGGGAACATGAAAGCTGGTAATGATGACTAAAAACCAGAATATCCAGATCCCTGCCTGTATAAATAACCCCAAAATGTATTTAAAAAAATGTTACATGGAGAATTAATGAGATTACATTCCGAGCTAAGCAGCAATGCAGCAGCCTCGGAATGTAATCTATACTAATATTATAAAGAGGAAAGATTTGATTGTTTGTTTGTTTGCATTGAATAGGCTCCGAACTGCTGAACCGATTTGAAAAATTCTTTCACTGTTGGGAAGCTACACTATCCCCGGGTGACATAGGCTATATATCTATACCCGTGCGAACCCGGGGCGGACCTAGTCTCATACAAACCTATAGAGAATGTACCATGAATGGACCAGTAGTGCTGCGGCAGCACTGTCGCGGCAGCACTGCTGCGTGCTGCCGAGTTCGGAATCATACGTTTCGTATATCCGACAGTTTTGTCTGAAAACCAGGCGTCAGGCGCAACATGGAGTACTGTCTATGGGACCGTGACTAAAGGTAGGAGTTAGACCGGCGAGACGGCGGGGTCAACGACCGCTGCATCCGGCTGCCGCCCGGTTGTTCCGGGTGTGAGGACCGGGTCCGCTGTACCTGCGCTCACTGCACTCCACGTTCATACCACACCTATAACCCCTGTACGTATCGTTTACTAGCAAAAACAGTTCGACTCAACCACTACACATTTTTCAAGGTTTGCTGGTGTCTTGGTTTAGTGATAGTTTTTTTTTTATTAACCGAGTTTAGGAAAGAGGTTTTCAATCCTACTAATATTATAAACGCGAAAGTTTGTATGTATGGATTTATACGGGGTGTAAGGGGAACACTCTCGAAGCCAAAAGCGGTTGGGTAACTGTACTCATCATTATGAACAACTTTTACTATGGGACCAGCCCTGAAATCGCGAAAAAAATATCAGCTGTTCTATAGAAAACGGTCAATGACACTCGACAATTTTTTTTCGCGATTTCAGGGTTGATCCCATAGTAAAAGTTGTTCATAATGATGAGTACAATTACCTTCTTTTGGCTTCGAGTGTTCCCTTTACACCCTGTAGATGTATGGATGTTTGTACCTCTTTTACGCTGCAACGGACCAACGGATCGACCTGATTTTTTGCATGGGTATAGTTCAAGAGCCAGAGTGAAATAGGCTACTTTTCATCATCATCATCACCATTTCTCATCACTACGCGGTTGAAACTGCGGGCCCAGCTAGTAATGTATACGTTTGAAAAAATATTTTATGATTTCTCAAGTCTTCGCGACAACAGTAACAAATTATGACAGAATTACCATTTCTCAAAGCCTATAATAAAGTTCAGATCGTCACATGTTTGTTAAAACGTGACAAAGTTATTTGTCGCGTGACGATACGGATAGGATGTGAACTGTAAGCGCGCTAGACGTCTAGACGTCCCTTAATAAATCCCATTCTTCAGTGCAACAGTTCCGCCGATGTGTCCATACCGCGAGCGTGACAATGCGTCGATCTAAACACGCCTTGTCTAGACGTCTCCAGTCTTAGTGTTATTGCGGCTGTGTGCAAACATTACCGATCCAACAAGTAGTGTAAAATTCGATTTTCTTTATTTGTCTCTTTATTAGGGTTCCGTACTTCAAAAGGAAAAAACCCTTAGAGGATCACTTCATTGTCCGTCTGTCAAGACCCTTTTTCTCAAGAACGCGTAAAGGTATCAAGTTGAAATTTATACTAAATACTTGCGTTTACGGTTTCTTTTGGGTGTAAAAAAATAAAAGTTGTAAGTCAACGCAATCAAAAGATATGAACGTTTATGTCGCATATTTTGCGATTTCACAGGGGTATCAAAACCTATAGGGTACTACCCGTTGACCTAGAATCATAAATTTTGGCAAGAGGCAAGATCTTACAGCACATATAAAGGAATAAATCTGAAAGTTGTCAATTTAAAGTTATAACATATAAAAAAAAAATACAATTACAAACTTACATTTTGTACTTGTTATGCATCATCATCATCATCATCAGCCAGAAGACGTCCACTGCTGAACATAGGCCTCCCCCTTTAACCTCCACACTGAACGACAGCCTGCCTTTTGCATCCACTGGATGCCAGCGACTCTCACTATGTCGTCGGTCCATCTAGTGGGAGGCCTACCTACGCTGCGTCTTCCGGTTCGTGGTCTCCACTCAAGAACCTTTCTTCCCCATCGGTCATCGGTTCTTCGAGCGATGTGGCCTGCCCATTGCCACTTCAACTTGCAAATTTTAACAGCTATGTCGGTGACTCTGGTTCTTTGGCGAATATCCACGTTTCGGATTTTATCGCGCAAAGAAACTCCGAGCATTGCTCTCTCCATTGCCCGCTGAGTGACTCTGAGTTTTTCCAAAAGGCCAACAGTTAAGGACCACGTCTCAGTACCATATGTCATCACTGGCAACACACACTGGTCAAAAACCCTCGTCTTGAGGCACTGTGGTATCTTGGACGAGAAGATGTCACGCAATTTCCCGAACGCTGCCCATCCGAGTTGGATTCTTCGGGCGACCTCTTTGCTTAAGTTGGACTTACCTAACTGAACTTGTTATGCATGGAAGAACCTTATTGTCAACTACAAAGTTAAGTTTGTATTTTAATATTTCACCTTCAGTTAGTTTTTTTTTGGACTCGCGCTTTGAGTGTTTCGTCCAACGGAACCCTCAGAGCACGAGTCCTACTCGTACTTGTCTGGTTTTTTACACCTTGGGTTACATTATTGGAGTTTTAGTAAGGATCCCAAGTTTAAAAAAATATAATATAGCCTATGTTACCCGGGGATAGTGTAGCTTCCCAACAGTGAAAGAATTTTTCAAATCGCTTCAGTAGTTTCGGAGCCTATTCAATGCAAACAAACAAACAATTAAATCTTTCCTCTTTATAATATTAGTATCTATACTAATATTATAGGAGGAAAGATTTGATTGTTTGTTTGTTTGCATTGAATAGGCTCCAAAACTACTGAACCGATTTGAAAAATTCTTTCACTGACGGGAAGCTATACTATCCCCGGGTGACATAGGCTATAATCTATACCCGTGCGAAGCTGGGGCGGACCGCTAGTATTATATAAAATAGACGTATGGACCTCGTGACAAAGTGCGGATGTAAACGCGCCCCGAGACGTCTAGACGACTTGATAATAATAATTGTACGTAACATTATTCGGGGGTGCAGTCTCGCCGCTTCTTGCTTATTATTAACGAGCGAGTGCTTTTATATTTGCTACTTCACCCCACTATTTACCGGTTTCTCGCATATTTTCCGGATGAAAAAATACCCTACGTCGTGCGTGATCATCATCAGCCAGAAGACGTCCACTGCTGAACATAGGCCTCCCCCTTTAAGCGCCTCTTATACCAAATTTGATGGTTTGAAATCAATTTTTTTATTCTATTTGGATAGATTTTTGATAGTGAATAGTGTCGTTTTTTATTGAAATTAAAAGCGTAAAAAGGACGCGAGAATTTTGGCGCGCCGCGTTCAGTGCCGCGCCAGGCGTCATCGAGGTCGGACCTATGCTCGTTTTTATCGTTGCACTCCCCCCGCGGGCGTCCTGACTGTAGCATGGCGTCGCTATAACTTGGCGGGGGCTGAGGGAGCGTTTTGTTGCCTACGCGACTCGGATAACCGCCCGTTAACCTCCACACTGAACGACAGCCTGCCTTTTGCATTCACTGGATGGCAGCGACTCTCACTATGTCGTCGGTCCATCTAGTGGGAGGCCTACCTAAGCTGCGTCTTCCGGTTCGTGGTCTCCATCAAGAACCTTTCTTCCCCATCGGTTATCGGTCTTGGAGCGATGTGGCCTGCCCATTGCCACTTCAACTTGCAAATTTTAACAGCTATGTCGGTGATTTTGGTTCTTTGGCGAATATCCACGTTTCGGATTCTATCGCGCAAAAAAACTCTGAGCATAGCTCTCTCCATTGCCCGCTGTGTGACTCTGAGTTTTTCCAAAAGGCCTACAGTTAAGGACCACGTCTCGGTACCATATGACATCACTGGCAACACACACTGGTCAAAGACCTTTGCGTGCGTGATGATACACGCTAATTCTTTGTCGGTGTTGTTGAATTTCGATTCAATATCAGTTTAACAGTTTAATCATGAACAGAAACAAACACGATCATTATTAACCGACCTCAAAAGGAGGAGGTTCTCAATTCGACTGTATGTTTTTTTTCCTGAAAATTAACTATATTTTTACTTGCCAATTTTTTATATTACTACATATTTTTATAACGTTCAAAAATACTACGTCTCAATTGCTCACTTAGTTCTTGTTTTAAAAATGGCAACACCACGTAGTTCAACCTCGAAAAGTCGCAAGTTTGCAACACTGTTTTTTCATTAATTATGGCTGACCTGTGCTACGCTACGATACTACGCCGTAGCCCGTCTACGAGCCACGTCACAACTTACTACGGAGCTAGTAGAGTTTAAACTAGATATTTCTCGTGCGAGTTGATGCAAGTACTAACTTGCGGAAGTGAGCTTGCTCCGCCTTAATATGGAAAGCCTACAAAATAAATGCAATTTTCAGTCCATATTTTCATATATTAAAACAGCCTTAATAACGTTTCATACGGAAAACGCCGGTTGAAATGCAATAAGCCAAGCGTGTTGAGGGTGCTCCATTCTTTTAATTTTCGCCGTAACACCCTGTATTTGAAGGCCGAGCAGCCTGTATAAGTGCTGGCGGCCACAGGCTGTTAAATTTTTACCGATTGAAAAAAAAGAAAGGTGTTTTTAATAATGTGGCTTATTTTATTTACGGTGAAATATATTATCTCTATGTTTTTTTTGCTATGTAATTAATTATGCAGATTTTATAGATGGATTACGAAAATATCCCATGAAAAGGCATGTGTCCTAATGTTTCATTTATTACAAACTAGCGACCCGCCCGCCCGGCTTCGCACGGGTGTAATTTACGTGCGAAGCCGGGGCGGGTGGCTAGTTATATATATAAACCTTCCTTGAAAATGTATCTAACTGATGGTGAAAACCGCATCAAAATCCGTTGCGTGGTTTAGGAGTAGTTAGCGGCCATACAGACATACAGACAGACAGACGCGGAAAGCGACTTCAATTTATACTATGTAGAGAAGAGATAACAGACTTAGCATATAATAGATAGATAGATAAACTCTTTATTGTTCACACCACACATTTCGTACACACGATAAAACAGCTTAAAAACTAGTGCGACAATCGGAATCAAACTAAACTAAACTAAATACATTACACATACTGAAACAAAAATTCGTCTTTATCTCCGAAGTTATCATAGGCTAATATTATTCATTGTTTTGTGTAAAAAGTAATAGATTTGTAAATGTCCCAACATAAACTGTTTCTAATCAAAGAAAAGCAAATAATAAACATGTTGCTGTCTTTGAGACAAAACTTTAGTCTCGAAAAACAAAGACAGAACAAATAGTATAAACATTTCAAAGACAATGTTGTTTCTCCATTTGTTCATTTATCACAATAAATTGCCAATTTAGTTTTTATAACCTCGGGTAGGAAAGCGTGCTCCATCTTAGACCGCATCATCGCTTAACATCAGGCGAGTTGGCGGTCAAACGCAAGCCTTTAATTGAATATAAAAAATAAAATAAAACACTTCTTCCGTTCCGGCTTTTTTGGAGATCGATGGGGGAGGCGTATGTCCAGCAGTGGACGTCCTATGGCTGAAATTATGATGATTACATATCTTCATAAGGTTCTTGCCACGAGTTCACCTACTTTGTATGTAAATGTCTTAAGTTGGATCCCTATTTGTCTGCATAGGGTGCTGCAATATTCCGGACACATCGCCCGAAAGCCTTCCGACAACCTGGAGAAATTAATAGCGACCGGCAAAATGGAAGGAAAAATACCCAGGAGGCGTAGCCCAACAAGATGGACCGACCAAGTGTCAAAAGAGCTCGGCACGAACATCTCTGACGCGATGTACCAAGCTGGAGACCGACAGAGATGGAAGCAGATTTGTCGCCAAATTACAAAAGATCGGGAGCATCACGACGCTCAGAATTGAGCAAATGAACTGAGGAGGAGGAGGTGGAAGTTGGATCAATGCTCCAATTCAATTCAGTTCGATCTCGTATCTTGGCATTAGCGCGTTTAATCTCAATACGAAAATGTCGAATTGCGCCATAACTGTGCAAACTCTTCGAAAGCAGTTGGATGTATGAATAAAGTTGAACTATCACTATGTGGGTATAATCCCACATAACCTGACTGCACCCCAATGCAGGGTATCATGGAAGATATCCGGAAAATATCCGGGTATCATTGGAAGATTTCCCCCTCGAAAAAAATAAAAAAAATAAAATGCATGAGTAGGTATTTAAATCTCGTACGGGCCTCGAGTCAACATACTATTTTGTTTCTACTATGCAAATGCTTAAGTTTACCTTCTGCCCTTTTTACTCTACGACTTAAGGTCGTGTCCTGGAGAGTACCCTTACAAAGCCCGTAGTCTGTTATCGCAATGTCAAATATAACGAGGCGCTTTTCGGACGCTTTAATTAAATAAATGGCTCGTAGCCCCTAGTTACGTTAATTCGTGGAAACCATGTTAGTTAAAATGAGTAGGTGCCTACTAGAATAAACCGGCCAAGTGCGAGTCGGGCTCGCGCACTGAGGGTTCCGTACCACCACAAAATATAATAATTATAAATTTAAAAACCGACTTGTTCTTGCTTAACGCCTTCCAAAATAGTCCAAGCAATTACAAAGCAGGTAAAACAAACGTATTTTTTTACGTATTTTTGTATTAGCTCTAATGTAAAAACGGTAATACGTACAAGCGTCAAACTTGGCATGATTATAGTACCTACACACTTTAAAGTATAACAACAAATAATAAATAATGGCCAAGTGCGAGTCAAGGCCAAGAGGGAGGCCTTGTTCAGCAGTGGACATTTAATGGCTGATAATGAATGAAATGAAGTGCGAGTCAGCGACAAATTTTAGTTCATTACCAAGTTATAACTCCTTACCTGGCCTCCTTATCGTTTCACCAAATCGAAATGCCATATTTTACAAATTTTGAAGTCGGTTTTTTAAATGTATAATTATTGTATTTTGTGGTGGTACGGAACCCTCAGTGCGCGAGGCCGACTCGCACTTGACCTGTTTATTCTGATCTAAGTTATCCCTTAACCTACCCCAAGCCCTAGGGCCTAGGCTTTCGACATTCGGCGACCTCTGCCGCATATATTTAGCAATATTTATGGGGCCAGTCTCACGCAAGGGGGGTGGGAGGTGCATTTTAGGGGCGTGTTCACCCGCCACCCCCTGGTACTCGGGTGGGGGGAGGTCGGTGACCCCACAGCTGACGTGACGCCTCTCAATGGTAGTACGGTTGTTCGTAACTCATTATGCGCCTAATAATTTTTTTTAGGGTTTTGTTTTGTGCATTTCTTGTTGATTTATTGTGTGGTGATTCTTGTTAATAGTTCATATTAACATTAGTTGGATTCATATTAGTCTTTAGAAATACGTAATTCTAATGAAAATAGCTATAGTGGCAGTTCAAAGTTGTTGAAGTAGTTGTGTAAATCGATCAGAAATTAGAGTATGTAGGAAGAAAAATAACTGAAATTTAGTGATCTTGGCCAGTTTTAGCGATATTATATACTTATAATCCCAAGACAACATAATTTTAATGAGTTAAAAAACGGCTTAGACAAAAAAAAACAAAAATTTATTTTGCTTAAATATGCTACTTACCGAATGTGGTGAAGCGTGCTTCGGAGTTAGCACGCAGCCGGATGGCCGAATGTGGTGATTCTTGTTAATAGTTGTAAATATGTATCAATATTTACATGGACATATTGGACATGCTGACGTCCATGAATATTTATAGCTGTCAAAGTCTAAATCAGTGTCACTTGTCATTGGTTGTTGACAATTGCAGTAGGAGGGGCTAATTTAAGTAGAGAGGGAAGTATATATTGGGTCGTTCAGTGGCCGTCAGGACAGTCGAGCTGTGGATTGGAAGCCGAAAGGCTGAAGGATAAGTGCTGTGTAGTAAATCAGTGAAAATATACTTGTGGAGATACCATATAAACTGCTATTCGTAACAATTGTTCAAAAAGAAACTGATGAGATTGTTGAAAATTTTTGTTTACATTATTTTTTGTCGTAAAGTTAAGTTAATAGCTTTAGTATTTAACGTACTTGGAACGAGCTATGAAAAGAGCTATGCTCGGCGTTTCTGAAATAGCTCAGTACCCTTAGTACAAGTTTTGAAAGAATTCGAAAACTTTTTCGTTTTCGTATTGTTCTATACATTGCTGGGCTAAAAGGTATTCGTAAACTTTTTTCGTATTAGAGTGAAGCAATCTATACCGCCGATTACCGCCGATTTTAGTTCCTCCACGTTTTCGATAGAGGCGCTTTACTAAAATGTATGGTACAATACGTAAACGAAAAAAGTTTTCGAAAACTATCAAATCTGGGACTAAGCGTAAAGATATTAGCAAGCTGAAGTGGCAGTGGACCGGCCATATCTGTAGCAGAACCTCAGATCATTCAAACAAGGGAGATATGGTAAGGTGGCGAGTCGAGTGCGAACTTCTCATCATCATCAGCCGAAAGACGTCTACCGCTGAACATAGGCCTCCCCTTTAACGGCTTATTATCCGAGTCGCGTCGGCAACAAAACGCTCCCTCAGCCCCCGCCCAGTTATAGCGACGATGTATTTTGCCACGCAAGAGTCATGACGCCCGCGGGGGAGTGCAACGACAAATACGAACATAGGTCCGACCTCGATGACGACTGGCGCGGTACTGAGCGCGGCGCGCGCAAATTCTCGCGACCCTTTTACGCTTTTAATTTCACTAAAAAACGAAAATATTCACTATCAAAAATCTATCCAAATGATTTTTTTTTAATATAATTGCCTTTCAGTACATGGAATTTCCAGTTTGTTACGAGCTTTCATTAGAGCATAAAACGAAATAAATAAACTGACTCGAATTTGTAATTTTTTTTTTTGATCGAGGAAAGTTTATTATATCGTGTTTTGAACCAAATCATAGACTCAAACACAGATGTATCTGTGACATGTATATTTTTCAGCTCAAATATTGTAATTTTACTGAATAAAATTGATTTAAAACCATCAAATTTGGTATAAGAGGCCGTTAAACTAAGGCCTGTCTTGTTTGCCGGGTGGCGTGGTGGGTGGGTTTCTTGAGTGGCGTGACTTGGGAAAGCCCTATGTCCAGCAACCGACTGTGATGATAATGATAATATAGGAAAATATATTATAGTGTAGGCATTTCTAGGCCCCTCTCCTCCCCTCCCTGCCACTATATTTATTACCGAAAAAAAACATTCGAAAGAAAGAAACGATAATGACTGAACTACAATACCTACTTGCTTTGCTTGCTTTTGCATGCGCGAAGCTGCTCTACTCTCTGTGCCCACTGCCTCCAATAGGTTACAGACGGCCCTGAGTATTTTCGCTTCAAACTCGTATCAAGTACAATAAGGAATTATTTGATTCATCATCATCATCAGCCAGAAGACGTCCACTGCTGAACATAGGCCTCCCCCTTTAACCTTCACACTGAACGACAGCCTGCCTTTTGCATCTACTGGATGCCCGCGACTCTCACAATGTCGTCGGTCCATCTAGTGGGAGGCCTCCCTACGCTGCGTCTTCCGGTTCGTGGTCTCCACTCCAGAACCTTTCTTCCCCATCGGTTCTTGGAGCGATGTAGCCTGCCCATTGCCACTTCAACTTGCAATTTGATTCGGGTTAGGTTAATTACCATCATTAACAAAGTTTTGTAAAGAAGAACATCTATTGTGCGAAGAATATCTATCCACATTTATTATGCGAACTTCTGATCTGTGGAATGCGCTGCCTGAATGGGTGTTCCCCGATGGTTACAATCTGGGTGTCTTCAAATCACGAGTGAATCGGTTTCTTCTAGGCAAGCGTGCTCCAACGTAGACCGCATCAGCGCTTAACATCAGGCGAGAAGGTGGTCTCGAAAAGATTCATTTCTTGTTTAAATATATTAGTAATATTAGTTTCTTCATAAATTTCTGGATTTGATGTTTTAATGCGGTAAGTGCAATTTGTTACACGCACATTTTTATTGACTTATTTAAAAAAAATTATCAATCCCAAAAATCCTGGGATTCATTAATTTTGATTCCGAAAATTTCGGGACTAAAATATGACCGGGATCCCGGGATCCCGGATCTCGGCTATCGAATCCTCTAGCTGTATGTAATGCGCGTTACGTGGTGCGCAGTGAGCACACGTTTTTCGTAGTTGCAAATTTGGATTAACACTACTCTAACTGATCCATATAAAATACTAAAAAACCAGAACTACACCATGCTTTGCGATTTTAACCTTTTTTTGTGTCGATTTCTACTGGGCTGATAGTTAATATATTGTATTTAATAAGGAATTGATTAATTTAAATCTGTTACGTGTGTGAATCTAATAATAAAAATAAAATTTGCCTTAAACTTGAGCTAGTACCGAAAACTGTTCGCCATTTAACTTTATATAATTAGCTTGCTAAAAACATCGATATTTTTATGCATTACAAACTAAATATTATTTTAGAGTGCATGTTTCAGACACAATACACTAGATGGCGTTGTACCACACTAGAACGCGCATTCGTTTTGTTCGTCGCATTCGAAAGAGTGTTCTGGGGCTGTTTATGCTAAATATCCGTTATAAAACCGATTTTGATGAAATTTTGTTTTTGAAAAACGTCTTCTGAGCCTAGCTTCCGAAGCGATTATAACATGGATATCAGTGAGTGCAATACGTGGACGTGTTTGATATTGCACAGGCACACTCTGATATTATTCTTACTAGTTTTACAAACGCACACTTTAATTCAATGTTGAGCGGCACAGGGGGCGTCAAGTATTACATAAGCAAATCACGAGTGAATCGGTTCCTTCTAGGCAAGCGCGCTCCAACGTAGACCGCATCATCGCTTAACATCAGGCGTGATGGTGGTCAAACGCAAGACTATTATTTATTTTAAAAAAATTATGCTATCTAAAAATCCTCATAAATTTCGTTGGATGTAATTCTAAATGGTACCTCATAACAAAATCGTTTATGATAAGCGCTTGAGGGAGGGCTTAACTTTTTTTTTGATAATTAATAGGCTTGCGTTTGACCACCATCACGCCTGATGTTAATTTGTATTTGTTTATTAAATTAGCACGGCTTTACACCAATTACACTAATTACATTTATGAATTACATACATTAATATTAAATAAAGATTTAAAAAAAAAGAATACAATTTATAAATAAAAATTATGACAAAAAGAAAAAACAAAATTGTCAAACTAATAAAAAAATTTATACAATGTCAAACATAATTAAAACAAATGTAAATGTAAAGTCAAGTTTAATTGTCATTCACACGCTAGTCTCACAAAACTTCATGCATTCAGACAGTATCACCTTCCAATCATCGGCAAACACATCACAGTTTGGGTTGGCGTTCAGAAGGGCATTGAGTGCGGCGAGAGTACGCGGTATGGGGGATCTCGAGCGACGATGTGGTCTACGATGGAGCACGCTTGCCTAGAAGAAACCTTATTTTTGATGATATGGTGGGGGGTCGATATCGTGATTACACCAGCAGTTATTATTAACTTATTAATATTATATACGTTAAATTCCTCTATCTTAAGCCTATTTACTAACTGCTGCTCAAGAATCAATAATAAAACAGAATACATACATTAAAAGAAAAATGCATATAGGTACCAATGATTACGTAAGCATGGGGGGAAGAGGTTTGCTTACTTTTGCTGACAAGGGGAAGGGGAATGCACAATACACCCCTAGAATGCACAATACACCCCTAGAATGCACAATACACCCCTAGCGGGACGTCAGTGCAGGACTCATCGCCCCCATTTCGAATAAGAATAAGAAGGGGAAGGGGTCGGGTGGTATATATTATAGCATAGTATTATATTAAATCAGATTTAAAAAAAATCTGCTTACGTAATACTTGTATGGCAACTACACAACTGCAAACGGACGACCAAGGGTGGGTGTAAGAGCTAAAAGGGAAACTGTAGGTCATTATTAACCGACTTCAAAAAATGAGAAAGTTCTCAATTCGATTAATGTTTTTTTTTTGTATGTTTGTTACGCGATTTCTTATGAATCGATGTTAATGATTCTTTTTTGTTTGGTAGGTAATAATTCAGTGGTCCCATTCACAGAAATTGATTCCGCGTTTTTTTTTTTACAAATCATAAAATACATACGCAGATGACTTTTTGGTTTGCGGTTCTCTTCAGCAAAAGTTTTGATGATGACAGTCATTTCATCTCTGTTTTAACTGTAAGTTTTCTATTTTTTAGAAAGTTAAGTTAGTTAGTTAGAAAGTTAGTCAAAGGGCATGATGTCTTTTGCACTACTTTTTATTACTTTAGTAGTAATTTATGTTGTGGCACGGAACCCTGAGTGCGCGAGGACGCCACGCAATTGGCCGTATTTTTTTTTTTTTGCAATATTCTTACCTTGCTGAAGTACCCGACGACGTGGCAGCCCTCGTCGTCGGCGCACGTCATCACGTAGAAGAGGAACGGCTCCACGTCGTAGTAGAGAGTCTTGTGGTCCAGGAAGAACTTGGCGAGCAAGCACAGCTGCTGGCAGTATTGCTTGTGTTTGCGACCGTCCACTTGCCACACGCTCAGGCTGTCTTTTCTGTACACCTGTACAGATTAACATCCTACTTACTAATATTATAAAATCGAAAGTAAGAGCGGTTTCGCACTACGTCCGATCCGAATCCGTGAAAATGCGTTCCGAAGTTTTCGTACAACTATATGTTTATAATAATAATAAAATAATAAAAATGTTTATTTGGAAAAAATTACAATGGTATTATAAGCAATAGGAACGGTGTTACCTACAGTAGTTCGAGAACTGTGTCGCAGGTAACAACGCCCACCTTCGAAACTGTACAAAATTCATAGTTACAATGAAAGATTTCCTTAAACAAGCAATGATTCGATGTATCGATTAAGTATGTGTTAGTGTGTGTGTGTGTGTGTGTGTGTGTGTGTGCGTGTGTGTGTGTGTGTGTGTGTGTGTGCGAGAGTGCGTGCATACATGAGTGTGTGTTGTGTGTGATGTTTTTGACAAATGTTAAAGTATGTAAATGTGATTGGTTAAATGGTTATGTAGAT
Source organism: Agriopis marginaria (assembly GCA_932305915.1). Taxonomy (NCBI): domain Eukaryota; kingdom Metazoa; phylum Arthropoda; class Insecta; order Lepidoptera; family Geometridae; genus Agriopis; species Agriopis marginaria. The sequence continues at coordinate 17,589,895 of OW029920.1, read as the reverse complement.
ACTTTAATCAGATCTTCAGTGTCTTGATATGACAAGGATTTGAGCCATTCCATACATTTTTGTTTACACTTATACAAAGGGAGAGGGTAAATACATAAATCTTTATTAAGTCTGTTATATAGTAAGGAGCTGATAGAATGATAATGACGACTTGCAATACCTGTGCGGCAACGTTTGTAGCTACATACTTTGTCAGATCTACGTTTGTTAACAATTAAGTCCGGGTCGAAATTTAACTCTGAATGTTTTTTCAAAACAGTTTGCAGCACAAAAAGCTGTCTTACAGTAAGGACTTCACACAAGGAGTAGAGATCAGTGGTGGGAAAACGGAGAGGTTTCTTGGCAAGGACTTTAAGGACAGCTCTCTGCGGTCTCTCCAGTCTTATCATATGCGTTTTAGCAGAGCCACCCCATGAGGTAATACAATACGATAAAACTGATTGGGCTAAAGCATAGTACACACACTTTAGGTATCGCAAGTCGACCATAGATCTAAGAGATTTGAATACGTAGATAAGCTTTCGTATGTATATAGAGTAGGAGAGTACTGATACTGACTTCGCCCCCGTATATTACCAGTACTGATACTCACCTGACCCTCATACCGTAGACAGCTTCGAGCATCGATTAAAAGCGACAGGTAGGCTGCGATATGCACCGTACTGCAGTACCCCAAGGTGTCTCACCGCGGTAGTAAAGTGGGTACTGACCTCGTCCCCGGGCGGATGCCTCCAGGCGCACTTCTCCTTGTGCCGCTGCGCTCCGGTGGCGCTCTTGTGGTGGTTGAGACAGAACTCGCATACGAAGAGCCTCGGAGCTCGCGCGGCTGCACCCGGGTAAGGAGACTGGTACCATACTTCCATCATGTACTTGCCCATCACTACGAATCTGAGAACAAAATAAATAAATAAATATTCGGGACATTTTTGCACACACGGTCATCTGACCCCAAACTAAGCAAAGCTTGTGATATGGCTGCCAGAGACTGATATACATACATATATAGGTTGAAATACATACTTAAATAGATATTAACACCCAGATATAGAACAAACACAAATGTTCATCACACAAAATGTTTGTCCTAGGTGGGAATCGAACCCACGCCCCTAAGCTCAGAAGGCAGGTTCACTACCAACTGGACCAACGGGCTATCTGAAAAGTAGTGATTACCAGGACAATTCACAAGAAAAAAAAAACAATAAGTTAAGGATAAAGTATGGACAGATTGCACAGGTGTTTGAATTGTTAAAAATAACAGACACAATGAAAAATACAAGTAAGCGTACTCGCGGCATCTATCAGGGTAAAGATCTATGATTTACTACCGACGCAGAATGAGGGGTGTTATAAGTTAAACGTGTTCATCTGTATATCTGTGTCTGTCTATGGCATCGTAGCTACGGCTGAACCGATTTTGACTCAATTTTTTTTGTCACCTTCACTTGATTGAGATTGTTCTATGATTCATGAAAATCTGTTTAGCCGTATGAAGATTATCATTTCTTTTATTGTTTATTTTTTTTAATTATAGCACGAAAACTTTATTTGTGAGAATGTAAATAAATAAATATTCGAGACTTTTTGCACACACGGTCATCTGACCCCAAACTAAGCAAAGCTTGTGATATGGCTGCCAGAGACTGATATACATTCGTATTATATATTTTTAAATAGATACACCACTACCGAGACACGAGACACGCGATGGACAGACGACCTAAAAGACCGCAGGGAAACGCTGGATGCAGGCCGCTTCCAACCGGCCCTTTTGGAGATCGATGGGGTAGGCCTATGACCAGCAGTGGACGTCCTACGGCTGAAGTAATAATAAACGACGCTTTACATCAGGCGAGTTGGCGGTCCAACGCAAGCCAATTAATAGATTTAAAAAAATATATTATAATGATGACTTAAATAGATATTATAACACTCAGATATAGAACAAACACAAATGTTCATCACATAAATGTTTGTCCTAGGTGGGAATCGAACCCACGTCCCCAAGCGCAGAAGGCAGGTCCAGTGACCGACTGGGCCACCAGGGCAGTCAACTTACCTAGTCTAGGCGCACTATAACTTACCTAGTCTAGGGGCTCTATAACTTACCTAGTCTAGGGGCTCTATAACTTACCTAGTCTAGGGGCTCTATAACTTACCTAGTCTAGGCGCACTATAACTTACCTAGTCTAGGGGCTCTATAACTTACCTAGTCTAGGCGCACTATAACTTACCTAGTCTAGGCGCACTATAACTTACCTAGTCTAGGGGCTCTATAACTTACCTAGTCTAGGGGCTCTATAACTTACCTAATCTAGGGGCTCTATAACTTACCTAATCTAGGGGCTCTATAACTTACCTAATCTAGGGGCTCTATAACTTACCTAGTCTAGGGGCTCTATAACTTACCTAATCTAGGGGCTCTATAACTTACCTAATCTAGGGGCTCTATAACTTACCTAGTCTAGGGGCTCTATAACTTACCTAATCTAGGGGCTCTATAACTTACCTAATCTAGGGGCTCTATAACTTACCTAATCTAGGGGCTCTATAACTTACCTAGTCTAGGGGCTCTATAACTTACCTAATCTAGGGGCTCTATAACTTACCTAATCTAGGGGCTCTATAACTTACCTAATCTAGGGGCTCTATAACTTACCTAGTCTAGGGGCTCTATAACTTACCTAGTCCCTCTATCCGATTGCAAATCACCCAATTCCTCTTCTATCTTGATAGCGGCCAGCGCCTGCGCTTCCCTGAACAGCTTGAGGTCGTAGTCCGGTGCGAAGCCGTCCAGTATGGGCTCTCTTTCTTCGTTCATGTCGTCGTTACCTGAGGCGGCCAGTTTCTCTTTCAACTCCTGACTGCCTTTCCATTTCGAACGCATGTCCTGGGAAGAAACGTGACAGTAAATAATGCTAGCTAATAGAACAGGCCTATCCCAGCTGTTATCTGTTTTTTTTATTTTTTTATAGTAGATAAGCTTGCGCTTGGCCGCCATCTTGCTTGATGTTAAGCGACGATGCGGTCTACGATGGAGCACACTTGCCTAGAAGAAACCGATTCACCCTCTACTTGAAGACACCCAGATTGTAACTAACGGGGAAAACCCATTCAGCGAATTCCACGGACTAGCAGTTCGCACAATAAATGTGGAATCATAGCGCTTCGTACGGGTTCTCGGAATATCAACCATAAAACGATGTCGAATTTTTTGTGCCCGCCCTGGCGGTCCGATAGAAAAAAGGGCAGGAAGGAATTAAATCATGCAGATCTGATGCACACTCTCCGAAATGTATCCGATAAAAAACCGATAGACTAGCAACTTTACGCCGATGCTCGAGACTAAGAAGCTTAGTCTGAACCAGGGATTCATTGCTGATGAGTCGCTTGGCACGTTTCTCAATAGACTCCAACGCCCCAAGCTGATACTTAGCTGATCCATCCCAAAGGTGAGAGCAGTACTCCATGCACGACCGAACTTGTGCTTGGTGCAGTGTTGCGCGTGTTACCTTCACTTTGAGCTGGTAGGCGCGCTGGTCCAGGCTGGGCACGTGCTTGGTACAATGTTGCGCGTGTTACCTTCACTTTGAGCTGGTAGGCGCGCTGGTCCAGGCTGGGCACGTGCTTGGTACAATGTTGCGCGTGTTACCTTCACTTTGAGCTGGTAGGCGCGCTGGTCCAGGCTGGGCACGTGCTTGGTACAATGTTGCGCGTGTTACCTTCACTTTGAGCTGGTAGGCGCGCTGGTCCAGGCTGGGCACGTGCTTGGTACAATGTTGCGCGTGTTACCTTCACTTTGAGCTGGTAGGCGCGCTGGTCCAGGCTGGGCACGTGCTTGGTACAATGTTGCGCGTGTTACCTTCACTTTGAGCTGGTAGGCGCGCTGGTCCAGGCTGGGCACGTGCTTGGTACAATGTTGCGCGTGTTACCTTCACTTTGAGCTGGTAGGCGCGCTGGTCCAGGCTGGGCACGTGCTTGGTACAATGTTGCGCGTGTTACCTTCACTTTGAGCTGGTAGGCGCGCTGGTCCAGGCTGGGCACGTGCTTGATACAGTGTTGCGCGTGTTACCTTCACTTTGAGCTGGTAGGCGCGCTGGTCCAGGCTGGGCACGTGCTTGGTATAGTGTTGCGCGTGTTACCTTCACTTTGAGCTGGTAGGCGCGCTGGTCCAGGCTGGGCACGTGCTTGGTATAGTGTTGCGCGTGTTACCTTCACTTTGAGCTGGTAGGCGCGCTGGTCCAGGCTGGGCACGTGCTTGGTACAGTGTTGCGCGTGTTACCTTCACTTTGAGCTGGTAGGCGCGCTGGTCCAGGCTGGGCACGTGCTTGGTACAGTGTTGCGCGTGTTACCTTCACTTTGAGCTGGTAGGCGCGCTGGTCCAGGCTGGGCACGTGCTTGGTACAGTGTTGCGCGTGTTACCTTCACTTTGAGCTGGTAGGCGCGCTGGTCCAGGCTGGGCACGTGCTTGGTACAGTGTTGCGCGTGATACCTTCACTTTGAGCTGGTAGGCGCGCTGGTCCAGGCTGGGCACGTGCTTGGTATAGTGTTGCGCGTGTTACCTTCACTTTGAGCTGGTAGGCGCGCTGGTCCAGGCTGGGCACGTGCTTGGTACAGTTTTGCGCGTGTTACCTTCACTTTGAGCTGGTAGGCGCGCTGGTCCAGGCTGGGCACGGCGCGCGGCCGCTGCTGCAGCGTGAGGAGCGCCCGGCGCCGCGCCGCGCCCGCCGCACCGCGCTCCTCGCCCGCCGCCACGCACGCGGCCGCCGTCACGTTGTGGTACACGGGGCACGCGTCGTACGTGAAGTGACGCCCGGACTTGCCGCCTACACATACACGTTACACACCATTATTATACACTAGCTGAATACCGCGGTTTCACCCGCGTAGTGATGAAAAATGGTGATGATGATGACGTTGAAAAGTAATATGTCTATGTCACTCTCTGGCTCTTAAACTATACCCATGCAAAAAATCAGGTCGATCCGTTGCTCTGTTGCTGCGTGAAAGAGGAACAAACAAACCAACAAACTTTTCGCATTTATAATATTAGTATGACTAGCGACCCGCCCGCCCGGCTTCGCACGGGTGTAATTTACATGCGAAGCCGGGGCGGGTCGCTATTTATATACATAAAACTTCTTCTTGAATCAGTCTATCTATTAAAAAAACCGCTTCAAAATCCGTTGCGTAGTTTTAAAGACTTAAGCATACATAGGGACGGACAGACAGCTACAGCGACTTTGTTGTATACTATGTAGTGATTACAAAAAACTAAACAACACACTTTAATAGAAAACCAAACCAAAAACTATACAATAATTATCAATAAATTTTGGTTAAGAATAGTGTGATTAACGACAAAATTTATTTTATTGTAATAAGGCACAGACCTATGTATCATCATCATCATCATCATTTCAGCCGTAGGACGTCTACTGCAGCACATAGGCCTCCCCCATCGATCTCCAAAAGGGCCGGTTGAAAGCGGCCTGCATCCAGCGTTTCCCTGCGGTCTCTTTTAGATCGTCTGTCCATCTTGAGGGTGGACGTCCTACGCTACGCTTACCGGCATTGCTTACAATGATAATAGTTTACAAAAAACTAAACAAAACACTTTAATAGAAAACCAAACTAAAAAGTATTCAATAATTATTAATACATTTTGATGAAGAATAGTTATAATATACTAGGAGTCCGCCCCGGCTTCGCACAAGTATTATTGGAGTTTTAGTAAGGATCTCTAATTTAAAAATAATTTAAAATATATAATATAGCCTATAATGTCACCCGGGGATAGTGTAGCTTCCCAAAAATGGAAGAATTTTTCAAATCGGTTCAGTAGTTTCGTAGCCTATTCAAATTCAAACAAACAATCAAATCTTTCCTGTTTATAATATTAGTAAAGATAAATAATTAAGTAATTTTAAGTAGGTATACCAATATATAATGTAGAGACGGAAGAGCGGGGCCTCTGGCACAGACATTTTTGGTCTAAAAGGGGACTCCTGCCTACATTTCATTATTTTGTAAATCATCATGGCATCATGAGTCATCGCTTTCCCAATTCTTGACAAGAAGATCAACAACCTAATGAAGTTGCAACGACAGGACCTTCGCCTTATAGTAGGCCTTATAACCGGTCATTGCAACTTGAATAGTCACTTGTATAAGCTAGGAGCCACGGAAAGTCCACTGTGTCGTGGCTGCATGAAAGAGAACGAAACTGTAGAGCATGTGCTGTGGCATTGTGAAGCCACAGAAGAAACTAGAATCGCTACCGGGTTGTATGAAGCACCATTGTCTTCTTCATCCACATCACCACAACAGCTGGACTGCTTTTCATCATCATTATTTTCACTACCATCTACGCCACTGGAGCAACTGTGCCAGCGCCCCAGAGCCTCACTCCGATATATCAAGGAGTTGTGTTGGCTCGGGTAGGTGCTGGTAGGGGGAAATGCACAATACACCCCAAGCGGGACGTCATTGCAGGACTTATCGCCCCCATCTCGAATAAGAATAAGACTCATCGCGATAACGCGAATATTCAGGTTATCGCGATGTATGTAGCCAAATATTCGCGAGTACTTCTAAATAAGAAAAAAGTCGGCGTAAAAAAGGCGTCCATTTGTTTTTTGCGTTTGCGCGTCGCGATAAACTTTACAACGCGCATGGTCGCGAAGATTCGCCGTAAACCGAAGACGAAGTTTACCGCCCAAATGTTATCGCGATGTTTGCGGCCCGCATAAGAGAAACGAATATAACATAGGCCGGTATTATACTGTGTGAAAACTGCTTACTCCTTACCTAAATGGCCGCTAGAGTCGCAGCCTATCACGGGGCACTCCCTCTCTCCGGACGGCTTGATATCTATCGGGGATATAGGCGGTGTGATGGGTGACCGGCCCATCGCCCCGCGCCCTTTGAATATCATCTTCTTGAAGTCTTTACTGGAAATGGTCAGAAACACGGATTAGTAAATGTACAAATAAATGTTCTATTGTAGAGACAGGATTACAATGTTTTTGAACATAATGTATTTTTTTTTCTTTTTCAATTTAATGAAATTTTATATGAATAGTTTTTAGAGTCGTATTTTTTTTTTATCAAAACAATTACAAGCAGATAAGCGTTATACCTAGTTTTACCTGTAGCACTTACAGCACTTACCGATGGGAGCTCAGTCGTCTATTCATTTACATTTTGAGCACATTTGCAATTGTGTGTCGCCAATATTCAAGTGTGCGTTTGTAGAACTAGTAAGAATATGTCAGTATGTGTAATACGTGTATGACAGAATCGACGCCAATGACTTCAGGTAATACGGAAAAATAATAAATACATTATCTTAGGCTTGAAAAGAACCTAATTGCTATACCGGGTGTAAGAGACAAGTTCAAGCGCTCAACCACAGCCTCTCTGGACTGGATCTGTCCCACTCGCCCGAGTGCTGGATGTGTAGCTCTCTACAATCAAGCTGTCTGCGTATTCATGCGTGGACTTCAGCAGATCATTGATGTGGGAGCATGAAGAACGCCGCAGAGAGCACCAACCCCTGGGCTCAGAGCAAATAAAAATACAGAGGGACTACCGCGAACACGAAAAGTGAAGCCACTTTTTGAAACATGTGTGCGTAGTCGAAGTTCGTGTCGTGTAATTCATCAAAATAAGTGATAATACTTAAGTGTAAAAATATTCCATCCTTCTTCTTATTTACTTTTGTGTTGTTTTTACAGTTCTTAACAATGCAAGAAGTCATTGTTTCTTTTTAAAACGGATGTTTTCACTACGACGTTCTGACAAGAAATTCACGTAGTTTTGAATGCGTATGTGTGCATGAGTCGTGTATTTATTGGGAATTCACGTAGTTTTGGAAGCGATTTTGGCGTCACTTTGGCAGTGCGCCGTAGCGACTCTGTAGTTTTATTTGCTCTGAGCCCCTGGGGAACACCGGCGTTGCTACCCATTTGATTCTACAAGCAACCACCACTCACATCGATGAATCCCTCAGGAAGTCCAATATCCAAACATACAAGCCAGCGAGCAGGCAATAGTAAGGTAGTTTGCTAATAAGGCTGTCTTGCATGACTTTAGAAATGTCCACAGAAATAGCAAGTGCCTCTCCATGTTTTCGATAGCTTTGCTTCAAATGTGTGTGGCAGACAAGATTCCCCGAGAACTGATTTGGACGAAATCCGGTTCCATCATAGAGAAAGTATTTTTTTTTCAGGACCGTCAGGAGCCTTTGTTTACATGTTCTATCGTGTCGCAAGCGTGCTATTAAATAATAAGAAGAAATTATTTTTATTTAATATCACGTTTGCGTTTGACCGCCGTCTACCTGATGTTAAGTGATGATGCGGTCTACACTTTCACAGTGTTGTCACAGTGCCAAGCGAGACACAGCCGCGCGCGCGCGTTCACCTTGAAAAAGACTGCCTAATGCGGTTGAAACTATAGTCGGAGTGACCAGCTCAATCTTACGTGAGTAATTCCCGTGTAATATAAATAAAACTATCAGATTTATTTCTTTATATGTGCTGTGAGACCTTGCTCCTTGACAAATTTAATGATTTTACTCAACGGGAAGTACCCTATAGGTTTTGATTCCCTTGTGAAAACGCAAAATATGCGAAAATATGCGCCATAACCGGTAGCCGGCCTTTTGGTAGCGCTGACTTACAAATTAAATTTTTTCACAGGTGAAAGAAACCTAGATATCAGTATTTGATATAAATTTCAACGTGATATCTTCACGCGTTCCTGAGAAAAAGGGTCTTGACAGACAGACAGACGGTTCACACTCTCCTCTCTGCTTTTATAGGCTGTGGCCATGACCGAATTGGGCCTGTAGATGACAGGGCAAGTTATTTTGCCTTGCAACTACCACTGTATTGCGATATAATAATACATAGACATACATCTACCTTTTACTATCAATGTGGTTAGCATTTGGCTTCTCGTCGACTTCAGAGTCAGTGTCGGTCTGTGCCGTCCTTGTTGCCGTTGCCATCCTGGAGACGCGGGCGGACAGAGAGCGGGTTAGTTTACGCGTCATCGTACCGTGGGAGTCACCGGAGTCTCCACTTTTACCTGTCGCTTCCTGCAATTGAAATAACCATCTTTGTAAAATAAATGAACTTATTTGCTTTTCTTAATACTTGTGAATAAAACTAGATGACAAGAAAGACAAAATGTGAATGTATTGGTATCAAAATGATTTTGCAAGAAAATATGCAGCATAGCATATGGATGTTCAGTTCAGTTCAGATAGCCCGTTAGTCTAGTTGGTAGTGAACCTGCCTTCTGAGCTTGGGGGCGTGGGTTCGATTCCCACCTGGGACAAACATTTGTGTTTGTTCTATATTTGGTTGTTAATATCTATTTAAGTATGTAACTATACTTTTAAACTTAAATATCTATTTAAGTTTAAAACTATATATGTATGTATATCAGTCTCTGGCAGCCATATCACAAGCTTTGCTTAGTTTGGGGACAGATGACCGTGTGTGCAAAAATGTCCCGAATATTTATTTATTGTTTTATGTCTATCGGGATTTATAGTGCATTATTTTATTTAAGTAAAAATACATATCTTTCACTTGATGTTTCGACCATATTAAAGTTGTTACCCAGTGTTGTTAGTCCCGATAGACATTTAAAACAAGTATTCAATGGGTGTTCGAATCGCAAAGTTTTTAAGTTATTTTTAGCAAAGGGATGTATTCAGGTTTAAGTTTTCTGAACTATATCTTGTGCTTGTCTATATGTTTTGGCAACTTACTTTGCTTGAATTTGATGGTGGTTTAGTTTTCCCTGTTTTCACTGGTTCCTTCTTGACATTGGCTTCGCTATCGCTGTCAGTATCTGAAACAGACTCCACTGAAGACTGACTCGAGGTGCATGACGAGGCACTTTTGTCTTCAATAGGCCTCTTTGGCGGAGGTCCATTAGGCCTGTTGCCGTTCTTTCGTTTAGCGCTGTCTTTCGAACTAGATGTTTTAGAGTTTGATATGCTCGATTTTGAACTTGATGCTTTTGAGTGAACTGTTGATGCTTTGGATGCACTAGTAGACGCTTTTGAATTAGCAGTGGAAGCCTTAGAGGCTATAGTAGACCCTTTAGAGTACTTTGAATCTTTAGAATGATTGGAACGGACTGAATCTTTCGACTCTTTAGACACCTTCGAGTCTTTAGAATTAGAGTCTTTTGAATTAGAGTCTTCATTGTCTAATTGTATTGGAGTACCCAACTCTTTTTCTTCACTAGATTTATGAGAACTTCGTTTACTTTTCGGGGAATCTTTTGTACTTTTAGATGATTTGCTCTCTGAGTCAGATTCAGAGCTATTGTCAGGAGAGAATATGCTTTTCTTTTTATGTGATCCAGAGTCTGATTTGTTAGATTTAGGTGCTGTTTTAGAGTTTGATTTGGGAGTCTTGGACCCTGCCGGCACTCTAGGCGCAGTTTTGCCTTTCGAGAGTACTGCACCGGGTGTTTTTGGTTTAGCGGAGACCCTTCTCCGAGGTGGCAATGGACTGGCAGCTTTTGGTGCGTCATCTTCACTCGATGATGATATTTTAACTTTTGACGGTCTTCTCTGTTTAGGTTCATCTTTCTTTTTGGGTTCTTCTGGTTTCGTTGGTGATTTTGGAGGTTGTGCAACGGCGGCCGGGGTGTCTGAGGTGGAAGATTCGGAATCAGAACTGCTGGACCCGGACCCTGAAGTAGATGAAGAACTCCCACTGCTGCTGGAGTCTGATGTGGACCCTGAACTACTGTCTGTGCTGCTATTGCTGATCTGGAATATTTTATTGGAAACACTTAGTATTTATGTATGTGGGTCAATTGAAGAAGATTTGACACAAATTTTTGTACATTTTATACTCTTATCTTTGCAAATTACCTTTTAACAACTGTTTTAATGTTAACCTGTCTGGGAAACCAGGTAAGTGTGAATTTATGAGAACAAATAAGCAACCAATGTATAAAGTAGGCCCCAGTAATTGTAGTAAAGCTAAAAAGACCTCGCCCACATAAGGGATTTCTGAGATAATGATGCTTACAGTTGAGATATGCATTCTCCAGTGATTTTGTGCTGATACCTTCAAGAAGTTTTGTTGTATTACAGGTATGTTAGTAACAATGTTTTGAGTATTATGTTTATACTAGCGACCCACCCGCCAGATACATTTTCAAGGAAGGTTTGTATATATAACTAGCGACCTGCCCGCCCGGCTTCACACGGGTGTAATTTACGTGCGAAGCCGGGGCGGGTCGCTAGTTATATATATAAACCTTCCGTGAAAATGTATCTAACTGATGGCGAAAACCGCATCAAAATCCATTGCGTGGTTTAGGAGGAGTTAACGGCCATACAGACATACAGACAGACAGACAGACGCGGAATGCAACTTTAATTTATACTATGTAGAGACTAGCGACCCGCCCCCGCTTCGCACGTAAATTACACCCGTGCGAAGCCGGGGCGGGTCGCTAGTTATATATATAAACCTTCCTTGAAAATGTATCTAACTGATGGTGAAAATGCATCAAAATCCATTGCATGGTTTAGGAGGAGTTTAGAGGAGGCCATACAGACAGACGCGGATAGCGATTTCAATTTATACTATGTAGAGATAGAGATAGTCTGTATTGTTGTTATTGTATTCGTCACAAACTCACAAACCGGAAGGCATTTCCCTTCAAACCTTGCGAACCGACTGTCCAAGGAGGGTATTCTTTTTGGGTTGTATGTAAGCATGTATGTTTCTGCGTTCCTGTACTACCTACTGTACCTAAATGGCTTGACCGATTTTGATGTGTGAGGTGTCGTTGGATTTCTTTACGAAACAGAAAGTTATTTCATGAACTGGAATGCCGTTTTGGTCCATTTCGAGCACTTCAAATGAGTTTGAAACCGGTCAGAAGCTCATCTCAACTGATAAAAGTAATGAGAGTGTGAGCCGTTTTGTAATAGTTTGTAAACATGTTTTGATAGCAATCAATTTAAATAACTGGCTAAAAGCGTGTCAAGACTCGAGACACGCTTATGGCAGGGTCCCATTTTTCGATGCCAAAGTCAAATTGTTGTGGTCTTAATCATCATAGTATAGAAATAGGTGGTCACTATGGTGGTCAATTAATCAAATGTGACCCATCCATTCATAATTATGGGTTGGTACCAAGTATCCAAACATTACCTTTTCCTTGTTTTTTAGGGTTAAGTGCCCAAAGGGTAAAAACGGGACCTTATTCCTAAGCCTACATTGTCAGTCTGTCTATCCTACTTTTAAACGGCTGTATCTATTGGACCGTATTGTTATACCTATTTTAGTATTAGCTCTAATGTAAAAAGGGTAATACGTACAAGCGTCAAACTAGGTATGATTGACACATTTTAAAGTATAACTACAATAAATAATAAATAATAACCAAGTGCGAGTTGGTGACAAAATTCATTACGTAGTTATAACTGGTAATTCTTTACTTAGATAACCTCCTTATCATTTCACCTCAGTTTAATTTTCATTTAACGTTTTACTAATTTTGAAATCAGTTTTTTTAAATTGATAATTATTGTATTTTGTGGTGGTACGGAATCTTCAGTGCGCGAGCCCGACTCGCACTTGGCCGGTTTATCATCATTATCACTCTATTCTTCCACACATTCCGACTGCTGGGACACATCTTTTCTCCGAGAGAAAGTATAAGCATAATATACCAGGCTGGCTTAGTACATGTTGGTGAATGTCATTTGTCTTTGACCTTTTTTTGAGGTTCTTAGCCATATCGGGTTCGGTATTCACAATATTTTCCTTTTTATTTATTACTAAAGTATTTGTTGCTGCATGAAAGTCCCTACTCAGCCACTTCGGTCTCATTTTTGTTGAACATGTTGTAAACTACACCCAAATAACGTTTGCTGACAAACAACTTATAGAACTATGTACGAACAATATTTTGCAGCCAGTTTAGGCTCACTGGTCATCTCATAGTAACAGTAAAAAGGCTCTCAAACAATCAAGTATAAAAGCTATCACCAAATGATTGTAAATAAAGGTAGCTATAGCTGTTGCTCCTACCTTTCTGGTTTTAACTAGCCACAATACTAAAACAAGATACAACCGAAATAGCTACTTTATAAAAGCGTAGAGTTTATACAAAATAATCAGTGCATTGGTAGATTTTATTTCAAAATATATAAAATTTACTTACATCGAGGTGCGTCATTTTGAAAACGTTTTGTCTAGGTCTCCAGAGGCAAGAACAAATACTGTTTTTTTATATACAGACAATAGCGAGTCAGTTCTTTGGTTTTTTACTACAATATGTCGTAATTTTGTCCGTTTTTAATAAAACAACTTAAAAATCATCTTTCTACTCTCCATACTCCATCCAACTTTGTCGTATTCGTCCACAGATCAGTGTTGCCGCTAACTACATTTGGGGTTACCGTATACAAGTGTGAAAATTACCGTATTTGCCAAATAGTTTTTCTGGGCATTTGACGATGACGGGGGTAGTAATGTCTCTTCCCATGTTGGTTGGACACCCAGTAGATATACTATAGACATCAGTGCCACTGACAGCTATGGACAGTTGCGTTCCAAATGAAACCTGTTCCATTTATTTTCAACAAAACCTTCGAAAAACCTTTTTTTATTTGATGTGACGAAATTACCGTAAACCAACGCACACGGATAGATATCTCAGAGCCGATTCACACCATCACCCAGCACATTTAGCATCAGTATCACGGACACGTCTTAATAACAGAGCGTTAAAACTCTGCAATTAGGAATACATGGATATGGTATCAACTCTATATACTCGATAGGTATGGGAATGCATTATAATTTATGTTAAATGATGATGCGGTCTAAGGTGGAGCACGCTAAGCTTGCCTAGAAGAAACAGATTCACTCGTGATTTGAAGACACCTAGATTTTACCTATCGGGGAGCACCCATTCAAGTATCGTATTCCACAGACAAGCAGCTGTTCGCATAATAAAAGAGGAATGAAAACGCTTCGTTCGGGTTTTCGGAATACTAACCACATTACTAACATTATATATAATTTAAAAAATAGACTATAAAATAAATAGAGTTCACATTAAAAAAAATATTCTCAGGTCTGGATTCCATAAATTCAAACTTGCGTAACGCGGCGCGTTAAGTTAACTTTTAAAAGTTGGCCTTTATTCCCTAGGAAATAGAGGTCAAGCCGTGTTAGGTGTGTTAAAGTTACGGAATCAGGGCCCAGGCTGTCTATGGTTTTGACGCATAATATTTTTGGGCAAGATTATAAATCATTATTTCCGGGGCTGAAAAAGCAAAAAAAATTGCTAAATCTAGGTACTAAAGGGCTCAGTTGGCAACCCTGATTTCATTGACATTGTCAGTTATGTAGTTGTGACAATCGACATTGATAGTTTTTTTTTTCGCGTACTGGGCAAGCTAAAACTGTTAAGGCCATACCGTCTCATTTTACGTGTTGTGCCTACAGATAATTATTAGGTAAGTGCCTCTAAAATCTATACCACTCTAAAAATCTTAAGGGTGGTGTAGATTTAAGACTCCTTGAGCACATTTTACAGAAATAATAATGTAGTTAAATTATATTTTGGAGGCAGTTTCATGTTGATGGCGAGGCGCACCTTATTGTTTAACCATAATAGGTATCTTTAGTTTATACATTACATCCCAAAATTTATATTCCATGAGAAAGCCATTTGTCACCGACTCGCTTTTGACCACTATTTATTATTTGCTGTTATATTTTAGAATGTGTACTATACTAATGTGGCTATAATCATGCCAAGTTTGACGCTTGTACCTTACGTAGGTTAATAATTATAACCGTATTATACCTACGTAATACAAAAATACGTTAAAAAAACGTTTGATGTATGGGGACCCCAAAAAAGGGCCCCCTTAATTTTTTTACTTGTAGTCTTTTTATGGTTCCGTACCATTCAAAAGGAAAAATCGGAACCCTTATAGGATCACTTTGTTGTCCGTCTGTCTGTCCGTCTGTCTGTTCGTTTGTCAAGGCCCTTTTTCTCAGGAACGCGTAAAAATATCAAGTTGAAATTATATATCAAGTACTCAAATCTACGGTTTCTTTCAGCTGTGAAAAAATCAAACTTTTAAGTTTACGCGATCAAAAGATATTACCGTTTGTCGTATATTTTCGCATATAGGTAAGTATATTTTGCGGTTTCACAAGGGAATCAAAACCTATAGGGTACTTCCCGTTGACCTAGAATCATGAAATTTGGCAAGAAGCAAGGTCTTATAGCGCATATAAAGGAATAAATCCGAAAGTCATAAATTTTAAGTTAGATCATTTAAAAATAATTATTTTGCTATTACAAACTTACATTTTGTAGTTGGAATGTATGGAAGAACGTTATTGTCCACTTCAAAGTTAAGTTTGTCTTTCAACTTTTTTACTGTTTATTTATATTACACGGGAATTACTCACGTTAGATTACGGTGGTGATTTTCGGTGGTCAGTCGGTGGTTCGTTTGTTACGTTTTTTACTGTTGTTTTTTCGTTTGGACAATTGCTCTGATGAGGGTCCCATCCAATGGAACCCTCAGAGAACGAGTCTTACTTGTACTTGTCCGGTTTTTTTTAATTATTTCTTAGTTATTCCACCGTAACATTATAGTGCCAGACGTATGGATTTGGTTTGCTTAGGAAAGAGAAAATTTTATCTCTCTCTCCCGTCGGTTGGACCCAAGTGCGTCTCGTCTGTTAGCACTTTTAGGTATCTATATTATAGTATAGTATGAAATCATTAAATATTACTCATTCTGTGAAAATTTCAACTATCTATTATCTATTAGGCTATCTATTAGGTACAGTTCGAAAGAACGGACGGACAGACAGACATCGTAGGTAGTACCTAATAGGGTCCCGTTTTACCTTTTGGGTACGGACTATTTGTGCAAAACCTGCAAAAGACGTCCGTATAGGAATAAGCCGCCAGATTGCTCTGCATTTAAATATAAAAACAGCTAAGTGCGAGTCGGGCTCGCGCTCTGAGGGTTCCCCGTTCCACCACGGACGCACGGACGGACAGCCCTTGAAGGTTGAATTATAAATAACAGAACAACAGAGAGATGTAAAAATATCTCAGGTGGACAATTCTATTCAATACTTTATTAATTTATTTATTTAGTAAATATTTTTACAGTTTTATTTCCTTAATCTACGAATAAATTTACAAATATTTACAATAAGTAAAAATAAAAACGGCATAATTTTTTTAACAAAAATAAAAATTATTATTTTATGATTATTTACCGTGGTAAGGTTGTGGAATGAGCTTCACGGTAAATATCCCGTATATGACCATATATAACTTTAGTGAACAACCGTGATAGTAGATATATAACAGTGTTTTAATAAATATAATATATATAAACAATTTAAAAATAGTACCTAAGTTCCTACATCATGGAACTTTTTATAAATAACGACCATTTATCAGCGTATCTATACGTCGACATGACAATAGGGTATTTGACTGAATTTACCAAACCATCTTATCCAACTTCCTACTTATTTAATACTAGCGATGCCCGCCCGGCTTCGCACGGGTGTATTTACGTGCGAAGCCGGGTCGGGTAGTTATATTATACATAAACCTTTCTTGAAAATTTATCTAACTGATGGTGAAAACCGCATCAAAATCCGTTGCGTGGTTTAGGAGGAGTTAGCGGCCATACAGACATACAGACAGACGCGGAAAGCGACTTCAATTAATACTATGTAGAGATTATAAACGCGAAAGTTTGTATGCATGGACAACTACCGAATGGATTTTAATAAAAGTTTACAATAATGTAGCTTATAGGTACATTAGAATAACACAAAGGGTATAACGGGTTGTAGTAGCGAGGCCGAAGGCCGAGCTCTACGCGTACGAAGTAGCGGGTTTCAGCTAGTATTGAAATAAAGCAATCTCCTCATAATTTTCAGTATTTGTGTTTTAATGGCAGATTATACGCCCTTTTTGGCATTTATGGGGCCACGTGACATTAGTGACATCACACATAAGCAAACGAGTGCTTCTCGCTATTTGTTGCCTCTATTTACTTTTGTGTGACGTCGTAACGACATTCGACCTACTTACATAGTGCAGTCAAGTCACGTGATCAATGAAAATTATATTTTTATTTTGTACTAGCGACCCGCCCGCCCGGCTTCGCACGGGTGTAATTTACGTGCAAAGCCGGGGCGGGTCGCTAGTTATATATATAAACCTTCCTTGAAAATGTATCTAACTGATGGCGAAAACCGCATCAAAATCCGTTGCGTGGTTTAGGAGGAGTTAGCGGCCATACAGACAGACAGACAGACGCGGAAAGCGACTTCAATTTATACTATGTAGAGAATAGAGATAGAGAAGAGATAGAGATAGAGATATATCTGAAAATCGGTTCTGTATTTTTTTGTATTTTATAAATTTAAAATAAAAAAACTTCTAGGATTACAGCAGCATGAATTATATTTTTAATACAGTCAAATATTATTGTGGTTGTAAGGATAAATGCGTATTCAGGTGACGTAGGTATTACGTATCAGTTGATTTAATAAAAGATAGCCTCTATATTTTATTTGCGGCCGTGAGATTACACTCAAAATATTATGATAATGCGATATTTCTTCATACCTATTTTGCAAACAATGGGTGTCATAATATAATAAATAATTGTATTACTATATTAAGATAGCTGGGAGCCCGGTAACAACATGTATAGTTATAGTTTCCTAGTTGAAAAAAATCTACATTTAGAAGCTGGCTTGCCATCGAGATTACGATAACATGAATCTAACAAACAAATTATTTAAAATAAAATAAAAACAATTAAGTACGTAGGTATACAATAATCAGCATGAACACAAACAACTCTATAAAAAACAATGTATAAAAACAGCCAGTATTTAAGCCGTGGTCAAGGAAGTTGCATGGATGTAATGCGTTCTGTCAAAATATTCCCATACAAAACTAAACCTTAACGTCTAAATGTAAGGTTCATAATAATGTGGCTAGGAACATGGAGGTAAAACGAGCTCACTGAGATAGCTACCACGGAGTAGGGTATATATAAAATCCTTGGCCGTGGTAGCCCATTTGGGAGATCGCTAGATTTGAAAGCGTGAGGTCGCGGGTTCAAACCCCGGGCCCGTACCAATGAGCTCTTTGGAGTTTATGTACGGATTTTCATACCACTGGCTTTTCGCTGAAGGAAAACATCGTGAGGAAACCAGCATACGTACGGATAAGAAATTCAATGGCGTATGTGAATCCACCAACCCGCACTGGGCCAGCGTGGTTGATATGGCCCAATCACCCTTTCGAGGGTAGGCTAAAAGTCCAGCAGTGGACTGTTAAAAGGCTGATTATGATGAGCCAGTATTTAAAAAAAATTATACCACGTTTTTAAAGTTAGGTAGTAAAAAGCTCATCAGCAACATCCCTTGTACAGGCTTTAAGCTACAACTGCTACAAGCCTTGAATTGCGGAGTAAAGTTGCTAATCTTGGACTTTTATCTGATGTCGGAGAGTGTGCTTTGGATTTGTATGGCGTCATTCCCTCCTGCCCAGTTTTCTATAGGATGGCCGGGCGACCAGGAAAAGGTGTCGCACCTTTTCTTCGAGAAACGCATACACTAGAGTATTTTTTTAAATTATTATTATTTTTTATTCTCCACGGACTCCTGGGTCCGTACCCTTTGTCAACTTTTACAATATATTTTTTAACTATATTTGATATTACATAAAACTAATGACTATACTTACAATATAGGTACTTACTAGAGTTTTAAAAGACAGAAGTGTGAAGTCAATGACTGTTTTAAAATTTACTTACATCGATGTGTGAAGTAACCAAAACCTTCAACTGCACGAGGTAGGTAAAATCATCGCATAAAAACAATCAACAGTTTTTAATTGTTTCATACCTATTTTATGCCTATAAAAATAAAAGGCCAGTGGTTACGTTGTTCCTGTCAGAAATATCCATTGTCAATTTTAACCATATCGGCTGCCTTCTCCGCGATCATGATGGTTGGCGCATTGGTGTTCCCGCTTGTGATAGTAGGCATGATGCTGGCGTCCACTACGCGCAGACCTGATACCCCTCTTACTCGGAGCCGCTCATCTAACACCCCCTCAGGCCCCATCGCACACGAACCCGTAGGGTGGAATATAGTCGCTGCTGTGTTCAAGACAAAACACTTCCAGTACTCGTGACTACCAAACTCCAAGTCCTTACACTGAGGAACTTTTAAGTCGACGACTTTGGAGTCAATATTCCTATAGAAAGAAGTATTCTGCACTGTGAGAAAATCTTCAATGGATAACGCAAAGGTTTCTATGTCAGATTCGTCTGAGAAGTACCCTAGATTGATGAGAGGAAATACTTCAGGGTCATTACTTTTCAATGTTATCGAACCTGCAGAATTAGGATGTAAAAGACAAATCAAATTCAGTATAACATCACTATCGTGACTATTTCTGGCAATCGTTTCGCAGATGTCGTCTTCCAGAGAAAATGTGTGTGAGCATATAATTGCTGGAAAAAGAGACCTCGCGGACATAACAAAAACATACGATTGGTAATCGGGATAGACCTGCCTTTCATCGAGAGCCAAATGACCCATAAAAAGAGGACTTGGGTATATAAAGCTACTAGCCACATCAACAGAGTTATATTTTAGCTGTAATGATGGATTTGTTGGATCTGGATTACATTTTTCAGCTGAGATTGATTCTTTTTTTCTAGTCATTAGTATATTTATGACGGGGTGGTCGTGTAAGTTTTGTCCGACTTTAGGAGAGTTCACAAATACTGGGATGTCCATGTCTTCTAAGTGTTCTTGGGGTCCTATTCCTGACAGCATCAGTAATTGAGGACTTCTGATAGCACCTGCTGAGAGAATGACTTCTTTAAATGCTCTAAGAAAAGCGAAGTTTCCATCAAGTAGCTTAATCTCTACTCCAATAGCCCGATTGTCCTCATCCAAGATCACTTTCCTTGCTAATGTATTCTTCAATATGTATAAATTACGACGATACTTAATCGGCCTGATGTACGCAACTGCTGTGCTCTGGCGCACCCCTTTATAGATCGTATACTGAGCTGGAGAATACCCAAGTTGCTCGTAACCATTAGAGTCTGTATGTATTTTGCGACCGTTTTCTCTGAAGGCTTCAAAATATGGAAAGGTCTCTTCAAAGAGGGGGCGAGTCACACGGAGGTATCCCTCAGTGCCGTGTAAAACTCCACTACTTTCCGCTAGTAAGCTAGCATCCATGAGACGTTCGCTCTTTTGAAAATAGTAGATAACTTTTTCCCAATCCCAACCATCGTTGCCCATCTCAGCCCAGGTGTTATAGTCGGCCCTATTTCCTCTGACATAGAACATAAAGTTGGCAGCACTGTTTCCACCGAGCATTCTGCCGCTGCTTAGATGTGCCCTGTGATCTTTGAGAGCTTGCGAGCTGAAGTGATCATCCTCTGAAGTGTAATTCCAGTCAAATTTAGAATCAGCTACAAGCGTCAAATAATTAGATACCTGCAAGCAATAGAAAATGTTTTTAGTTTATATTTGTTTAGCCTTGGGTGCCTCTCTAAATGTGTGCCAGCTAGCTTTTACGGGATAACTTACGTCTGAAAGAATAGGTGGATTATCTCCAGCTTCTATGAGCAGTACAGACCAGTCGGACATCTCAGTGAGTCTGTTAGCAAGTACGCAGCCGGCCGACCCTGCTCCTACCACGATGAAATCGAAACTCTGACCATCTGGAAATAAAACAAGGCAATACTTTTGAATTATTTTCGATGGTCAATGTTTTAATGTTTTTAAAGATCAATGTTTTGGTTTGCTGTGCAAAGGTAAAGAAGACAATGACATGTCTGAGGGTATTGTTAGTACCTACGTCTACCTACCTACAATATTTCGCGAAGGATATAGGTAGGTAACCTGATAAAAAAGTGATTTATCAAACCTTACTTACCTTTACGTTACTTTAAAACTAAACTTTAATACTAAATATTACAAGGACGTTGGACATGTTCACAGCGGGCCAATAATTATGCATTTTCAGTTTTATTTTTTACTAGCGACCCGCCCGCCCAGCTTCGCACGAGTGTAATTTACGTGCGAAGCCGGGGCAAGTCGCTAGTTATATATATAAACCTTCCTTGAAAATGTAGCTAACTAATGGTGAAAACCGCATCAAAATCCGTTGCGTGGTTTAGGAGGAGTTAGCGGCCATACAGACATACAGACAGACAGACAGACGCGGAAAGCGACTTCAATTTATATTATGTAGAGATAGAGAAGAGATAGAGAAGAGAAGAGAAGAGATAATAGATAGGCTTGCGCTTGGCAGCACTCTCGCCCGATGTGCGGTCCACGATGGAGCACGCTGCTTAGAAGAAACCAGCTTTTTGAGTCCTATTAGTCAGACTTATTTTTTTCCCCTATATTTATTTTTATTTTGATATGGCCCTTCGATTTTGTTTTTCAACCTTTGATATTTACTTTAAGACGCGGTACAATCGCAAAACTTACCAAAAGAAGTGTTTTTAAACGCTTTGTGTGACGTGACAAAATTAGCTGATCAGATAAAAAAAATACTACAAGTAGAAAAAACCCCTTGGTAATAATCTTAACCGAATAAATTTTTTAAAAATTGTCTAGGCTCTTAAAAAAACATATTACAAATTGCACAATAAAAATAGCTTCTGAATTAAAGAACTCTGAATTTTCAGCGACAACAACATATTTTTTTGTACGAATTGTATAGCCAGACTAGTCTTTTAAAACTTTAACCAGTTAATTGTTGAAATTCATTTATATAGTTTGATAAATTAAATAAAAACCCTCAAAATAATATAAACACAAGCACAAAGTCATCATCATCATCAAATATGATGATATACGATTTACGACTTTAAACAAAGCCGTTTTAGATAGCAAATAGATCATGGCGTGAGCGGGTGAAAAACGAATTTGAAATCGTGATCAGACCGCGCCTTAACTTTATTGATACTGTTTTGATATTTATTTATTGAAGTTATACTTCTTATGCGACTTGCAACAAGGTTGCGTTAAACGTTTAACGCTACCATGGAGGGGGAATTTTTCTCTCTCGTATGGTTGCGACATGCGTATCCTTTTTTCGCACTGCGATTAGCAGATCCGGTAGTGTAATGGTGTCGCTAATGTATTGAGAAGCCTAAGGAGCTAGGATCGAATCTCGAGAAAAGCATGTTTTTAAATTGTTGATATTTTTGCCCTAGTTATAATTTTAGGGTTCCTTGTTGAAATATAACTTCTTCCGCGCGGAGGGACTCCACGCACTATTTTTTTACTTTAATAATCATTGATCTGGACTTCTTTTATAATAAGTATATTATGTGAAAACTTGCTTGTCTGTTTATATCGTTTGATTTGCTATGTTTTACTTTGTTCAAGGTGTTTGTATTCCATAAATAAATTAATTTAAACTAGGTAGCAGCGGAAAAAAACAACCATATTTCTCATGCAGGTAAAATTTTAGGTCGCACGATTGCCTAAAATTTTTTGTTATATACTTTTAAAATTTATTAACTAATCACAATACAAGCTAACACTACAAAAACAGTCAAACTGCACATAGACCGTTGAAGGTCTATGGGCAGTCCCAATGCTCAAACCCACATCAGTTGGCAGCATACCTACATAACCAGCATGCTGGCGGCATTACCACGCTGAATGGTAATGCGATGCTTATGCCAGAAACACTTAATTAAAACCGATATCTAAGCTTTAAGGTTTTGTTAATAACTTAAAAAACCTGAAATGCGAATAAAAAATCTGATGTTTCATACATTTTGTCGAGTGTCAACTCAGAGCAAATAAAAATACAGAGGGACTACCGCGAACACGAAAAGTGAAGCCACTTTTTAAAACATGTGTGCGTAGGCGAAGTTCGTGTCGTGTCATCATCATCATCAGCCAGAAGACGTCCACTGCTGAACATAGGCCTCCCCCTTTAACCTCCACACTGAACGACAGCCTGCCTTTTGCATCCACTGGATGCCCGCGACTCTCACAATGTCGTCGGTCCATCTAGTGGGAGGCCTCCCTACGCTGCGTCTTCTGGTTCGTGGTCTCCACTCCAGAACCTTTCTTCCCCATCGGTTATCGGTTCTTCGAGCGATGTGGCCTGCCCATCGTGGCGTGGCGTGTCGTGTAATTCATCAAAATAGGTAAGTGATAATATAAATACTTAAGTGTGGAAATATTCCATCCTTCTTCTTATTTACTTTTGTGTTGTTTTTACAGTTCTTAACACTGCAAGAAGTCATTGTTTCTTTTTAACACGGATGTTTTCAGTACAACGATCTGAGAAGAAATTCACGTAGTTTTGGAAACGATTTTGGCGTCACTTTGGCAGTGCGCCGTAGGGACTCTGTATTTTTATTTCGAGTGGCGAGTTGGCGAGTGTCAATGACACTCGCCTACATAAGCTGGTTTTTCCCCCGCGATTTCAGGATTGTTCCTATAGTAGGTAAATGTTGATCATAATTATGAATACAATGACCTCCTTTCGGATTAGCATACCCTTTCCTTATAACGAATAGAAGCTAGAAAGCTAATATTATTATAATCTTACCGTATACTGAAGATGAATCCGGGTAAAATTGAGAAGTGCCCGTATTATATGACGTCAATCCAAGAATCATCTGAAGAGCTTGCACTGTCGATGCCACAAATTGCAATAAAGACATCCTTTTTCTTTTTAATTGATTCCTCAATTATTTTTTTCTGGTGTTATTTCTTAGGGTAACACAAGTAAGTACAGTAGCCACTACCTTGCAATGAATATGTAGGTACCTACCTGTACTTATTTATTTAAAAACATACAAATACAGTTACGTAGGTAAAAGGTCTTTTTTATATAGACACAAGTGCATTTACTTTATGATCATTGTTTGTGGAAGGTAGATCATTATCTGCGTCCGTACAAGTAATTTACGTAGGTACTCTTAAGGGCCCGTGTCCAGCCACAGTTTTGTTCGCAGATTTTTTACATTTCTGAACATTACTAGTAGTTATCGGTTCTTCGAAGAACCGATAACCGATGGGGAAGAAAGGTTCTTGAGTGGAGACCACAAACCGGAAGACGCAGCTTAGGTAGGCCTCCCACTAGATGGACCGACGACATTGTGAGAGTCGCGGTCATCCAGTGGAAGTTTTTAGACGAATTTTTGTAAAGAACGACGAGTCATAATTATGTTCCAAAAATATTGAAAAGCAGTTCTCAAAAAAATTACGTCGATCGATCACAATACGACTCTGCGAAAACGTGGAAGAAACGGAAGAAACCAAAAAATAAAAAGTAAAATGCCATTTTAATATCTACATGCGTTATTAATTTTCAAAGCTTTTATGTAAGCGAAGGAGGTCTGTGTTTTTTTAAATATTGAAATGGACAAGATGTTTACAGAAAATACAGAAATGCCCAGAACAGGGGCCTTACGGACAACTGCTATTTCGGCACCTATTCCGCTCAGTTGGAAAATCACGCGACCGCAAACCGTATGTGGGCGCGATAAGGTTCACGTTCGCGTGATTTTCCAACTGAGCTGATTAGGTGCCGCAATAGCTTTTGTCCGTAAGGCCCCTGCTCGGGCCGTGGGGCCGGTAGCTCGCCCTTAAGAATAATAATCGACATAAATTTTGCTGTGGATAATAATAATTACCTATCTATGTATATTTTTTATTTAATTCTTACTCGGTGATTTTTTAGTCCGTTATAAGTTACTATACTTGAAACCGCGGTTTTTCCCGCCTCGCGATTCGCACTTGATTCTCGCGATGTTTCATATCGGTGCTCCCCGCACGGTGAAGCTAAATCACGTCCATCGAACTATGATTTCTTTTCGGAGTCGGCTTAATAAGGTAAAATCATGAGTCAGAAGTTAGGGTCATATTAGGACAACGTATGCAATAGGTAAAGTTCTTAATTTATGAGCATTCGTGTGAAAATCCTTTATTTTAATAGTTTACATTCCATACTTCTGGGTGTACTTGTTCAAAACGTTTATTTTAGTACCTAAATTACGTTGAAAAAATATAATTATACATTTTGAAATTAAATGCTGTCAATTTTTATTAAGCTCGACTTAAAAAAAAAACAGTTAAATAATGAAAACTTAATATAATAACTAGAAGCTAAAAAAAATAATAAATAAAAACTTAAACTAAAAGATCATTTAATAAATATTCCGGACATTTTTGCACACACGCGGTCATCTGAGCCCAAACTAAGCAAAGCTTGTAATATGGATGCCAGAGACTGATATATAGGTATGATACATACAAATATATTTTTAAATACTTACATACTTTAATAGATATAAACAACCAGATATAGAAAAAACCCAAATGTTCATCACATGAATGTTTGTCCTAGGTGGGAATCGATCCCACGCCCCCAAGCGCAGAAGGCAGGACGACTTCCAACTAGACCAACAGGCTATCAAATAATCATTAGTGGAGGGAAAGGTCCCCAGAATGCTGGCGGCATTGCCACGTTGAATGGCAATGGTAAATTTCTGGGCGAAATAAAAGCCAGCATTCTGGACACACGACGCCTCCACCAATCGCCTGGCCAAGTCCCGATAAAGGCCCAAAGTGGCCTCTACGAACCCATCGTCTCCAAATGGAGCTAACATGTACACCCGGTCCAGGTGTGCATATTTGCGCCGTTTGAGGTTTTCGGCTTAAGTGGCGGCAGCGTCGCCCTGAACTGATGTTGCAGGATGGTGAGATGGGGCTAATATGTCTACGCATATTGTATCCCAGAACAATGGCTGCCCCACCTTCCAAGGTATGAGGGTCATCCCGTCGGGTCTTTTGCCGTCGTCTCGTATCAGTCCATTAGGTTCCAGGACTGACGGGACGCCAGCACTGACGAAAGCCCAACAGATGACGTCATTCAGGCTGGCGTGCTGCGGTATGCACCCAGCAATTTGTATATGATACATAAATGTACTCGTAAACCGTAAAGGCGTCCAGTGCAACTGAATTTTTTCCTTTTACAAGGTACCTATTATTGATCTGATTCCATCTGCATCCGTACCTAAATAGTCACCATAAACTCTGGAAAACAACTCTAGTGGGAAACTCTATTAGATTCGAAGCCACAATTTCCATGGTCTGCTTTGATCATATCTGCTGATTTCTCCGCAATCATTATGATGGGCGCATTAGTGTTCCCGCTAGTGATGGTAGGGATGACACTGCCGTCTACCACGCGTAGTCCACGCACGCCGCGCACTCGCAGTCTCGAGTCTACCACGCCTGAACCTTCTGGCCCCATCGCACACGTCCCGGATACATGAAACTGGCTCGTTACCGTGTTCAAAGCATAACACCTCCAGTATTCCCGAGTGCCGAACTCTAGATGTCTACACTGACGGACCTTCAAATCTACAACAGACGCATTAATACTCCTAAAATGAGACGTCTCCAGGACTTTTAGGAAATCTTCAATGTATGCTACGTGGTCGTCCAAATCTGATGGTTCAGTAAAGCATCCCAAGTTGATCAGAGGTGGATCTTCTGGGTCGCTACTTCGCAGCATTATGGAGCCCCTAGATTTGGGGTGTAAATGGCAGATATGTACGTATATGGATTCCCCTTTCCCGCTAGCTTGGAGTACAGCTTCACAGATTTCGTCGTTCAGTTTGAAGAGATGTGAGCACATGACCGTCGGCAGTAGGGCTTTGGGAGGGAAAGGAAAGACGTTAGCTTGATAGTCTGGGTACGTTTGACTCTTATCAAGAGCTACGTGTCCACCAAGAATGGGCCCAGGAAAGCTAAAACTGTCAACAAAAGGATGGCTGCTTCTAATATTCGACGATTCTTCTTTTTTTCCGGACAGAAGAAGACTAGTCACAGCATGGTCTTGTAAGTTTTGTCCAACATTGGGAGAATCTAGTACGAGGGGTATGTTCATTTTTTTCAAGTGATTCTTGGGTCCTACGCCAGACAACATCAGCAATTGAGGACTATTAATAGAGCCTGCTGATAATATAACTTCTTTAGAGGCCATAAGACGAACAACGTTTCCGCTAGGCAGTTTTACTTTCACACCAATTGCTTCTTTATTTTCGTTAACAATCACGTTAGTCACCAACGCGTTTGTCAGGATATGTAGATTTGGACGGTCCTTGATAGGTCTGATGAAAGATACGGCCGTGCTTTGTCGAAGACCGTTGTTTACTGTGAACTGGTGAGGTCCATATCCCAGTTGATGGAACCCATTTATATCAGAAAGGATGTCGTGACCGATTTCTTTAAATGCTTCAAAATATAGTTTTGTTTGTTTCTCAAACATAGGACGAGTGACTCCAAGATACCCGTGAGTGCCATGTAAAGCAGCTGTGTTTCCTTCTAGCAAAAGGCTGTCGTTTAAAAATTCACTTTTCTTGTAGTAGTGGGTAACATTGCTCCAGCCCCAACCCTCATTCCCCGCAGCAACCCAGCTGTCGAAATCTGCCTCGTTCCCTCTAACATACACCATATAGTTAGCGTTGCTGGAGCCTCCTACGGCCTTTCCTCTGGTTTCGTGAATCCTTCTGTTCTTGTGAGCTTGAGCAGTGTATCCATCGTTTTCAGAAGTGTAATTCCAGTCAGCTGATGACGAGGGCAATAATGTGAAAAATCCAGGTGCCTGAAAGTGAAAATCAGATAGTTTTATTCTTATTTTAGCTAGTTTTGGGATTCGAAATTTTGTATTGCAACTTTATCATTTTATGTTGCTAGTTAGGTAAATAAAACTGACTACGAGCACAGAAGACATAAACTTACTACCAGGATAGACGACTTTGCCGAGCCTAACATCATGGAAGAAATCAAAGCCCAGAGACTCCGCAAGGTCATTTGCTGAGGAATAGGGAGTATTGCAAAGTTAAAAAAGCCTTCTTTAGAGTTTCAAATAGCCAGTAGCCATCGACCAGTGTTGCAGTCGACGGAAACCTCTACCGCTGGTGGACTAGTGAGAGAATAGCGTGTAATCGTGTAGCGTGTGACTAGGTCAGTGCTTGGCAATCTTGGCATATAGTTAGTAGAGATAAAGAATGAATGGTGCGTAAAGCGGAAACCCCCGCACTGCCAAAAACTAAGTAAAAGGATGCGGGGGTACCCTCATGGTGCGCTCTTTTTCCCGGCCCGCGTATTGCCCATTCGTAAGTAATTTGCTCCCGTGTTTTTTGGTCACTATGAGATATCCCTTTCCCTTTGATATGTGAGATGGCGTGGTGAAGGGAACTTAATCCTCTGTCGTGTCACACACGGGAAACGGCTCATTGAATACTTGAAATAGGTACTTACGTCTGCAGTAATAGGTGGATAGTCACCAGCTTCTACGAGCAGTACAGACCAGTCGGGTACTTCAGTGAGTCGGTTGGCGAGGACACAGCCGGCTGACCCTGCGCCTACCACGACGAAGTCGAAACTCTGACCGTCTATAGATACGATAATACATATTAATTAAAATGCGTGATTGATCAAGGAGAAAGTACCTATTCAACCACTGAGTGCGACGTGCCCTGGGAGAGTCATTCCAGCAGGCAAGTGAAATTATTAATAAGTACTACGTACTTCATATCAATTAACCCCCGATGTAAAACGAGGGGTGTTATATGTTTAACGTTGCGATATCTGTGGCATCATAGCTTAATTTATACTTATTTTAAAAGACCCATTCAACTAGGTTATAAATTTCACACGAGGCAGCTACAAAATAAAAAGAAAACATCCCCATTTTACATAAACCAGAACCACCCCTAAATTTATAATATTACTTTCATTATAGCTACTTCTAATAGTGCTAACAGACGTATGGATTTGGCTGACGAACCGCCGTCCAACCAACGGGAGGAAAAGGGAAAATTTTCTCTTTCTCTCCCGTTGGTTGGATGGTGGTTCGTCAGCCAAAGTACGTCTCGTCTGTTAGCACTTAGCACCATTAAATTGGATATTCGCCAAAGAACCAGAGTCACCGACATAGCTGTTAAAATTTGCAAGTTGAAGTGGCAATGGGCAGGCCACATCGCTCGAAGAACCGATAACCGATGGGGAAGAAAGGTTCTGGAGTGGAGACCACGAACCGGAAGACGCAGCGTAGGGAGGCCTCCCCCTAGATGGACCGACGACATTGTGTGAGTCGCGGGCATCCATTGGATGCAAAAGGCAGGCTGTCGTTCAGTGTGGAGGTTAAAGGGGGAGGCCTATGTTCAGCAGTGGACGTCTTCTGGCTGATGATGATGACCATTAAATTGAGTTCTAAATTATCAGAAGATCAGGCTGTTCTTCGGCATATCGCTTCCAGTCAATGCCAACTGCCTCATAGGTAAGTAATTGTCTAGAGTACTAGACACACGCTCTGTTTGCCGATTCGTGGTCTCCACTCCAGAACACGTCTGCCACTACCCTAGTGGGTAGTGGCATTTCGCTTCCAGTCAATGCCAAGGTGTGCCATGGGAAAAATCTATGTTCAACAGTGGGCTAAGAGGAGCTGGGTCCTATTATGATGACCAGCAGTGCAAGTACCGTTCTTTCATCATCATCATCATCATCATTTCAGCCATAGGACGTCCACTGCTGGACATAGGCCTCCCCCATCGATCTCCAAAAGGGCCGGTTGGAAGCGGCCTGCATCCAGCGTTTCCCTGCGCTCTCTTTTAGGTCGTCTGTCCATCTTGTGGGCGGACGTCCTACACTGCGCTTACCAGTCCGTGGTCTCCATTCCAGAACCTTTCGGCCCCATCGGCCATCCGTTCTGCGTGATATGTGCCCTGCCCACTGCCACTTCAACTTGCTAATCCGGCGGGCTATGTCGCGGTGACTTTTGTTCGTCTACGGATCTCCTAATTTCGGATTCGATCTCGTAGAGAAACCACGAGCATAGCCCTCTCCATAGCTCGTTGTGCTACTTTGAGCCACTACTTTTGAGAGCTACTTTTGGTCATCGGCGAATCCAACTCGGCTGGGCAGCGTTCGGTAAACTTCGCAACGTCTTCTCATCCAAATGTGTGTTACCAGTGTTGACATACGGCACTGAAACGTGGTCTCTCACTATGGGCTTCATAATAAGCAAGCTCAACGTTGTGATATCTGTGCGCAATTTATACTTATTCAACCAACAAGACCCATTCAACTAGGCTATAATTATATATCACACGAGGCAGCGACAAACAAGAAAACATCCCCATTTTACATAAATCAGAGCCAACCCTAAATAAAAATTTATAAACAATGCGTTAATTTTTATACAACGGACTTACGGACGGACAGACGGACAAACAGGTTCCTTAATTGGTGCAACACTCGGTATGCTTACGAGAGTTTTGATGAAGTGAACTATGGAAAGAGCTGTACCATGCTGTATCTACTAGGCGTTTGTCTGATCGTATTCAGAACGAAGTAATTCCACGTACCTAATTCGCCAGAGAACCAAAGTCACCGACATAACTACTATTATCTCAGCGTATGAGCAAGCTGAAGCAGCATTGGGTTAGTTATATCCGTCCGTCGCAGAACTGTTTACCACTGGGACAGTGACAGACGTGTTGAGAGTTGAGACCACGAATCGACAAACGGAGTGTGTGTCTAATAGACGATATAAATAAGTCAGTTAGCATTGACTGGAAGCGAAATGCCGAAGAATAGCCTGATCTTCGGCATTTCGCTTCCAGTTAATGCCAAGGTGTGTCATAGGAAAAATCTATATTCAAGAGTGGGCCTTGATGGGCTGGTTACTATTATGATGACCAAGGGCCTTATAGCTGTTTAAAGCAATCCAGTTTAGGTGATGATAAAATTTTGCGCAACCTTAAACCGTATCTGGGCGCGTCAC
This sequence comes from Agriopis marginaria, assembly GCA_932305915.1. Lineage (NCBI taxonomy): Eukaryota > Metazoa > Arthropoda > Insecta > Lepidoptera > Geometridae > Agriopis > Agriopis marginaria. The sequence goes on along the minus strand of OW029920.1, from coordinate 17,558,947 downwards.
GGTTCATGTTTGCGTGATTTTTCCAACTGCGCCATTTTAACGTTAGTTTGAGACTGCGTAACGAGTTGGGCGTAAGGCCCGGTTTGTCATGCTCATGCCGCCGCCGCCCGCTCGCGTCTTGTTGCCGAGCTGTATGTTACCGTTCACAGTAGCAGGTGGAGGGTAGAAGTTTGTGGTGGCTGTGTACGGAGACAACACCCCGAGCAGCATCTGCAGCGTTTGGATGACCGAGGTGACGATATGGACCGGCATTCTTGATCTAGTTCAATCCTGGAATAACGAGATTTTATTTTCCTCGACATCGCCACTGACTGTACCATTGATTCTCAGGAACAATATGCTAATCTTAGCAAGAAGGTACACAAATGATTCATTTTCTAGGATAAAACTAAGAGTGGAGCGTAACCATGGTGCTTACACACAGTCGTGCGATTCGCTACACGACGTACGATATATATTTGAGGGTTTTCTCATATTTTTCAAATAGTATAGCTGTAATGTAAAATGTAGGTACTCTTACGGTTCCCTCCATAACTAGGATAAAACCAAATAATATTCCTCGAACTGTTAAATAAGATTTTTTTATTACTGATAGTTTATATTTAATTTTATCTATACATAATGATTTGTAATAGTTATACAATAAATAATGTCTTCCTTCACTCCATTGCAGCGCCCTAACCGGGTCTATGTACTGAGTATATACACTTTATACTTTATACTATTATATATACTTTATATTACACAGGGTGTGGACCCGGGTATGTCCTAAAACTGCGACCAGAACCACCGGAGGATGGGCAGCAGCATCCTGTTAGTACACGGTGAACGTACTGCGATCCCCAAGCCGCCTGCCAAGCGTGGGGATTATGGCAACACCCCTCTTTAAGAGGGAGGCCTTTGTCCAGTAGTGGACGTTTGATGGCTGCTGATGATGATGATGATACAGGGTGTAAGGGGAACACCCTCGAAGCCAAAAGATGGTAATTGTACTCATCATTATGAACAACTTTTACTATGGGACCAAACCTGAAATCGCGAAAAATATATCAGCAGAAAACGGTCATTGACACTCGACAAAATGTATGGAACAGCTGATATTTTTTTCGCGATTTCAGGGTTGGTCCCATAGTAAAAGTTGTTCATAATGATGAGTAAAATTAACTTCTTTTGGCTTCGAGAGTGTTCCCCTTACACCCTGTAGGTATATAGTTATTAATAACTATATTATTATGTATCGTACATTGTGCAATAAATAAATTAAATAAATTAATTAAAATAATTTTACAAATGAAACGTTCTTACGAAAGCCTTTCTGTGAGTGAAGATGTAAGGCTTGTAAGTCATCTAAATAAGGCATTTGCAGACGACACTGCAATAATCTTCTATGGCAAAGATTAGGACGATGTATTTCAAATGCCAACGGTGGTCTTCAGCAGTTTATGTATTGGTTGCCATATTATTTGCCTACCCTCAATGCAAGTAATACAAATTATTGCATTGGCTTAATAAAGTCCTATGTAAAAAATTCCACACATGCTATAATGTAAATTCAACGCAAAGTCGATGCCCGAGTACTTATTAAATAAAATCACATACATCATATAAGGTTCACAAATGGAGGCCAAGGACCGGTAAGCGGAGCGTAGGAGATGATGGACCCACAAGATGGACAGACGATCTAAAACAGACCGCAGGGAAACGCTGGATGGATCAAGCCGCTTTCAACCGGCCCTTTTGGAGATCGATGGGGGAGGCCTATGTCCACCAGTTGACGTCCTACGGCTGAAATGATGATGATGACGTTGATGACTTATATTGTATTTGCGAAAGTTAGCGAGTGTGTAATTATTTTTCTAACTCAAATCTGTTCCGGCCAGTCTTGTACAAATGTAGCTGAATTAATTTCATTGATTAGTACATTGATGTACATAATCCGGTTAAAATCTGGTTATTTTTGGCACTGAACACGCACTATCCCTAGGCGTCTATTTAACCGAATTTAATACATTTCCGGTAACACTTATATACTTAACACCTAAGCTTAACACATTAGTATAAATTAAATTCCGATAATGTCCTAAGATATTTATTACAACTAACTGATAATGTCATTATATTGAAAAGGACAGACACAGAATAATAACGGAACAGACGTGACTGTCCATGGGTAAAGGCACCCTATGGCCGTATTTAGTTTCGGAGATATACCTACTTAAGGTATACCTTTATGACCTGAACCCGTCTCACAATAAGACAAAAATTATGTGCAACTCACCAATTCGGCAGGTAATTTTATAAAAATAGACTTGTCCGGTCACAAGACAGGGAACCTGAACAGTCTAAAATAACAATACTAAATAATATTCTCATTAGACAATAAAACAAGAAGTACCTTTATAACTCGTTTCATGGATACGTGTAAGTAATTATGCTTACACAGGCTGTTCAGTAAGTATAATTACAATATAGTTATTCGCATCAGATTATTCCAGAGTGTTACGGGATGAAATAATTATGAAATACTCAAGAGTGGTTTATTTAGCAATCGAAAAGTACAGAGACATGGCTGGATTGGCTGGTTGGCTGGTTGGTAGGCTGGTTGGCTGGCTGGCTGGCTGTCTGGCTGGCTTATATACACTTCCCCCTCCAAAAACTTGGCAAGCTTGGCGTTGGCAAGGCGTGAGGGGGTGTGACATGACGTGAAAAAATTGCGTGTCAAAACTTGTATCTATTGTCGAGTGTTTAACTGTGTTTAGGTGTAATAATGGTGGAATCTTACGTATTCGTGAACGTGCTTAAGTGTGGAAAAGATCGAGGAGAAACGTGTCTTTTCAAGTTGTTTCCAAAACTTCATAAAAGACTAGTAAAGTCTCTACCTATACTAATTTACAGGTGCGCGTGACTTGACCGTGATTTACTTTGCATATTTGACTTTGACTTATTTGGTGCAAAATAAATCTTGAAATTATTCAATTACTTGAGACTCCTATAGTACCTAACTTGTAACTGGGTAAACAGGCAAGATGTCAGGAGCCATACCTACCTACCTACATCTTAAATTCTAAAGACAGTGGACAGTTACTAGAATATTTTTACTACCTATTATGGAAAACTCTCAGATAACTCTCTCTTATTATCGCTTAACATAAGGCGAAATGGTGGTAAAACGCAAGCTTTATAAAAAAAAACAGAAACAGATCTGAGGGAAAACCTGACACTATGTAGCTAAAATGTAAGTCAAAAATAAAATCAAAATCCTCGAATTTACACATCTGTGTCTATGCTGCTCTGCAAAGTGCAAATGTTATCATCACAAAATAAACATTTGTTTGTATTTAATATACTCCCAGGTGTCTGTGTTGTCATGTTTGGATAAAACCTGGATAGGACTATAACACTAGTGTTTCGCCCCGAACAGATATCTACCTCGCAACCCCTGTATCTTCACAAATTTTCGACTGGTTTTGCTCTAAGTACTCGAATGCCAGCTACAGGCGCGCTGCTATCTTACTAAGACATTTAAAAGTTTTTTAAAGATTAAAAACCACTGAGTGGGAGTTTAAAAAACCAATTGGGCATTATCCTCATAATAGGTGACGCGACAGCGTAAAGATGCATTCAGTCTCTAGCTATTGAAGCTAGCTACAGACTAGTGAACATAAATTATTATTGTCGATGGACCGATCGATCTCGCGGCAATAAATTGACGAATGGGAGGCATTTGCTTACGCACCCCTTTGCTGCTTATGGCGCTCGGTCCTGTTTTGCTTACGCAAAACTCGGGTGTAAACTTTCGGGGGTGCAAACAGCTATAAAGCAATTTCCGTGTTGATACTTTGGAGAATGGCGGATGAGATAGAACAAAAAAAATTCAAAAATCTTTATTTTTTCTATCTAGTCTTCATCCTGTAATATTAAATATTGCTTACTATCCATTCTCTTGATAATGCCCAATTGGATTTTAAAAACGCCACTCAGTGATTTTCAATCTTTAAAATTTTTCAAAACGTGCGAATAAGATTTGCATAACTAAGTATAATATTATATGGAAAGGAAATATACACACGCTGCTGATTTGCTTCGGTAGAATCTGAGATTTGTTTTCGCTCGGTAAATGTGTTTCTGAACCTCACGCAGACTGACCCTATGTGATACTTAACGGGCGGTTATCCGAGTCGCGTAGGCAACAAAACGCTCCCTCAGCCCCCGCCAAGTTATAGCGACGCCATGCTAGAGTCAGGACGCCCGCGGGGGCAGTGCAACGACAAAAACGAGCATACGTCCGACCTCGATGACGCCTGGCGCGGCACTGAACGCGGCACGCCAAAATTCTCGCGTCCTTTTTACGCTTTTAATTTCACTAAAAACGATACTATTCACTATCAAAAATCTATCCAATAAAAGAATGTTGAATAATAATAAAGCTTTCGTTAGAGCAAAAAATGAAAAAAATAAACTAAGTCGACTTAGTTTCAGATTTTTTTTTATCGAGGAAAGTTTATTCCATCGTGTTTTGAACCAAATCATAAACTCAAACCCAGATGTATCTGTGACATGTATTTTTTCCAGCTCAAATATTGTAATTTAACTGAAAAAAATTTATTTAAAACCGTCAAATTTGGTATAAGAGGCTCTTAAATTCTGTTCCAAAATTCATCATATTTTACATTGTATAAAAAGATTTGGCTCTATTCTATGTAATTATAAAATATTTCTTAAAGTATCGTATATAACTGGTAGCATTAGACTTGGTTTATTGTAAATAATTAAAGTCGCATTTAGCGGAGAAAAAAGCGGTATCCTTCATAATTATGAAATCTGTATATTAAGATGTCGCAGACATAATTTTATAAATTTTAATAAATAAAAAAACGGAGAAAAGCGCAAATACCTAAGTGTTACCTACTTAATATTTTTTTCTATCGAGCAAAATATTATTAATCCTGTTCCGGTCTTTGGGGGTTCCTAGAAAAAATATTAAATTTTGATAAGACACCGTTTTTATAACTTTAAACTAACCATTAGAATGAGCAAAATTTCTAAAAGTCGGAAAAGAGGGCCTTAACAAAGCAAGTTATTAATCTATTTTTTTAAATAAATACATAATAGGTGCACAGGTTGCTATACTACACACTCGCATAATATATTACGTCTATCACTTATGATTAATTATAAAGAATTCATTGTTTGTATTGTTTGAAGTCTCATAATAACTGCTGTAATTGAAGGTAATACTTATAACACGCTATATACAGGGTTATAAGGAAAGGTTATTCTAAGCCAAAAGGATGTCATTGTACTTATAATTATGAACAACTTTTCTTTAATGGAACGAACCTGAAATCGCGAAAAAAAATCAGCTCTTCTATAGAAAGTTTTCATTCACAATCTACAAAATGTATGGAACAGCTGAGTGATATATTTTTGGTGATTTCAGGGTTGGCCCCATAGTAAAAGTTGTTCATAATGATAAGTAATCAATATAACATGGTATAACGGACCCCTTCCGACTTAGTACCTAGTTACCTACACCCTTTTCCGCGTAACCCAGATAAAATAGTGTTTTCCCGTGGGCGTGGGACATTTTTTTTTTTAATTTATGTAAGTTGAGTAATGCAAGGTATTTCAGTTGCTTTAAATGTAAATAAGTAGGTACATAATTTTAGTAAGATTACGAAGTTTACATACATATGTACGTAGGTAGGTACCTATTGGTACCTACGTAAAATATATTTAAAAAAAAATTGTTTTAAAATCTTTTTAATCAAATTTTTAAATTCCGGTTCGTTTTAGAATTCCCCCTGCATTCCGGACAAAAGCGTAAGTTCCCGGACACGTCCGCAATATCCCGGACTTATGGCAGCCCTACACTAACTTATTTCTAGCGGGAAAGACTTCTACTTGAGACTAGTGGCGCGGTATCGATCTTCCAAAATTTTGTAGATAGTTATTTGTTTCAGTATTAATAAATATTTGTTTGTAATATATTTTGCTTGATATCAAAAGAATGGACAGAGTCCGCAACAGCGCACTGCGCTCCGTAGCAGGTGTGGTCAACGTTGGCCAAAAAGCCGCCAGATTAAAATGGGATTGGGCGAGATATGTGGCGCATATTATGTAACTTATGCCATGTACAAGAATGTGAAAATAAACATTATTATATGCAATATGCATCCCGATCGATGGGCCAGGATCGTCACACAGTGGGTGCCAGATGGACGACGCAGTCAAAGAATGCCAAAAAAGACGCTGGTGTGTATTACCTATTAATTTAAGTAAATTTTGTGCTGTGTTTATTTATGTTATAGGTTAACATAAATAAACACAGCACAAAATTTACTTTATTTTATTTTTATTTTGATTTTGAAAGTTTTGGGAATCTTACAGCTAAATACAGTACAACAAGTTATTGTAAGTATATAGGCGTATATAATATATACCTACTCTTAGGTAACAGCTAGTCAAGATCATCTGCATAATATAATCTTCTCGGAATATTGCAATAAGGTTTCTCGTGCCACTATTTTCTTCCATCGGCCATATCCCGAAGTATTTTCAATAAAATCCGTGATCAGCCTTGATCATGTCGGCTGCCTTCTCTGCAATCATGATGGTAGGCGCGTTGGTGTTGCCGCTGGTGATGGTAGGCATCACGCTCGCGTCCACCACGCGCAGCGCACGCGCACCGCGCACGCGGAGCCGCGCATCCACCACGCCCCACCCTTTCACACCCATCGCACACGTACCCACCGGATGCCACAGAGTCGAAGCTAGATTCAAAACAATACACGCCCAATACTCATGGCTAAAACGTTTTAAATGGTTACAAATATTTTTACCCATGTCTTCTATTTCCACGTCTACCTTTCTAAAGTAACTTGTGTTGAATACGCTTAAAAAATCTTCCACGCATAGAGTGAGCTTTTCTAAGTCACTTCTGTTAGTGAAATACCCAGCGTGTATCAAAGGATAACTGTCAGGATCCTTGCTATTTAATTTAATTCGCCCTCTTGACTCGGGATGCAATAAAGTAAGCAGTGTGGCGTATGTCTCCCCTGTTTGAGCAGTTTTAGCGAGCCCCGAGCAAACATTTTCCTCATATTGAAAAACAAAGTCACATAGTGCGGCCAACACGACATTTGTGGCAGGAAACACAAGTCCAAGCGTCTGGTAATCGGGAAATGACTGCGATTTATTAAGAGCCACATGACCCATGACAGTTGGTATAGGTAGTTTATCCAAGTTTTGGAAAAGGTCGAGATTTTCATTTAATTTTTCGAGGCCCTTCTGGCCTCTGGCAACAATCGGGACCGTTGTATGGTCATGCAGGTTTTCACCTACGTTAGGTGAGTCAATAACTACGTTGATACCCATTTCTTGTAAATGCTCCGCAGGCCCGACACCAGACAGCATCAGAATCTTTGGGCTGTTGATTGCTCCAGCTGATACAATGACTTCTTTCTTAGCTTTGAGAGTTACAACATTTTTATTCGATAATTTGATCTCTACACCAATCGCTGTTTTATCGTCATCGAATATTACTTTGTTGGCTAAAGAGTTTTTTAGGACATACAAGTTAGGGCGAGTTTTGATAGGTTTAAGAAAAGCCTCAGCTGTGCTCTGGCGGACGTGGTTATTCACTGTGTATGTTGGTTCAGAATAGCCGAGTTGTTCGTATCCATTGCAGTCAAGAAGAATTTTTTGTCCGTTTTCTCTGAATGCGTCTATATAATTTTTTGTTTTGTGACCCCATTGAGGTCGTGTTACACCGAGATATCCTTTACGACTGTGGAGAGCCCGTGAAGAACTCTTCATGATTGCTTGGTCATTTAAGTTTTCACTTTTTTTGAAGTAGTATGTGACGTTGTCCCAGTCCCATCCTTCGTTTCCCTGGGCAGCCCAACTGTCGAAGTCAGCCTTATTTCCTCTAACGTAGTACATATAATTCATACCACTGGAACCGCCCAGCATTTTGCCTCTGGAGAGGTGAATTCTCTTCGATTTGTGTGCTTGGGAAGAGTATCCATCGTTGACGGTATAATAATTCCAGTCTGTATATGATGAGTAATCTAAGAAAATAAATAATCCGGGGATCTGTAAACACAAAATAACTCGGTTTAGGTCATAAACATCTACCTCAGCCTCGCTCCAAAACAAAGCAGGCTATGCTTATAACTCGACCAAAATACGTTCTAATGTTGTTGATCGATTGATTTTTAGACTAGCCTCATCATCATCTGCCAAGAGACGTCCACTGCTGAACATAGGCCTTCCCCTTTAACCTCCACACTGTACGATAGCCTGTCTTTTGCATCCATCACTGGATGCCAGCGGCTCTCACAATGTCGTCAGTCCATCGAGTGAGAGGCCTACCTACGCTGTCTCTTCCGGTTCGTGGTCTCCAGTCAAGAACCTTTCTTCCCCATCAGTTATCGGTTTTTCGAGCGATGTGGCCGGCCCTTTGCCACTTCAACTTGCAAATTTTAACAGCTATGTCGACTAGCCTACGTCCCTCCCCACAATAATTACAAATATTTTTAGGGACTACAAGTTCTTTCTCACCACAGACTCGATTGGTGGGTCTCCACCAGCCTCTACCAGGAGGACCGTCCAGTCCGAGATCTCAGTGAGGCGGTTAGCGAGCACGCATCCTGCAGACCCCGCACCGACGATTATGAAGTCGAACTGTTGTGCATCTGCAGATTTCGAGAAATTACAATTTTAATGGTATGGCCAAGACTTTCTGAACATTTGGTCACGTATTAATCAAGGCCGGAACTCCCGTCCGAACTTGACTCCCGTCTCTTCCCAAGCTCTGCGGCCAGCCAGGTAAAGTGATGAGCAGAAATTGATGTAGAGGCCTGAAAACCAAGCTCGCCACTCAGTGGCGTACCTTCAAAAGACAGAAGAACGAAATATCTGAAGATATTATAATATACCTATAAGAAGATATTTTGTCACAAGAAAACTGTTTTAATACGAACCATAAACGTCTGCTTGTTGTGGAAATCTACCAGAGATGATATTCAATACAGCAAATGCTGCCAAAACCGCCTGTATCTGCTTTATGAGGGGTGTAGATAGAACCAGCTCAGTCGATGCTAAAACGTCGATAATGTATGAATATGGATTCATCCTGAAATCTGAGATTAATAGTGTATATAATCAAGTTTATATAATAATCATTCGTTGTACTACTTTGGTACCTATTGAGTTTCATCTACACATATCAAATTACTGATTTAACTGGTACCTACTTGTCTAATTATAATTAAGCCGTATATAAACTAAGAAGCAGAAAACTTACATCCTAAGTAGCGAAATTCTCCTATAGTTATTAACAAAATTATAAGATAAAAGGATCCAATAGACGCTTTGACTAAGATCACTTATCTTTTAAGACGATTTGCGCTACAAGTAGGTACTTTCATTCCTACGATATAACCTAGGTTTATAAACCTTTACTCGAATAATTTAATTATACTACTGTGGCGTTCGGAAATCGAACGTCACTTTTAGGATCTGAGAGTGGCAACACCAGAGAGCAGACTTCATAACAAATTAGTGCAGACAAGATCTCTCTACACATACAGTTTTCATAGAGTTTCATTGACCCTTCGCCGGAGATTATAATATATGGAACGGACCGGGGGGACACATCCCGTTAATCGGTCCATCATCCCATACTACTATGGGATAATGGATCTGGACTGCCTACAAACTGCTATACAGTTTGGCAGAGTTGTGTTGTAATAACATGTATGTTAGTCAATAATATAAATAATAATAATAAAAAAAATATATATAACTTACTTGAACTTGCAGTCTTATAAGCGCATGCTATACCTCTTATCAGCCAAGTGTCAGTTTTAGCACGTGATTCGATCTTATGGTGGCTAAGTATTTATTTATTATTAGGGAATAAACAACTTTTAAATATGTTTAATTTTGAAGAGGTAATTTTGTTTATTTTTTTTTAATATTATGTTTAATAACATTGAACACTTTATCAATACAATTATTTTCGCAAGTTGAGTGGGCATTCTTTACACAACAGTCAAAAGAAAACACAAAACTTTGTTGTTAAGTTACCTGTGTTATAATAATAGATATTAATATGGATTACTTGTCATTTGAAAATATTATATTTTAATTTCAAGCATGAAAAAACGAATGCTCTAGTAATAAATGGCATCGCGCTGGTCACTGTTGGATCAATTACACCAGTAGCGCCACGCGCCAGATAGTTAGAAGACGAATCGCGGTTTATTCAGTTCGTTTACCGGATCTTTATAGGCAAATTTATTATGTAAAAACACCCAATAAGATAATTATAAAATATACCTAATTGCACTCTAGTGGATTGTAACAAAACGACTAGGTATAGGACGTAATAGTCCTCTAAGTTACGCCCGAATGCAACCGTATAAACGTTTGTAGAATTGCTATAGGACCAAAGAATACATGCCCATAGAATCGTTCATAGTTATTTTATTAATATCAGAAAGATACATTTCAAATACAGTATACTTATAGGATCACATTTTGCTACTTGGGATCTGAAGAAATTTTTCTATAAGACTGCTTTCTAGTTTACGCACGGCTAAATTAGTGGCAGGCATAGAAAAAAATAATTGGCAAAAGCGTGTCGAGACTCGAGACACGCGTATGGTGGGGTTCCGGTTTTGTCCGCTACGGACTACGGCATGGCTACGGAACCTATGCGAGGTCTGTGGTGGTAGCTGGGTAACGATCTATGGTAGTCTGCTTCTTAGCTAACTAATGGCAGCTCGTAATGACTGCACAGACGGGTACAAAAATACTAAATTTAAAATCATCACAACAACATACCTGCCAGAAAAAATATCACTAAAAATAAGTAAACCTACAAATGAAATCCAGCTTATATACTTTACGAGATTTAGAATATTTTGTTTGTGTAGTTTTATTAGGTATGGTCAATTACCTGACTCAAAGAATTATGCTAATCTTCATAAGTAAATACAATAAAATTAAATGCTGTTCGTTGCTAAGCGCATCGCTTGAAAACAGCGGGACCGGTTTGGCTATTGTTAGGGTTCCGTACCCAAAGGACAACAGAAAAACAGGACCCTATTACTGAGCCTCCGCTGTCTGTCAATCCTACCTTCTAACAGCAAATTTTCACAGAACATGGTTATGTAAGAAATAATAAATGAACCGGCCATATGCGAGTCAGACTCGCGCACTGATGATTCCGTACCACCACACCACTAAATATAAAAATTATCAAAAAAAAAAAAATTGGTCCGACTTAACACCTACCAATATAGACAAGCAATTGCTACGCCTTTACATAGTTAATATTTTGCAAGTACCTATCGCTCGGTATAACTTTTAATGAACAGAAATTTGTCACCAACTAGCACTTGGCCATTATGTATTATTTTGTTTTTATACTTTAGTTAGAGTGTGTATCTACTATAATCATGCCAAGTTTGACATTTGTACGTATTACCTTATTACACACTCTAAAGTATACCTAACAACAAAATAATAAAAATAATGGCCAAGGTAACGGCGGGCAAGGTCGGTACTTGGATGGGTGACCGCCGGAGCGTCGTGTTGTCTTTTTGCACTACTTTTTGTACGGAATATCGTGCAGAAGAAATTTTCGAGGTGGTCCCACAAACATTTCATTAATTATGGGTCAGTAGTTATTAAACCAGCTCGAACGATATGGATAACTATTATAGCTGAAAGGAGTAAGCTGGTCACTCTATGGTACCCAAGGGACAGTACAAGAAGACAGGGACGTCCAACAACAAGATGGGATGATGACATTCGACTGACCCTTGCGCCATACTGGACAAGAGTGGCAGATGATAGAGAGCAATGGAGACAGTTGGAGGAGGCCTATGCCAAAAGGCACACCGAATTAAGAGACATTTTATAAAACTATAGAAATAATTTATGTTAAAATCTTATTCGGAATAAATGGCTATTGTATTATAGCTGAAACCCGCTACTTCGTATATAGGTACTTACCTACGGCCTCACTATATATCCCGCTCGTAGGGCTCGGCATTTAGCGGTAAGTATGAAATATACTTTACGACTTGTTTACGACCTATTCCTAACCTGTCACTACAGCCATGACCCAAGGACGTTATTTATATACACTTTGCCATGACCTAACAAAACATAAATAAAAAAAACAATTCCGTCGAGCCGTTTCGAAGGAGTGCGATCACAAACACCGTGACGTCCGTGACACGAGATTTTTATAGGTATTAGGGTATTATTAGATTTTGCTCGAGCGCCTACGAATTTCGCAATAGCAAATAACTGTAACCATAATACTTTTGTCTAGGCGCTTTGTTCGTTTCAAAACAAATATGTATTCATGCATGGATTACGCATCCATGCATCGTATCAATAAATAAACTAGTAGTTCGCCCCGAACAGAGCTAAAAAGGTTTTAAGCATTCCACTATCATAGGTAATCGTAATGTTTCACTACAAATTCTAGAATAAAATAATCTTTTTAAAAAACCGATTTCAAAAAAACACAAAAGCGGGCTAGAAGTCGGGCGGGAACAAATACAAATAAAAAAATTATAGGTCCCGCCCGACTTCAAAATCCGAATAGAATATCGTTTTGTTCTTTGTAGTCTCAGAGCAAATAAAAATACAGAGTCCCTACGCGGCGCACTGTGACGCCAAAATCGCTTCCAAAACTACGTGAATTCCCAATAAATACACAACTCACGCACACAAATACGCATTCAAAACTACGTGAATTTCTTGTCAGAACGTCGTACTGAAAACATCCGTTTTAAGAAGAAACAATGACTTCTTGCAGTGTTAAGAACTGTAAAAACAACACAAAAGTAAATAAAAAGAAGGATGGAATATTTCCACACTTAAATATTTATAATATCACTTATTTTGATGAATTACACGACACGAACTTCGACTACGCACACATGTTTCAAAAAGTGGCTTCACTTTTCGTGTTCGCGGTAGTCCCTCTGTATTTTTATTTGCTCTGAGTTTGTAGTGGCATATTATTTATTTATTTATATACAGTTTTTACAAAAAAACGCTTGTAATTTTATTCATCAAATGTATAATAATATATTTATGAATCTTGATAAATAAACTTTCCATTGATACACAAATAATATCCGAAAAAGACCGTGTACCGTTTTTGTACATGTCCTTAGGGAGCTTCGTTCTTTTGATTTTTTGTGTGATCACCAATTTCTGAACTATGATGATTATGGCTACGAAAAACGGAACCCTACCATTATGCGTGTCTCGCGTCTCGATACTCTCATATATCCAGGGGCCTTACGGACAACTGTTATTGCGGTACCTAATCCGCTCAGTTGGAAAATCACGCGAACGTGAACCTTACACCTTATGACCTTACCTTATATCTTACCGTGAACATTAGAGACCATATTATAACAAAAAAAAAAAAAAAATGTCTGTACAACGATTTGGGACAACGTGTCAGGTCGGACCGGCTATAAAATATTCGTTTATATTTTGTACGTACCTATGGAGATAGGAAGTAGGAACTAAATGACCCTACAATTTACAATACAATGCCTAATAAAAACTAAGTAGGTAGATCATAGGTAGATACTAATTTAGACTGAGAAAACTGCGTATTATTAAAGTAGTAAAATATAGGAAATTAGGAACTGGCTCTATCCCAAGGAATTTCCTGCATTTTAGAGATCCGTAGCGTAGTGCTACAAGGAACCCTTATAAGTTCGTTATGTCCGTCCGTCTGTTCGCTTGTCCGTGCTTCCTTTTAGAATCTTCTAATTTATATAGATAGTTATTATGGTAGGATGGTAGGTAATTGCATGAAATTTTGCACAATTGAAATTTTGGTATCTATCTTAGTATAACTACCCACTCATATAGGTAGTTATTCTAAGGTATCTATCCCACTTTTTTGCTGCATCCTCTCGTGTGAGGTATTTGTTGAAAAAGATTTTTGAAATGAAAGCAGATTTCGTTTCTTGCCTCATTTGTATCCGTACCCAAAAGGTGTAAAGGGGACCCTATTACTTAGCCCACGATGTCCGTCAATCCGTCTGTCCGTCTGTCCGTCCTACTGACTCCGTACCTATCTTTCGGCTGTATCTTTCGAACCGTGACGGATCATCATCATCATCATCAGCCAGAAGACGTCCATTGCTGAACATAGGCACAGAAGATATACATAGGCCTCCCCCTTACCATGGCTATCCGTGACGGATAGCCTGTTGAAATTTTCACAGAATATTTAATTTTACAGCGGGTTAACTAAGAATTATAATAAAGTAAAAAATAAACAAACATTTAAAATAAAAATAAAAATATTTAAAATCTCTGAACATCAACCCTTGCATGCAAATAAAACTTAATAAAAAAAATCGGAAACCCTAGTTCGATTTTGATAAAACTTGGTAGGTAGGTAAGTGCTTGGTAAGTGTCGTGTAAAATTCTTGTAACAAAAAACGTTTCTCTAAAAATATATTCTATACAAGCACGTACTACCTACCTAATATACCATTGCCAATATAAAAATTACAAACATTATTTAAGTATATTAGGTATACTAATATCATGTTAGGTATTTGGATGCTTGGTAGGTATGTAGTATGTACTAATCCACTGTAGTGGTCTAGATAAGTAACAAACAAACAGACAAAAGTTAGGTACTACCTACCTACTTTATTTTATATCATTAGTGCGAGTAGGTACCTACGCAGGTACTTATCTCTCAATTTATCTTGATTGTGTTATTTTATACTTTTAGTTAGGTACCTAATTCGCAGGTATTGACTGACGTCAATGTTAAGTTATTTTGGACTTTAGAACCCGCTCAAGTGGCCTTTGTTGGATTGGTATTTTTTAAAGTACGGACGACTGCCTTTATTTATCATTATCATCATTTCAGACGGCCTCCCCCAATTCCCCCATCGATCTCCAAAAGGGACGGTTGGCAGCGGCTTGCATCCAGCGTTTTCCTGCGGTCTTTTTTAGGTCGTCTGTACATCTTGTGGGTGGATAGTTATCTAGCGTCGCGTCTGGTCGCGCGCTCGATTCTCGCGATGTTTCATATCGGTGCTCCCCGCACGGTGAACCTAAATCACGCCAATCGAACTATTATTTCTTTTCGGAGTAGGGGCTTAACTAAACAAAATACAAGCTAACACATGCTAAGACGAACATTACAAAAACAGTTAGACTACCCACAGACCGTTGAAGGTTGGTTGAAGGTATACTAACCATTGGCAGCGTACCTATACCCAGCATGCTGGCGGCATTACCACGGCAATGCAACGCAAATTCATCATTATTGCAGTGGACCCTTCAAATGCGTTGAGCCAGAAACACGCAAGCATCTTTGGTCACGCGTCGAACTGAAAGATGTTTGCAGACATAATAATACAACACGGCACCGGGTTCAGCGTCTGACTGATGCATGGGACCCGCGGGTAATATGTCCTGAAACTGCAACCATAAGCACCAGAGGATGGGCAGCAGCGTCCTAAATACACGGTGAACGTACTGCGATCCCCAAGCCGCCTGCCAGCCGTGGGGATTATGGCAGCACCCTTATTTAGGAGGAAGACCTTTATTCACCAGTGGACGTTTATTACTGGCTGATGATGTTAAGTGCTCGTAAACGAGTTTGACTTGACCGTGACTTACTTTGCTTTACTCTGACTTGTTTGATGCTATTTTAATACTAAGTAAACTTGTTTAATATTACGTCTGAAGGACTTTGTATCTATAGTCAAGAACAAACTAACAAAAAAATGGGCTCAACGGGTTGACTGTCAGGGTGTCAGGTGAACTCAGGTGTCATGTTATGTCAGTCAGGCTATCACCGTCACCGTCACTGACACTCCGACCCTCCGACCGTCCGTCTGTTTTCGTCACTTTCGTTTTCACTTTTTACGCACTGTTTTATTTATGTTTGACGAAATCTGAAAAATATGGCGTAAATTGTTTAGATATTTCCAAAAACTCATTTAGTTTGTGCATTAGTGCCTTACGTCATGTCTTCGAGTTCAGTGGAAGATATACCTGATCAATGTAAAGTGAGTTGTGTTTCCTCTTTGTTATGTTCATTGTCGGTACCGTCCACCGCATGAATGACCTTTGTACGTGGTCATACTAAATTAAGCAATTGTTTATGTTGTAAACAAGGTCGCTGTTATGCCTTAATTGTTAATTATTGCGTCAGTGATGTGTAATACAGTCGTTTACGCCTTACGGAGCTCCCCATGCCTTTCTACGCATTCAATGTTGTTTTACGCTATTTTTAGCTACTCTATAACTTACACACCGACTCTTATCAAACCTATCATTAACATCGTCTGTACCTTGCCTGTAAACTGTCCCTGTACTGTCATGACAAATGATTATGTTTAATTATTAAAAGTATTATAACAAAACAAACTTGTAAACATGCAACTAAGTAGGTACGAAAAGCACATCAAGAGACGTTCCACGGAGATTTCTAGTCTTATACAAGTTTTTAATTATCTATCTAATCAGCACCCAAATTTTACACACCTATGAACAACTGTCATGCCCAAATATCAAGACATAGTGTTAAGAGTAATATTCACAGAAAAGAGAAGTAAATAGAACGGAAATGAGAAGGAAAATCTGTTACTAGGCATTATGAGTGAAACTTGATTGAACATTCTTATTTAGATCAACGCGTGGAACTCCGCATCACACTGCTAACTGATTTCGCATGACTGACCTTTCGTTTATATGGGTGTAACTGGCTCAACAAATTTCTTTCAATAATGCCTTGACAGCCATTCTAATTTAAAACCTTTTTTCTTTTCTTTGGGAAAATTAGTTCTTTTGTTCCTTGGCTATTAGTCCTTGCCTACAAACAATTTTAATAATACAAGTTTCTTTCTGAATGAAAACCCTGAACATAATATTTTTTGTGTATTATGTCATTATTGGGGATGGAAAACAGTGTATTCTGTGCGAACTTTTTTCCAAATCTCCACACAGTCCCCTGACTGAAGGCAGGTATACCTGCCCTGCCCTGCAGCCATGTGGAGTGTAAAGAAGTTAGAGTTACTACCAAGACAATAACGCCACCTTAAAAATCAATGTTTGAAGTGGTTTTTTTTTATAGAATAGGTGACAATCAGACGGGCCATCTGATGGTAAGTGGTCACCACTGCCGATAGACAAGTACAATACTCGGGGCATTGTCATTATTGCCTACCTTTGAGGATTCTATTCACCCTTCATTTGAATCTTGTGGCTTTCTGGCTTCTAACTTGTTAAAGATCTGTGAGTAGGACATATCATCATGAAGTCTCTTTATCAACATACTTATATCACAATTTATAAATCCATAGGATCTATTTACCCAAGATGGAGTACTTCTCAAGGCATGTCTCGGACGGCCGGTCTCCGATCTCAACTCCATCGGGATGCTCTGTATCGTTCAGAACCCAGATAACAGCATGTGCATCGAGTGGCGGCCTAATGACCTGATCACCATTGACTCCGACACTCAGGACCAGGAATGGGCTGTCGTCAATACTATTGGTGAGAAAAAAACAAATGGTTTACTTTTAAAATTGTTTGTATAGTAAGTGTTGTGATGAATAAATATTTGGCACATTTACACACACGGTCATCTGACCCCAAACTAAGCAAAGCTTGTGATATGGCAGCCAGAGACTGATATATATTTATATATATATATATACTAGCGGTCCGCCGAGTAACCGTCCGTCGAGCTGAGGCGGACCGCTAGTATATATATATATATATATATATACTAGCGGTCCGCCTCAGCTTTGCACAGGTATAGATTATAGCCTATGTCACCCGGGGATAGTGTAGCTTCCCGTCAGTGAAAGAATTTTTCAAATCGGTTCAGTAGTTTCGGTGCCTATTCAATGCAAACAAACAAACAAACAATCAAATCTTTCCTCTTTATAATATTAGTATAGATATATAGAATAGTAGATATCTAATATTCATCCCTATTTTGCATATCTACTATATAAAAATAAGTCGGGTTTTCCTTCCTGACGCTATAACTCCAGAACGCACAAACCGATTTCTACGGTTTTGCATTCGTTGGAAAGGTCTCGGGCTCCATGAGGTTTATAGAAGTCATCTGGTGGCGAAACGGAGTTCGCCGGGTTTGCTAGTAATATGTAAAATACATATAAAAATTATAAATTAATCCACCAAACAAATGAAATTTATGTGCAATTTATTAATTATTTTATATTTTCAAATATTCATACTTCCACACAGCTGTTTTATCTGTCTCTCGAGCCTCAGTTCTAGTTGTGAGTACCAGGGTGGCACAAGTACATGTCAGTCATGATTTCATCAAATGCCATTAATTTACCTCTTTGATAGAAATAAACGTAAAGTTAACATGTGATTTACTTAAAATCAATGTATCTAAAAACGTAAATTTAACATGTCATAAAATCAAATGTATCATAATAAAAAATATAATTTTCCTGGTTTTTGTTGCCTAGTGAAATTAAACAAAATTCAACTAGTTAAAGCTCTTTAAACAAATACAAGATCGTGAATGCACGACGAATAGAGGCGTGTCGTTCTAGACTGTTCCCGGAACAATTTCCCTCTATCTTCTATATTTTTTTAATATAACGGTATAAAACTTTGCGTAATGACAGTTTTAATATAGATCTCGATTATAAAACTATTAAATGGTGGTTCTGATACTCATGTGAAATGAGGATGATATTTTTTTCCGCTGCACTCCCTCATATTGAGTATCATTGAATAGGTCAAAATAAAGGTAAGGTTTCATAATTTTTTTATTTATTAGCGTATCCTTTGCGAACTATAGCCCGCCAAACTGCAAAAAATTTGGTGCCCCCTACATATCTTTTTCGTTAAATTATCTTAACAAAGAATGTTTCCATAGTGGTTTTCTTATTCATTAAACCATAAAAAGTATAATTATCCTATATTGGGGCGATACCTCTTTGATACATGGCTAAGTGTGGACTTATAGAATTTATAGGAAGATTTGTGGAAATCTTCCTATAAATTCTTCTACAACCAACAACAATCTCTGAAACATGAATGACCACAATGATATGACTTTGATCATGGAACTCTACCATGTGCGTGTCTCGACACGCTCTTGGCCAGTTATTTAGCAATGATATTCGTGCTTCAGCATAATATAAAGACTGATTTACTATGTAATTAATAGTTTTACCACTGATCTCATTCCAGGACGACGTCAGCGCACTCTAAGCGGTAACCTGACCTCAGACTACGCCACCGCCCGCGCCCGCATTATCAAAATCCCCGTCGATGAGCTAAAAACTTTCCGCATCACCCGGAACAGCCAGCAGATGCAATTCTCAACAAAACCCGGCGTCTGGCAGACCACATTCTACTTCCAACACGGCAATGCTGAGATATTCGTCTCTCACTTGAAAAACCATATCAAGACTGCTAAAACCAGACACGATAGAAACACGTATATGGTCGTAGAACCTAATATGGAGTCTCAGGTGCTGAATAAGTCGTTTGCGGAGTTGGATATCTTTCAGGAGAATACTACGGATGTGGTCTGGAACTTGGTGTCAAATTTCAAGCAGAGGCCGTATGAGACTACAATGACGGCATTCTCTAAGGTCACTGATATTGGTGAGTTATTTGCTTTTGAGTCAGAGGATTGGAAAAGGGGCATTATCCAAAAGAACTTTCAACAATACTTTAGGCTAATCATAATAAGACATGTGTGCTAATGTTTAATTTATTGAAAATAACAGGCCTAGCGATGAATATAACTAAATACATTACATATACCTACTGAAAGAAATAATTGAATTGGCTGATAAATCTCTGAGATATAAGCGTTCAAAGTTTTTGGTGTCCCTTTCTCGCAAGGCGTGTGTTATTATAGCATTTGTTCGGCGCGTCTGAGGCGTGACGTCATATCTCGCTATAGTGCGCTCTCTGTCTAGTTATGAAATTAAAGTACTTATAACATATTTACTTTTAAACAAATTTTCCTTGATGTGCTCTATTTATGATCAACTTTTTATGAGGTAATAAAAAAATATTAGTCATCATGCCTAATATTTATTAATTTTTATTATAATGTTATTATACTTAATAGAGTGAAATAAATGTTAGAGTATGTTACATATTTTGAAAAAAATATAAAAAACTTTTCATATTTATAAACGCAATAAAGATCCTCGAATCCTTGAGTGCTCGCTTTGCTAAGGTTAACTTTGTCGATCCTTGAAGCCTCTCACTGATTGGCATTGTTAGTCGTCTTCCCCTCAGTCCACCCCAAAAGAGGGTAACTGAGACATTAATGTCCTCAGACATCATCAGATTTGTAGAGAATCTTTATTTTCCTAAGGTAACCTTAATAACGGCACCATAAATGTTATCAACTAAAAATGCGAAAGAACCTTAAGGGAACCTCTTAGGAAAGGTACAGGTCGCGTCATGTAAAAAAAACGCTGGCGGTTAGGCTGCGCAGTAGACGATTTATCGGTCTATTTGGTGGTATGAGGTGAGGCGCGGGGCGGGCGGGTCACGCGCCGCATGCTTGCCTATTGGTTCGTCAATCGTCATCATCATCAGCCAGAAGACGTCCACTGCTGAACATAGGCCTCCCCCTTTAACCTCCACACTGAACGACAGCCTGCCTTTTGCATCCACTGGATGCCCGCGAGTCTCACAATGTCGTCGGTCCATATAGTGGGAGGCCTCCCTACCCTGCGTCTTCCGGCGCATATCCACGTTTCGGATTTTATCGTGTAAAGAAACTCCGAGCGTGACTCCGAGTTTTTCCAAAAGGCCAACAGTTAAAGACCACGTCTCAGTACCAAACTAACCAACACAACAACAGCACAAACACACCCCCTCTACTTTCTTCCAGCGTTCTTTTTACATGACGTGACCTGTAACGTAACGTCTATTAGTATGGGAATAAGAAATTTTATGTAATTTCCAGTGTTTTATGGCGCTGATACACTGAACGGCAAACGCGACGTTTCAGAAGAAGTTGCAGATCTGTTGACCAAAAGTATGAGCGCCATGGATGACGGAACTACCACTACACGAAACGAAGAGTACGAGGTCATCAGTGTGAAGCCTACTTTACCGCCCAGGCCTTGCATACCCAGGTGAGTGAACCTCTTACATGTTTTATAAAACTAGCAGAGCCTGCGGTTTGAGGGTGCGATTTTGGCCTCGCCGGCCACAAGCGGCCCAAGTAATCACGTGAATTTATTTATTTTTACTTTTAATAGTTTAATTTTAATGTTGTTGTCGGAAAAAGCTCCTATACAGCTGAATTAGATTTAGTGTTTCTAATTAATTAATTTTAAAGACTTTTTTTACTTATGCTTAAGTAGACGCATAGACCTACCCTCATTATGGTTTTTATTTCGTTTAATTTTCGTTTGCTGAGCGAGACCCAATGGTTCTTACATACACCTAAATAAATAAAATTGTGCACCATACTGACGAGTCCATAATAGGAGCATTAGTAATACATATATTTTTGTTAAAAAAATATTACTAATGTAACTGTATGACAATAAATTATATTCTATTCAATGTGAGAATCGCGGGCATCCAGTGGATGCAAAAGGCAGGCTGTTGTTCAGTGTGGAGGTTAAAGTGGGAGCCCTATGTTCAGCAGTGGACGTCTTCTGGCTGATGATGATAGGTACATAATTATAGGTATTAGGTACCTATCAAAACATTAAATATTATTCTGGTTGCCTACACACGCAGTTATATAATTAGGCATGTCTGTCCTTATGACACAATTTTTATGTTTGTCCATACACCTTTCAAAATTCCATCGCGATCAGTTCATCCCTTAAGTCAAAAAGGCAATAAACATGACATATACTTACTTGTTTTAAATGTTTATCGGGACTTATCACGTATTATTTAATATAGGTAAAAATATGTCCCTATACATATACATACATACATACATGTACTAATTTTTACCTATATTAAATAATACGTGATAAGTCCCGATAAACATTTAAAACATGTGTTTAAATCGCGAAAGTTGAAAATTACTATATACTTACTTGACGGAAGGATTTATTATTTTCTAGGGGAGCACCACTGTCTAAAGAAAAATGGGACGGCCTACAAGATACAGAAGGGAGAGTCACAGAAATTGACGGTGTGAAACAGCTGATTTTTAGAGGGGTACGCTTATTATTTTTTATATTAAATTTGCAAGTTGAAGTGGCAATGGGCAGGCCACATCGCTCGAAGAACCGATAACCGATGGGGAAGAAAGGTTCTGGAGTGGAGACCACGAACCGGAAGACGCAGCGTAGGGAGGCCTCCCACTAGATGGACCGACGACATTGTGAGAGTCGCGGGCATCCAGTGGATGCAAAAGGCAGGCTGTCGTTCAGTGTGGAGGTTAAAGGGGGAGGCCTATCTTCAGCAGTGGACGTCTTCTGGCTGATGATGATGATGATGACGCTTATTATTTATTTTTATCAAATAAGCTAGAAAATCCAGCCGGGGTCAGTTTCTATTGGAAAATGGAAAACTTCATTGAGTCACAGATC
The DNA here is from genome assembly GCA_932305915.1 of Agriopis marginaria. Taxonomy (NCBI): domain Eukaryota; kingdom Metazoa; phylum Arthropoda; class Insecta; order Lepidoptera; family Geometridae; genus Agriopis; species Agriopis marginaria. Next base: position 17,536,328 of record OW029920.1, on the reverse strand, counting down.
CCGGAAAGCCTGAACACAAAGGTAAAAAACGAATGTCCTGTCTATCCTTAAATGTGATGCTGTTAAGAGACTACCCACAATATGGAAGTGGCACAAAGTGCGATAGAACAGGTAAGTATCTCATTCTCTTGGACCTCTCATACCAAAACGGAAGTCAGCCCACTACCACAGTGGATTTTCCTTGGATTTGTACCAAACGTTTCTAATCCGTACAGCCAAGGATTGGAACAACCTGCCGGCTTCCTTGTTTTCTGAGAGATATAATCTGAGCCTTATAAAGGCCAGAGCCATGGCCGTTTCTTGAATCAAATCATGATTGAGAACTAGAGCCTTAAGACTTGAACATTAAAATTTCCGATTAAGATATAAGTACTTAAAGTTTCATCAAATTGAACTAATAGTTTTTTTATATAATATGAAAATGACTTGAGCTCTGGTCCCGTCCTACATTGTTTGTCTTATTACAGCAATCACTCACGTCACGTAAGAAGCCTCCGAGCGGCCTCAAAGCTCTTGACACTAGGGCTGGCCACTCAGCCTATCCGAACTTATATTTTACTAGCTGTCACGATTATTACAACAGTGGACAGGTGATGTAAACTGATTGATTCATGCTTATGATTATTTTAGGGCGTAGCGCACAAGATCCGAGCACAGGTTTGGAAGTATCTCCTGGACTACCATCCCTGGCAAATGTCCCATTCAGAGCTGAAGAAGCTACAAAGGCGGAAGACTGAAGAGTATTTCTCAATGAAGCTGCAGTGGCGCTCCATGACTGAAGGACAGGAGGCAAGGTTCGCTGACTACAGGGACAGGAAAAGCCTAGTGGAAAAGGATGTTAATAGGACGGACAGGTACAATCTTAGTACTTTTTATTTATTTATTTAATACTTTATTGCACACTTACAAATTAAGTAAACATGTACAATTGGAGGACTTAATGCTAAACATTTTCTACCAGTCATCCACCAGGTTGGAACAAACAGTACGTAGGCGTGCATCAAAAACACCTTATAAAAGACAAAAAGAAATAAACAGAAAGATCAAAGTAACCCGTTTTTAACCCGTTGAATGCGAGGGCAGGAGTTTTTTCATGATTAAAGTGGGGAAATACGTGCATAAGTATTATATAACATTGGTATTGGGGACCCAGGTATGTCCTAAAACTGCGACCAGAACCACCGGAGGATGGGCAGCAGCGTCCTATTAGTACACGGTGAACATACTGCGGTCCCCTAGCCGCCTGCCAAGCGTGGGGATTATGGCAACACCCCTCTGTAAGAAGGAGGCCTTTGTCCAGCAGTGGACGCTTAATGGCTGCTGATGATGATGATTGTGTATAAATCTCCTTACACAAAATATTCGAGTGGAGCACTTTTCGCTCAAATAAAAATAAAATGGTTAGAATTGAAGGCATGAGCGAAGTGAGCGAAAAAAAAAACCTAAACAAAATAGGGAAATTAGGGGATGAATCCCGTTTATTGAAGTTGGTTGTTATTTAATTTTTGACGTGATAACGTCTTATAAATCTATGAACGCCGGCTGCACGCATGAAAAATTTTCAAGTTTAACCTGAGCCGCGCGTGCAAGCGAGAGCGCGGAACAAGCGATAGAGAGGCACGATCGGCCTAAGTTATCACGTAAAATTATCGTACGGAAACTAACTTTACAGACAACCGGACATGGGTGTTCCCCGATGGTTGCAATCTCTGCGAGCCCTGCGCTGTAGGGTTGACCAATATACTGAATAGCTATGACTCTTATAGTGCTAACAGACGAGACGCACTTGGTTAACGAACCGCCGTCCAACCACAAAAAAATCGTCACCGCTTTATGGTTGATATTCCGAAAACCCGTACGAAGCGCTTTGATTCCACATTTATTATGCGAATTGCTAGTTTGTGAAATTCGCTGCCTGAATGGGTGTTCCCCGATGGTTACAAACTGGGTGTCTTCAAATCACGAGTGAATCGGTTTCTTCTAGGCAAGCATGCTCCAACGTAGACCGCATCATCGCTTAACATCATGCGTGATGGTGGTCAAGCGCAAGCCTATTTTTTTTTTTAAAAACAAACCTTTTTTAATGTATTATGTTTGCAGAACTCATGCCTACTACGCGGGCGATAACAATCCTCACCTGGCAACATTACAAGACATTCTACTCACATATGTGATGTATAACTTCGATCTTGGCTACGTGCAAGGCATGAGCGATATACTTGCACCAATATTGTTGCTATTTGATAACGAAGTTGATGCGTTCTGGTGCTTCGTTGGATTCATGGATAAAATCGTTAGTATACCTTCACGTTAGCTTAGTACCTTTGCCTTGCTACTGATGTGAGCGAAACAAGCTGATATAAAATAGTTACATTCGTTAGTATACCTACTAATCTTTACCTGAGCCATGGTATTAATATACTTCCGCGAACCAAAAATTTCGATCATCTTAACCAGTTAAAACAGTTCTAACCTACCTTATTTATTAACATACTATTTATTTACTTATTTCACTTATTTATTTATTTATTATTTTTCTTTAATGTTATCTTAACGTTAAGATAACATTAAAGTTAATAAATAAGGTAGGTTAGAACTGTTTTAACTACATTACATTACATTAATTTTATCTTAACTATAACTAATATCTTAACTTAACTATAACATTAATGTTATCTTAACTAGTTAAGATAACATTAAAGTTAATAAATAAGGTAGCTTAGAACTGTTTTAACTGGTTAAGATGCTTGAAATTTTTGGTCGATTATTTTTTTAAAGAGGCAAAATACCGTGATGGTAAGCTATATTTGCTATTATATGTATAAGTAGATTAATTTAACGTAATCATTAAGAATGCAGAAGAGCTATGCTCGGTGTTTCTTTGCGCGATAGAATCTGGAACGTGGATATTCACCAAAGAACCAGAGTCACCGACATAGCTGTTAAAATTTGCAAGTTGAAGTGGCAATGGGCAGGCCACATCGCTCGAAGAACCGATAACCGATGTGGAAGAAAGGTTCTTGAGTGGAGACCACGAACCGGAAGACGCAGCGTAGGTAGGCCTCCCACTAGATGGGCCGACGACATAGTGAGAGTCGCTGGCATCCAGTGGATGCAGATGGCAGGCTGTCGTTCAGTGTGGAGGTTAAAGGGGAGGCCTATGTTCAGCAGTGGACGTCTTCTGACTGCTGATGATGAAAAATTAAGACTGGACCATGATCAAAGAAAACAAGGTCTTCTACTCTGGCAGTTGTCCCAGAATTACGTCACTGTCCAGTTGCCACTTTATCCAATCAGCTGTTACGTGGTGTATCGTCATCTCTCACGAACCTGTTGTAAATTGACATCATGACATCATTGCGGGACGCCCACGTGGACATTTTTTCTCGGATTGCTATACCTGGCGGAGTATATTATTATACCATGGACTGGAAGTAGCGCAGTTAGTAAACAAAACACTATCGAAATTTCTCAGTAGTAATCTCAGATGACGAAACGTTTTTCCCCGTCAGGCATCAAACTTCGACATGGACCAAGCGGGCATGAAGCAGCAACTCCTCAGTCTCCAGCAGCTCATCACGTTCGCGCTGCCCTCGCTGGCCGCACATCTCACCGCCAAAGACTCCGGCAATATGTACTTTTGCTTCCGATGGCTACTCGTCTGGTTCAAAAGGGAGTTTTCGCACGACGATATCATGAGGTAATTGATTGAATCAGGCGTCACTTTGCGGAAGTCCATTTTTAATTTGTATATGTCGAATTTCTAGTGTAATTCCGCTTCTACGTCGTTTCGAGTACAATAAGGATTTTAGGTTAAACTATTTTCTCTATAGATATTTGTGATGCTAATTTGAACCTAACCTGAATTTAAATATTAATTACATAAAAGAGCAAAATTAACCTAACCTGAAACAAAAAGTAATTAAATCTGTAACAAAAATTACGTCAATCGCAATACAAGGTTACGCGAAAAAGGTGTACTAAGCCGAAAGGGATCCATTATACTTATCATAATGAACAACTTTTACTATGGGCTAAACCCTGAAATCGTGAAATAATTTCAGCTGTTCCATATATTTTGTTGAGTGTCAGTAACCGTTTTCTATGGAACAGCTGATATTGCCCATTGTAAAATTTATTCATAATACTAACTACTACTAACTAATACTATTAAGAAATATAATCCTCTCCTTTATTAAGAATATGTCGAACATATAACGAAATTAATGCTTCCATAAGCGGTCTCGATATCTTTCACGACTCTTTGAACGTATTCAAGAATAAACTGGTAAAAATGATATATGGGTAAACACCCCCATATATCATTTTTAGCTCATATTTTTGTCTAACCACTTTTAATTGTGAACGTTGTAAACACTTGTTAAAGGTGCACATATCAGAACTGTATCAATTATAAATGAGTGTTATTTGTATTATTTAATATGTGTACTGTTGGGTTTTCTGTATGAATTAAATAAATAAATAAATACTATCACAGAAAAGAGAAGTAAATAGAACGGAAATGAGAAGAAGAATCTGTTACCAGGCATTATGACAGAACCTTGATTGAACATTCTTATTTATGTCAACGCGTCGAACTCTGCATCCAAAGAACTTGGACCTTACCTTTTTGGGTTTAGGTCACTAAGTTCTTTGTCCGCATCACAGTTGCTAACTGATTTCGAATGACTGACGTTTTGTTTATATGGATGCAACTGGCTGGTCGCTGGCATCCAGCGGATGCAAAAGACAGGCTGTCGTTCAGTGTGGAGGTTAAAAGGGGAAGCCTATGTTCAGCAGTGGACGTCTTCTGGCTGATGATGATGATAATGAACTGGCTATTGACAGCCATTCTAATTTAAACAAAAAAAAACTTTTCTGTGGGTGCTAATGAACTCTTTCTGCTTAGTACACCATTAGTAGTAACTGGGTTACGCGGAAAGGGTGCAAGAAGCTTAAGATATACGATACTGTGATACAAAATTACCACGGCCAAAGATATATGATGCACATGAGTTATTTGAGCTGATCCTGTCAATTTCCATTGAATATTTTGTAATATTGCTTTTTATTAGTTCAGTATAGTATTTTTTTTTTCATGCCATACGTGCAAACAAGCAGACGAGCTGCCTGATGGTAAGCAGTCGCAGTCGCCTATGGATACTTGTAACACCAGAGGCATCACAAATACGTTGCCGACCCTTTAAAACACAATAAGATTTCACTGTACATAATCTTTTAAAAAAAATGCGCGAGCGAGATAGGGGATGCACGAAACACAGAATCTTTAAGTAGATAAAGTTATTAAATAACATTGATAACTTTTAACTTGTATTTTTTATGTTTCAGATTATGGGAGGTGCTATGGACGGGGTTGCCATGCGCCAACTTTCATCTGCTCGTCTGTGTTGCCATCCTCGATGCGGAAAAAGATTTACTGATCAGCAAAGACTATGGATTCACTGAGATATTAAAAGTGAGTTATTTTTTCATCTAACTAGTCTGAACGAGGGCAGCAAAGGCCTCCGAGTGTGCGGGAACAAATCTGAGTTTGTATGTATACAGGGTTACGCATATAGACTGTACTTAGCCGAAATGAGGTCATTGTACTAATAACTTAAATTTAGGGACCAACCCTGAAATCGCGAAAAAAATATCAGCTTTTCCATAGAAAACGGTCATTGACACTCGACAATTTCTTTTTTCAATTTCTAGTTTGGTCCCATAGTAAAAGTTGTTCATAACGATGAGTGTAACGAACCCCTTTCGGCTTCGCATACCCTTTCCGTATAACCCTGTATAAGTCAATGTCTCTGATATAGACTCTTTAGAGTCTATTGCTTTTTTCTTTGTTCTAGCAATATTAATTCTACTTTTATATGTTTTATTCACATGTTTGAGCATTCATATAATCTTAAGAGGAAAGACAATAGCGGTACATTAGAGCGTAGCTCGGAAATTTGCCTAAAAACGATATAAACTTAGATGGTGCCGTTATTTGAGCGTGCTATAGGTTGTCTCGAACTTCCGTAAGCGCTGCAGTCAGATATCGTACGAAAGGGTTCTACAAATTACCGTAGCGCTAGTATCGCAGTCAAGTTTCGCAACATTTCAACAGAAGCGCAACCCATACCAGTAGATGGCGCTTTTCTTTATTATCTTGAATGATGTTGCGAAACTTGACTGCGATACTAGCGCTACGGTAATTTGTGGAACCCTTTCGTACGCTATCTGACTGCAGCGCTTACGGAAGTTCGAGACAACCTATAGCACGCTCAAATTACGGCGCCATCTAAGTTTATACCGTTTTTAGGCATATTTCCGAGGTACGCTCTAATGTTCCGCTATTGTCTTTCCTCTTGGTCTATCTTCCTTGATATAATATACTGTTTTTTATAAGTAGAAACTTTTGTCCCCCCCTTTGTCTCTAGCTATATTAAATAGCTATATAATAATCATTAACTCTCTTAATTAAGACCGTTAGTTTCTCTAAGATAATAAAATAAATAAATATAATAAAGTTAAATATTGTATAATTTGTTTTCAGCACGTTAACGACCTGTCATCGTTTCTGAACGTGGACACGATACTCAGCACAGCGGAGGGCATTTACCACCAAATAGTGTCCGCACCACACCTCACCGACCAGATCAGAGTAATCCTAGGCCTCCCCACACTCAACATTTCCACCTCCACACACTCTGACAGCGACACAGAAGCGACCACATCGAAATCGGTCCAGCAAAACGGTACGGCCGACGAGGGTAATACCTACAACGAGGACGCGGACGAAGTTATGTATCAAATAGGACTTGATTTGAATTTCTGAGGCACGGTGATTGAAGTGTATGTATGTATTTATGTAGATGTAGATATGGCTTGTGAATGTGCATAGTGCTAGTGAATAACAGTAGATATGTAAAGTTATATGATTATTTACGGGATATTTACCGTGGTAAGGTTGTGGAATGAGCTCCCGATATTTCGGCGCAGTTACATGCACATGTGAGTGTGTTTTGCCGGGACTTAGGATCGAGTTCGAGTTCCAATGATAACCGTAGCAAAAGACTAAGAAAGAGGGTAGATCGTTTTGTCTGCACCTAACTTTTTAACTGTTCGACCAACCACCCGCATTGTTCAGTCTTCCCGTGAACATGGTGCATGTAACTGCGCCGAAATATCGGGAGCTCATTCCACAACCTTACCACGGTAAATATCCCGTAAATAATCATATAGCTTTAGTGAACAACCGTGATAGTTTAAAACAGTAGAGATGTATATTTTTAACGCTGAGTCAACGTCCGGTTTTCAAATGCTGGTTATCTCGAAAGTTTACTATAGTCCTGTTCATGGCGTGACACTTGACAGGTGGTTTGACAGTGCGATAGAATGTAACGTGGTTCGTGAATATTAAATATGACGTCGCAGAACTAAATTAAAGATTTATTATATTTTGCGGAACATCGACTCGAAAGAAGAAGAATAATAATTTACATTTTGAGGCGAAAACATAATTATAGCTGAGCGCCACTTTTTTTTTTTTTTTTTTTTTTTTTTTACCCCAAACTAAGCAAAGCTTGTAATATGGCTGCCTGAAACTGATATACGTACATATATATTTTTAAATACATACTTAAATAGATATTAACACCCAGACATAGAACAAACACAAATGTTCATCACACAAATGTTTGTCCTAGATGGGAATCGAACCCACGCCCCCAAGCACAGAAGATAGGCTCCCTACCAACTGAGCCACCGGGGCAGCATTTAGAAGGTACACTAAACAGGACAATTTCAACTTAAGCTAAACTTATTGCAAATATTACAGTTTCGAACTGGAGAGTATCCCAAAATATGCGTACACAGCATGATTGGCAATTACTGGCAAGATAAAAAGTTAAAGTTAGATTAGTTGAAGCTAAAACAGACGCTGCAGCTAAAGTACTGCAGCGTGAATTGAAATAAATTTTATTAAGATCCGAGAGGATGCCAAATCATGCTTTTATTTATGCAAGATTTGGCATCCTCTCGGAAGAAAGAATGGCCAAGATATCCTTTTTAAATTTATAATTATTGTTGTTACAAATGTCTACTTGGTTACAGTGACTAGATGAAATATCATTGTATTGGCGACACATGCGTATAATAGGATTGTAATAAGATGTGTTATTTTTAAAAACTTGTAGGATAAAACACAAAACGTGACAAACACAAGCTTCTCATAGAACACCGCAACAAGAAATTATTAAATGATAGCATTTTTTGTATGGGACCGGTAATCTATACTAATATTATAAAGAGGAAAGATTTGATTGTTTGTTTGCATTGAATAGGCTCCGAAACTACTGAAGCGATTTGAAAAATTCTTTCACTGTTGGGATGCTGCACTATCCCCGGTTGACATAGGCTATATATCCTGGCTTCGCCCGTGCGAAGCCGGGGCGGCCTACTAGTCTATAATAAGATGCCTAGAAACCTTAAAGATCTAAATACTAATCTGTTCAAATTGAAATTAAAGAAAATGCTACTGACTAAGTGCTATTACACCGTAAAAGAATTAATTAATGAAAATCTATACTAATATTATAAAGAGGAAAGATTTGATTGTTTGTTTGTTTGTATTGAATAGGCTCCGAAACTACTGAACCGATTTGAAAAATTCTTTCACTGTCGGGATGCTGAACTATCCCCGGTTGACATAGGCTATATATCCCGGCTTCGCCCGTGCGAAGCAGGGGCGGCCTACTAGTAAATTATATTGGAATACTAACATTGACTAACTAATAGTTAACATTGTAGACATTGTACCTATTTAACTTGACATAACTACTATACTATGACATTTTCTTTGTACACTAACAATACTAATAACTATTTTCAAAAATACCATTAAATAGAATTAACTACATTTTAACAAAATAATTATAGTTAAGGTACATTAAAGACATTCATGTAGACAGTTAGCAGACTTTCCTGCGGTCCCACACTAGGCTTAAGGCCCGTAATATGGAGACCAACAAAACGAAACACAATATAACTAATTATTATTTTAGGAGGCATCCTAGCGAATATTTAAAGTTACAGTTATCCTAGTAAGTGTGGTGAGTGTGAGTGTTTGTGTGTAATGTGTTATGGGAACTGTTTGAAATTTGAATTTCCCGCCATAGGTGAAACGTACAACCACCTTAAATTACAAAATGTACTTTGACTATGTTTCGATGTCATTAATATTCTTATTAGAATTGTTCAGATCAGATTTGAAGATTCGGTTTTCGAGATGATCCGTGTTCGGAATACCAGGAGTTAAATTTGCTAGCTGATACATAATTTCGTTGCTTGGTTTGCGGTATCTGTAAGATTTTAAAAGCACAACGCCCACTCTGGAGAGTACTGTACAAGCGGCCGTGGAAAACTATTTTTATGCCATTGGTGGCAAACAAGCATACGTACTGATGGTAAGCAGTCATCGTCTATGGATACTTGTAACACCAGAGGCATCACAACCACTACCACCCAATCTTACCATCTTAAGGCTGCGTATCCTCCAGAGATGTTCGAGAAAAAAAAACGACCAATACGATCGCTTCATTCCGTTTCGTCTCGCCTCCTATTGGTTGATTTTTTCCTCGCTTACCACTTGGCTACCTCGCACATCTGGTGGAAAAGCACCATAAATGAGGTATAATTTTGAACCTAGCATTTATTTAAAACTAGGCCGCCTTAGCTCTACTGTCGGCGTTGAGCTTTAGGCTAGCGCATTTTTTTACTTGCTCGACTTAGGGGGCGTCCATAAATTACGTGAGGTGTTTAAGGGGGGGAGGGGGTCGAGTCAAATCTCATCTAATCTTACGTTGGAGAGAGGGGGGGTCTCGGCAAATATCACGCAATTTTTTTTCTGATTGAAACAAAAAAAAATATACTATTTTGGTCCATTTAATCCAGATTGTACATGCTATAATAGCTATTTCTCTATGATAATAGGGTCCCATTTTTACCCTTTGTTTTTCCCATTTTTTACTTATTACACTTATAATTAAACTCTCAGCAATATTGATTACTAGTCTCAACTAGTCGTAAATAAAAGCACAAAGCAAATTTGTTTTTTTCTTTTTACAATAACAATCCAACGCGTTTACGTAAGAAACTCACATTTTGAAAAATCTCACGTGAGATTGGGGGATGGGGGAGGGGGTTGAATAAAATCTCACGACATCTCACCAGGGGGGGAGGGAGAGGCAGAAAATTAAAATTCATTTCATTTCATTTCAATTCATTGTACATACAATGTATCAATTATATACTTCACAAGGCCACATTTACTCTAATTCAGACGTTATGTCGCTTTCATAGTGTTCAACGTTAGTTGTCCGCTATGCCATCGTAGCTCTGGCATCGCGCGGTGTTGTAGTCGGATCGCGGTTACCTTGTAACTAACCAAAAAGTCTGCGCAATTCGTAGCGTGCGCCGAGTTTTGGAACGCATTTTTTTGGCACGATTGGGACTCTATAGTATGTATCTCGATGTAGTCGAATACTTTTTTCAGTATTTTGCAACTACTATATTATGATAAAAACACTAAGAAATTTTTTTTTATGATTGATTGTTAGATTTTCAATTATAAATGCATGGCTTTTGGTTGCGATCTTAACAATTAATTATATAATATAAATTATTTTCTTAAACTAACTTTAACTACTACTATGGTGCAACCAAGCTTTAGTGTTTGGTTTATTTGTTTTTTATCTTGACTAAAACATTTAATTTAAATTCAAACTGCACTTTTTTACAAGCTTTTATTTAATTTAAAGTCAAATCCTACAAGTATAAGCTGATTTAGAATTAGTTTCTCATAAATGATTTTGCTGAAATTTTTCATAGACCTTTAGTTCTGGTGACAAAACATTATGCAATACCCAATATTGTAATATTTTCAGTATGGCTGCCTAAAAAGAGCATTAAAATAAAATGGCCGCCAAAAAAACAGGGGAATAAAAATCACAAGAATCATTTAGTAAAAAGTTTGTTATCTATACTAATATTATAAAGAGGAAAGATTTGATTGTTTGTTTGTTTGTTTGCATTGAATAGGCTCCGAAACTACTGAACTGATTTGAAAAATTCTTTTACTGTTGGGATGCTGCACTATCCCCGGTTGACATAGGCTATATATCCCGGCTTCGCCCGTGCGAAGCAGGGGCGGCCTACTAGTTAATAATATTTTCGTTTAAAAGCTTGTTATACATAGAGTAATGTTATTTTTTTTAATTTCAGATTACACTCGAATATAGCGGATTAGAAATATCAGTAGTAACAAAAACAGTTTGGGCGTTGCTCGCCTGAAGTTACAATTGTGAATAGTTTTTATTCTGGCAAGAAATATGATACTTTATTTTATTCTGCATGCTATATTGTTTCTGTCCTTGTCAAACTATGACAATCCTGCAGTGCAAGTACCGTTCTTTATCGATCGTCAAATTTGACAGTTGAGATCATCAAATTCGATAAAATTCCAATTGATCAGTACTCGCTATGATTGATTCTATGGCATTTTTGCGAATTTGACGATCGATAAAGAACGGTACTTGCACTGCTGATAAGAGGGAGTTTTTGGCGCCAACGTGGAAAAAATATATCAGATCGAAGTCCACAGAATATGGGGGGGACAGTTAGTTTCGAAACAATTACCTATTGTGTTGTAAATTTCAAGGCCAAGAATAAAAGATCTGTGGAATGGAATATTTTATAGTACCATGATATTATCTTGCCAGAAATGTGTAATATAGTACCTATCATTCATTGATATCTATTGGACTGGATTGAGAATGTGATATATTTTCTATTTTTATATGCTCATAAATGAGGCTGGGTTAAGGAGGTAAATCTAGAGCCAACATACATTTTTGGATTTGAGAATTAAATAGCATTTTAATGCGTTTTTAATTATACTACTAATGTTCGGTCTAGCATAGAAGGAAATAGAGTTATTTGTAATGTTGAAAAATTCCCAATAGGTGACCTCTTTGTTCGCTATGGACTCCTATTTGAGAACACTGATTTAATCACTCAGCTAAATTAATTAACCTCTAATGTAAAGCCACCCACCTACCCACCGATCCGATAAGTTTATATCTCTTTTTTACTCGCTTGTAACTATTCATCCTCTCTTCCGCTTTCGGTTTAGTGAGAGAGTAGTTTATGAGGGTAGACTGTCCAATTCACTGCCAGCATTGATCCAACTTAAGACAGGCCACTGACACATCCTTGCTGCACTGCCAGCATTGATCCAACTTAAGACAGGCCACTGACACATCCTTGCTGCATTGCTAGCATTGATCCAACTTAAGACAGGCCACTGACACGTCCTTGCTGCACTGCCAGCATTGATCCAACTTAAGACAGGCCACTGACACGTCCTTGCTACACTGCCAGCATTGATCCAACTTAAGACAGGCCACTGACACGTCCTTGCTGCACTGCCAGCATTGATCCAACTTAAGACAGGCCACTGACACGTCCTTGCTGCATTGCTAGCATTGATCCAACTCAAGACAGGCCACTGACACGTCCTTGCTGCACTGCCAGCATTGATCCAACTTAAGACAGGCCACTGACACGTCCTTGCTACACTGCCAGCATTGATCCAACTTAAGACAGGTCACTGACACGTCCATGCTGCACTGCTAGCATTGATCCAACTTAAGACAGGCCACTGACACGTCCTCGCTGCACTGCCAGCTTTGATCCAACTTAAGACAGGCCACTGACACGTCCTCGCTGCACTGCCAGCATTGATCCAACTTAAGACAGGCCACTGACACGTCCTCGCTGCACTGCCAGCTTTGATCCAACTTAAGACAGGCCACTGACACGTCCTCGCTGCACTGCCAGCTTTGATCCAACTTAAGACAGGCCACTGACACGTCCTCGCTGCACTGCCAGCATTGATCCAACTTAAGGCATGCCACTGACACGTCCTTGCTGCACTGCCAGCATTGATCCAACTTAAGACAGGCCACTGACACGTCCTTGCTGCATTGCTAGCATTGATCCAACTTAAGACAGGCCACTGACACGTCCTCGCTGCACTGCCAGCATTGATCCAACTTAAGGCATGCCACTGACACGTCCTTGCTGACATGTATAACGTAGGTAAACGCGCAGTGAAATGATGATGGTCTGTCGCATATAGACATAAATTGAACAGACCCATCTAGATTATATAAGTCACTTATAATAAGTGCAACTTTTTTCAAATAGGAGTAAAATCATTGCCACTGGGAATTGTCATTTTATTTCTTACTTTATCCATATCCATGTTTGTAAATAATGTACCTATTTAGATTAGATAAATGCCTATTGATTTGTATTAATGTAAAATTTTAAAAATACTAAGTATGTTCTCTTCATTTAAATTTCGACCTGAATGAAGCCACTGAGAGTGCCATTGGGGTGGCAAAGTTCTGGTCTAGAAATTTTATTTGAAAATAGATTTGTATTTTGCGGAACATCGACTCGAAAGAAGAAGAAGAATAGGAAACCTTTTTTTTTCTCACCAATAGTATTGACGACAGCCCATTCCTGGTCCTGAGTGTCGGAGTCACAACTTGATATGTACAATCATTGAAGTCCTTAATTCCTGTAAAAAGGACATTTGCTGAAGCTATATGATGTGCATGTGCTCAGTAAATCAAATTGCATACATATCTTGTTAGTATCAATTGAAAAAATAATTTTATTATAGATGCAGATTGATTTCTATTAATGAAAAATCTTCATGCAACGCTTCATCTACATAAATATCTTGTGAACCTAGCTAACTTACCCTGTAGATGGCTACAGGGCTCCAAAGATCGGCTGTTGGTACTGAGCCGGTAAGAGGTACAATCAGAATACAACAGTTAAAAATAAAGCTTATTGTTTTCAAACAACAGATTGCTTTACAAAAGGATTTTAAAAAAAACTAACTTTTTAATTTTAAATCATGTAATTAATTTGTGGAAATGATGCAAGCTCTGAGGTGTTTATGAAGATGACAGTACCATAAAATAGGGTCAATACAGAGGAAAGTTAGTTTTTATTTTAGAAATATTTTTTGTTGTTTTATTTCAGACACAAAATCCTTAATGTACCAAATTTTTGTTAAATAAAAATAACAAGAATTTATTGTCTTTGAATTTCATTGGTCTGAACATTGTATAATAATAAAAACTTTTTTCTCCTCTTTATCCTCCCAATTTTACAGCATTAGTGTGACCTGAAGTACCTAGGTATTACAATATTAAATATTTTGTTACTATTTATTAGTCTTTCTGTTGTACAAACCTTGGATTAAAAACTTTGGGGTGATCAACTTGATTTATTAAAGTTTCTTATCACATAAAAATGTGTTTTTATTTTATAATAAAACATAATTGCCATTCATAAATAATTTTGTATTTCTTATAATATTATACACATCTCTAATAACTTACAAAATCTAATTTCTAAAATATGAGATCAAGTTTGAATTACTGCACCTACGTAATGCTGTGAAATTTCACATTCAGCCCTTGGTACTGGTACCTTACATGGGGATTTAGTGCAGTTCGGAAAATCACGGAAACGTGAACCTTAACGCGCCAAGATGCGGTTTGCGGTCGCGCAACTTTTCTCATCACCTATAGGTACAGCTACAGAATAGCTTAAAACAGGTAGCCGTGAGGTCACTGATTGGTGCAAATTATTCTGTGACTGTTATAAGATTGGCCTCGGTCGTGCTTCACACGCCGTGGACTTTCCTCCATTTTTATCAGCAAGTAAGACGCGACAAAGCTAGAATATCGATATGTTTGACTATTTCTCACAGGATAAAAATTATAGAAAGAGAATTTGTCCACGGCCCGTAATAGGCTTGCTAAGGCCATAAGAACCTCTTTAGGCTGCTGCACTTTCGCAAAATACTAAATGAAGTGGTTTGGATTTAAAATTTGATAAGTCTTTAAAAGTCCATAAGATAGACTAAAACCAGTGCCCATATTCACTAACTAAAACACGCAAGTAACGCAGAGCGTTAAGTTAACCTTTAAAAATGTATCTCTATCTCTATTCCAGAACAAATGCCAACTTTTGGGGGTTACTTAACGCGCTGCATTAGAAGCGTGTTTCTAGTTAGTGACTAAGGGGCGTGGGGAGATCCCAGTTCAACCTTGTGAAAGTTGGTGTTGGTACGATGTGACCAGTTGTCATTATGGTTGGAATAAAATTTACTAAAGACATAAAAAAACGGAAAAGGAAAAATGGTCGTTTGGGCATTCTGGTGACAGCTCGCAAGAGACACGGATAAAAAAAAAAGATGATATGAAAAAAAAACTAGGAGCTCTGACAGGATTTGTTTTGGAAGCATCGGAGGAGATGGATGTGGTCATTACGTCATTACCACCTCGTGAGGTTCGCAAGGTTACCCTTAGTCTGACTACAAGGGAATATATTAGAACCTTAGACGAACAAAATTAATTCATGAGTAATGTGACTTTAAATGACAGTTCAAGCCATATCTAGTTTGGTATGACTTATCACACATATTACAATGGAAATTCTTGACGCCTGTGTGAGTTAGAGAATGTCTTTGCAACTCAGATTTGGAGAAAAACCTCTTACCGCAGCTATCACATGCATATTTTTTTTCCTTCAAGTGATTTTTACGAATATGCGTGCTGCGAGAACTGGACGATATAAAAGTGGCATTACAAATTTCACACTTGTGATTTCTCACTCTTTTGTGGTTCCACTGGATGTGTGAATGGAGACCTCCCGGCACTTTGAACTTTTTAGGACAATATTTGCAGCTGTATAGACGTTCACTGCTGTGCGTTAGCATATGAATACGTATATAACCCGGAGGGTATGATTTCCCACACTGGTCACACTGGCGTAACACTCTGTCTGGTTTCTTTCTCTCTTTGAAAAGACTTGGATGGCAAGTATGAGATTTTAGTTGATCATCTGTGAAGAAGCCCTCCCAGCAATGTTCACATAAGTACGGTCTAAGATGATGTTTTCTATGAAGAACCAATGAGCGAAAGTCTTCGAACTTTTCCTCACAATATTCACAATCCCTGCCGACTGAGCATTTGACAGGATGAGTGCTGATACAGTGGTCACTTAGCAAGGGTGCAGATTCAAACTCAGCCTTGCACTCGACACAAAACAACGTCTTAGTTTCCTCTTTTTGTCTGTTCATTGGTTTGAAGTCTCGTTTACTATACTTCAGCTTTACTATTGGTTTATCATCTTCGGATTCGTAACTGCAATCATAGTTATTGTCACTGTGGGTTTCAATTTCATTGGCAGTGTTTGCGAGTGTGTGTAAAGTAGATTCAACGAGCTGTTTATATGAGTATGTAATGGTAAGCTGGTGGACACAGTTGATACAGATATTGTCAGGATATGAGGAGTCCTGTGTTGAAACCTGTAACCAAAATTAGCTATTGTTTTATTGGACATTGGTATGGTTTTTGCATGAATAGCGACAGAATTACTTTTACTGTTTATCGCATCAGTACGTAGACATAGCGAATATTTAAAAACGTGTAACTTTTGTGAAAATATTGTACCTTGTAGTCGTAGAAATTTTCTAAGATTTCTGATAAGCGAATTTCTGTCCCCGCAATAGTTACGACTGAATTAATATGTCGCATATCTTTGGAATTATCCAAACATGTTCTACAGCAATCTTTGTATTTCATCGTATTACAATATAATTATATGCCAAATTAATTGTAAATAATAAACAACTCCACTCCTTTGAATCGTCTTTGATTTGAGCAAAGAGGATTTGAGTTGGATTTGAGTGATTCCGATTTGTTTTTTTTATCTTCCTTTTTTTTCCTTTTCTTCCTTTTTTATTTATATTCTTTTTCATGACCATAGGTACATGAAGTCCTTCAGTCGTATTACTAAGCTCGTTTATAATTATTACACAGTATTAT
This sequence comes from Agriopis marginaria, assembly GCA_932305915.1. Taxonomy (NCBI): domain Eukaryota; kingdom Metazoa; phylum Arthropoda; class Insecta; order Lepidoptera; family Geometridae; genus Agriopis; species Agriopis marginaria. The sequence goes on along the minus strand of OW029920.1, from coordinate 17,519,358 downwards.
ATAGCATGTAAAAATATGCATTTTTAGAGTACCTATTTCAATAAATAACAGTTGACATAAATTATAAAATATATATTTAAAATTATAATAATAGATCTTAGCTTTTTAGCAATTAATTTTTATTCGTATAGCTCATAGAACAACACCATCAAAATTAATCAAAATTATGGATAAGAATCCCTTTTATTTGAAGTTAAGGTGTCTCAAGAAAAGTAAGTCACGGTCAAGTCAAACTCATGCCCCAGTAAAGTGGTGGAGGCTTTTAAGGAGTTTTGGAAAGAACACGAAAAGCCATGTCTTGCCTCGTTTTATCACTTGCCTACGCTTGAGCACATTTACGAGCACTTAATAAATAATAATCAACCATTATTACCATTAAAACTCGAACCGACATGTTTGTTTTCACTTTGGCGCCAAAACTCTTCCTCCCCGACAGCCAAAATCAGCTGTCCATGGGCTAATGTAATATGCCCCAAATCGCCTGAACAAAGGTCACAATATTGGTTTCTTTTTTTTTTTCCTTACCTTTAGGTACGTATACGTCAACGTAATACCTACATCATCAGTCTATTTTAATGTTCGTCCACTGCTGGACGTAGGCCTCTCCTAAAGAACGCCACAGCACGATCTTCTGCTTTTCGCATCCATTTGCCACCAGGCATCCTTTCGCAGGTCGTCACTCCATCTGGCTACAGGGCGTCCTACTCTACGTTTGCCGATCAGTGGTCTCCACTCTAGAAACCATTTAGCCCAGCGGTTGTCAGTTCTTCTACAGATAATTATGGCTAGCCCATTGCCACTTCAGCTTGCTGATCCTTTGAGCTACATAAATGTCTGTTACTTTAGTTTTTTGTCGGATAATCTCATTTCTGATTCTATCTCTCAAAGAAACTCGTAGGGGGAGATATACTTAGCGAAGAAACCCCAAGCAAAGCTCGCTCCATAGCTCGCTGAGCGACTTTAAATCAATGGACCAGCTTCACTGTCAGCACACCAGAAACGTCATACCTACAATAGTTATAAATTAACATAAACTAAGTATCATAATGTAAATTAATAACTAAAAATAGATTATCAATTTAAAATTCTTTGGGTATTGCAACGCGTGACGATATTAATGCGAAGATATTATAATACAATAATGATTAATATTACGACTGAAGGACTCTGTACATATAGTCAGAAAAAAAATAACAACCATCCAATCAGGCCAATCCATCAATCAGCAGAGTGACAATTGACATATTTGACATTACTGACAACTTGAGTATGAGTGAACTCTTTTTAATGTTAGAGAAGGAAGAGATAATTCAAACCAAATTCAAACAAAGAAAGAGTATTCAGATAATTCTGAAGTGAAGGAAGGAGGTCAAGGAGGCTAGGCTTAGGCAGGCACAGGCAGGCTGCTGTGCTAGCTTTGCTCATCTCTGCTGAGCTGAGCTGACAAAACGATGTTTTTCCAACCACCGGACAAAGAACCTACAAACGTAAACAATAGTGTTAAATCCGCCGGTGCACTAAAATCTGCTCGCAGAAAACGTAGAAAGCTGGAACAGAAATTCAAAAACAAGACACAGTTGTTGAATAAAGAAAAACAACGTTTCGCAAATACCATGTCTTCTTGGGCTGAAAACTTCACAATGGCTGCAACATGGCAACTGAAGCATCAGGTAGCTCATTGGAAGGCTAGAGCGAGGGCTTTGGAGTATGAAAACAATATTTTGCGCACAACGCTTCGTGAACTGTATGTGAAAGGCAAAGTTTCTGAAAACGCTGAGAATGCTCTTAACGCTGCAGTCATGAGTGCTGATAGTGAGATAGAAGATGAAGCTGACGAAGCCTTAGAAGAAGAAGAGGAAGACCAAGAAGAGGGTGAAGATGAGATGGTAGTAAGCGAAGAATTTCTAGATTTTCTCAGAAAGAACGCTGAATTTAGGAAGGCGCGCCTGGAACGTGAGCGTTTACGGAAGCTTGAAGAAGAAATGCCTATGAAGTTGCTAGAATCATGCCCAGTCGAGCCGACTGACCAAAATGCAGAGTATGAAAAACTTTATGGACCTAATTGGCAAAGGATTGCAGCCCTAGAGATGTCGATGCAGAGCCAGTTTATAGCTGACTGTGATAAATACAAGCCAGTATATTGGCCTACAATACCTTTGAAGTTGTAGACCTGAAGGCTGCTACAGACTGCTATTGTACATCATAGCTATGTACAAAACTAAATATATTGGAGTGAGAATGTATCTTTATTAGGACACTGCAACCACACCAAGTTGTATGAAAACCTAAAATACTGCATTTGTTGTACCTTCTATTAGGTCACAAGAGCAATTTAGTGGTAGTTAAACTCCATTTGTATGTCAACTGCTTCCGACGAGTTTTTACAGTTTACTATGATATTTTTTTTTAATTAAAAGTTGTATTACAAAACGCAATTGTTAAATTTTAAGTATCTTTTCGTGTTTAAAATTAAAAAAGTAAAGCTGTAATTGTCAAGATGAATATAGAACAATTAACCATAATATTAATATTGTTTATTTTATGTCAACGAAATCTAGTCTCAAACTATCCCTCGGAGTGTAGAAAAATGCCTTACAAATTGGAGGTACTAAGAAGATATAATATTGAGTTTTTCCAAAATTTTAAGCTGCTTTTTTCAATAAAAATTACAGATCTATTAATCACAGAAATTGAATTTTCTATAGATCTGTTTGGTTGAATCTGATGGCCAATAATCCCGTTTTCTTTGCTTGGCTCTTCATGCTAGTTGGAGCATTAATCCAACTTAAGACAAGCCACAGCCAATCTAAGTAGGTGAACTTGTGGACTTTACCTTGATATAGGTCTGTGGCCGTAGGTCAGGCAGGATCAGTGCAGCTATAGGCCCGTTTGCACTTTGATTAGTGCAAGTGCGAGTGATTATTGATTAGTAATTTAGCGAGTGATTAAAGTATGCACTCGCACTAATCAGTTATGGGTCCAAATGTGTTTAGTACTAATCACTAAGCACCATTAATCACTCGCACTAATCACTATTCAAAATGCAATCGGGTCTTAAGGCCCGATTGCACTTTGATTAGTGCGAGTGCGAGTGATTATTGATTAGTAATTTAGCGAGTGATTAAAGAATACACTCGCACTTATCAGTTACGGTCCAAATGTGTTTAGTAATAATCACTAAGCACCTGTATTAATCACTCACACTAATCACTAATCAAAGTGCAATCGGGCCTTTAGCCATCATTAAAAGGGGTTTGAAATTGTATGTATTAAGGCTTTGCAGAAGTTTTGAAACACAAAGTACCTGACAAAAAATTTAAGAGTCATTGCAATATTTATGTTCCTGTCTTCCTAACGTGACATTATGTTATCCGAATTTTTCTGTCCACATATATATTGCGTGTTCCCAATCCAAATAATATACAAATTCAAATCCCCTTTTATGATAAATTTTATTGTTGTCACAATTAATACATTTCGTAAGGTAGGCAACTAGGCACTTATATAAAATTTATAAAACACATGCCTTTTAGTTAATCCATGGTATTATTAGCTACCGGAACCCGGGCCAACCAAGTAAGGACATCAAAAAAGATCTGTTGGATAGGACTAGCAAGATACTGGGGAGAGTGGAATAAACAAAGGCAGGCCTATACCCCGCAGTGGGTCATTCAGGGCTGATGATGATGGTTATTAGCTACAACAGTAACTGAAATCTTTCAACAAGTTTTCCTACCCAACCACCCAGGTTGATGGGCGGTTTTCCTAATCGACCACCCAAGTGGATGGGCGGTTTTCCTAACCGACCACCCAGGTGGATGGTTTGGGTGGTCCGTTAGTAATAAACGTTAAAATTGAGCGGGTTGTTATAGAGTTATGAGGCCCAAGCCTAACCTCAGACAAACAAGGGAGATGTGCCTTAGTAGAATTATCGTTTGTGTTCAAATGTCTCATCCACTCTCACTAATACCGCTGTAAGTACGGCACTCTTACTTATTTGTCACACACTACAAAACTTGCAGCAACACCAATGACCCGAATGAATTTTTATGTACTAAAAAATCCAAAAAGCTTACACAATCAACAGTGTACAATATGTTGCCCGATAACATCACTAATTCTCTGAGCCTAAGTTGATTTAAAGTTCGCCTAAAACGCTGGCATACCAAGCAAACCTTTTATGACTTTGACATTTTTAAAGACGCACAAAATTAAAATTAATTTATGTTATTAATCGAACATAAATTATCCATTTAATGTACATTTTTATATTTATATGACAATTTTTATATTTATTTTTTTACTAAATAGTAGGTACATAACTGATTATAATTGTGACATTTTACTACTATTTGTTTCTTTGCGCGATAAAATCCGAAACGTGGATATTCGCCAAAGAACCAGAGTCACCGACATAGCTGTTAAAATTTGCAAGTTGAAGTGGCAATGGGCAGGCCACATCGCTCGAAGAACCGATAACCGATGGGGAAGAAAGGTTCTTGAGTGGAGACCACGAACCGGAAGACGCAGCGTAGGTAGACCTCCCACTAGATGGACCGACGACATAGTGAGAGTCGCTGGCATCCAGTGGATGCAAAAGGCAGGCTGTCGTTCAGTGTGGAGGTTAAAGGGGGAGGCCTATGTTCAGCAGTGGACGTCTTCTGGCTGATGATGATGATGATGACTACTATTTGGAAGAAAAAAAATACAATTAATTATTTTAATTTGTCTATTGATACATTTTTAATTTGTATTGTTTTGTATAATTATTAACATTAAAATGTAATTACTTATTTCGGTGGTTACAAAGATATAATAAATTATTATTATTTGTGGTATTATTCTCAAAGCAAAGAAGACAATTTTTCTTAGATAATTCAGACTCCGAGAGCAGAGAGTGCATGTTTCAGATGCAATATACTAGATGGCGCTTTACCGCTTTAAAACGCGCAATCGTTTCGTTTGGTGAGATTGAAGGCCGAATTCGGTCTGTCCAGAATTACAGTAGGCTCTATAGTAACCAAAAACAACAAAACTGATTTTGATTAAATTAATTTTATTGTTTTTGAATCGTCCTCAGTTAAAAGCCTGAGGCGAATCTCTACATAGTATAAATTGAAGTCGCTTTCCGCGTCTGTCTGTCTGTCTGTATGTCTGTATGGCCGCTAACTCCTCCTAAACCACGCAACGGATTTTGATGCGGTTTTCACCATCAGTTAGATACATTTTCAAGGAAGGTTTATATATATAGCTAGCGTCCCGCCCCGGCTTCACACGTAAATTACACCCGTGCAAAGCCGGGCGGGCGAGTCGCTGGTAATAGAATATAATAGAAATAATAGAACTGGCACGGGCACTGGGCATGGAACACTATTTACGAGTAATAATGTTCCTTGACACTATTACTCCGCTATTTTAACGTTAGTTTGAGACCACGTAAGGAGTTGGGCGTAAGGCCGGGCCCTGGGGCCTTACGGACAACTGCTATTGCGGTACCAAACTAACGTTATATCGCCCAGATACGGTTTGCGGTCGCGTGATTTTCCAACTGAGCGGATTTAACGTTAGTTTGGTGCCGCAATAGCAGTTGTCCGTAAGGCCCCAGAAGACATAATAGCACAATCAAAGTTCAGTATTCCTCTTCAGCCGTCTACGTAACCCAAGTTCCGTAACCAGTTACGAATGGGGAATTTTCAGGTGATAAAATATACGACTGTGGCACCGTCGTGTCCACGTTACTTGATAAACTTTTGATAATGATAACCTTGGGCCTTACGGACAACTGCTATTGCGGCACCTAATCCGTTTAGTTCGAAAATCACGCGACCGCAAACCGTACCCGGGTTCGATAAGGTTCACGTTCGCGTGATTTTCCAACTGAGCGGATTAGGTGCCGCAAAAGCAGTTGTTCGTAAGGCCACTGGACGGGGATGCATATTTTTTTTTTAAATTTAACTATCAACGCCCTGTGTTGCTAGTTAATGAATATAAATATAATTGAATTGAAAACATGATCGAATTCTCTACTCTTCTAATAATTTTACTACTAGCTACGCCCAGCAGTTTCACCCGCGTAGTGATAAAAAATGGTGATGATAATGATTATGAAAACTGGCCTATGTCACTCTACAGCCCTTGAACAATATCCTTGCAAAAATCAGGTCGATCCGTTGCTTTTTTGCTGCGTGAAAGAGGAACAAACAAACCAACACTTGCGAACTGCTAGTCTGTGGAATGCGCTGCCTGAATGGGTGTTCCCCGATAGATACAATCTGGGTGTCTTCAAATCACGAGTGAATCAGTTTCTTCTAGGCAAGCATGCTCCACCGTAGACCGCATCATCGCTTAACATCAGGTGAGTTGGCGGTCAAGCGCAAGCCTAATATTTATAAAAAAAAATACATTTCACATTTATAATATTAGTATCATGGTTGCTGAAGGTTTACGCGTAAATTAGAGAATGTCCGCTAAAAAGTTCAGAACTGTAGGTGAATACGCTACTAACACAAACCTCAGTGTGCAAAAAGAGTAGCTGTAGCTAATCGAATAGAAGTAGACAAGAATTTTAATGGCACTTCCTACAGATTGCTATTATTTCTGAACGACAGCGCAGGCGCGTGCGTTGATGTCTTTTCTATGAACAGTTGATTGCTACGGTCGCTACGCTTAGCTCTACGTCACACGACGCGTACTCCTCAATAGTATAGGTAGACATCGCTTCGGCGGTTTATTTATTTATTTATTATATCTTTATTTCAGATCCAAGATCCATAATAGTTACATAGTTAATAGTTACAAACACATAGGAACATAAGTAGGCTAACACTAAAATAAAATTACACAATGGCTAGAAATGACATCTAGCTCCGTACATAGACAGATACACAGACAGACAATTAGCAAAAATTAAATCAAATAATAGTTTTTATCCAATATTGTATTATAGGACTATCATATTTATCGACCACAATTAAAAATGATCACAATTTAAAAAGACCACTTCTTCAAAATACCCACAGATAAGAAGATACAGAGAAGATTTTTTTTTGTTTAAATTAGAACGGCTGCCAGACATTTTTGTAAGAAATTTGTTGTATTCAGTTGCAACCATATAAACGAAACGTCAGTCATTCGAAATCAGTTGGCAACTGTGATGCAGAGTTCGACGCGTTGATCTAAATAAGAATGTTCAATCGAGGTTCACTCATAATGCCTGATAACAGATTTTCCTTCTCATTTTTGTTCTATTTACTTCACTTTTCTGTGGACATACCTATAGTAAAGATTGATAGCATTCCTTTACATGTCATGTATAGGTATGTATTGTTCGGTGAATAGGTATCTTCTTAGTCTGCGTGCTTCATCTTCGACCACATCGTCGCTTACCAACAGGCGAATTGGTGGGCAAACGAGGACTAATTTGGTATAACAAAAAGGATTTGTGTTAATTCTATTTGAGCCAATTAAATCTATAATAGAAAGAAAGAAGAAAGAAAAAGTTTATTTGTGACCAAATTAGTTTTTTTTAAATAGCTTAGACACAAGTTATAAAACAAACAACAACAAATCACAAAGAATCATCATTAGGTCACAAATCGGCCCCAACTCAGCATGCCGGCTTTTAACCAGCGCTGGGGCCTTACGGACAACTGCTATTGCGGCACCTAATCCGCTCAGTTGGAAAATCACGCGAACGTGAACCTTATCGCGCCCAGATACGGTTTGCGGTCGCGTGATTTTCCAACTGAGCGGATTAGGTGCCGCAATAGCAGTTGTCCGTAAGGTCCCTGGTCTTCCAGCGGTCATAATAAGGCGATAAGATGAGGTAACAAGTGAAAATGAAGAAAATTTATCTTTTCTACGGTTTTGTAATTTATGAACTCTAAAAGCTCATATCTGAGTGAATCTATTTAAAAAATACTTCAAAATTATAAGTAAAGAAAAACAAGGATTCTGCGGCTTATTATGGATGTCGTTCGTGATTCGGATTGTGATCGCGATCTCGCCATCTCGCTCACGCTCGTGGTGTGAGTAAATAAATGGAACGGTATGGCGCGAACATGGCAGGATGCCCTTGCCCGCAGAGTTATTGGAGCGGGTGATATCGAAGACCATCGCGAAATCACATCACACGCGTACTAAGTCCCGTGTCAATACGGCATCATTAATCCCATATATAGTGTAAACTCTATATAGCGACACTCGATTTAACGACAAACTCCCTAAAACGTCGAAATTACTTGACTTTGGTTGGTTTACCTTATTGTCCATACAGTGATACGCTCTAAGTAGCATCACACTCACTCTAAATAACGACAACAATACGTCATTATTAAGCAATAAACAGTACAACACAAGGCCTCTGGTATTTTAAATAAAATAAAATACATGGAGCTGCAAAAAAACGTCAGACAAAGATAACAGACTATACGCAATAAGTGTTGTTATTTGTGTATAATTAATGTTTGTTGTTTGTTCATTTTATACTTTACTAGTAAATACATATTACAATCCACCAATCCGCACTGGGCCAGCGTGTTGGATATGGCTCAATCACCCTTCCGGGGGTAGGCTAAAAGTCCAGTGGTGGACTGTTAAAAGGCTGATCATGATGATGATGATGATGACCTATTATAATAATATTGATTTTTGTTCTCTCCATTCGAAAACTCTCAAAAACGCCCTAAAATGCGCAGTCCCTTAAGTGTCGCTACATGGATTTAACACTGTATGTATTTATTTTTTATTAATGCACTTCAATTGCGGATCAATCGTGGAAAGGTAAAAACCCTTCAGACTATGCTAAAATATATTGCAAAGCGTATTACTGTGTTAACGTTTAACTAAAGATAATATCGTATTATGAAGGTTGGCCGGATAGCGCAAAGAAGTCTAATAAAACAAAGTTGTCTCGCTAATTATAAATAAAATGTGTCAAAGCCCGTTAGTTTCCATAATAAAGTATGAGTAAAGCATAGTGAGAAGAGGCCCAGCTCGCGCGGCGTTCGGCGTTCCTCTGCTGGAGATGCAGAATTGGCGGTCGAACGGTATGCGAGCCAACCTGTTTCCAAGGGGGAGGCGCCCCCGCCCCGCCAGCGCTCCGCCAGTGCCTTCCCAGCCTCCGGCGTGGCTAAACGCGCGTGCGCACATTAAAATAAACACGTTCTAAAACAAACCTTTTCTAAAAACAAAACAGTGCATTCCGGATTGCAGTGAAGTGTACCACAAGTGACCATTAATACAAATTCAGTGTCATATTTGGTGCTTTTCAATCATCTTTTATCGTATGAAAAACACGAATTGAATATGTTTGTGAACGAAATTGTGTTGTGTTGATAGGATTTTGGAGGTTGGTCCACGTTTTTTTTCACTGAACTAAACCTCCATGGTTTGAGTCGGGATAGGTTTGTTTTATATAAACCTTTATAGGAGTTGAAATTCGAGTACTTTCTTGAAATATGCTTCGCAAAACTAGATAGACGTTAATGCTAAGTTGTTCCATCGTAAGCTCATTCTAAGCTTAAAGCGTAGGCCCAGCCTGTGTCAGATAGGCCTGGTAACCACTAGTTGAACGCCCGACGGCACCCGGACTTTAATATCTTTGCTCTTCTTAATTACTTTTTGATATGCCGGTGGATATTAAAGGCCAAAACAGGTTGCTGGGTTATGGTTGAAGCCCGTAGATGAACCGGCTTTTCTAAATTCATAGAACGGTCTTAGCTCAAGGCGGTTCTTTTAAACAAATTCCTTAGTGTTTTAGAATTCGATGCAACAAATTATTAACTGCGTTATAATTATGTTTTGAAATTAGGGAGGCGGACTTCGATCACTTTCATAAACTTACTACTATAAACTTACCTACTTACTTTTTTTTAAATCTGCTTGTCTGATTTTGATTAAATTTTTTATGCAAAAAATAATGGCTAAAGATTCGTTAAGTGGCGTTTTTAAGTGAATATCGTTGTCGTAACATAAGTTATTTCTTTTTCAAAATATAAAGGTTGGGAGATGTTGGGAGAGCCATAGGAAAATGATACTAATAACAAAAATACAAGGGATAAAAAAGTCTGGTATCTAGGATTATCTTAAACAACCATTACACTATGTCATTTAGTTCTGCGAGTTAGTGTAATTATTTAGTTTCTATTATGGCAGTTAAACTAAATCAGTACAAGTCAAATCACATGTTTGACTCACAGCACTAAATAGGTAGTCTGTTTTACTAAGGCACTTAAAAGATTTGCTATGAAACGAGCGTTAGTTAACTTAGTTTTTTAACTTAATTACTACATTCTTAAGGTTTAAAGTCTAAACTTTAGTTAAGAGGGCATACCACGGCCAAGAGATTTGATGAATAGGTATTTAGCAAATCTATTCCTGTCCCCTGACCTCAAGCCTCTCCCAGTAGAGCGCAATAGGGACAACCGCAGCTCGGATCGATTATACCTACGAAAAGAAGACAAAATCATCGTCTCGTATTTTTCTGTTTCCTCATTCAAAACTAAGCCGATTTCATTATTTTTTAAATTAATAGAAGTGAAAAAGGTTGAAGTATGCTTATATCATTTATTTTTGTTTTATAAACTCGTCAAATTTGTTTGATAGACATCTGAACATGGCGGTAATTTTTTTTTTAAATATATTTAAAGGCTCATATTTCTTATAGTAGTTAATTTATAAGAAAAAATAAATGATAGAAGCATGACAATGGGGGAGAGAAATTTTATTTAAAAAAATTATAGTTCTAGCGGTATTATCCAGGGAGGAAACACGAGAATACGTTTGTATGGACAAAACACTGCCCGTGAACCCACTTAAACCTTTATCCTTAAGAATGTAATTAAGTTACTTCACACACACATCATCAGTCATTAAACGTCCACTGCTGAACAAAAGCGTCCCTCTTAGTGAGGGGTGTTGCCATAATCCCACGCTTGGCAGGCGGCTTGGGGATCGCAGTGCGTTCACCGTGTACTAATAGGATGCTGCAGCCTATCCTCCGGTTAAGTTACTTATTAGACTTAAAGACCTTAAACCTAAATGTAATTACGTTACTAATACTGGTTTTAAGCTTATGACTCTATGGATAAGAATCAATTTTATAAGACAGCTAGGTTAAAAATCTTACCTTCTACCAGGCACACGGAAATCCTTTAAAAACTTTTACTTCAAGACAAATCTAAGTATTAAAAACTAGCTTGAGAAACTTGCCTTAGCTTTCACTTAAATCTAACTTAAGTTTAAGCAGAAAAACTTGCCTCCATTAAACGGCATGGGAAAGTGTATGAAGTATTTAAATTCTCTAATGATTAATTAACTTTTTTTCACATCCATCGCGCAGTATTATCATTTAGTAAATGCAATGCGATGTTCTTTCCCTGCGATACAAATAATTTATGTCATTAATATTACTTTTTAACAAAAAAATATACTCCTACCTATTACTTTAGCAAACTGGGTTTAAGTACCCGTACCTTGACATGGAATATTATTTGGGAAATAAGGTATTAGGAATTTATAAAATTAACTTCGAATTAATCAAGCAAATAAAAAAAAGTCGTCTTTTGTTGGAGAATTTATTCAATGAATATTATCGTACTAATATTATAAATGCGAAAGTGTGTTCGTTTGTTGGTTTGTTTGTTCCTCTTTCACGCTGCAACGGAACAACGGATCTACCTGACTTTTTACATGGGTATGAGCCAGAGAGTGACATAGGCTACTTTTCATCATCATCATCATCACCATCACCATTTTTCATCACTACGCGGGTGAAACCGCGGGGCGTAGCTAGTATATATATATATGAAATATATACAACATTTTTACATATTTTTTGGTCCTTTATTATCTAAACAAAATACAAGCTAACACTAACACTATACAAAAACAGTTAGACTGTCCATAGATCGTTAAAGGTCTAAACACAATCCAAATGCTCAAAAGCTATGTTAGTGCCTCATCTCATTGCTTATTGCCAACCGATATGGATCAGTAGTAGTGGTTATATCGTAGTTATCCCACAGGAATTATTTACTTTCCGGGATAAAACTAATGTAAGTGTACAACATTAAAATAAGAATTATAAAACACAAACCTCCTACCCTAAACGCATATAATCTCTTCTTTTGTCTATCTCTACATAGTAATAATTAAAGTCGCTTTCCGCGTCTGTCTGTGTGTCTTGCTGTGTGCCGCTAGCTCCTCCTAAACCACGCAACGGATTTTGATGCGGTTTTTACCATCAGTTAGATATATTTTCACGGAAGGTTTATATATATAACTAACGACCCGCCCCGGCTCAGCACGTAAATTACACCCGTGCGAAGCCGGGCGGGCGGGTCGCTAGTGTTCTTATGTATAACTAATCACTACTTGTAACTGATATCACAGATTATCACATTCATGCGAACAAATCGACGCTGCATATAAGCAACATTATCATATTGAGTTCTCGTCAGGGAACAATAAGCTATGTACCACAGATTAAACAATAGTCATTATGTACTTTGGCTGTTTTGCATTCAATGGGCTATCGGAGAGGTATCAACACGCCCGACACGCGCTGTTGTCGGTTAGACGAACCGTTGTGGCAATATTTTGGTATTTTAGTAATTACTAGGGTTTCCCATGGTTTTACAAATTATAATCTTAACTAGCGAACCGCCCGCCCGCACGGGTGTAATTCACGTGCTGAGCCGGGGCGGGTCGTTAGTTATATATATATATAAACCTTCCGTGAAAATGTATCTAACTAATGGTGAAAACCGCATCAAAATCCGTTGCGTAGTTTAGGAGGAGTTAGCGGCCATACAGACATACAGACAGACAGACAGACGCGGAAAGTGACTTCAATTTATACTATGTAAAGATAAAGATAAAGATAAAGATAAGCCTCTGGAAATTGCCTCTCCCTTTGATCAGACGCGGAGATTTGTTAAGATGGCGTGGCGCGTGCAAACGCATCTGGCCTAAATCAGGCTTGATGCGTCATCCTACAGACGACAATGCCGGCCTTTTTTGCATGTAGAATGTTAGTTCATTGGTTTAACTGCAAGTTTTTTAATCTGCGTGATCATAATAAATATTCGGGACATTTTTGCACACACTGTCATCTGACCCCAAACTAAGCAAAGCTTGTAATATGGCTGCCAGAGACTGATATACATAAACATATATTTTTTAATACATACTCAAATAGATATTAACACCGAGATATAGAACAAACACAAAATGTCCATCACATGAATGTTTGTCCTAGGTCGGAATCGAACCCGCGCCCCGCCCGATATTAAATTCCACTCGAGTGGATGCGAATAGCGAGAGACCGAGGAGAGTGGCATAAAGAAAGGGAAGCCTGTACCCAGCAGTGGGTCACTCAGGGCTGATGATGATGATATTACATTCCATTTTTAATATTCTATTCCCTTTATTAACTAAACCAAATACAAGCTAAAACTAACACTACAAATACAATTAGACTGCCCATAGACCGCTGAAGGTCTAAAGACAATCCAAATGCTCAAGCCCACTACCAGTTGGCAGCGTACCCAGCATGCTGGCGGCATTACCACGCTGAATGACAATGCTTACGCGTTGAGATAGATTTTGAATTGTCTTTAGACCTTCAACGGTCTATGGGCAGTCTAACTGTATTTGTAGTGTTAGTTTTAGTTTGTATTTTGTTTAGTAATAAAGGCAATTCCCAGTAAAAAAAAAAATTATAAGGAGAATTAACGTCAACTTATAAGAAAATCTAAGTAAAAAGTTTTATGTCAAGTAAAAATCCTTTCACACAATTAAACGCGAAATCAGACCAGAATTAATTACAAAAAGCTTTAATAAGTGTTGGCGTATAAAAACGGGGAGTTTCTAAACAAATTAGCGTCAAAAATGCAGCGCATGCGCAGTTGGCCGGTTGGGAAATTTGAAATTTTGGATGTCGACACCGAGTATGCGGCCCAGAATGAGTTATACCGCGCGGCCCGACTAGACGGGATTCTTGGACGGTAGTCGTTTTTCTCCAGTTGGCGAAAGTCCAGAATATTTCAAATAATGTGGTTTTGTGTTCATTCAAGATACTTGTTGTTATCTATGCACTAAACATAATTTTCAATATAATAAACGGACTTCACAATTTTTTTATATCTCGGTTTCTTGGATGACATAATATATATTGTCAATAACCAAATTTTCAAGTTGTTTTGATTTAAATGCCAAACTAAAAAACCGATTCTGATGAAATTTCCATGGGAGAAATCTATATGTATAAACTTCGAATTAAAAAATAATGTTCCAAATCAGTTCATAAATGAATTCAGAGATAACAAACATTTTTAAAAAGACCGAATTGAGAATTCCCGTTTTTGCTGTCGGTTAAAATATTCAAGCGTAAAACTTAACATGATTATAGTACACACTTTAAAGTATAACAACAAATAATAAAAAAATGGCCAAGTGCGAGTCGGTTACAAGTTTATTACCAAGTTATAACTGGTAATTTCGTTATTGAATTTTGTGGTGGTACGGAACCCTCAGTGCGTGAGCCCGACTCGCACTTGGCTGGTTTATTTCGTATGATACAATTTTGGCGTCATACGTCTTGTGCATTTGCCTGAGTCAAGTTACGGTATAATGTATTTTGACTAAGAGATAATAAAGACACTCGCCTGTTCAAAAATCATAAAGCTATCTAACAATGCTTAATTCCATTATAAAATCAATAGACAAAAATGAAAGCGCACCATCTTCAAGTTTTCATCTACCTGCGGATACCTGGCAATACACATATTAAAAAAAGGGACAAAAAATCCGGCACCCTTTTAACAAAGGCACCGTTTGTGTGTTGCCACTAAAATAATAGTTACGGAACAGCCAATCTATATGTAGAAGTAGCTATATAAACTAGCTTAAAGTTTTGACAGGTGGCTTTTGATCATAGGTACATAGTTGGGATTTGCCTTAAACTCGAGCTAATGTCGAAAAATGTCTGCCAAAAACTGTAGGGGGCGAGGTAAACACGTATTGCACACACCGATATATTCTTACTAGTTCTACAAACGCACACTTCAATGTTGACCGGCACACAACTGCAAATGAAATGATCAAACGGACGACCAAGGGGGGTGTAAGTGCTAAAGGGGAAACTGTAGGTATAAATAAATAACATGAAATTAATATTCGGGACATTTTTGCACACACAGGTATAGGTTATTATATAGGGTCGCTATTTATACATATATAAACCTTCCTCTTGAATCACTCTATCTATTAAAAAAACCACTTGTAAATTCGTTGCGTAGTTTTAAAGATTTAAGCATATATAGGGACGGACAGACAGCGACAGCGACTTTGTTTTATACTATGTAGTGATGATCAGTTGGCTATCAATTTTGTTTAAATTATACGATTGTGGCTCCCTTATTCAACTTTAGAGATATGTTGGTCGCACGGTACCCCACGACATTGTTTGCGTTATATGAGGAAGGAACTTGCTTATCAGCGACAAAGATTAGCTTAGTAATATTAGTTTTAGTTATAAATTTAAATTTAAGATAGTTTTTATTTTACTTGTAATTTTTATTGAATAAAGCCTAACTATTATAGCTTGTTAGATAATATTTGTTTTCATGACATTAGATGAACTCTCTATTTTTGTTTCCGTGGACATTTTGGGAAATATACTCTTTATTTGTCTCTTTTGGAGTCAAAACTTTACCGCATATTCGCTTTACATCAGGCGAGTTGGCGGTCCAACGCAAGCTTATTATTAAATTTAAAAAAATGCTGGTAATTTAAAAAAAAACCTTGCGCAACGCGTCGTGATTGCAATCCAACGCGGAAATGCGGCCAGCATTCTGGGAACGATGCCTCTGGTCTATTACATTAATGTAGTGAACATTGATTTTAGTTAGTTTAGGTAAGTTCGTTATATTCCAAATATGTATAATTTTCTTGTGTTAGTTAATAAACAAAGTCTATTTTCGTATCTATATTTTACTAGCGACCCGCCCGCTCGGTTTCGCACGGGTGTAATTTACGTGCGAAGCCGGGGCGGCTCACTAGTTTTGTATATAAGCCTTCCGTGAAAATGTACCTAATGATGATGAAAACCGCATCAAAATCCGTTGCGTGGTTTAAGAGGAGTTAGCGGCCATACAGACAGACAGACGCGGAAAGCGACTTTAATTTATACTATACTAGCGACCCGCCCGCCCGGCTTCGCACGGGTGTAATTTACGTGCGAAGCCGGGGCGGGTCGCTAGTTATATATATAAACCTTCCGTGAAAATGTATCTAACTGATGGTGAAAACCGCATCTAAATCCGTTGCGTGGTTTAGGAGGAGTTAGCGGCCATACAGACATACAGACAGAAAGACAGACGCGGAAATATATATATATATGTAGAGATTACAATGTATTTATGTACGTAATGAAAGAGACAAATTTACAAAACAAAATACAAGCTAATACTAACACTACAAATACAGTTAGACTGCCCATAGACCGTTGAAGGTCTAAAGACAATCGTATATGTACTTAATTTTTGGACGTCACCAACTAACTGGACATACAGATTTGTACTCAAGTATGGCCAGTTAGTAAAACTTACAATTAGTAATATTGTTGTTTCATCAACTCAACACTCTACATTTTTGCGTGTGTCCAGATAATTAAACTTAAAATAAATGCGTTTTGTTTTCGCAGTACATGAATTGCCATGAACAATTGTTACATAAAAAAAAAACTGACTTCACGGAAAGTTTGATAAACAAGATTCATCCCCTAATTTGGAGCCTTATAGAGTTAGAATATAATTTTTCACATTCGGCTAAGATATCGGGTTACAAAGTCAAAAAATACAGTCGAATAATTATCACTTTTTTGAAGTCGGTTGCTACGTCCAATTAACGTCCTAAACAGAGTAAAAAATACGAAAATTTAATAGATAAGAAAATGATTTAGGGCTAAAACGAAATATATTTTTTAGATACGGAAACACTGAAACTTCAGTAATTTTTTAACTTTCGCGATTTGAACACATGTTTTAAATGTTAAAAGATAAAAAGGTTAAAGTTAAGGAAAGGTACCATATACCATACCACCACCATACCATACCACCATATTTACCATACCATACGTACCACCAACACTACTCCACTCCACTTACTTGTACCATATTTTACCTAAAATAAATAATACGTGACAAGTCCCGATAAACATTTAAAACTGAAACTTCACAAAAAAATCTAAAATTATTAATGATCATATCTATTATTAGAAATGATCTACCAAAATGATTGATTAAGATAATAAAATAATAATCAGGAACAATCACGGTACAAATCAAACTTAATCCTTATTTATTTAAATAAATTTTATAAAGTCTGTCAATAACTAAACGTAATTGACAAATACCTAATACACCCATTCTGATCCGCTTATGAGATTAAAAAAATAGGATTATCTTAGAATTATGCAAATTTACTTCAAGAATTATTAATGGTGTCTGTGCAAAAAGAGAATCGTCGTAGGATTGAGGGCACCCCTCTTTTTGCACCGGGGGTTAAAAAGTATAATGGATGCTTCCTATTTGTATAAATTATCAAATGGTAGTCTGCGCAAAAAGAAAAGTGTAGTATAGTTAAGGTCGCGCGTGTACTAATTTACTGTTTTTAGAGGTTCCGTACCCAAAGGTTAAATCGGGACCCTATCCCTAAGCCTACGATTGTCTGTCTGTCTGTCTGTCCGTCCGTCTGTCCTACCTATTACCGGCTGTATCTTTCGAACCGTAATAGATAGCTAGTTGAAATTTTCAGAGAAAATGTAATGTTACGGCGGATTATTGAAAGAATCATAAAAAAAGTCAAAAGTATTAAAGAAATGGGGGTCCCCATACAACAAACGTATTTTAGTATTAGCTATATATAATGTAAAAACGGTAATATATACAAGCGTCAAACTTGGCATGATTATAGTAAACACTCTAAAGTAAAATAATAAATTATAAACAACGGCCAAGTGCGAGTCTGTGTCAAATATCTGTTCACCACCGGTTCTCGTACGATCACCGAAGTGAAGCAACGTCTGGTGCGGCCGGTACTTGGATGGGTGACCAACTAGCGTAGATGGGATGTTGTCTTTTGTACTATCCTTTTGTACTTTAGTAGCTAACAAGTTATGTGGTGGTAAGGAACCCTCAGGGGGCGGCCCGACTCGCACTTGGCCAGGTTTATTAGTTCACCGTTTTGCCACGACGGTCCTCCTTTTGCACAGACTAACTAGTTTTCTATATTGACACTTTTTTTCCCGGTCAACTTTTTTGCTGCATTAGTTTTAGAAATGTCAACCGTTAAAGTTATAAAACTCCATCAAATATTTTATTTGTGCTCTTCAAATCAGTAGCGCGTTTAAGAGCAATGTGCTATTTTTCACACATTTGTAAAAACATTTATCGCTCCTTAATTATTGCAATCCTTACTAATATTATAAAAGCGAATGTAACTCTGTCTCTCTGTCTGGATGTTTGTTCGCTTTTCACGACTAAACGGCTAAGCCGATCTTAACAAAATTTGGCAGGAAGATAGTATGCATCATGAAGACGGACATAGGGTACTTTTCACCCCAAAAAATGCGGAAAATCGCGGGTAAAACCGCGGGATTCAACTATTATTTTATAAAATAAAAAACATATACCTTAAATAAATCGTAAATAATCATATAACTTTAGTGAACAACCGTGATAGTTTAAAACAGTGTTTTATAAAAGTAATTGACTGACGTCATAGCTATACATACTAATTTAACTTACCTTCAAATCATTCGTAGTTATATAGTAAAAGTAACCTTATGTTTTACCAATAATGTATTTTACTTGACTTTCATTACCACTAAAATAACTCAATAAATTCATCCATACGTTCACTGACACAACGCACAGCCAGAACCTCTTGGTCGAACAGAACGAAATTTCCCAGAAGTGTTCTTTTTATAGGGTTACGCGGCAAGGGTGTACTAATCCGAAAAGGGTACCTTATAGTCAACATTATGAACAACTCTTTGGTACCAACCCAGAAATCGCCAAAAAAAAGTATCAGCTGTTCTATAGATAATGTCGCGTGCTAATGACCGGTTTTTAACCATACGTCGAGTCTAATGTGCGAGACAGTGTAGTAATACTTACGGATAGTAAAAGCGCTTTACAACATATTTATAGATGTACTATGGGTAGTCGAGGTATACCTATTACTTACTCTATTTTACGTAAGGTAGAAAGGCTTCGGACAAATCAAATCACCGTAAAATTACAATGGTTACCATCTCACATTGGATTATCAGGCAACGAGACAGTGGATCGCTTGGCAAAATTAGCTGCAGTCAGTGGATCGGACATGTACATTTTACCAACTCATACAGAATACTTACCCAAATATAAAAAAGTTTGTTTTGATAGTTGGCGAGAATACTTTGATGAACGTTCCAAATCTAAAGGAATCTGGTACAAAGTTTTGCAAAGCGAGCCTCATCGTTCGCCATGGTTTGTTGGGGCTATTAGTCGGAAGCTTGTTGTTGTCGCGCACAGATTACGATCCGGACACATCCCATTCAATGCTTTTGGATTTATGATGGGAAAGGTATCGTCACCGAACTGTGAGGAGTGCGACCAGCCCGAAGACGTGTATCATGTACTGATGGAATGTGTCCGGAACCAACGTCAGAGGGAACAGATTTTTACCGAACTTAGAATTTGTGAAACCAATGTAGGGGTAATACAGCTTATGTTATCTGATCCAAATTCTAAGGAGGCTGGCATGGTTTACGGTCTGGCAAATTCTTTTGTACAGGCTTTAAACCATTCTAGCACCACAGGCTTGCCTGGTTGGTTAATTATACCATAAGTATAATTAACCGGCTAGGTAGGTCTGTGGTTTAGGTAAGTTTGTGTTTGTGTAAAAAAGTAATTAGTTTTAGATAAATTTATTTAGGAAATTTGTGTTTTGTCAGGATACGATGGGGCTGACATAGACATGTTGTCTAAAAGCCCCCAAAAAATTAAAGAATAAAAAAAAAAAAAAAAAAAAAACCTCTTGGTCGAACAGAACCAAATTTCCCAGAAGTGTTCTTTTTATAGGGTTACGCGGCAAGGGTGTACTAATCCGAAAGGGGTACCTTATAGTCAACATTATGAACAACTCTTTGGTACCAACCCAGAAATCGCCAAAAAAAAGTATCAGCTGTTCTATAGATAATGTCGCGTGCTAATGACCGGTTTTTATTGCGGTACCAATGGATCCCAAACTATGCAAATCCTGTATCTTGGTGGCACAATCTCATCGGGTTACAAAAGGAAATATGCGCGTGCCTACGTGATATAAATATGTTTTTTTTTCTATATTACTGTTGATATTTTTTTCGCGATTTCAAAGTTGCTCCCATAGTAAAAGTTGTTTATTGATGGATACTATACCCCCTTTCGGCTTATTGCACATTTTTCACGTAACCCAACCAGGTTTGCACCAACCAGATTTAGAGTTTAAAGTCTCATTGGAAAGTTTTTTAAATCGATTTTAAAAATTGTGTCCGACAGACAAAAAAGCGTGGTATAAAATGTATGCGTTAGCGGCACGATGTTTTAACTTGAATGATCTCTGTTCCTGCAGGATAGGGGATGAAACCGCAAGGCGCACCAAGTGGTTACATAATCTAAGGAAAGCTTAGTTTATGATCGATTACACAAATACTCGTCTCATATTACGTCTAGTTTCCATAACATACACGCATATCCAGCGCCAGTTTTTGCCAGCATTTTGCACATTTCAAGTCTTCTTGCTCTTAAATATGCCAGCCTGAATATGTATGCCTCGAAACGTGTTTTTATGTGGAGCCCTTTGTAGTAGTGAAAAAGGCATTTTAGATGGCAATAACTAAGATGGAATAAAGGACAGTGTAGGAGAGCCAGTTAGGACGTTGAACCAATGGGCTATACTGTAACATTATTACAACATTATGTTTCTTAATAATATTTGAATAACTTAAATAACATTCCAACTTCGTCATATATAAAAAAAACTAACTACTAAACTTTACAATCTATTAAACTGATATCAGTGGGAATTGTTTCCAAAATGATGGCCCCCATTAAGTACCACGTTGTATAGCAATGCTTTGAGCATAGTAGAGGCCGGCATTTTGGTCACGAGTTGCATAGACCAGAAATGATGAAAAATCAAAAAAAAAATTTGGATCTCGATCCCCATGGCCCCATGGTTTCAACCCGAAAGGCTCAAAAATGTGTCCGTTCACTATATTTACAATTATTTTTTATTTATATTTAACCCGATGCAGACAGATGTGTGTTATAAGTTTAACGTGTATTTCTGTGTCTGTATCGTAGACCCCTCGTAGATCGGAGTTTCTTTGCGCGATAAAATCCGAAACGTGGATATTCGCCAAAGAACCAGAGTCACCGACATAGCTGTTAAAATTTGCAAGTTGAAGTGGCAATGGGCAGGCCACATCGCTCGAAGAACCGATAACCGATGGGGAAGAAAGGTCCTGGAGTGGAGACCACGAACCGGAAGACGCAGCGTAGGGAGGCCTCCCACTAGATGGACCGACGACATTGTGAGAGTCGCGGGCATCCAGTGGATGCAAAAGGCAGGCTGTCGTTCAGTGTGGAGGTTAAAGGGGGAGGCCTATGTTCAGCAGTGGACGTCTTCTGGCTGATGATGATGAAACTTTACAATCTATTAAACTGATATCAGTGGGAATTGTTTCCAAAATGATGGCCCCCAGTACCACGTTGTATAGCAATGCTTTGAGCATAGTAGAGGCCACGAGTTGCATAGACCAGAAATGATGAAAAATCTAAAAAAATATTTGGCTCTCGATCCCCACGGCCCCATGGTTTCAACCCGAAAGGCTCAAAAATGTGCCCTCTCACTATATTTACAATTATTTTTTATTTATATTTAACCCCGATGCAAACAGAGGTGTGTTACAAGTTTAGCGTGTATTTCTGTGTCTGTATCGTAGACCCCAAATGGCTGCACCGATTTTGATTTAGTTTTTTTTGTTTGTGAAAGATGTTTTGAGTGAGAGTGTTCTTAGCTATGATTCAAGTAAATCTGTTTAGTCGTTTGAAGATTATCAGCTCTCTTATCGGGGGTTTTAATTAGGGTTCCATACCCCAAAAGGAAAAAACGGAACTCTTATAGGATCACTTCGTTGTCCGTCTGTTTGTCCGTCTGTCTGTCCGTCTGTAAAGACCCTTTTTCTCAAGAACGCGTAAAGTTATCAAATTGAAATTTATACGAAATACTTTAGTCTACAGTTTCTTTCGGCTGTAAAAAAATTAAAGTTGTAAGTCTACGCAATCAAAAGATATGAACGTTTATGTCGCATATTTTGCGATTTCACATAGGGGAATCAAAACCTATACGGTAATTTCTGTTGACGTAGAATCATGAAATTTGGCAAAAGGCAAGATCTCATAGCACATATATATAGGAATAAATCCGAAAGTCACAAATTTGAAGTTATATCATTTAAAAATAATTATTTTGCTTTTACAAAAACTCACATTTTGTAGTTGGAATGTATGGAAGAACCTTATTGTCAACTACAAATTTGACTGACATTTTGAATAATAAATATAACTACAAAGTTAAGTTTGTCTTTCAATATTCGAACTTCAGTTAGTATTTTTTTTGACTCGTACTTGTCCGGTTTTTTTTCTGGAAAACAATCTGGGAGAATGGGAATCTTGATCTTACTTTTTGTTTAGTAACATTGTTGTTGTTAATTTCCAGGTGCGAGTGACAATGTGCAAGCGGTGATGTGTCGTGTCGCGATGTGGCGCGCGGTGGCGTGGCTCGCGCTGGCTGCGCTGGCCACAACAGAACACGTGCGCGAGTTCACGGTGCGCGAGAACGCACGCGCAGACACCCTCGTCGGCCACTTGGGAGACGAGCTCCCCGACGCAGCCCCTCCCTACACCATCGTGCCGGTCCCGGGCAGCGCCGTCAACGACGATCTCAGGATAGACCCGCACACGGGAGAAATCCGCACCAGAGCACCCCTGGACCGCGAGCACAGAGACCACTACGCCTTAGTCGCCATCCCCGCCAGCGGAGACAACATCCGCGTGCTGGTCCGAGTCTCCGACGAGAACGACAACGCCCCCACATTCCCTACCCCTATCATGAATGTTGAATTCTCAGAAAACACTCCAAGAGATGTTAAGAGGAAACTCAACCCTGCAAAAGACCAGGATCTGGGGATCTTCAACACGCAGAGGTATAACATTGTGTCGGGGAACACGGACAATGCGTTTAGGTTGTCGTCGCATAGGGAAAGAGATGGTGTTTTATATTTGGATCTCCAAATAAACGGTTTCCTGGATAGAGAGACCACGGATCACTATGAGCTTGTGATGGAAGCGCTGGATGGAGGGACCCCTCCACTGAGAGGGACTATGACAGTGAATATAACTATTTTAGACGTTAATGACAACCCTCCGGTTTTCGCGGAGAGCGTGTATTCGGCGAACATTCCTGAGAACGCGACCGTCGGGACAACCGTGCTGAAAGTGTCCGCTACGGATTCTGATGCAGGTGAAAACGGCCTTATCGAGTACTCTATCAACAGGCGGCAAAGCGACAAGGAGAACATGTTCAAAATAGACCCAGACACGGGAGAAATAACGGTGAATAAGGCTCTGGATTTCGAGACGAAAGAACTGCACGAGCTGGTCGTTGTAGCTAGAGATAAAGGTGCACAGCCTTTAGAAACCACGGCCTTTGTTTCAATTCACGTGACGGACGTGAATGACAACCAGCCGACCATCGATGTCATTTTCTTGAGCGATGACGCTACTCCCAAAATATCGGAATCGGCACAACTGGACGAGTTCGTAGCCAGGATATCGGTGCACGATCCCGACTCCAAAACGGAATACTCGAACGTGAACGTGACGCTGAGCGGGGGCGACGGCCACTTCGACCTGCGGACTCACGACAACATCATTTACTTGGTTGTCGTCGCGCTGCCGCTGGATCGAGAGTCCCGCTCGACGTACACGCTGAACGTAGTGGCGACAGATAAGGGGTCTCCTCCGCTGCACGCGTCGCGCATCATCAGTCTGCGAGTGACCGATGTGAACGACAACGCGCCAGCGTTCGCGGAGCTCGAGTACAGAGCGAGCGTGCCCGAGGCGGCGGCGCCGGGCACGCCGGTCCTGCACGTGTCGGCTTCTGACGCAGACGAGGGAGATAACTCTGATATCAGATACTCCCTGCTGCCGACGCCGCAGTCGGAGTGGTTTGCGATCGACGAGCGGTCAGGGTTGGTGACGAAGCGCGCGCGGGTCGATTGCGAGACCAACCCCATGCCGAGATTGCAAGTGGTCGCGACCGATCGCGGTAATCCTCCTCTTTCCTCGACGGCAACTTTAGTGGTGACAGTGCTTGATGTGAACGACAATGAACCTATCTTCGACCAGTCTTTCTACAACGTGACCGTCTCCGAGAACGAAGCCATCGGCAGCTGCATTCTAAAGGTGAGTCAAATAAATTCGCATGCGTACGTAATCCCCTCAATCTAATGTCATGTCTTATTCAAACCATAAAACACATTTTATGGTCCGATTATAATTTTTGTGGCGATGTAAATTATCAAAACCAAACCTTATTGAAAGCATCAATATGTATGTAAATTAGAATTTGAATCTTTTAATCGTAAACTAACCGATTGATAAGTTCCATATTTCTCGAGATTATAACTACTTAATAAGTTTTATTTTTTATGCGGTGTGTGTGGTGATAAAATTGGATTTAGCATCGAGGAAGTAGGCAATGATCGGTGGCAAATTGAGTCGTGGTGTCGAAGGAAAGTACATGTAACTTACCTACTGATTCGCGTGCGATCGGCCAATTTGCAAGATTGGTTTCAATTACAGTAGGTACTAGACTGGCATTCCGCCGGTGCCAGCCAAATGTCAGGATGTAAATATTGTGTCTGACGATTCTATCCTTTAGCTTTGTTACTCCTCCCTATAAGGGTATCTTGGCCAGGTCGTTTTCCAACTGCACGGTAGGTGTCTTATTTCGTTTGAAATCGCAAGATTGCAAGACCTTACAACCAATAAACCCAAGGTAATTGTAGATCTTATGATAATGTTATAGACATGATATTTATAGAGTTTATTACACCAACTACTTACCTATAGCAGTTAGCGGTTACGGTATTTATTATAACTCATTACGATACGTACCCGTTAAGAACGTTATTTAATTCTACGTCGCTACGTCGTGGCGAGTAGTTGTGCGCTGTGCGTGATTCCGACTTGTAGACAAAACCTTAAGAATCCTACCCACAATGGTGATTAAAAAATGTTTAAAGTGTAAAAAAAACATAACAAAAAAGACGCCTGGATTAGAATGTAGCAGATGCAATAAAGTTGTACATGCTGACCCTGCGTGTTCTAAACTATCTAACAAGCAGATTAACACTCTTCGGAATTCATCTGGTATTGAATGGAGTTGTGAAGATTGCATGAAGAACCTATCCCGTAGGTCCTCGTTTCTGATTCCGGAAGAAGAAGAAGAGGAAGAAGAAGAAGATTATTCCGTGTCAGGTCGCTCAGCGACTATCCAACCAATTGACACTCAGAAACTGGTTCAGGATATTAGCCGGGAATTGAAGAAAACCTTCCGAGAAGAAATGAGTAACCTCGAATCTTCGATTGAAATGTTTAGTGATCAAATCACTAATATGGAGCAGTCCATTAAAAAACAAGATGTCATTATTAGAGATCTTGGACATAAAAATCAAGACCTACAAAATAAAAACAAGAACCTTGAACTGAGGGTAGCTGTCTTGGAGCAAGGAATGACAGCATATGAGCAAAAATCTCTCTCATCTTCTCTGGAAGTTGCTGGTTTACCCGAGATTGCCCCAAAAGATGTAGTCAAGGTTTTAGAAACAATAGCCTCTAAACTAAATATGAACGTAAGTGACATCAGATCTTCGCAACGCTTATCCGGATCTAGGGACAGACCGGGACCGATCCTTGTGGAGATGAACTCGAAAGTAGCCCAAAAGCAATGGGTAGATGCTGGTAAGGAGAAGTGCCTCACCGTGGGATTTCTGCTGCCGGACGCCCCCAAGGAAAAAGCCGACGATCGCGTTTTCATTAGAGAAGCCCTTACTAAACACTTGAAAACCATTTTGTATAATGCCAAAACTCAGCTTAGTAAAACTCATGAGTTTATATGGTGTAAAGATGGCAAAGTATTTGCCAGGAAAAACAGTAACAGCAAAATCTTTTATATTCGCTCTGTACAAGATATCGATGAGATCCAAAAACCACTCAAAGTTTCCACCCCATTATAATTTTTTCTATTGTTTTATAAGTTCCAAAGTATTATAATTCTCACGTATCATCTATGGGTACAATCAAAGAAATATTTAATTGTTCTTCTACAAATAGTTATTTCCAGCAACTACCTCCTAAATGTCATATAAATTTATCTTGTATTCACATAAATATTAGATCACTCATAAAAAACTTTACTAAATTACTCCAGACAATCCACAACTGTAGTTTTCCATTAGATCTTATTGTTATTACTGAAGCCGGAATCTCGGATACAATTGTTCAACTGTACAACATACCTGGCTATAATATGTATTCACAACTACGTACTGATAGGCGAGGCGGAGGCATCATAATTTACGTAAAGAATCACTTTAAATTCACTGTGGTTCAACAAAGAACTATAACGTTTGAGAGTATTACTGGTATTCTAAAAATAAACTCAAATCAGGACGTGGTTGTGTGTTCCATATATAGGCCACCTTCAACAAATAAAACTATGTTTATTAAGGAGCTTGGCAATTACATGTCTAAGTTTGACTCGAAACTAAACCTACTATTTGTCGGCGACACGAATATTGACTTAAAATCCGTAACGTCATACAAAGATACATACTTAGAAACACTAAGCGAGCACGGATTAATGTGTGGAATTTCAGACTTCACAAGAATTGAAACCAAACTAAATATTATCACTAAATCTTGCATTGATCATATTTTTGCACGGTTTCCCACATTGGTTCCGTACTCCGCTGTGTTGGATGTCGTACTAGCTGACCACCGAGCCATTATCTTTACCTGCGTTGACGATGCGGCACCCGAGTGTATACAGAGTGTTACGAAACATATAATAAACTATGATATTCTCAAACGAGAATTAAAAAAAGTTAATTGGATATGTACTAACGACATGAATTCACCGGACGATATTTTTGAATTTATTAGGAGTTCATTTCAAAACGCAAACAAGTTGGCGAGCTCTAGTGCCACTCACAAAAACAACAAAAATCAACGACTAAGAGTTCCTTGGATTGATGAAAATGTTAGTCGCCTGTGTAAAAAGCGTGATAAGTTGTTTACATCGTGGAAAAAAAGTGCAAATAATCCTGAAAAAAGATTAAAATACAATAAGGCACGAAATAAAGTACATAAAATCATAGAAAATAGAAGAAATACATATTATATTAAAGAAATAAATAACAATCTTAAAAATACTAGGAAGATGTATAAAATTGTTAACCAAATGCTAGGACGAGTGACATTATCAATTGATACAGCAATTCTTAAAGCGTTCGATACCCAAGGACTCACCGTTAAAGCCATAGCCGATAACTTTGCAGATGGATTTGACCAAGCAGTAAAGGACATAATTCCTAACTGTAATATTAAATTACTGGACCCTAGTACGTATTGTGAGTCAGTAGATTCAAGTTTATATTTTCAAAAAGCTTCTGGTGATAAAATATATAAAATTATAAATAAATTAAATTCGAATAAAGCTCCGGGATCGGACAACATTAAAGTATCTGATATTAAAATGGTAGGTCAAGACGTATCAACGGCTATTGCTAATATGATTAACTGCAGCGTTAAATCTGGCTCGTACCCTGACGATTTAAAAGTGGGTTGTGTAAGACCAGTTCATAAAAAAGGAAAACGTAGTGATTACTCTAACTATCGTCCTATTACATTACTTTCGTCTATAGACAAAATAGTTGAAAAATATGTGTGTGATCAAATACACCAATTCTATAGGAAACATGATGTTATTTACCGAAATCAATTTGGCTTTCAAGCGGGAAAAGGCACAACCAACCTACTATCAAAATTCAGTGATGAGGTCAATGAGCACTTGGACCATAAAAACGTTGTGTTAGCTCTGTTCATTGATTTTTCACGCGCTTTTGACACCTTGGAGCATAAAAAATTAGTTGATAAGCTAGACCAGTGTGGGGTGCGTGGCCCGCTGCTTAAATGGTGTGAAAGTTACTTTGAGAATAGAAAATTCAGTGTAAAGATAGATCAATCTTTTAGTAAAGCCATGGATTCTACGGTTGGTACGGCCCAAGGATCAGTCCTGGGGCCCGTGCATTTTTTGTCATATGTAAATGATATGAGTAACTGTCTCAAACACAGTGCATGCTATCAGTTTGCAGACGACACATGCCTCGTACTAGCTGATAAGGACCCTCAAAAAGCTTGTGAACTCCTGCAGTCTGATCTAAATTTACTTATAAGGTGGTGTCACGATGCAGGTTTGGTTCTAAATTCCAATAAAACCAAACTGGTAGTCATTAAATCGCCGTATGTTAAGCGTTTTGTTACCCAAAATATCGTGGCCCACAACCACACTTGTCTGCATGCTTTGAGAAGTAATATGACATGTAGTTGCCCACATATAGAAATAGTAGACTCACAAACTTACCTTGGTTTAGTAATTGATAGTAAATTTAACTGGAGCAATCATATTGAACGTGTTTGTAATAAATTGAGACATTTTTTAGCTAATATTATAATTCTTAAAAATCGTATACCCTATAAAGTCAAGTTGATGCTGTATAATTCACTGGCTGAATCCTATATACAATATGGACTTGAGAGCTATGGCCGTACATATAAGTCATATCTAAATCAAATATATAGGCTCCAATTAAAAATTTTAAAAAATATTGTAAGTGCCAAAATTAAACAACAATTTGAAAACGACGATAATTTACTTTTTAAACACTGTAAAATTTTACCTGTTTATGCGCAATTTCAAATGATGCTACTTAAAGAACACTTTTTCAATGAGACTTTTAGAAAAAAATACCAGCATACTGTATACACGCGGGCCGTCGCACAAAACCGGCTTTGCACGATTCAACGTACAAACAATACCTACGGGGAACGGACCGCTTCGTATTTAGTTCCTCGTTTAATTAATAATCTACCTTCAGATTTAAAAAAAAACATTACTCCATATAATATTAAAACAAAATTAAAATCCTACTTTTTAACAATATTATGATGTAATTGCCTCGCTCGCTGCCAGTTGTGTACTTACTTAGATATTATAGCATTATTATATAGGAAACCGGCGTAGACTTAAACTCCATTATAGCATTACTAATAAACCTTAGTGGTTTTTAAATGCTGTTTTAACCTATTTGTATAGTTTTCTTGTTTTAAATGATAAATAAATGAAAAAAAAAAAAAAAAATTGTTTACAATAATAATATAAATGTAATAAATAGCGTGTTTTATGATGATTAATTAATAAATTCAACATCAGTGTTTACTTAACATCGCGTAAAATAACGGTTATAACGTAGAGCTAAATATCAACAGAGCGATCCGAAGATTACTTCTGAATATATTTAGCACATAAAAAATGTGAACCATCTGGTCAAATCTAAATTTTTAATGCCATAGGTGGCAAACAAGCAGACGGGCCGCCAGATGGTAAGCAGTCACCGTCGCCTATGGATACTTGTAACACCAGAGGCATTACAAATACGTTGCCAACCCTTTAGGACTCGATTAACTCGTCTTTTGAAAAACCCCATGTTGTAGCTTCTCGGAAACACCGTGGAAGGTAGCTCATTCCACATTTTGGAAGTATGAGGCAAGAAGGATCGTGTGAATCGCACAGTGTGTGATTTTCACTGATCTATGATGTGTGGATGAGCCTTCAGGCGGTCGTTCGTCATATCGTTAATCTATATATTTTAGCCCTCAAGAATGACACGATGCGCTACGACTGCACTTCAACAAAGCCGGATATCGACTGACTTCACACTGGTGCGCAGTATACTTGTTAGCACCACAGAAAAATTCGCCCCGTCTTTCAGGGTTATTGATAATTAATTAACAAACACTCGTAGGCAGAGAAGTTGCGAAAAACTTTTAGCTAACTCTCAATAACTCGTATTTATAAGTCAATATGTTATAAGGTTTCTCGTGAAGATTATGACTATTTTCGGATATCTTCGTTTCGTCAATATTTTTTCTGAGTTTTAATTAAACAGTCCCTGAGACAGATCAATTCCAGTTATCGCGGTCTTTATTGACGAATTTGTTGAAAAAACGCCGAATTTTCATTAACTCTTATCTTGTAGAGGCTCGTAACTTACGTGAGTTAATTTCTTTTAATATATTCTCTCAAGCCCCTGTTAGTAGGGTTGCCAACAAGTCAAGCGCCCTACAAAAAACTGCTTTGATAGTTAGTAGGTATGATTTTCGTTGTAAATACACATACCTACTCAATTTTATTTATGTTTTTTTTAATGCTGTATTAGACATAAATATACTTGATTACCCTTATTCTATATTTTGAGTTAATTTAATAAAAGTTAACCACAATAATTTGCGAATTACTTGTTACAAAAAAGGTCCTTACCCACAACCAAAATTTACTCTTCGACTATAATTAATAAAATCAGTCCGCAAACCATGATCCAACAATATTGAACTACGACCAATAACATATAAACTTAGCATATAAATAAGAAGGCGAACATTCAGGCAAATATAGCATCTGGCAACCCTCTTTGCCACTCCATACATAAATCTATCTTGCCGAGTGATGCCAGTTTGGGCGTGTGGCGAGCGCATCGGAAATTGCGATCTAAATTGAAAATTAAACAGTGTATGCGCTGGTAAGGGAGCTTGCCTGAGCCAACCGGCGGCTCGCTAAACTATGCGGGCAGGACCAATGAGCAATGAGCTTTAGGCATTTCGAATTCCGAACATGTACACGTGATCCTGTAAGAAATTATTACCTATGTGAGAATTTGGAATGTTGTGCTATCTAAATAGAAAATTAAATATTTATGTAGCCTAGAAGCTCGCCTGAGTTCGCGACAGCGATTAAACAACAGTTTTTTTTTTCGCCATAGGTGGCAAACAAGCAGACGGGCCGCCTGATGGCAAGCAGTCACCGTCGTCTATGGATACTTGTAACACCAGAGGCATCACAAATACGTTGCCGACCCTTAAGGACTCTATTAACTCGCCTTCGTGTGGATTGAACTATGCAATAGGACTGAGCAATAAGCTGTAGGCGAATGCATTTCGAATTTCGAAGGCGCTACGTGTTCTTATTTCAAAATGAAACTGTATTCTTCAACTACACTGCATTTAAAATTAAATTATTATTCTGCGTGTAAACGCCTCGAGATTCGAAATTGTTTAGACGTGCGCTACAATCGATTAAATCAATTCGATGTTGAATCAACGATCCTTATCTGTACATTCGTGATCTTGTTAACCTAAGACGAAAAGCTTGTAGGACGTAAACATTGGAATTAAAATCGAATTGACGTGAATTGAGTCATCAATCTTGAAATGTCAGATCTATAGACCTTTTCAGGTTAGACAAAATGTTTCGATTTCATTCGTTATTCGGAGTTCGTAAACAATCGAATGATTTTTCGTCACCTGTATCAGTGTCGTGTCGGTAGCTCACGATTTGGCGTACTATTGTGACTATTTATGCCTCTCTTTCGTGTTTTGTAGTATATTTACCTGTAAATAGACGACAAAAGCCACTATTAGGGACCAGGAGTCTTCGTTTGGGAAAATTAGAATTTACGAGTACTTACGTAAATTGGTCCTTCATTAGAGATGCATAGATGCATGATTCGATAACTTAATATCGATAACTTTTAGGTATCGATTTTTGTTGGTATTTAATCCGATATAATAATAAAAAAACGTCATCATCATCATCACCATTTCAGCCATAAGACGTCCACTGCTGGACATAGGCCTCCCCCATCGATCTCCAAAAGGGCCGGTTGGAAGCGGCCTGCATCCAGCGTTTCCCTGCGGTCTCTATTAGGTCATCTGTCCATCTTGTGGGTGGACGTCCTACGCTGCGCTTACCGGTCTCCATTCCAGAATCTTTCGGCCCAACTGTTCTGCGAGATATGTGCCCTGCCCACTGCCACTTCAACTTGCTAATTCGGTGGGCTATGTCGGTGACCTTTGTTCGTCTACGGATCTCCTCATTTCGGATTCGATCTCGTAGAGAAACCCCGAGCATAGCCCTCTTCATAGCTGGTTTTTTTATGTTTGTATATTACCTCCTTTAGCCTAAGCTGTTTGACCGATTTTTATGTGTTGGGTGTCGTTAGATTTGGCTTCATATCTTAATTGTAATAGGCTACATTTTTGCAGTTGGGTTTTTGGCCTTCTAATTCTGAGATTCAGCAAAAAAACGTACATCCAAGTAAATACGATTCGTTTTGATTTACTAATAGTTCTTATAATAAGCCTGTCCAGTCCTAGCTATACAAGTATAAATACTTAGTATTTACTCGCTCCTATAATACATATTTATAGAATGTAGTTTAATATTATATCTGGAACATAACTAGGATGGGAAAATATATAAGTTATCTAGCAACAGGTATGGTTACTAGTAATTTATGTGTTATTCAAAACTATGTAGTAAGTATCTTAAGCTTCCTTTATTTAGCTCGATAAGATAGCTTTGAAACTAGAATCGATTCATCTCAATGGTCGATTATCGCGTTATCGATAGTAATCCTTATTGCTGCCACCACTTACTCCGCTCATAGAGTAGAATATCTAAAGAGAAGTAGGTACTACTTAAAAAACTGTGGCAGTGTTTGTGTACCGCTCATGTAAGGTTAGTACGAAAAACTGAACTAGAAGACATCCGCATTTTTATAAATCCGCGTTTATCACTAAATTTATGATTGTCAAATATATCAAAAAAAAAAAACTTAAAATAAATTTTAGAGGATGTCACTTAATCAGCTATTACTTTGCAAAGTAGAAAAAATATTGCGTAGTTTTTTTGACTCAACAGTTTTACGTTGCTAACAAACCGCCGGCTTCCTTG
Organism: Agriopis marginaria; assembly: GCA_932305915.1. Lineage (NCBI taxonomy): Eukaryota > Metazoa > Arthropoda > Insecta > Lepidoptera > Geometridae > Agriopis > Agriopis marginaria. Next base: position 17,486,127 of record OW029920.1, on the reverse strand, counting down.
TTTACTGAGAGATATAATCTAGGACTTTTCAAGGCCAGACTGAATAGGTATCTTCTAAGTCTGCGTGCTTCATTTTTGACCACATCGTCGCTTACCAACAGGGCCCTTATTCACTAACTAAAACAAGCACGAAACGCGGCTAGCTAAGTACCTCTAAAAATTTGTCCTCTATTCCCTAGGAAATAAAGGCCAACTTTTTGAGGTTAACTTAACGCGCCGCGTTACTGGCGTGTAGCCCAAGCGAGGTGGTGATCAAAACGTGGACTTATTGACGATGAAATAAAACACATTGCAGCGCATGTAGTGAAATACCTATATTATGTACGTACCCGGTTTTGCGCTCTAAGGAAATGTTTTTCTGCAAATTCCCTACTCGGTGTACCGCCTGCGGGATTCGCGGGGTTTTCTTTCAATAACCTGATAACGTCGGCCATCTTGGATACCTCGCGTTGCCATAGTTACCGCATCAGCACGTGCGTAGGACGCGAACATTTTTGCTACAAAGTTTCGATAATGCGTGTTATGCACTGGTTTTATAAATATAATTATGTTTTTTTTTTTTTTAAAGGATAACATTAATTCACTTAAGTATTTATATCGAAATTATTACCTTACCTACCTACATAACACGTCCCAACTTTTTACAATTTTTTTGTTTAACTTGTAATGTTTGTTTAGGTCACATTTTGCAGGCTGAATTAGAACCAATGGTTATTATGGATATCTGTTCGTGATTCTGATTGTGATCTCGATCGCATGCCATCTCGCTCACGCGCGTTGTGCGAGTAGATGCGAACGAGACGGCATAGAATATCGATCATATAATCAAACTTCTGTAATAAGATCCAGCAGATCCTCCTAACCGATCTCGCTGAAATTTTGCATACACCTTTTCGTTTCGTTTCATTTCTAGGGACAATACAATACCAAATATTGTAATATTAGCAAAATTATAGCAAAAAAGTTTCTAAAAATGTTATTAAATAAAATAAAAATATGGGATAGGTAATAATTTTCTAAACGTAAGTAGCTTAGTTTGGTAGTATTCTGTCAAAATTGCATGCAAATACTTAGGTAGACGACCGTTTTACACACAAAAAAGAAAAAAAATTGGTTTAGTAGTAATTCCCGTGTAATTTACATAAAATGTTTAGTAGTACCGTATATTTATCTATGGTAGTACCTGTGGTAGTACCTAGTAGTCAAGGCATTTTTGTAAGTAGCCAGCAGAAGCCAGTTGCAACCATATTATTATAAACGAAACGTCAGTCATTCGAAAACAGTTAGCAACTGTGATGCGGAGTTCGACGCGTTGGTCTAAATAAGAATGTTCACTCAAGGTTCACTGATAATGTCTGGTTACAGATTTTCCTTCTCATTTTCGTTCTATTTACTTCTCTTTTCTGTGGTTTTACTCATTCTTATCGTAATACTAGTAGGCCGCCCCTGCTTCGCACGGTCGAAGCCGGGATATATGACATGGCGATGTCTTCTATACACAATAGTATTGGAGACTGTTTTTACAATAAAATGAAAAAACAAAAGCAGCCAAAAATTACAGATTACCTACATTAAAAAATATGTATGTACTGCATTACGTGCAATTTTTATTTAATAGCGGTCCGCCCCAGCTTCGCACGGGTATAGATTATAGCCTATGTCAACCGGGGATAGTGTAGCTTCCCGTCAGTGAAAGAATTTTTCAAATCGGTTCAGTAGTTTCGGAGCCTATTCAATGCAAACAAACAAACAATCAAATCTTTCCTCTTTATAATATTAGTATAGATATCAGCGGGAATTGGCGGGAATGAGGGTTTTCTGTCAAGATGTCCAGTGAAACATTGTTTAGATAGATACGAGAGACTTGCGAGAGACCTACTTAACATATCCGAGTAAAAATGGAAGTCTATGGCTGTGCATCTGTATTGTCCCTTTGTAATGCACTTGCCTTACAAAGTTTCATGTAAACGAAGCAAACAGTGAATGTTAGAAAGCTTCTTAAGTATATTTGAGACATGAATATTATCCATAATGTAAACACTAACAGTACTCGCGTATTTCCTTTTCGCTTCTAATCCAATAAGAAATCTTTATTATTACTTCCACAGATAATAATTCAATCATTATAATAATATCGCTATCCGAACAATATATTAGAGAGAACAGATAGATAGATTCTAAACACCCAGAGGACAAGTTCCTTTATGGCCGGCAGTCACGCGATTCTGCTAATTATTGTAACAGATTTAATTTATGAGGCCGAACCAAAACGAATGCTTCTCAGGATGAATAGTAATTATTACAAGAGCTTTGGACTCAATAGAAAAAAAAGCGGTGTTTAAAAGAAACAAAATGTACGTTGGCGCCAAATCGAAAGTTTGTTTTTAATTTGTTTGTGTTTTGGATCCGTACGTTTTGTGTATTTAGCCAAGTCAAAAATAATTAAAACACTGTCGCCAAGTTGAATTTTTACTTTTCAACCCTAAGTTTATTCCGTAACATTATAATGTAATAATCGAAAGTTAAGTTACTTGAACTCAACGTCATAATCTTTGTTTATTCATTGATTCAGTAATCATATTATCGTAATTATGCGTTTTCTATTTCACTGAAATTTTCTCTTTCTAAACCATCTTTTGTTACATGAACATTGAACACGCATATACAGTAGCACGCAATGCAACCAAACGTAACGATAAGATAGCGTTATGTAATTTAAACAGCGCAGCGTTGCAAAAAGATCTTTATTTTTATTTTTTATAATAGTTAGGCTTGCGCTTGGCCGCCATCTGGCCTGATGTAAAGCGATGATGCGGTCTACGATGGAGCACGCTTGCCTAGAAGAAACCGATTCACTCTCGACTTGAAGACACCCAGATTGTAACTAACATCCATTCAGGCAGCGAATTCCACAGACTAGCAGTTCGCACAATGAATGTGGAATCAAAGCGCTTCGTACGTTTCCTGTGAGTAACTCACGTTTTGGACACAATATATTCGGACACTGTCCGAATTGTCACATTATAATTTTTTTTTTTTCACTGACGATTCGGACACAACGTAAGTGACAGTAAAGGAGGATACCTATGTATATGTTAAGATTAAATTGTCGGTATAATTAGTGTGTAAAAATTGTGTGTTTGTCCGCACTTTAATCCGTAACGGCTGAACGGATAAGGATATTTTTTATGAAGGTAGTTTATTTTCTGGATTAACAATTAGGCTACTTTTTATTCCGAAAAATTCCGTTACTGCAGGATGGCTGGTGAAACCGCAAGGCGCTGCTAGTAATAGATATATTTTTAAACGAATGAATAGACTTACTTAGTTTTATGATTTGCCTAGCTCTGAAATATTTAAAAAAGCACAAAAGAATACAATAATTAACATTAATAGATACGTACTAATTTTCTTGAACGGTCATTCGTTTTTATAAGTAACTAGTAGAACGCCCCTGCTTCGCACGGGCGAAGCCGGGATATATAGCCTATGTCAACCGGGGATAGTGCAGCATCCCAACAGTGAAAGAATTTTTCAAATCGGTTCAGTAGTTTCGGAGCCCATTCAATGCAAACAAACAAACAATCAAATCTTTCCTCTTTGTAATATTAGTATAGAAGTATAGATAAGCCATGCATAAGTTGAAACAATTAAATTACCGGTTATTAAAACAATATGATTCATTAAATATCTACGGAAATACATGGGTTAAAACTAATTATGTAGTTAAATTTGTTATTGTGTAGTTCTGACTCTGAATTGTAATCGCTAGTTATAAAAATAATAAGGTATTGAAATCACAATTATATTTTGCGCTTCAGTTTCCGCTTAAAAATTAACATTGTGTAATGCCAGATACAGATTGATATAATGCAATGCAATGCAATGCAACATTGCTTTTGACACGTCATGTTTGCACAGCAAAAGCGCGATTCATACGCATAAGAAGTCTAAACTAAAGTAAAGGTATAAGAATTTATTATATCATGAGTATCATGACTTACTTAGCATGTAATATATGTATATATGTATGTATTTTTATCTCAAGTAACACAGATTCATGTACACAACAATTAAAATTAAGGCAATCGCATTAAAAATAATACCTACATTCAAGCAATACAACACACAATCTAAACATTACATTATATTCTTAAAACTTTTCTAGTACAAATAATTTATATTCTTTTAACCGTTATTGTAACTCTACTGGCATTTCAGGGTTACCAAGAGGTAGCCTAGTTTGGGACCCACAGATTACCACGTATTTTGGGTACTTTCAAAAAGCTGCGAGGATAACTCTGTTTGGTATTTATATTAGGTTAATAATTACTATAAATAAAAACTCGTCATAGGTATTAATTTAATGTTTGTAAGTATCCATTGTATATTCTTAAAGGAAATAAATTGAAATTGAATTGATGTTAAGCTAAATCTATACCGAGGCAACATCTTAATGACGTATGGACCATATGCTGCAATAATATTCGAAGAACCGAGGGACTTTGCATTCTCGTACTGTTTGTAGCAATTTGCCGCAGAGCGTCGCAACGTAAATACGTTAATTTATATTATATTTAGCTTATTACAAAAAAAACCGTTTCTCCTTGCGACATACGCAACATTATTTAGCATGCCAGGAAGTCACAATGCTGCCTTGTCGTAATTATAAAGTTTCATTGCACTAGTCTGTACGCGGCATTACTAGCCTGTTTTTTCATTTTAAGTTTAAAACATATTACTGTAATATCGAGAAGCAAAACTATTTGCGAACGTTTATTACGGTATCACTTCGATAATAATTAAAAATGTTCTTTATGAAAAGCAATCGGTGGGTGGATGAGACGGGGTGTGGTATTTTTGAACGCGATTTTATAGGCGGAGCGGGTAAAAGTATAGTTTTTTTTAAATTTAGGTAGTAGGTTTTAAACGTGTTCCAAAATTATAATTAGTAATTAATGGTTGTGTCTTAATTGACATTAGTGTAGGTATATGGATTTATTCAGTTTAGAAAGTAGTGGCGTCGCAACGCAACTTAGAGTTAAATATCTTTGCAGCAAAATGTTACTATATGATATAACAAAACTACAAACCGTGATAATGCCTAGATTTCAAAATTTATGGAAATAAAATTTTATTATAGAAACTGACGTTGTTTTTTTCACATTTTATTTATATTACACGGGAATTACTCACGTAAGCACTACGGTTGAAACTATAGTCGGCTTACGTAATTACCGTGTAATATAAATAAAATGGAAATAAAATTACCAAAATTTTGAAAACGCCATTATTTGTTTGTTATATTTAATAATAGGCTTGCGTTTGACCGCCTGATGTAAAGCGACGATGCGGTCTACGATGGAGCACGCTTGCCTAGAAGAAACCGATTCACTCGTGATTTGAAGACACCCAAATTGTAACTATCGGGGAACACCCATTCAGGCAGCGTATTCCACAGACTATCAGTACGCATAATAAAAGTGGAATCAAAACGCTTCGTACGGGTTTTCGGAATATCAACCATAAAGCCGTGTCGATTTGTCCTCAAGGCCACAGGCTCGAGTGTCGACTCGCTTGAAATGTGACCCTACCCGAGCCTCGTAAAATGAGGCATTCAAGCCCCCACGATGTTTCCCGTCGATCTTAATGAAAGTGCTGTTTTGGAGTGCGCTTTAAAATAATGAAAAAAACATAATTGAGAGCCTTGATAAGAGATCCAGCGTTGCGGTATTTTATCTCTCAGTAGCTATTAGTTATTCTGCGGTATCGTTCGAACTTAGGCGCTGCGCAAACGTAGACACTTTTTGTTGCCGACACGGCACACCAAATACCAATCAAGTGGAAGCAACTGGACACAAACTCTGCGCAGGAAGTAGCTGATTTCATACTGGTTATATAGAAATTTAATAGTAATTGGTAGCTTGTATCCGACACAAGACATAAAAGTGTCTACGTTTGCGCAGCGCCTTAGCTACAATGCGATACGGCTTATTATGAACGTGGTCAAAAGTAGGACTACAAATCGCTGGCTCACTATTACAAGGTTCTATGTTATTTTCTTACACGTTCTGTAATTTCAATTTAATTTTTTTTACTTTCCTTAATATTGACTTAGCAGGGTTTATGCTTGAGTAAAACTATCTCTCTCAAGTATAAACCCTGCTAAGTCAATATTTATGAAAGTAAAAAATTTTAAATTAAAATTACAGAATGTGTAAGCAAATAATAACATAGAACCTTGTAATAGTGAGCCGGCGAAATGCTGTCTCGTTTTCTCTTTAGTGTTAAAGGGAGACAAGCTTAGTAGCAGCGCTCATTTTATATTCTTTGTATGCCAATTTAGACGCTATATAGCTTGCATAGAGTTCAACGTTAGTTGTCCGCTACGTCGTCGTAGCTCTGGCATCGCGCGGCGTTGTAGTCGGATCGCGGTCACCTTGTAACTATCCAAAAAGTCTGCGTAGTTCGTAGCGTGCGCCGAGTTTTGGTTCGGTTTTTTTTTGGCATGATTGTGACTCTGTATTGTATCTCGAATAATCTCGATGGATGCCATAGACAGACATACACGTGGAACTTACAACACCCCTCTTTTTGCGTCAGGGTTAATAATAATCATCATCATCAGCCGGAAGACATCTACTGCTTTGGCCTTTAACCACCACACTGAACGACGGCCTACCTTTTGCATCCACTGGATGCCAGCGACTCTCACAATGTCGTCGGTCCATCTACGCTGCGTCTTCCGGTTCGTGGTCTCCACTCAAGAACCTTTCTTCCCCATCGGTTATCGGTTCTTCGAGCGATGTGGCCTGCCCATTCCCACTTCAACTTGCAAATTTTAACAGCTATGTCGGTGACTCTGGTTCTTTGGCGAATATCCACGTTTCGGATTTTATCGGTTAATAATACCTAATACCAAAAGATTGTTAATCGTGTACCTAAAGTCATTAATTGTATTCACGGTAAGGTAGTTAATAAGCCTAGAATTAAAACATGTCTTACCGTTTCACAACAGTATTTTAATTAGGTCTAGCTAGGCCAAAAACAAAATGTCTCCTTCATTACGAGTTTTTGTCTCACATATTGAGCTCGTATCGCTGCGTAAGTTAAATACTTTTCTGTAATTAGTTCTTAAGTCGTTGTCATATTTACTAAACGTAAATATTCATAGGTACAACATACTTAACAACTAATTAAGTACATTTGTTAACAAGAAAGAACTTTTGTCTTTGCTTTTATGATTGTCTGGTTAGCTGATTGATTTATTATTTCCGTTACAGTATTTTTTTTTTAAAGTATTTACTGATTTTATGAAAGAAAATATTGATTTTCTAAAGCATGTTACAAAGTCTACTAACAATGCGACGGAATTATCGGTAGATTTGAGGGGAGATTTTTAGTTCGCTCCATTTCGCTTATATTTTGGCCATCTAAAAAGTGAGTGATGTTTTTTTTCTTATTGGGACTTTTGGCTTTGCGCAATTGGCACATTTGCCATGTATCGTGTTTTCTTCTAATAAAAAACCTACTACAGGTTGAACAAAATGTACACTGAGGGAAATGTCAAGTGTCGTTTCACCAATGTTTCACCATAGTTTTTTTTTTGAACTCTAAGCAACATCTAGTACAGGCATGATTGAATCACAAAATTAAAAATATAGTCGTTGCATTTGGCTACATCTTCCATGTTGGTTAAGAGATTAGAATTGTGCAACTTGAATTCTGTCTGGCCAGTAATATGCAGCAAAAAGGTAGCATTACTAAACTGAGTACATTCCCACAGTAGAATCAGTATCTTTTTGCCGCTATAGTGTAAGTACTGAACGGCCAACTTATCTGTGAAGTTTAGTGGGGGAGCCACCATCGTATTTTATAAACAAAACTGACAGATGCCGTAGAAATAGTTTAGTCTTCTTATTTGGCCAACATTACAGATATATTGGTTGGTCGTAGAGCTATCCGGGAGTCATAGGCAATAGGCATGCTTTTAATTGAGCTATCGGGTGAACATGGTTTTAATGAAGAATATCGTATAAGAAATCTTTATTCATTGATTTTCCGATCATTTTCTAGAGACGCGGCTCGAATGATAATGGACTGTGAAAGATTGTAAGACAAGTTAATGGACAAAGTGACTTGGCAGTGACGTTCCAGTTCTATGTACGAAATTTGCTGCGCTCCGCGGTTCTACCTGTGATTTTCCAGCTCTCCCTGCATAATTTGGACTAAAAAATAGATTACTTTCATTTACATACTCTAAACGTCAAATTATCACCTAAATCTTAACAAAATCAGTTCTGCTGTTTAGTCTTTAAAATGAAGCAAACGGAACGTTAAAGTTACTTATAACTAATATATGTATAATTTACATTCTGAGAAAATATGGCAAAACTAGAACTTCAGAACCTTCAAGTAAGTACTTACCGTTTTCTACATATTATATTTTTCCCCCCTGTGTTTATCTGATGCAAAATACTGAGACTGAAATTGATACTCGTAAGAAAAGCTTATAAATTCCATAAATTAATCACTTGGTTAATAATACTCTCGAAGTAGCTAACCTAAAAAATAGAGGAAATATATTTTAAACGTTTTCCTTCCAGAGCCTTTTAAATCTGTCACATCGATTCTATATCACCATGAATAGGACCATAAAATGTCTACACTATCTTTGAAACTAAAAGGAGCATCCCTATTAAATCTCAAGTCCGGACCCATCAGTTACGTTCCTTCGCACGTGGCCATCCGTGGCTCGCTGTCAACGTCTTGGTCGGATTGGCGGGAAAACTTGAAGGCCATGTTGAAAAAAGTTGTTATACTAGTGTGTCTAGTCTATGGTAGCGCAGTGCGCCTTTTTAGTTTTTTTATTGCGTTTTGATAGCTGCAGATTTTACCTTAGAAAAGATGCGATTTTACTAATAATAAAATATTTATGTTGTTAAGTTTGATACATTCCCAGACTTAAATTTGATTCTCTTTATAATGTCAATCCGATAAAAATGTGAACTAAGCAAACAGAGTAAGAGGCTAGCTTTAGAGTAGAATAATTATTGTACGATTAAAAATATTATGTATTATATCAAAGTCAAAAAATATATTTGGTTAAATAAATTCTGAATTTAATTAGTTCATATCACTCATTTTAATCTATAGTTTAATGGACCTAAAAGAAACATCAGGGAAACGCTGGATGCAGGTCGCTTTCAATCGGCCCTTTTGGAGATCGATGGGGGAGGCCTATGTCCAGCTGAGGACATCCTATGAGTGAAAATATGATGATGATGATGATGATGAATATATGGTTTTTGCCATGCACAAATACGTGCTTGTACGTATAATTTGTAAAATCAGGTGAACTTAGTGGAACGAGATAGATAGATAGTTAGGTCATTAGAAACGCGATTGTTATCGGCAAAACAATCATGCTTTTACGATTTATGCGATCTATTTACCTTTAGTGCACCGGTTCTTAATCGTATTTATCGGGTTCGTAAAATATTATTTAGATATAAATAACTTTTTAAATAAAGTTGTTGAAATAAATCGCGTGTGAACTTGATTAATTAGCCATTATGTAATAGATAACGTGACAAATTACATCTATTCGTGAAAAGAGTAGCATTTTTTTGTAGCGATTTGTTTTTGCTCCGTCATCGTAACGTTTAGTGATGCGGTCTTGAATGAAGAATCGATTATTAAAAAATTATCGCGATGTGAATCGACGGGGTGCCTCAATAACCTAGTGCTCGGGGCGTGACCGCAATAGGTTACGGTTTCGGTGCCAAGTTCAAGATAAAGAAACAATGAATAATTTTTGTTGCAAAATGATACTATGAACATCGTTGATGATATTTTTTTTACAATCATTAATAGATTAAATTCAATATAATCACGCATTTTTTTTTACTTTTTAGTTAGACAATTGATTTTTATTTAAATGAAGGAAAACAAAAAAAAAAAAAAAACCTACGTGTACTTACGCTCTAGATTTTACCGGATGTATCTCTCTATCTCTATCTCTTCTACATAGTATAAATTAAAGTCGCTATCCGCGTCTGTCTGTCTGTATGGCCGCTAACTCCTCCTAAACCACGCAACGGATTTTGATGCCGTTTTCACCATCAGTTAAGTATATACATTTTCACGAAAGGTTTATATATATAACTAGAGACGCACGTAACGCACGTAAACTAGACCCGTGCGAAGCCGGGCGGGCGGGTCGCTAGTCTATACTAATATTATAAAGAGGAAAGATTTGATTGTTTCTTTGTTTGTATGTTTGCATTGAATAGGCTCCGAAACTACTGAACCGATTTGAAAAATTCTTTCACTGTTGGGAAGCTGCTCTATCCCCGGGTGACATAGGCTATAATCTATACCCGTGCAAAGCTGGGGCGGACCGCTAGATTTTAATATTTTTGTTTTAATTTTACGGCATTTGGTGTACAATGTATGTCTGAAAGCTTGAACTACAGTTGACCGGTGAAATAAAAACAAAATGTATTTATAAAAACTTTTACAGTCATATTCTATTAGAAATAATCTACTTACGTTTGCTGCTAAGAAATTCGAATAAGCACCTATCATAAATAGGTGAACATTTAAATGCTCTCGCTCAACACCACTCGCTCCCGCTGACTGCACGGTCCTACCGAACATTTATTCGAGTTCATATACATGTAAACGATTGGTTACCATTCGAGTCGATAGCTCGTCTTATAATAACGGTTTTTTTGCAGCCGCTCTTAGTTTCAACCGCATTAAAATAATTTGCTCATTCGATTCACTCCGTAAACGTTTCTTTATAAATTTCCATGCAGAAATTAAACAGTGCTGCAAAATTAGCCATTTACTCTGCCATAACCTGATTGGGTGCTATGCGTTTATCAATTTTATCACAAACTATGTTTTTTCCGTTTTGTAACTTGTAACGACAATAGTTGAGAATGTTTTTTTTTATGGCAGTACTGACAAATAATTATAAAATAAGAGTTTTTGGCGTAAACGTGGAAAAAACATGTCAGCTCGTATTATTTTTCTAAACTGGTGTATTTCCGAGTGTTATAGTGGATTATTATTTATTAAGTGCTTTTGTACGAGCTCGAGTGTGGAAAAGTGATATATATAACACGTGAAACATGTATTTTCGTGTTGTTTCCAAAACTCCATAGAAGCTTCTTGTAAAGCCTTCACGACTTTACTGGGGCATGACTTGACCGTGACTTACTTTGCTTGACTCTGACTGTGGCTATGGCTTGTTTGACGCTATTTAAGGCTATGTGAACTTGATTAACAATACGACCGAAGGACTCTGCATCCATGGTCATGAACTAACACTAAAAATTTATAAAATAAAATAGTTTTAATTTTGCTCACCACTACAGTAAATTGGTCACATTGGTATCAGTTCAAGGCACTCACATAATTATATCTAGCAGCGTATGGTGCTAGATCTGTGAACAGCGTCAATCAATTAGGTTTCTTAGTTGACAACCTTGAAATGTTAGCAACTCGCTGAGAATTATTTACCTCGGCAGTACCTATATTATAATCTAAAAAAAAAACATAACATTCACTATTTAAATCTTACTGTTCTGTGCTTATAACATTAAAAAGTAAGATTCATGTTTATTATAGAACTAGCGACCCGCCCGCCCGGCTTCGTACGGGTGTTATTTACGTGCGAAGCCGGGGCGGGTCGCTAGTTGTATATATAAACCTTCCGTAAAAATGTATCTAACTGATGGTGAAAACCGCATCAAAATCCGTTGCGTGGTTTAGGAGGAGTTAGCGGCCATACAGACAGACAGACGCGGAAAGCAACTTTAATTTATACTATGTAGAGATAGAGATGAGTTTATTCAAATTTGCATTCAAATATAAATACAATAAATGCGCTGATTTTTAACAGGAAAACTTAAATCATTCATTTTTGTTCTTTTTTTCAGTTACTCGTACTTGAACCGTATATAAAAGTAGTTTATTATAAAGCAATGAACGCTCACAGGAATTTATTAAAATACAACGATGTTAACTTCCATAGATAATTATCGGTTAAAAGCTTATTTAGCGAGCTTCACTCGAATGCAACAGAAGCAGTCGAATTGAATAGTTTTTATCAGCAAATAGGTAATTTATTCATCGTTGACCTTTTGTGAAATACCGAAACGCATGATTTTGCCATTTATGCAGCTCTTGAGTGGGACATAGAGTATGCTAATGGGTAGACATGCCGTTTTGAGCCACTTTAATTTGCCTACGGATGCCGATTTCTGGTACAGCTTTTGTACAATGTATTGACACAGTTGAAAATGTATTGGCATTTAGTAAAATATTATCTTATTATGCTGGGTACGACAACTACTTTTATGCTGCCAACTGATAGTGGGCTTGAGCATTTGGTATATCTTTAGACATTTAACGGTCTATGGGCAGTCTAACTGTATTTGAAGTAGTAATTTTTAAACTTTCGCGATTTGAACACATGTTTTAAATGTTTATCGGGACTTATCACGTATTATTTAATATAGGTAAAAAATATGTACCTTTCGCTCGACGTTTCGACCATGTTACAATGTTGACCGAGGTCACGAGCTGACAAAATAATACGTGATAAGTCCCGATAAACATTTAAAACATGTATTTGAAGTGTTAGTATTAGCTTGTATTTTGTTTAGTTAATAAAGGCACTTGCCATAAAAAAAAATGTATTTATTAATATTTTTGTGTTTTTTGTGTGTATATAATTGAGATTTGGATATTCATTTTAAGTAGTTTTAGGTTTAGATTGATTGTAAGCATTTTTTTTTTAATTATTACTACTCGTGTTTATTACAGTCCAAACATTAAAGCACCTGAACATAAAATGAGCAGGTAAGTAGAGTGTTTCTCGTCGAAACTCATTTCGTTTCGACGTCTTCTTTTAATAAAGCCGGGGCGTTTACGCGGGTGCGAGCGGGACGGCGAGCGGGGTAGAGGGGGCTGAGGAAATTATAGGGCTGTCCACGATCGCTGAGCCTTAATGATGGATGGCGAACGACGGCTCACCGACCACAGTACAGTGCGACCAAGTTATCTGTAGAGTTGAGCGGGGGAGCCACCATCATATTTTTTGAACAAAATTAAAAGCCGCCAGCGTATAAATCTTAGTTCCTTCATTCGGTCACCTCTACAGATGTTTTGGTCACACTGTAATGAGCGCGGGGTAACCCTGCGCACATAGTGCCTATTTTAATTCAACCTATTATAAACGTAATAGGCTTATCTGCCAACTTTATTTTGTTTTTCTTACTGGCAATATTAATGGAAAAAATATAATTAGGGTTCCATACCAAAAGGGTGTAAAAGGGACCATATTACTAAGCATACACTGTCTGTCTGTCCGTCCATCCTACCTTTTAACGGCTGTATCTTTTGAACCGTAATAGATAGCCAGATTGTTACGGCGGATTAACTAAGAAATAATAATAAAGTCAAAAGGTAAAAATTTAACGGGGCCCCATACAACAAACGTAATTTTGTATTTGGCTCTAACGTAAAAACAGTTATACGTACATGCGTCAAACTTTGCATACTCTTAAGTTAAACAATAAAATAATAAATAATAGCCAAGTGCAAGTAGGTGACAAATTTCTGTTCAGCACCAAATCAAGCAACGTCGGACGCGGCTGGTACGTGGATGGGTGACCGTCTGGGCGAGATGTTGTCTTTTTGAAATACTTTTTGTATTTTGTGGTGGTTCGAAGCCCTCATTGCATGAGTCCAACTCGCACTTGGCCGGTTTTTGTTTATACCTGAAATTATGGTTTACACCGTGAAGCTCAAAACTTTTGAAATCTTTGCATCAGATATTATGAGATCTCGTAATTATCCTTAGGTACTAATATTATAAAAGCGAAACTCACTCTGTCTCTCTGTCTGGATGTTTGTTCGCTTTTCACGAATAAACGGCTAGACCGATCTTAACGAAATTTTGATGGATGATAGTGTATGATATAAGGGCGGACATAGGGTAGTTTTCCTTCCAGAAAATGCGGAAAAACTGGAAAATCGTGGGTAACACCGCAGGATTCAGCTAGTTTATACATAAACTTAGAGTTTGATATAAACCTCAGTATTTTATTTGCAATACTTAACTTCCGGCGCAAAGAAAGGACTAAATCAAAATTCTCCGGATCTAAGTAATTTCGATTTGCCGTTTATGTTTTTACGTAGAATACTATAAAATATACATCGTAAATAGATGTATGGAACGTGGAGATGGTAAAATATACTGAATCAGGATATTGACGTATCTCACACAGATTTACGGCGTATTTACGTCGCTTTGAATCTCCACTCATGTTTTATGATGTTACTAGTCTTATGTGCTTACTAGCAAAGTCTCGCGGTTTCATCCGCTAATAGTTAATTCATCATCATCATCATTTCAGCCATAGGACGTCCACTGCTGGACATATAGGCCTCGTAGGCCCCCATCGATCTCCAAAAGGGCCGGTTGAAAACGGCCTGCATCCAGCGGTTCCCTGCGGTCTCTTTTAGGTCGTCTGTCCATCTTGTGGGTGGACGTCCTACGCTGCGCTTGCCAGTCCGTGGTCTCCATTCCAGAACCTTTCGGCCTCATCGGCCATCTGTTCTGCGTGATATGTGCCCTGCCCACTGCTATTTCAACTTGCTAATCCGGTGGGCTATGTCGGTGACTTTCGTTCGTCTACGGATCTCCTCATTTCTGATTCGATCTCGTAGAGAAACCCCGAGCATAGTCCTCTCCATAGCTCGTTGTGCGACTTTGAGCTTGCTTATGAGGCCCGTAGTGAGAGACCACGTTTCAGTGCCGTATGACATCACTGGTAACACACACTGGTCGAAGACTTTCGTCTTAAGGCACTGAGATATTTTAATAGTTAATTAGGAATAGTTAATTCACATGTATAAAAAAAAATTCATGTACAATTATCATGACCACAACGATATTAATAGTAGTCAAGTCGTGGCACAGAGTGAGCCGTGGTAGCCCATTTGGGAGACCGCCAGACTTGAAAGTGTGAGGTCGCGGGTTCCAACCCCGGGCCCGTACCAATGAGCTCTTTGGAGCTTATGTACAGATTTTCATACCACTGGCTTTTCGGTGAAGGTAAACATCATGCGGAAAACTGCATACGTACGGAGAAGAAATTCAATGGCGTATGTGAATCCACCAATCCGCACTGGGCCAGCGTGGTGGATTTGGCCCAATCACCCTTTCGGGGCTAGACTAAAAGTCCAGCAGTGGACTGATAAAAGGCTGATTATGATGATGATGACAGAGTGACGTTCAAATCAAGGTTGAAGACCGCGATTGCAGCCTTGATATAGCCGCCACTCTCATTGAGGCTTCCGTGCCACTACAAAATACCGTTGTATTTTCA
This sequence comes from Agriopis marginaria, assembly GCA_932305915.1. Taxonomy (NCBI): domain Eukaryota; kingdom Metazoa; phylum Arthropoda; class Insecta; order Lepidoptera; family Geometridae; genus Agriopis; species Agriopis marginaria. Next base: position 17,470,717 of record OW029920.1, on the reverse strand, counting down.
GTAACAAATTGTGTTAAAGATTTTTTTTTAGGTCGTATAAAATATATGAAATATACGAAAACACTGGACTACTCATTGTATTATCTTTACCAATATTTTGCTCGCAACTTATCCTTAAAACAGTGTTTTCCTGCAATTTGTCCAGTTTTCGCTCAAATAACTCCAACGTCCACCTCCTTTTGTAATTTAATCTATGGCAAACAAAACAAGAAAAACAAATCTAGTGATGCGCGCATTCATATCGCCATTCTCGATTTATCGACGGTCGGCGAGCATTAACTCACTCGATATTCGGTATCGAGTCGATATTGTTTCGCTAAGTTTTATCACGGGAATAGAACCGGGGCTCGTTAGTTATGTTCCCCTACTATCGTGTTACGATAATGTCTGCCGAGTTGCGCCTTATTCACGGTGTGATAGCACATTTGGTGCTTCATGTAGGTATTTTATTGGTCAGCCATTATAATAAATGCGCTGCACTGTATAAAATTACAACTATTTTGTTTCGAGCGTAATGTTTATTGTTATTTTTATTTGACGGTTTAGTCGCGCTTGAATATATTTTAACACGTTTACGTAATATAAAAAGTCTTTTGATACGGTTAACATTTAAATAAATAAAGTATATTTTTATTCCAATACCAGTCAATGTCGAATTTGAGTAAATGTGAGTTAGAAAATCAATAGGTACCAACGTTGCTACCGAATCGTTAGTAAATAATTTCCCGTGACGATGGTCATGAGTCTTAAACCACACATGATATCGTGTTATAATTTAACTACACGCTTGACTAGCATCTGATGATATCTCAGTATCACACTTACGCACACTACCACATAGTTACCGAGTGCATTGAACCCGTAAAAACTCGCAAGCAGCAATTAAATCATAAATTTCGCATCGGTTCGACGCAACCAACAATCACACAACAGATAATGAAACAAAACGAATCGATCGAAAAACGAGGATCGAGTCAATCGACGTAACAACGTCAATGTTACATGCAATCGATTTCGGACAGACCGAGAAATTATCGCCTTGCTTTTATTTTTCGACGATTACGTGCGAAATAGTGATGTACGAATGTAAAACGGAAAAGGAATAAAACGGTTTTAATTTTGCATCACATAAATCTTGGTTCATCATACAAAGGTGTTATAAAATTTTATCGCTCAGTGGTGTAATTTAATAACCATGTTTATTGTTCCCAGTCTTAAACATAACGGGGAAAATGCTATTGATTTCACAATCGATTAAATGATGTAATAGCACAGAAAACATAATTATAGTACCTACAGTAATAGTACGAGATTTTATTTTTAAACATCATCATCATCATCATCATCAGCCAGAAGACGTCCACTGCTGAACATAGGCCTCCCCCTTTAACCTCCACACTGAACGACAGCCTGCCTTTTGCATCCACTGGATGCCCGCGACTCTCACAATGTCGTAGAATTTTTAAACACAGATAATCAAATTAATTCTAAATTAAATCTCCTGGCAATATTTGATGTCGAGAGCTTCTTTTTCTGTAGATTACAATCTATGTTCGTCCACACAGTTTAGCATTTCATCGGCGAATATTTCACAGGATTGTTGCCCTACCCTCTTAGATTATAGTATTGATAAAAATGCAAATGAAACAACCGACGATTTAAAAATAAAAGGATTAATTTCAAGATCGTTGGCCTCCTAAGTGACCCAAATAAGACAACTCCGAGCAAGTTACAAGACGCAGGGCGACGCTGTCAATAAGAATTAGGGATAATGTTGCTAGCTTCAAAAACTTATTTTAAGCTTTGCACTAACCAATACCTCTTTTGATAATCTTCTTTTTAGTTCGTCCGATTTTGGCGGAACAGGTTTAGGCTAATTCTTATGAATGATATTTTTAATTCGGTTAAGAATCCCGCCTACAGGCTGGGATTTTTTTATAGTGGCAATATTAATCTGTTTGTAAGTGATAAGCCTTTGCCTGCGGGTTTACCCTTTCAATTTTTTAAATGGCATCGTGAATCAGATTGTTTTGTTAATAATTTGATTCTCACTGTGTGTAACTTTTTATTTGAGGAATAAGAATTCTAACTGTTTGGTATCAGTTACAATGGCTTAAATCTGACTTATCTGTAGACATGATAGAACTAAAAAAAATATGCGAGGCCAGTTTTTTTTTTTTTTTTTTTAAATTATATGCTTGCGTTTTACCGCCAACTCACCTGATGTTAAGCGATGATGCGGTCTGCGGTGGAGCACGCTTGCTTAGAAGAAACCGATTCACTCGTGATTTGAAGACACCCAGATTTTATCTATCGGGGAACACCCATTATGGCAGCGTATTCCACAGACTAGCAGTTCGCACAATAAAAGTGGAATCAAAGCGCTTCGTTCGGGTTTTTGGAATACTAACCATAAAGCGGTGTTGATTTTTTGTGCCCGCTCTGGCAATCCGATAGAAAAATGGGCAGGAAGGAATTAGATCATGAAGATCAGATGCACTCTCTCCGAAATATTATATTCGATAAAAGACCGAAAAAAACCGACCGATTAAATATTATCGACCTTTGGAGGTCGCTCGGTCGCTAAATTTTCGTCTGCTGTCAGATTGACAGCTGTTGATCAGGTTGAGCTGTGGTTGACATTATTTGTGTTCGTTTTATTCGAATTTGACAGCTATAGTATTGACATAAAGCTAGACACCGTTCAGCGAACCCCCGCCAGTTTAATTTTTATCTGGGGAAAACATCGATGTAAATCCAGAAAAATTTTCTGGCATCCGTAAACGCACCCCTGGGCACGGAACACTATTTAGGAGTAATAATGTTCCTTGACACTATTACTCCTAGCGGAGGATTTACCGAACTGCGCTATTTTAACGTTAGTTTGAGACCGCGTAAGAAGTTGGGCGTAAGGCCGGGCGCTGGGGCCTTACGGACAACTGCTATTGCGGTACAAACTAAAAGTCGGTTCAGTATTATTCTCAGCAAATTTGAGATAATTCAGACTCCGAGAGCAGAGAGTGCATGTTTCAGATGCAATATACTAGATGGCGCTGTACCGCCTTAAAACGCGCAATCGTTTCGTTCGGTGAGATTGAAGGTGGAATTCGGTCTGTGCAACGTGACAAAAACTACTATAAAACCGATTTTGATGAATTAAATTGTTTTTGAATCGTCTTCAGTTCAAAACCTGACCTGAGGCGAATAATAGAATTAATTCCATACTGGCACGGGCACTGGGGGTGAAGTGGGGTGCGTTTACGGCACTCATCCAGACTAAATCTTTATACTAGATAAACGTCAAAACCCCCGTTTAGAGGCTCCACGAGGTGAAAAATTAAACCGGTTAAAATTTAAACTGCCCCGTTTACGGGCTTTCGCTTGTATAAGTTTTCGCCTGACTAGTTTTTTTTTTTAAAATAAATAATAGGCTTGCGCTTGACCGCCAACTCGCCTGATGTTAAGCGATGATGCGGTCTACGGTGGAGCACGCTTGCCCAGAAGAAACCGATTCACTCGTGATTTGAAGACACCCAGATTGTAACTATCGGGGAACACCCATTCAGGCAGCGCATTCCACAGACTCACGACACAGCAGTTCGCATAATAAAAGTGGAATCAAAGCGCTTCGTTCGGTTTTTGTTCGTAAAACATGGTACCTTTGCCGCTTAACTTTACAGAAGAGTTTCTTATTCAATATTCTTGATTTGTCCAAGTATTAGTCCATTTTATAGCATCTTTAACATCTTTTGCAAGACCTCTATCAATAACTCTGCCATTGTCACCATTAGAAGTAAAGCTTGAACTTTCATAAATAAACATCACGCCGTTCCGTAGAAGGTTGCCAGGTTGAAAAACAAAAACAGCACACGGGCGACATCTCTACGGGAGTCCGGGCGCACACCAGACTAGTTTTTGTAACGGTTTTGCTCCCAGTACGCCTCTGGATTTATTATGGCGATAAACATTTAGTACGAAATTAGATTTCTATGCTCGATTTTACCGAAATTTATTTGATTGACGCTTGGTGGCTTGGGGCACCCAGTATTGCCAGATGCAAGTTGTTTTTTATTGTTTTGAGTTTGTTGACCAAAGTTGTTACGTTTTCTCCCATGTTTTTTGTGGAACTAACAAATTTTTCATTAATCGGTTTTCAAGCAACACAATAAAAATGTGCGAAAAGGGAACGAGACAAGTAAACTAAAATAAACTCTAATTATTATAGTATATAAGTAAATAGTAAATTTTTGTTTGATTTTGACACCTTAACGTTTGTTCATTTTGTAACGCTGTATATCTTTTTTTTTCTTTTTTTTTCTAGTAGATAGGCTTGCGCTTGGACGACATCTCGCCTGATGTTAAGCGACGATGCGGTCTACGATGGAGCACGCTTGCCTAGAAGAAACCGATAGCATGTCGCGTTTAAAGCTTTTTTTAAATAGAGAGTATTTATACTCTCTTTCTCTCTCTCTCTCTCTCTCTACTCGATACGATAAAAACATCCCCAGTAAGTTTTCTTTTCACGTTTAATTTTTTTTTGATATCAAAAACAGATTAATTTAAGCTTTGTCAACATTCGGGAAAAACGTCAAACTTGGTTGTAAACCAAAACATAATTAAAATAGCAACATGATGACTACACTCACTACTATTGTAAACTCAAGGGTTCGTCTGAAAACCGGCGCTGACTTGTCCTTGACTTTCAGACTTGCCGAGACGGACCCATTCGACACTGATTGTATCCTTTAGATATAAGTTTTTGTAAAGGTGTCGAATAAAATTTATTTTCTTTCTTTCTTTCTTACATTAGTTAGTACATAACGGTAATAGCCCATAACTTTTCCTGTCATTCAATATCTCTATTTCATAAGAATCGGCCTAGTTCGGTAGCAACGACATTTAAATACCACCGTGGTACCAAATTACATTAAACACATGTAGTAAGAGGGAAAAACTAGTTTCTGAATAGTATTAACATGTCTACAAAAGTCTAGAATTAAAATTGTCTCTTTCTTTTTATAGTTTCTGCTTCTGCATAGCACGGCTTATGCAGCCAATGACTTAAGAATTTATTAGACTAGCAGTTGTTTATCAGAAAATTAACATATCTGATGTACTTAGATACTGAATTTTGGACAAAACACTGTTTTAAACTATCACGGCTGTTAACTAAAGTTATATGGTTATTTACGGGATATTTACCGTGGTAAGGTTGTGGAAGGAGCTACCGATATTTCAGTGCAGTTACGTGCACCATGTTCACGGGAAGACTGTAGAATACGGGTGGTTGGTCAAACAATTCAAACAAAACCAAAATATACCGAAATATTGGGAGCTAATTCCATAATCTTACCACGGTAAATATCCCGTAAATAATCTTCATAACTATGAAGTTCAAAGCGGATGGATAGAAGACACATGTACTTTCATTTGATCATAATAATTTGCATATTATTTTATACATGCATATATAATTCATACATAACCAGTATTTAATATTAAGACACTTTAACGAGCGGACGCAAACTTTAACAGTCATTTTAACAATTTCCTTAATTTTTAGGTTAATGAGCTTTTTTGGAGATAGCAACACTGTAATTCAAACCGTACTGGAACTTTATCGCAGTAACATTACAATCTAAATTATTGATGACTCGCCCATATCAAAAATTATTTACTGTGCCAAAGTTGTAACATGAATTTTATGTTATCGACTGGTACATTTTGCGTATAATCTTCAGTATGTAGGCCAATAGATAAAGATCGTATTAATTTGTCTAAGAAGCCGTTAATTAGGTATTTAATGATAGGAATCCGTCACGAAGCGGGGAAATTACCATAACCGTATATTCTGTTGGCTTAACACGGGATGTTATTGACATAGAATTTAAGGTGAAATAGGTATGTTGGGTGCTTTTAGCACTAATATAATGATTTAGCTCACGCGATAATAAAATCCGGATACAAATTATGAAGAAGCGAATAAACCTTAAATGAAATCACACACAAAATATAAATGTGAACGATGATACAGTTTATACTGTGTTAAACTCGGGTTACCATCCGTCTGGATTTGGTCATGTCCAGAGTTTTAGACCTTTGTCTGGACTTCGTCCAGTTTTGTAATTTGACCAGCTTTTTTAGGTTGGGTTACCACTGTGACAACGTGCATAGTGCTTGCATTTTGTGACTAAAATCTGTCAGGACTTCTCAAATATTGATATGGTATCCCTATGTTTAACAGAATCTGTAAGTACTCTCAATAATAAACAATATTTGTCATACTGCCGGGACTAATATTGAAATCGCGAAAAAATATTTCATACATTTCGCTGTGCCAATGAAACTTTCAGCAACACCTGTTTTAAGTGCTGTTTCAAGATTGGAGTTTTTCATAACGATGAGTACAATCATCATCATCAGCCAGAAGACGTCCACTGCAGTGATGAGTACAATAGTTATGATTAATACAATGACTTCCTTTTAGCTTAGGGCACTCTTTCCGCGTGTGTCTCTAAAATGTCTTAGAATTTTCATCCCCCATCATTATTCAAATGGCTCACAATAAAATACAATACAATTCTGTATTAATAACTCCATAGTTACAAATCAAACTCAAACTTACTCAAACAAGTCAAACTTACCATCTGGCGATAAATTTTCTATGGAAAATTTAAGTAATTTTCTGCATAAGCATAATTAATGTTTTTAAATATAATTTGCTGTATAAAATAACGTAATTTTCGCAATTTGAACACATGTTTTAAAAGTCTATCGGGCTCGATAAGACAAAATCTGAGACGTAGGTAGGTAGCTTGTGTAGGTAGTTACGAAAAACAGTCATCTAAGTAGAGACTTTGATGGTTGAGAGCTTGGATGGACCAGTCACCAATGGACGAGACGCATTCTTGAGTAGAGACCGTGGGCCAACAACAACAGACCACCAGGTCACCCACTGAAAAGCTGGGTTGACGATATTCGAAGACACGCAGGTCACGACAGGATGCTCAAAGTAGAAGATCGCAGGTCGTGGAGAAAATTAAGGGGTCTCTCTTGTAATGTCCAGAAAATGACGAAAAAAGGCTAAAGAAAAAGAAGTAGAGACCAAAACAAAGTTTCGATCGCAAGACCACTGAAAAAAGCGTGACCAACCCAAAGTACAAAGTTCCTTAGACTTAATTCAAAGCGTCAGTGAATGAAAAAAAGCAATAAAACCCTTCCAAAATGTCACTAAAAATATTTTCCTAAAATTTTCATAACACCAAAGCATTAGCTGCACACATTTCGACTGCTCGCGAGGCGGCCACATTCCTTCTTACGCCGTCCAAGTCATTTTTTTTAGAAAGCTTATTATGGACACCGTAACTTCCATCAACATTCAACCCTAAGCTTCCCAACCTAAGACTGGTTTTTCAAACACCCCGCTAGAATGTCCGTAATTAAGGACCATGTTCGTCGATTCGACATGATATTGTTTTTTATGGTTGAATAGTGGATCCCATAGATTAAGGTATTTGATGTACCTCGATACAATGCGGGTACATTTTGAAAACTGTTGATGGAAACTCGCTAAGACATTAACACGCACTTGTTTTTCAATGGACTGGTTCTGGGGTGGTTGGACGCGTTTGTTACTTGCGGTAGTTTTCGTTTTATTATAGAGTTTGAGTCATATGGAGGAGATGTCGGTGGATTCTGGAGAAAAAAATTGGAGCCTTTAAAAACTAAGCACATAATTATTAATGACAGTTTTTTGCAAGTGAAACCAAAATCAGGTTTTTATTCTATTTAGTTAGAAGTCAAAATTTGATATTCAATTTTGTGTATGTAGGGATTAGATAACATACCCTCGCAAGCAGCTTCCCTGCATCGAAACTATTTTTTTTCTATGACGTTTTACAAAAACTTACGTTCACTTTAAAAAAAACTCGGTCTAAGCATTTATTTGCTCTGATAGCTGCAATAATATAGTAAAAAAAATATTTTGATTTTTTAATGATGCTGGCGTCGCGGTTTTACCATCGCACTAGCCGCCACCGCTTGAAGGTTCATCCACACATCATAGATCAGTGGAAATCGCACACTGTGCAATTCACATGATCCTTCTTGCCTCATACCTGCAAAATGTGGTATGAGCTACCGTCTACGGTGTTTCCGAGAACGTACAACATGGGCTTCTTCAAAAGGCGAGTTAATCGAGTTCTAAATCGAGTTAAAGAGCCTCTGGTGTTACAAGTATCCATAGGCGACGGTGACTGCTTACCATCAGGCAGCCCGTCTGCTTGTTTCCCACCTATGGCATAAAAATAAATAAATATAAAATTATTTCACTGAAGTATATCGGGTACCTGCTACAGTCTTGCGTTCAAAACCCTAGCGAAAGTGATCAGAATTCGTGGTTTTCATTCAGCTTTTTACGATGCTATTGCAGCTGACAGAGCAAATAAATACTTGGACCGAAAATAGTTAGTAATTTCTCGCAGCCAGCCTCCCTATATCATACTAATTAACTTTTGTTCTATGTCCTACCCACAAGATGGACAGACGACCTAAAAGAGACCGCTGAAAACGCTGGATGCAGGCCGCTTCCAACCGGCCCTTTTGAAAAGCGAAGGGATCGAGTGCCACCCAGAATTTAGAACTTAATATTAGAAGTTCAAAATCCTGCAATAAAAATGCACTGTGCTCGTCACCCTGATATATTAGATGAGATTAGATGAATAAACCTTAATCTATAGGACTCATCATTCATCTTGATAATTTCAGCCATAGGACGCCCACTGCTGGACATAGGCCAAAATCTTCCTTACGTAATTAATGAATGGCCCTATAATCGACGCGTATTTTTTGGCGACGCCTCATTGTGCTGTGTGTGAACGAGTTGAGCTATCGTCACATGCTATAAAAAATCGGGACAAAATTATAGGTTATCGGGACGCGGCACAATACCATCAAAATCTGGACTGTCCCGGCAGAATCGCGACAGGTGGCAACCCTGCTTGCGAGGTCTTTTTTGAGGTTTTTGCGCTAACGTGGAAAAATACATGTCGGCTCGTTGGATTATTTTCCTAAACTTGTATATTTTCGAGTGTTAATGTGTTCTAAATGGTGAATTATTATTCATTAAGTGCTCGTAAACGTGCTCGAGTGTGGAAAAGTGATATAACGAGGTGAAACGTGTCTTTTCGTATTGTTTCCCAAACTCCATAGGAGCCCCTCGTAAAGTCTCTACCACTTTACAGGGGCATGAGTTTGACTTGACCGTGACTTAGCTTGACTTGTTTGACGCTGTTAATGTTACGAAAACTGTTTAATATTACGACTGAAGGACATCGAATCCACGGTCATGGAAATTATTAAAAAATAGATCTTTTTTGATAACAGTCATATTAATGGGGTCTGCAGCGACATTTTGAGAAAATTCTAATGTATTCTACAATTTTACAGCAAAAATGTATAAAACATAACGGTATTTAGATTGCTGCCCGCGGCCCAGCAGGCAGCCCTAATATGGCTCAGAACCAGAACAGTGGAGCCCAGATCGCCGATCGGAGATAACAGCAGGTCCATCTTGCATGATCTTACTATCGATGGTCTAGATAGTTAGATCATACTACCTACATTTAGTGTTACCATATCAACATTTACCGATAACCGATGGGGAAGAAAGGTTCTGGAGTGGAGACCACGAACCGGAAGACGCAGCGTAGGGAGGCCTCCCACTAGATGGACTGACGACATTGTGAGAGTCGCGGGCATCCAATGGATGCAAAAGGAGGGGGAAGCCTATGTTCAGCAGTGGACGTCTTCTGGCTGATGATAATGATATCAACATTTGAAAAGCCCGTCAATTTTGCGGGATCATATATACAGGATTTTGCGTTACTTGCGGGATCGAAAATATATCAGCCATAATACACTATAATTTTTAATACCTACTACGTAGAAAAAAATTACAATTGTTTACAATACCGCATATCCTGATCCATGAGTTCGATCCTGCGGTCTTACGGGATTGAAGCTTTGATGCGAGATAAAAATTCTCTACATGCAATTAATCTGCGAACACAAAACAAAGCATCGTAAACAGGACTTCCAATCGCATGGCCTTGTGCGTCGAATTATACGCCCGGCCCACTGCCAACTGACAAATTGTGTTTACGGCCCCAACACTTAGTGATTTAGGTACTAGTTACGCAACCGTACCTTCAAGCAAGAGTTCGTGTGTTGCTAATGTAGCTAGCTGTCCGGCTGTCTGTCTGTTTGCCCCTAGAAGTGTGATTGAAAATGATTAAACCGATATAATATTAATACCTCTAATGTTTCTGTTGCGGTGCCTAGTTATGCAAGAATTTACTGAGATGTGAATCGTCCTTGATGTAAACGTAGCTTTATGGAGGTAAACAATTACTTTGACTATAAATTATACGATTTTGCAGCAATATTTGAAACTTTTGGCATACTAAATTACTGAGTTGAATTAATTTTCTTAGTATTAGTAAGTATAGTAATTTTCTGAGATAAAGATAATTTATTTGCACAAAGCACGAGTAAAGCATACACAAATTTAAAAACACATGCGCAATAGGGTTAAAATATTTGTCACTTTGTATAATGTTTTGCCTAAATTTGTAGGCGTACAAATCTAGAGAGATGGTATAAAATACCGTAAATATTATTTACTTAAAAAAGTGAATGAAGTGGCAATGGGCAGGCCACATCGCTCGAAGAACCGATAACCGATGGGGAAGAAAGGTTCTTAAGTGGAGACCACGAACCGGAAGACGCAGCGTAGGTAGGCCTCCCATTAGATGGACCGACATAGTGAGAGTCGCTGGCATTTAGTGGATGCAAAAGGCAGGCTGTCGTTCAGTGTGGAGGTTAAAGGGGGAGGCCTATGTTCAGCAGTGGACGTCTTCTGGCTGACGATGATGACCACATAAAAAAGTATTAATTAAATTACCATGATAATAAGCTATGGTAATAAATAAATAAATATTTCAAACCACAATGGTCCATATTCGGTGGGTACAATAGAGGTCGAGTTTATAGTAAAGAAAGTAATAGTTTTTAGTTTTGTATCATATTAGGATGTGAAATATTGTGTTATGAGCTCTTATAGCCATTCTTAGTGTGTTTCGTGGCCGTCCGAAGGCCTACTCTTGACAAAATTTAATTTCAGTTAAACACGATTAAACAGTGATACTCAAGTGCCAAATGAAATAAATCATTTCTCATTAGTAGGCCCGGTCCAAGGCTGTATTGAATACAAATAAATTATGATTAATATTTGCACAGAATAAAAAAGGAGAGAGAACTAACTCCGAAAAGTGGCAAAACAAGACAATTTTACGGTTACTGGTATATTTTAATAGCTAAATGGATTGTTTGGTAGAGCCTTATACTAGGTACGAAAGTACTCCTGTCGACAATGCTATTTTACAATAACAATTTATTTTGCAGGAATGTAAAATATCCTCATCCGAAGTCATATGATTATTTACGGGATATTCCAACCACCCGCATTCTACAGTTTTCCCGTGAACATGGTGCATGCAATAGGCATGATGACTAATATTTTTTTATTACCTCATAAAAAAGCTGATCATAAATGGAGCACATCACCGAAAACAAAATTAAAATTAGTTCAAAAATAAATAAGATATAAGCATTTTAATTTCATGCTAGATAATGAGAGCACTATACTGAGCTGTAACGTCACGGCTTAGGTGCGCCATACAATTGCTATACTAACACACGTTTTGCGAGAAAGGGATAGATCATCCCCTCTCTATGCCCACCTAAAACTTTAAACACTCGTATCTCAGAGATTTATCAGCCAATTTAAATTATTTTTTCCTTATGTGTAATGTATTTAGGTATATTAATCGCTTAGCCGGTTATTTGTAATAAATCAAATATTAGTCATCATGCCTATTGCGCCGACAACCTTACCACGGTAAATATCCCGTAAATAATCATATAACTTTAGTGAACAACCGTGATAGTTTAAAACAGTGTTTTATCCTCATCCGAGTCTTTCACTATACCTTAATAATTGTGTTGACTAGATACTGATGTTAATTATGTTTTTTTTTATGTTGTATTAGAGTACCAATATCCAAACTTAAATAATCTTACTGCACTAAAACAATTTGCATCTCATTTAGACACAAATATAAAAAATTAAAAATAATAATAAACACATGTATAAAAATAACGCCACAGAATGGCGTTATTTTTATACATGTCAAGTTCAGCTCAGAAAATGTTACAACAGCACGAACGTTAATAAGTTTAAATGTAAAAAATAAATTACGTGAGAGGAATAAAGAAAAAATACACTTACATCCACTTTTATTATACAACTAGCGGTCCGCCCCAGCTTTGCACGGGTATAGATTATAGCCTAAGTCACCCGGGGATAGTGTAGCTTCCCGTCGGTGAAAGAATTTTTCAAAGGTTCAGTAGTTTCGGAGCCTATTCAATGCAAACAAACAAACAATCAAATCTTTCCTCTTTATAATATTAGTATAGATAATTACAACACTGAAAAGTTATACTTTCGAATTAGATTACATTCATATGATTTAGATAAAAGTGCGACCTCTCAAAGAACGCGTCTGTCAGTTGCCATAAGACTAAAAAACTGAACAAAAACAGTAAATTCTGATAACCTTTTCTAGTTGTTTGACGTAAGATTGTAGATGGTAGACGGTGGACGCTACAGTATAATATAAAATAATGATAAAAAAACTTTAGATTGTTTACAGTATAATTGCAGCTATTAGACGCATTGTCTCAGCAGCTGGACAGTTCGCTATGCTTGAGTGAAAATATCTCTCTCAAGCATAAACCCTGCTAAGTCAATATTTATGAAAGTCAATTTTTTTTTATTGAAATTACAGAACGTGTAAGAAAATTACATAGAACCTTGTAATAGTGAGCCAGCGAGTTGCTAGTTGAAATAAGTAAGAAGTTATCCCTCTGTTCTATCTTATTCTAGTAATATTAGCAAGGTGTTCGTATTGACTGGTCGGCATTGTTTAACAAACTTGTTTCTTGTTTCAATATACCTCGGAACTTTGAGACGGTGTTTAGGTAAAATGTAAAATTGTTTGGGCACAGTGTTTAAGCTGTGCAAGCTTGGTGGCGAAATATATGTTGTGAAAAATTACAAAAGTTACACCTTCACACGGAAACATCGTCGCTTAACATCAGGCGAGATGGCGGCCAAGCGCAAGCATATCTATTATTTAAAAAAAAAATAGTTTGACGCAGACTTTTAACTAGAATTGTTTTTCAGTATGACAAGATTAGATTTTTTGGATTTTTTTTCCTAAATAAAAAATAAAACAACAATATACTCAAGACAGTGCAGCGGGTCAATAAAAAGTAGAATTTTATAGTCTTTATTAAAGTTTTTTTTTTTATATTCTCTTGCGCTTGTCCGCCTCCACGCCTGATGTTACGCGATGATGCGGTCTACGATGGAGCACGCTTGCCTAGAAGAAACCGATTCACTCTGGACTTGAAGACGCTCAGATTGTAACTATAAGGGAACACCTATTCAGTCAAGCAGTTCACACAATAAAACTGCAAGTGCGCATTAAGCGATCCGTTCGGGATTTTGGGATATTAATAGAAAAATCCGATTGAAAAATGGACAGGAGGGAATACTACAAGCTCTAGTCTAGTCCGTTTCATGACTTGAAAGTCTTGAAACTGCGTAGGACAGAGAAAAATTGCTCTAATTTGCTCTCATGATATCAAAGAACAAGTCATATCGATGCGTCAAAGTAAGTTACTCTTAAGTATTAAAGTAATCTGTCAGGCAAATTACTAAAGCCTATAATTAAATTTGAAAGCGTCTAATAATTCACGCGGAAATCACAAATAACACTGACAGTACCAGGACAGTACAGTAAATCTTGCGCCCGCGCCGCGCCGTTCAGTCTGCGACTGGAGGTCACTGATTAACCGAATTTATAGACTTAACCGATTCCAGTCCTTGCGTTTTGTAATTATTTGCACTATTTACTGAATATGTTGGTTTGGTCTATATCAGAAATTTTAGTACTACATACTTTTTATTAAATATTAGCTGGGCCCTGCGGTTTCACCCGCGTAGTGATGAAAAGTGGTGATGGTGATGATGATGATGAAAAGTAGCCTATGCCACTCTCTGGCTCTTGAACTATACCCATGCAAAAAATCAGGTCGATTCGTTGTTCCGTTGCAACGTGAAAGAGGAACAAACAAACCAACAAACAAACATAATTTCGCAATTATAATATTAGTATGATAATGGAGATATAGTCGATATAATATCTACCCATAAGAAAAGACAAAGGTTAGCTCTTACAAGACAAAAGTATATTTTAAGAGCCAATGTTTCGTGCGTCATCTATCGACAATAAAACAAATTCTCTTCAAGACATGCCGCTTAGCCGGACACGATTTTTTTAATACTCACTAAAACTTTCCTTCCGTATGTTTTGGAAAAATTATAATTCGATACTAATAGTGTTTTTCAAGCTAACACTAACAGTACAAAACCAGTTAAACTGCCCATATACCTTTGAAGGTCTAAAGACGATCCAAATGCTCAAGCCCACTACCAGTTGGCAGCGTACCCAGAATGCTGGTGGTATTACCACGCTGAATAACTATGCTCATGCGTTCAGCTAGAAACACGCGTCGCATTAACCAGGCGTTCTGTTTTTTTTAATGATGTGAAATCCAGTTGGTCGGTCTCCAAGGGGTTAATGTCTCAACCCCGAACGGTTCAAATATGTAAACACTGCTGAGGTTAGCATATTTGCGCCGCTTGTGCTGCTCTGCCAAATTGGCAGCCGCACCAGCCTTCTCTTGTATCTCAGAAAGATATCTATGACGTCGAGAAAGTATCGACACAAGTCACGTACAAGGAGCCGCCCCAACTTCCAGAGAACAAGTGTCATATCGTTAGGCCTCTTTCATCGTCACGTGCATAATTGTCTAATCACATACTTTTAAATTTAATAACGAGATGAGAAAGTCCTTCGTCTGATCGTAAGCTCCACACAAATCTATAACAACTGCCGTTTAAACGACAGATACTTATTAGGAACAGTTGAGAACAAAACTATTAGAAAGTACTATTTACATGCTCTAAAGTCTAGAATACTAGGTATATACTTCTATCCGACAAGGCACGCCTGGACGAGAATTTGCATTTGTAAAGTTAGATAGAGCTTTTGTACCGTGAAAATGTAGGATAGAAAGTCTCTACGGTAGTTCTAATCTATATCTATACCTATATATAAAAGCAAAATTCTCATTCGCTCACTCATCACGAAATCTCGAAAAATACTTGACTTTGAAGTTGAAATTTGGCAGATAGATTCCTTATGGGATGTAGAGGTTTGCTAAGAAAGGATTTTGTGAAAAGGCCGAATTAAGGGGGGTAAATGGGGACTGAAAGTTTATTTGAAAGTCTACGCGTACAAAGTCGCGGGTAACAGCTAGAATCAGCTAGATACCTATGATGGCATAATAACTACGAAACAAGTTTCTGTCGTTAAAAAAATTTGAATCCCGTCCACAGTATTTTTGCGGACACAATTTCGCAAAATTGTGTTATGATCAGTACAACTGAATATACTTACCAAATCTTACTTTTATTTTAAAATACGTATTGGCATTCGCAAAATATCACCATTGAATTTGCTTTAAAACTTCTGTAATGGTTATTATAAAGTTAACAAATCAGCAGTGCAAGTACCGTTCTTTATCGATAGTCACATTCGATAAAATGCCATAGAATCGATCATAGCTAGTGCTGATGAAATGGCATTTTATCGAATTTGACGATCGGTAAAGAACGAAAGCCACTGCAGTTTTTTTAAATGTACTCTCAGTGAATTTCATCTTTAAATGTTGAAAATGTGCGAACGAGAATATAGCTCTGACCGCGTTCTTAAAACGGGTTCTTAAATTAGATATTTTATATTCTGAATTACTGAACGGGCTTCTGTAGTATAAAGGATAAAACTGCGCGCAGCTTTGTGTAATTATAATTAGAAATAACTCAAAATAGAGTGAGTTGTATGAATAGAATAGAATAGAATATAATTTATTATCATCAAGTCACATTAGTAATAATTTTTATAAAAAATATATACTTCAGATGCTCCTATTATGTTTTTTTTTGTTGTATTTGAGTAAGAACCATTGCGTTTCGCTCCATAAACGATTTTTTTTCCATAATGAGGGTAGATCTATGCACGTAAAAGCGATAAATAAGTCGATATATGTATTATTATCTAACTAAAGTCTTGACTTCACAAAATTCCAACTGCGTCCTATCATCAAGTTAAGTTTTATTTCTCACTACAGAATTCAATTACCATATAACAATGCTCTACAAGTAGAGTCAACATATAAAAGTATGCGGTTGTCTGTCCGCTAGCACGCCCGCCCGGGTTCGCCCGCGCCTAGTATGTAAATCAATGTAGGAGGTACGAAACTTGGTCTTTGGAGAAGGTATTTTTTACGAATGAAAATAAGTGTGGGCTTTTTTTAAGTTGGTGACTGTAAAAAAACAACTTTTTCTCTGTCAAAGCTAAACTATGCCAAAAAGGGACTGACTTAGTAAGACTTTGCAACTCAGCAAAGTCTTAAGTCAGTCCCCTCTTTCGGCAAAAGCATCCAACGTGGTTTACATTGCTTCATGGTTTCATCCAACATGGTTTAGTAAGTTCTTATCTAGGGCATTAGCATGCCCTAGATTAGAACTTACTAAAACCTCTCAATGAGAAAATACAAGGATTACTCAAATTTACTTTTACTTACTTTTTTTTACTTTATTTTTTGATAGCCCGTTGGTCCAGTTGGTAGTGAACCTGCCTTCTGAGCTTAGGGGTGTGGGTTCGATTCCCAACTTAGGACAAACATTTGTGTGATGAACATTTGTGTTTGTTCTATATCTGGGTGTTAATATCTATTTAAGTATGTATTTAAACCTATATATGTATGTATATCAGTCTCTGGCAGCCATATCACAAGCTTTGCTTAGTTTGGGGTCAGATGACCGTGTGTGCAAAAATGTCCCGAATATTTATTTATTTATTTACTTTGAATCAGTTAAAACACTGTTTAAATACATCTACAAAAAAATTGATAGCATCGATCTGGATAAACGCCCCAATTGCTTTAAGCATCTGAACTACGTTTGCATTTTATGTTGGCTCCAAAATCATTGAATTGTCTTTCCTTAACCAATATAATTTATTTAATGGTATCATTAAAAGTGTTTTAGCATCCCCCGTCGATTCTGTTACGTAAATTCTTTCCATCCAATGGTTGCCTGGAAGAGATCGCTTTTAGCGATAAGGCCGCCACTTGTGGCACTAGCTCGTAAGTGTTTTCTATCGTGTTGTAATTTTTATTTCTGGTGTACACAATAAAGAGTTTCTATCTATCTATCTATAAGTGTTGGTAATTCCTGCTATATGCAAGTAATTTCTCAGACATGGCAACATGGTAAGCCCTTTGCAAGTAGAGTAGCAATACAAGTGTTCCAATATCATCACCATCCAGTCAAAATAACTTACTCGTTAAGAAAAACTGCCATATCCAAGCACCTTAAGCTTCGTTAGGTCCAAGCGACCGTCTGTCTCGATGACGGGCTGCGATACCGTGAAATCATAAATACAGCTTTTACCTTCCATAGTATTGTCCATGCCTTTTTGCTGTTTGCTCATCGCACTAACTGGCAGCTAATCTGTGAGGTGCAGTGTACTGGTATGTGATCCGTATATAAAGAGTTATCCATAACTAAAGTAGAGTTAACACTATACCAGAGAAAAAAACACGAGTCAGTTGCATTGGGGAGGATTATCATATGGCGCTTGTGATTAGAGGCTCAAAAGTCATAAAAGTCATTCATCTAATTCGCGCCTAGGATTGGCCCGCTCGAAAAAGGTTAGGCATATATAACTTTACTATGTTTACGTTTGTATCAAGATAAGCTTCTAATGGATTTACTTTTGATGAATAGTTTGCACGTCTAAAGAATAATGTAGGTAGATTTGAAATTTTTATAGATTTACTTTGTACAAGTTCTGCATCAATTATTTTTATTTTATTCTTTATTTCAGCGTAGGTACCTAGGTACGTATTGTTTGTCAGTGCGGGGTGAATCTGTGTGCCAAGACAAACCTTCCGTGGTTTTTTTGGTGTTACATTTTTGTAAATCATATGTGAACAATGTGTTGATTAAACAAACAACAACAATAGGATGAAAATTTAGATCTTTGGCCACAGAAGTCATAATAGACACTTACGGTAGGGTAAAGGATGAGCAGTCAAGAGGATAAATGATAATAATACATCTTTATTTCAGACAACAGTGGTCCGTTGTGAATTGAAGTTTGCGCCAGAAATAATATATAAGTACTCCTTGCTTTGGTTATGGGAATAGTAAAGTTTAATTATCATAGATCAGTGGAAATCGCACACTGTGCGATTCACACGATCCTTCTTGCCTCATACCTGCAAAATGTGGAATGAGCTACCTTCTACGGTGTTTCCGAGAACCTACAACATGGGGTTCTTCAAAAGGCGAGTTAATCGAATTAATAAGGGTCGGCAACGTATTTGTGATGCCTCTGGTGTTACAAGTATCCATAGGCAACGGTGACTGCTTACCATCAGGCAGCCCGTCTGCTTGTTTGCCACAAACAGTATGGCAAAAAAAATATATTTGAAGGAATTAACTTGCAGAAGTCTTACCAAGATTTGTTGTAGATGGATTCATTTTAGAAGTCACTTGGATAGTTTTATATCTATAAAATAACTAAAACTGTAAATTTTTATAGTAGTTCTGCATTCAGGTATTTTTAATACATTACTGTTATTGGAACAAGATTAATATTTTTGCAGTTATATCAATGGGAAAGAATGTTAAAGTGTTTTCAGAAACTTCTTATTAGCTACAAGGTATAATAAAGCTATCCGCAGACCAAACTCGTGTTAGCAGCAGACAAATTGCACCATCCATGGAAGACTGGCGTAAACACATTTACGTCAAATATTTTTTATTTCACCATTGAATAGAGGAAAGACACGTACTCAATTTTTTTCAAATTTTTATTCCAATAAATGACGGATATAATTAGATTAAAAAAATCGGTACGAAAATATATTTTTCATAAATTCCCTGGTAAACTTATGTAAGTTTTTTTACGCTTATTACTTTTGTAGACTTGCCTTTTAATATTAGCTTAAACGAAGTTAAGCAATTATTATACGTCTTTCTAAAAAAACTTATTTACATAAATGAACTTACATACTTTTTCCACTTGATAAAGTACAGAAATATACGTTTATATACAAGTTACTATAAATTTCCGCATTATTTTCCCGTGGAAGAAAAGAGTATTATTTTTTACGTACAAAAGTTCTATGAAAGTGGGCTGGAATAAAGACTTAACTCGAAATAAAGCCATCTAATTCGTCTAATTTCCGTAGCAACAAAGCGTTAACTTTAGATGTTTCTAAATTTCATATTGTTATTCCGGAGATAAATGGAGTAACCACCTAATTTCAGATTTCTGCAAAAACTGCTAGCTTTTCTTAAAAATAAAGTGTATAGGTATCTGTAAAGTAATTTTTGCCAGCATGTTGCTAAAGAAACCAATTGTCTAGGTCTTCTAATTTCTCCGCAAATTAGTTTTTTGACGCTCCTGAAAAGTTGGTGTTTTCAACTTACGCCAGTCTTCCATGGGTAGTGCGAAATGCGGCTGCGCTGCTGACATTCTGCCACGTGCTACGTTCAAAATGCGCTGCCACTGACACTTTTAACCTGTGGAAGCATTAACAATAAAAATTGCACGTTGTTTTTACACATGCTGCACTAAACATCTGAAAAACCATGGACATTCAAATCAGACGTAATCTAATCTCTATTCTCATTAACATACAGCCTATTATCATACAACCCAGATGTCGCCGATACAAACGCAGTAGTAACTAGTCCAGTAATAATTCCGTCAAACTCGCTAACATATCAAAACAGATCTGTGCATTTTGCTGTCAAGTCTTGGGAAGCTTGGAGTCAAGAATTCTCGGACATTTGAGTACAAATGTAAAGTCGTGGAAGACATTGATGGAAAATCGTTCAAAGGGATGTAGGGCTATCTTTTCTTCTGAGTATTTATGGGGAACATCGATCATGAGAAAACTGTCATCACAGAGCAGCTAACTCAGGGTACCTTTGGTTAAAAAGCCAACATAGCTACCACCTGCAAGATAAAAACTATCGCTAGGCGTAACGGGAGCTTTTCAGCAGCCTTACTTGGGTGCCGGAGCCTACTTCTAAGCTAAACGTGTTACCATCAGTTACCTACCATAAGCTGAGCTGTGGTAAAACTTCTAGTCCAAAAATGCCCTGACTAGGCTTTCAAATTATAGGCTTATGACTTGGTATAGACCATACAAAAACACAAAACTGAAATAGTCTACTTCTGCAAATGAACACTTCAAAAAGGACTTTTACTCCAAATTCCACTTCTCATTATGATCTTTAGAAATAATTTTTTTTTTTTTGTAAGGGGATTTTTTGTTTCCCTTTCCTTCTTTTTTGTCTCACTTTAGTTTTAGTTTTTTGAAATTTTTATTATTTCTTATATAATCCATCCTTACATTATATATTCTGTGAAAATTTCAACTAGCTATCTATTACGATTTGAAAGATACAGCCGTTTAAAGGTAGGAAAGACAGATAGACAGGCAGATGGACAGACAGACAGACAATGTAGGCTTAGTTAATAGTTACCCTTTGGGTACGGAACCCTAAAAACGCTTAAGCAGAAATTCAACTTTGAAAATAGTCTGATTTAAACTAAACTGTACCGTACACCCCATACTCCTTGGGGTGTACGGTATATTCCAAACACCATGAATATGGGCTATACAACCTGTATAGTTTTTAGGGTATACTGCGCGGCGCAGGTTCGTATTGAAATATCGCGGTAGATCCGTGATATTTCGTTACGGACAGCTGGTCTTATTAGCATTCTGCTGCTTAAGCCCCGCTCTAATCACTGGATCTAGTCGCCGTCATCGATAACCGGCCTACGACGGGTCTCCTACTCGATCGTGATGTTCTTACATATAGTGTCACCAACATTATTGTTGATGTGGACAGTGGAACATAATAAAACTGTATATTTACTTTATTTATTTAATACTTTATTGCACACTTACAAATTAAGTAAACATGTACAATTGGAGGACTTAATGCTAAACATTTTCTACCAGTCATCCACCAGGTTGGAACAAACAGTACGTAGGCGTGCATCAAAAACACCTTATAAAAGACAAAAAGAAATAAACAGAAATATCAAAGTTTTACAAGATAATATACATAACAACAAATTACAATAAATATGAATCTAACCTAATCAATACAAAATTATATACGTACATAATTTTACTACATATTATTACACAAATTATAATTAATATTAGACATATAAATAAAAATTATAATGAATATACATATAAGTGAGTGATTACAGTAAGGTAATTAGATACTAGACACTGATGACTTTACCACTAGTGACAGCCTAATTTTCAGTATAGTTGGTCAAACATTTTAGACTTCAGCAGGCCTAGCATGGGCTGTGGATAAATTGTCTTTCCACCGTTTTTATCCACGCCTAGACGCGACAAAGCTAGAATATGGATACGTTTGTCTTTTTCTCGCGGGATAAAAACGGTGGAAAGACAATTTGTCCACGGCCCGTGCTAGGCCTGCAGTGGCTGCTAAGCCCTAATGCTTTTGATCCAAATCACATTAACGCTGATCACAATTTTCTTTAGAACATGGCCTTATCTTTAAGTTAGTACAGTCTTAAACCTTATTGTGCACACCAGAAATAAAACTTACAAAGAAACCAAGAGCCAAAAGTGGCGGCTTTATTGCTAAAAGCAATCTTTTTCGAGGCAACCATTGGATGGATAGAATTTACGTATGGGTTAGACGGGGAAAGTTGAAACACTTTTAATTATACAATTAATTAAACACTAATATATAATACAGATAATTAATTACTAAATAATAGTTGTTTTAGGACCAAAACCGGGACCTACAATTTAACGTGTCATTAACCCCGGTAGCGCTCAGTTGTAAATGCCTCTCACGGTCACCCATCAATTCTCTTTACATGGCCTAACAATTATTTTTACTACTAGTTTACTATTACGTAGCACTCATAAAGGTAGATTTTTTTGTTAAGTGGTACGACAATTTTATTACAACAAAGTTCCCAAAGTAAATGTATCAAAATATCCACGAAATATAGAGTCAAGTTTAATACTAATTACGTTTGCCCTATTAATCAATTTTATTACAACAAAAGTTCCCAAAATATCGACATGTCCACGAAATATATAGAGTCAATACTAATTACATTTGCCCTACTTTTTTTTTAAAACAACAGTTCCTATTGTAAATGTGTCAACATTATTTATTTATTTGATATAATACTATATTGCACACTGACAAATTATGTAGATAATATGTACAAATGGAGGACTTAATGCCAAACATTTTCTACCAGGTTCAACATTCAACAGGTCCGCGAAATCTAGAGTCAACACTAATTACAGTCGCGAAGTAAAATCGAGTTCAAAACAGCAATACTACTACAGATTAAAGTGCCTTTCTAATACGCACGCATCCAATTTCCGTGCGTAAACCAGCGGTAAGGGTATCCCCGACTTGTCAGTAATTTATTTTAATTAACAACCTTGCGTCTTGCGACGTGGGCGCAGTGATTGAGGACAGACAGTGCGACAAAAACGAGCGCGGCAACGAGACCGTGGCTTAATGATACTGTGGCTTAACTTCAGATCAGACACACAAGGGAGATATGGTGAGGTGGCGTGTTGGGTGCGAACTCATCTGGCCTAAATCAGGCCTAATGTCTTTAGTCGAACTCATCAAGCAGACGATATTGCCGCCTTTTTGCATGTGGACTATTAGTTTAGTTCAATGCAGTTTCAATGTTTTTAGGGTTTCTTACCTCAAAAGGAAAAAACGGAACCCTTATAGGATCACTTCGTTGTCCGTCTGTCTGTCCGTCTGTCAAGACCCTTTTTTTCGAGAACGCGTAAAGGTATCAAGTTGAAATTTATACTAAATACTTGGGTCTACGGTTTCTTTCGGCTGTAAAATAAAATAAAATAAAGTTGTAAGTCAAAAGATATGAACGTTTATGTCGCATATTTTGTGATTTCACAGGGAAATCAAAACTTATAGGGTACTTCCCGTTGACCTAGAATCATAAAATTTGGCAAAAAGCAAGGTCTCATAGCACATATATAGGGATAAATCTGAAAATTACAAATTTGAAGTTATATCATTTAAAAATAATTATTTTGATATTACAAACTTACATTTTGTAGGTGGAATGTATAGAACAACTACAAAGTTAAGTTTGTCCTTAAATATTTCAACTTTAGGTTTTTTTTTGGACTCGCGCTCTGAGGGTTCTGACCAACGGAACCCTCAGAGCACGAGTCCTACTCGTATTTGTCCGGTTTTTTTTGCTGTGATTACAGTTTTTACGTTAAGCAACTGAGTAGTATAGTGGGAAAAAAAGTATGTAACACGCAGACATTCGAACACAAACGATAATACACCACCTTGATAAAGCCCGCTAATTGCGGTTGAAACTATAGTCGGATAACCGGCTTAATCATACGTGAGTAATTCTTATGTCATATAAGTAAAATTTACGATAATTGTAATAAGGCATATCTTATTTAATATATATATATATATATATATATATATATATATATATATATATATATATCTTATTAATATATCATATATCTTATTTATTATTATATTTATTACACAGGAATTACTTACGTAAGATTAAGCCGGTTACTCCGGCTATAGTTTCAATAGATCTATCTATAGTTTCGCATTAGGCGGTCTTGTGAAAAGTGAGACGCAGCCGTACGCGCGCATTCACCTCGAAAAAGACTAACTTGAAACTATAGTCAGAGTAGAACGGTCGGCTTAATCTTACGTGAGTAATACCCGTGTAATATAAATAAAATGTGTGAAAATAACGTCAATTTCCATAATAAGGCATATCTTTCTTGTTTGTCTGATCTGTGGGCCTAACGATACACTGGGTAAACTTTACTCTAGATTTTAATGTTCAATTCGTGAAGGATGATGGGCATTGAATGATTCTGAAGATCTTTATCTTGATGGTGAAAACTTTGCTTGTACTAATGCTTAGTCTTGATCCTTTGTAGTACCTAATAGCATAGAGAAATATATAGCTAATAGTGACGCCAGCTGCGTCTTGCAATTTTATACATAAATCGGCAAATTGCGAGTCGGAATCGCGTACTGAGTGTTCCGTAGCAAAACACAAAAAATGTGCAAAAAGACAAAATCACGCCCTGGCGGCCACCCATCTTAGTACTGACAGCGCCCAACGTAGCTTAACTTGGTGTTGAACAGAAATTTGTCACCGACACGCACTTGGCCATTATTTGTAGTTTTACTTTAGAATGCATTCTATAATCATGCCAAGTTTGACGCTTGTACGTATTTTACGTTTTTTCGCATACATAAAATATGCTTTATATATGCTCTAAGCATAATTTTTTTTTTTTTTTTGCTGTTGTATTGTGGCCACTTTTGTTTTTACTTTTTGACTTTATTATTATATCTTAGTTAATCCGCCGTAACATTACAGATATTGTGAAAATATCAACTGGCTATCTATTACGGTTTGAATGATACAAGCCATTAAAAGGTAGGACGGATGGACAGACAGACAGCGTATGCTTAGTAATAGCTTAGTAGGGTTCCATTATCATCTTTTGGGTACGGAACCCTAAAAAGAAGCAAAAAATATTTATTATAGACAGCAAAAATCTACGGCTTTAGATGCTAAATTTTCATATAATTCTCACATTACTAATCTAGGTTTAATATCATAGTATCCAGGGTACTTAATGGTTTTAGTATCGACTAGCTTTTGATGTCGCCGAAATTGCTATATTATGTTCATTTTATAGCCATTTTATTAGCTATTAACATTGTAAATGTTAGTAGATTACATTCTTGAACCATAACAAGTGGGGTAAGGGGGGAAACATTAAGGGGTAGCTTAGATAGAACTATCACACTATGTTGAAAATTTGTTTAAGACAGATTTTTTAATTCTTTCCTCCGTGA
Source organism: Agriopis marginaria (assembly GCA_932305915.1). Taxonomy (NCBI): domain Eukaryota; kingdom Metazoa; phylum Arthropoda; class Insecta; order Lepidoptera; family Geometridae; genus Agriopis; species Agriopis marginaria. The sequence goes on along the minus strand of OW029920.1, from coordinate 17,445,456 downwards.
GGATTTTGGCGTCGCACTCTTGTGTATATGCCAGTGTTAAGTATTAAATTATCGGCTGAAATGATGTAGAATGATGAATGATGATGCTGAATGATCCAGTATTAGGTTGTTTTAAAAATAAGAGTCCGCGTTCAAAATGTGTTCAAAATACTATACGCAGTGATACAGTGAGTGTGTTTTGTCGGGACTTAGGATCGAGTTCGAGTTCCAGTGATAACCGTAGCAAAAGACTAAGAAAGAGGGTAGATCGTTATGTCTGCACCTAACTTTTTAACTGTTCGACCAACCACCCGCATTCTTCAGTCTTCCCGTGAACATGGTGCATGTAACTGCGCCGAAATATCGGGAGCTCATTCCACAACCTTACCACGGTAAATATCCCGTTAATAATCATTTAACTTTAGTGAACAACCGTGATAGTTTAAAACAGTGAAATGATGATGATTATGCTACGTAGGTACGAAAAATAAAACGTTTGAAATGGATGATGAAAAAAAATACTTCATCATTTTTTAAAGGAAATTGACTGCCTTGATATAGAGGAACTGAGTCTCGCACGTAAAAGAATATACAATTTGTCATATCGACCACCTAAAAGATAGTATCGTTTTAAACTGCTCGATAACAAGACTATAGGATGAAGTACGGCATCTGACAATATTACTACATATATCTATTATAAAATGCTTGTGTGACTTGCCACCCACAAAATGGCGTTCCAAAAAGGTTGCTATATATTGGCACCGTTGGGGTCAACGTTGGCGTGAAAGGCATAAAGCGTCCAGAAACGTGCTGCTTTTTCACTCAACACTACTCGTGGCTTAATACCTTTAAAAAGTATGAATATTGTAAAGTGATCTAGGCCGCATCATCGCTTTAAATCAGATGAGGTGGCAGTATATTTATTATTCATAAAGAACTTCTACTCCGCAATATAATAGATTTAATTCCCTTCAGCCCCAGCTGAATCACAGCATGGGATAGACACAGACTAGATAAAGCTACTACGTAGCCCAGACTTGTAGTTACGATTATTTTCAATGGAAACAATTCAGTCAAATAAGGAGCGGGGTGAGGGGTTGGCAATTTTTGCCGCAATATTTTTTGCTACAACAAGACGTAGCGCGGTTTTAATAATTTTATTAGACAATTATAAGACGAGCGCAGAAACATGGACGGATCGCAGGCTTGGTCGGTACTGACGTGACACTCTGTGCCTTCAGTGGGCTTGTCTTTATATAAGACTTTTTCATCAGATGTAGTGACTGAACACATCGCCCTACATTAAATGTCTAGTTATAGAAATTGGGATAGAATGTCTATTTCAATTTTTTTCTACTTCTGTAACTAACATCATAGGGGAATTTTGCATTGTCACTTAGTCGGTAGAGTATATGAATTGTCAAATGTCTTGCTACGGGTGTTTACGATATCAAAATCAATTCATTCAATATCTCATGATGAATCACATCACAAACAGTCCAGTCACCATGTAAACCATTTACTAAGGTATTAGGCATGGCTGACTTCTGACCTTAAAGAATCCAGAGTCAAACCTCGCTTAAACCCGTATTGTCTGTCAATCTTGCCTGACGAACAACTTTATTGATACCCCACCACTCTAACCTGACCTGATTGATACTTTGAATAAGAACAAACGCGGCTCATATCAAATTGGCACTTCAAGTATCAAGTATTTAATAACCATTATAAATTGAGCTTACATTTCTTTGATGTACAAAAGTATAAAGAGATCAACTTAAGCCGGATATTTGATACGTGAATAATGACTATTATAAACTGAGCTTTGATCTCATTCGTGCGTCATGAATAAAGAGGTCAGCTTATATTGACGACTAATGATCCAAGATGTATCGAAGTATGTAATTATATGCAAATTCGCGATTGTCGGTCGAATTTTCATTGTTCGGAGATTAAAGGCGCAGAATCAGGGTACTACGAGTACCTGATAATCATAGTTTATATTAGACTTTTAAGGATATTTTGCAAAGGTCTTTACGTTATAAACAAACCACTGATCTAAAGATGGAGCCAAGAAATAGATAGTGAACATTTTCAATGGCTACTTAAGCCTTTGAGTTTGAGCTCATACTTGGTGCCGAAGGTTTTATGATGTAGCCTGGGAGGTGGATAGTGTCACACTCCAAAATAGCCAAGCATGTTTTAGAAACAATAATAATTATTTATTATTATTATTTTTTTATCCGCCTTACGGTTAACTCTTAATGCGAACTTGAATTAGCGCTGAAACAGCGTTGTTCGGAAAATCATGCGAACGTGAACCTTAACGCGCCTAGATACGGTGCGCAGCTTTTTTCATCACTTAGTCGCTTAAAACAGGTAGTCATAAGGCCCCAGGGCTGATCGCCGTACCGTCACCTGATTTAAGCGATTCTGCAGTGCAAGTACCGTTCTTTCATCTAACATTTGTGTGATGAACATTTGTGTTTGTTCTATGTCTGGGTCTGGGTGTTAATATCTATTTAAGTATGTATTTAAAAATATATATGTACGTATATCAGTTTCTGGCAGCCATATTACAAGCTTTGCTTAGTTTGGGGTCAGATGACCGTGTGTGCAAAAATGTCCCGAATATTTATTTATTATTTATCGATCGTCAAATTCAATAAAATGCCGTAGAATCTATCATAGCGAGTACTGATCAAATGGCATTTTAACGAATTTGATGATCCCAACTGTCACTTTTGACGATCGATGAAAAACGGTACTTGCACTGCTGAATCGCTTAAAACAGGTCACGGTATGGCTCCTGGAAAGTTTTCGACGGTAAAATACAGATGAAATTAAATTGTGTCAGGCATGGCCCCACAGACTAGGTAAAGCTACTAGGTAGCATGCCACTTATCTGGTAGCCGTTCCCACAACGGAAGGTTTCCAACAATGGTTTCCAACAATTTTTTCCACAGACAATGGTAGCAATTTCAAGCTTATGGGAAATCATAGACCATGTTTAACAAACAAGGAATATTAGCTATCCTTTTAAATGTGATTGGTGAAATTATGTATAATAATGTTGATGTAGAATTAATTAGCGAAAGAATTTTTTGTATTATTTTTTTGTTGTAAAGATTTATGTTTTAATTTTACCATTTAAAAACTTCTGTGTAGTGTGTACTTATAAATTAAGATATACATAGCGACGCAAATATGCTAACCTCGGCAGTGGTTACATATTTGAGGCGTTTCGGGTCGAGACATTGGGCCCTTGGGGACCGGGAGCTCACCTCATTTTCAAAAATCTTTCAGAGCGCCTGGTTAATGCGACGCGTGACCAAAATGCTGGCGTGTTTCTGGCTCAACGCATAAGCATTGCCATTCAACGTGGTAATGCCGCCAGCATGCTGGGTACGCTGCCAACTGGTAGTGGGCTTGAGCATTTGGATTGTCTTTAGACCTTCAACGGTCTATGGGCAGTCTAACTGTATTTGTAGTTTTAGTTTTAGCTTGTATTTTGTTTAGTTAATAAAAGTGAACATACTCCATAAGATATACAAAGTAAGAAAATGTGTTAAGGGTTTTTTTGTTTTGTTTTCAGGTATGTTATTTTGATGGTGATTTTTAACAGAACAGTACCTTAGGTAAGCCTGTCAATGTATAATACAATACTCAACGAAGTAACTGATAAACAAGCTCCAGCGTGAACCTATTCGCGACCAAAAACTACTACGAGTACAAGGTTAAACAAAACGGTGGTACTAAGACGAAAGGAGGTCACTGTACTCGTCATTATTAACAATTTTAACTATGGTATCAAACCTAAAATGACGAAAACAGCTGTTTCATAGAAAAATTATCTACTCAAAGAATTTTATGAAAAAGCTTTTTTTATGATTTCAGTGTTTATGTTCTGGGTGCCGTGGTACCGTTTCATGTAACGGCGTGAAACCTTGAAATATTTATGTGAGAGGTCACGCAAAAAGGGACTTGACGGAAATGAAAACTTTTTTTTTGTAATTTGGTATGTGGTCTTTCAAGTCACGAAATGCTTAAAAACAGCACAACGTAAATACTATAGTTACTAAAGTTTTTTTTTTTACTTTCGCGATTTGAACTCATGTTTTAAATGTTTATCGGGACTTATCACGAATTATTTTATTTAGGTAAAAATAGGTACATTTGGAGCCACAATTTAGAGCCACACCACGGTCATTGTAACATGGTCGAAACGTCGAGCGAAATTTATTTTTACCTGAATTAATAACGTGATAAGTCCCGATAAACATTTAGAACATATAGTTACTATATTAAATTAAACAATTTATAATGTTCTTTTAGTAAAGAACATTAAACTTTCCAAAACCTTAAATGACCGTGGTGCAAGAAAGTAAAATAGTTCGTGCTCTCCCATACTCGTATATCATCGCAGTAATCTCCGCACATGAAAGTACCCTTTGTTATACTAAAGCTCTACACGCAACAGATCACTCCAAAATTATAAATGCGAAAGCTTGTACGTGTGTCGGAATGTTTGTTGGCACTCAACTCCGTAAAATTTTGACGCATTTAGAGCCTTTTTTAAACGAATTTAGAACATCACAGTTTCAAGAATCTTGTTTTTAAACGAATTTAGAACGTCACAGTTTCAAAATCTTGTTTTTAAATATATTTAGAACATCACAGCTTCAGAAATCTTGTTTTTGAAACGAATTTAAAGCCACACGGCTCCAAGAATCTTGTTTTTTAAACGAATTTAGAGATCTTCGAAAATGTTTTTTAAACGAATTTAGAACATGACAGTTTCAAGAATCTTCTTTTTAAACGAATTTAGAGCCTCACTGCTTTAAGAATATTGTTTTCTAAACGAATTTAGAGGTCTTCGAAAACGTCTTTTAAACGAATTTAGAACATGACAGTTTCAAGAATCTTGTTTTTAAACGAATTTAGAACATCACTATTTCAAGAAAAAGAACCTAAAAAAAATACTATAAATCTTTTAATGTTTTAATCTTCTTTAATAAGAATATTTTTAAACAAATCCACGGCTTCAAGAATCTTATTTTAAACGAATTTAGAGCCACATGGATTCGAGTTTTTTTTTAAATCGTGTAGCTGTTTAGTAGTTAAATGCGGATAATCATACACACTTTCAAACACCATAGCACACGAACACTATAGCCACCAGACTTTCCAGATGGTAACGGATATCATCAAGGTATCCCTCCACTTTTCCGGGGCTACGTTTACCCTTGCACGGCTACCATACATAATTTCAATATCCACATCGTCTAGAAATGTCGGAAAAATTTACAGCTTCTGTAAAACAGCGGGTAAGACCGCGGGGCGCAGCTAGTTGAATAATACTACACGCAACTGACAATTTCTAGCAATCAAAGAAGTTTTTGTATGTCGGAGTGTCGGTATGCGATAGTTATAGAGTAGGGCCGTGGTTATATGGAGGTAGGGTCAGGTAGAGACGTAATAATGGCAATTATGCTGGCACAATTTGGGTATAGGGCATTGAAGACAGGTAGAGGGACCGAGCGGCTGACGGACCAATGGCGCTCAATCTTTGGAACATGTCTTGAAATTAAGGGTCCTGTATACCCTCTGCAGCTAACTTTTTGGAAATTCACACTCATTGATTTTATATCTTCAAATTATAAAATGTGCGAGCGAGAAAGCTGCAGAGGGTATACAGGACCCTTAAATAAATGGCCGGGAAGGTCTTGTCTTTTGATTTCATTACGAAATATGTAGAGTAAGGTTAGGTAGAGAAATACAACAAAAAAAAATTGCGGGTTTTATAATGTGTATTTAACATTATTTTTAATTGCTGACGTTTCGAACACATAAAATAGTGACATACACACAAAATAGCGAATACACGCGATAAAATCCATTAAAAGTTTTTAATTTTAAAGTGTAAAATAAAAAAAAAAAGCCTTTTTACAATGTTTGCACAATCACCATCATCATTTAATATGACGACGATGATGATTTAAAGGAATCCTATTGTGAAGCGTTGTTGATTTTCATTTTAATAATAGTTGACTAATAAATGCTGGTATTGTGTATAATTAATTTATATTATAGGGAATTGTGATACCTAAAACATTTTACAAACCGTTTAATTCCACGTAAATTACAACTGCAGCGGTAAAAGTAATAGTTTAAGACGTTTATAGCATAATTGAAAATATATTGTCTTATTAAAATATTCTCTTAAAGCTTAATTAATTTCAATAAAAAACAAAATTTATTGCCAACATTAAAACTCACGCTGGTATGAATAAAATGAAAAATGCTCTTAACACCTAGCGTACTTGCTTTACAGTGGCCATGGTCACGGAAGCTATTACACTAAAATGTTTTATATTCCCTCTGATCTTTTCCGGTAGCGGTTTCATTTGCAAGTGCTGATGTATAAAAAACGTTCATTAGCGCGTTATCAGTTGAATCATTAAGGAGTCATGACGCTTCAGTCCTCGGCTCCCATTTGTTGCTAATTTTTACTACCTCCAAAAACTAGTTACGCGGTCAAAATGAATTAATTATTGAATTTAATTGTGTTTTTATGATTTTAGATTCGTCAAACGATATTCGCATGATATAAAATATGGGAAAATTGATTCATTAATACTGAATATACGTATAAATATCAATCAGTGTCAGTTTTTAGGTAAAAATCCATGTATCCTTGATGAATAAGTAACTTAAATAATAATTCGTTTGAATATAAAGCTACCTGTGCTTACATTTAGCATCTAATCGTTAAAACATTTTAAGTGCTTTATTTTATATACATAATATATTATAATACATTTAATCGGTTCATAAGTTTATCTGGATTAACATTATCACATTTATATTTGAAACTAATTTAACGACGATGATTTATTTTTAAAGAAGACATTTTTTAACAAATTTCTTCAAAAGAACGTTGTACTTAAATATTTGAGAACCGCTGTCTCAACAGCAGGTACAGTGAGAACATTGGCGCCAGTCGTATTTTTTCTAAATATCATTGTCAATTTCCTTTGAATTTTTTGAATAACTACCAAAATAGTACAAAAGGTATCATACTATAAGGTTTTATGGCGATTTTTTTATGTCATTGATCAGGTTTAATGCAAAAATGTTGAATTATTTTCGTAGTAAGTAGGTAGGTATCAAAATGTAAAAACACCCACGACCAATTCGGAAAAGACGCCATTTTTATCAGACCTCGCGCTCTCCGCACTTTAAGTAGGAAGCTACAAGTAGCCGACTTGTCTAGTCTTAGTTACTAACTGATTTCGAATGACTGACGTTTCGTTTATATGGGTGCAACTGGCTACAACAAATTTCTTACAAAAATGCATAGACAGCCGTTTTTTTTTTGTTTTTTTTTTTTTTGTTATATAATAGGCTTGCGTTTGACCACCATCACGCCTGATGTTAAGCGATGATGCGGTCTACGTTGGAGCACGCTTGCCTAGAAGGAACCGATTCACTCGTGATTTGTAGACGCCCAGATTGTAACCATCGGGGAACACCCATTCAGGCAGCGGATTCCACAGACTAGCAGTTCGCATAATAAATGTGGAATCAAAGCGCTTCGTACGGGTTTTCTAATTTAAACATATTTTTTTTCTATTCTGTGGGTTTTGATAGACTTAGAACGTCATTAGCGCCATCAATCACACGCAGACTACACAGCACGCGGAAAGCACTCTACCTATACCTTATTTCATCGTCATCATTTCATAACGTAATAGTTAAAAAACGACATCTACGCCACGAAATCAGAAAAAACCTCACATTAAACATCATAAAAGTTGAGAAAATAATTTGCATTACATTGTAAATAGGTTTTTATTAGTGCTAATGATCGAAGATCTCAAAGAGCCGCGTATTAAGGCTTGTAAACACATAAAGTTGGCTCGAAGCTGGCTTGCCGATTGTTGGTAAGCTCAGTCAATATTGATAAAAAAGTAGTAAATATTTATTTATGTGGTCAGATTGCGCGGTAATGGCTGGGAATTATTTAAACGTTAGTTTTTATACATTTTGTAACGTCACAGAATTCTGTTGTGGAGTTAAGATTACGACATTGTAGAGATGTTAATAATAAATAGGTTGAAATTTACTAATCGTTCAGAGCTAAAAAGTATTGTTACACTAAAACACTGTTTTAAACTCTCACGGTTGTTCACTAACGGTATATGATATTATTAGGTTTTTTATTTTTTTTCTAAGAAAGAATGTAGATCGTTATGTCTGCACCTAACTTTTTAACCTTTCGCATTCTTTAGTTTTGGAATATCGGGAGCTCATTCCACAATCTTACCACGGTAAATATCCCGTGAATAATCACATAACTTTTTCTTACACTTCTTCTCAAAATGTTTGCTTGATATATCTTGTGTCTATAAACTTTTCGTTTGGCTATATTTCGCTATATATTCGGCCTTAATTAGAAACGATAGTTTATTTGATTAGTTACGTTTAAAACAGCTCTGTTACCTAACTTTGGCAATAGGCTAGTTGAGTAGTGTTTCATTAATTACAAATAACAGGCTTAGCGAAGGATAAAAATAAATAATAAATACATTGCACATACTGAAAACACAGTCACACAGCGGGCAATGGAGAGAGCTGTGCTCGGAGTTTCTTTGCGCGATAGAATCCGAAACGTGGATATTCGCCAAAGAACCGGAGTCACCGACATAGCTGTTAAAATTTACAAGTTGAAGTGGCAATGAGCAGGCCACATCGCTCGAAGAACCGATAACCGATGGGGAAGAAAGGTTCTTGAGTGGAGACCACGAACCGGAAGACGCAGCGTAGGTAGGCCTCCCACTAGATGGATCGACGACATAGCGAGAGTCGCTGGCTGAATTTTGAATAAATTTCAGTTTTATTTTCGTTCACTCAAGACCGTTCATTGACGGTCAAAACACAGTCATAACAACTTTAAGTTTCAAGAACTTTATTTCCTCAAATACGACGCACATATCACTTTTCCTTGTTCCTTAATTTTCAAACTTCCAATAAAACTCAATAAGCCGCCGATCTTAGACCACAACACTCCACGGTGAATAACCAAGTATTTCCGAGAAACAATCAGGCCTAAACTGGCCATCGCGTCCAAACCCTACTTTGCTATTAAAAAATCTTTGGCCGCTCTATAAAAGTAATTAACTCTGACTGAAGATAATTGATGAAGCTCAAAGATTGCCTTCCACTTTTGATATCAGACTAAAATGTATCACAAACTGACGACTTTAAAGTATAGTTTACAGTGCAGGCGGTCGAATAGACCGTAATAAAAGTACGTGGATGGGCGTAGAGGCAACGGATAGAGGAATAAACTTTTTTTAGTAGTTATAAGGTTTAGACGCTTCCCTTCGGTATTATTATAAAATCGTCAAGTCCGTAGACCATTTTTGTTTTGGACGGTGAAGGATGATGTTTTGACGTTGTGTGTGCATGTGTTGTGTGAAAGTGTCTATGTGTGCAGGTAATTTGGGTTAAAGCTTTGTGCCGCTTGGGGGAGAGTGGTAATGACCTATTTTCTATGTAACTCCTTTAAGCGTCCTGAGAAACAAAGTTCCTCCCAGTTCTGTTGAAATCGTTAAATTGTACTCGTACATTATAATAATAATTGAGTATTGTGACTTTTTTGGTTACTCAAACTTAGGACGTAAAAATAGGAAAAGATCTGTCTCTAAAAGCATTTGTAGTTAGCATAAAGGGGCCGTTAAAGGCACGCGGCCAACTAACCAACGCATATCAACATAATTATATTTAAAAAAAAACACCAAATGAGGAACAAAAAAAAATGAATTGGATATTATCTTTAGGATAACATTGCAAATAAAAGTTCTTATCCAAATAAAAATTAATACCTGGAGTTAAAATAAAAAAAATAAAAATAAAAAAACTTTGCAAATACATAGTATAAAACGGTTTTCGTGTTGATATTTCATAGGATGGCAGAAGAGATGGAAAAAAACTTTTTTTTCGTTTTATTGAAAACTTGTGAAAGATATATGGCCGTTGAGCGTAGCGTTAAACTAATATTGGCATCACATTCACTGACCAAAACTAAAAATAATAGAACTTTGTCAAATAAACAAAGAAGACAGATAATTTAAGACCTGTCAATGGCACAGAATCAATACCAATATCTTTATTATCTGCAAAGTTTTTTTTTTATTTTACCTAACACCTCTCATATTTTATTTTTATGCATCGACACCAACAAATTACTTTCTGACATTTCATATTAAAGTGTTCAATCTAAATTCAGTCTGTATTCCATTCTCTAGTTTTTATTCCCACAAAAAATAGCTCACACCTATCGTTCTAAAGAACTAAGAGCAAGCTAAATTGAATACCAATTCATGTAGAATCGGTAAAAAATCGATTCAGAAATCTGACTCGATAAAAAATCGATTAAAAAAATCACAACATCATCGTTGTGCCATTTCGCGCATATTCGAAAATGATAGACGAACAATTTTTTTTTGTGGACAGCCAAAGACATTTTGTCATGGTATAGGATCCTTTTATACCTGCATGGAGTTTTTATTTTAATTGTTTTCAATTCGCTTCGTTCGAAGGCATGGTTGGGCTACACCTAGGAATGTACAGTTGTGTGAATAAGTGGTAAACTCAAATTCTAATTCAAATTATTTATTTGTCAGAACATGGTAGGTACACATACATATAAAGTAGCATACATGTTCTTAAGAACAGGGACGTATCTCATGTTCTTGCATGTTACAGCGTACAGATGTTAGTTTTTTTATTCGTTCAAAACAGTGTTCTGGTTATAATTTTGACTTTACTAAATTCTAATTTAAATTATTTATTTGTCAGAATATGGTAGGTACACATACATATAAAGTAGCATACATGTTCTTAAGAACAGGGACGTATTTCATGTTCTTGCCTGTTACAGCGTACAGATGTTAGTTTTTTTATTCGTTCAAAACAGTGTTCTGGTTATAATTTTGACTTTACTAAGTAAACATACTACGTAGTTTCATCAAAAAGGTGTCCAAATTTTTTTCCTATCACTGTGCGATAGAAAAAACAGTAAGTGACAAATAAATATTTTGAATTTGAATTTGAATTTGTGTATAAGCGTCTAATAACAAAAATTTATGTTTTGCTACTAATATTTATAATTTACGCAGTGCCTTAGACCCACCTAATTATTGCTTTTTATTGTATTTATTCCATTTTGTTATATTTAACATTTGATTTTGTAATAATTAACATAATCGAGGACACCAAATTAATTGCTAAGCCCTTACAAACCAACAATTCGCACCAAGCAATTATAGAAAGGCCTTTCTGTTAATTCATTAGATTAATAAAATGCAATTTTAACTGTTGACATTGTTACGACTATTTAATGTAAGTATAGATTTAAAAATACGAATTGTACGCTTAATTAGGCAAACATGATACAAAGTGAGTAATATTGTTTTAACATCTATTGAGACATGCGTTTTTAAATGTGTATGATACAGTGTTTTTTTTATTCCCTCTGTATATTTTTCATTATTGAGCGTTTTGCGTACCCTTTCGTATTTAGAACGGCAAAACATTGCAACGCCTTGCTTGCGTCTGTGTTTACGTAGAATAACTTGGAGTGTTCAAGTCTAAGCTACAAATATATTTCTGACATCTTCTTTTCTTGCTGACAGTACACTCAAAGTTTCATACGCGGTCTCTAAGGACAAAAGAGTGGTTTTCAAACTTTGAGGGTGGATGTTACCCTTCCTTTATGCATTTACGATAGTCTCTTAAGACATGCGCGCTCGTCTACCTTGGAATATTTAACTACAGTATAATATTTATCATCGTCGATTACCAACAGGTGAGTTGGTGGTCAAACGCAAGCCTATTTATAAGAATAATAATTAAAAAAAAATAACAAAAAACATGGACTTATCAGCGTTGAAAAAAACCTTAAGGCCAGCATTTACATAAATCTAGTTCACTATATTAGTATATTTAATTGCTTAAGGGCTTCAAAAATCTGGAAAATTAACGTCTGAAAAGCGTATCCACGCTTTGTATTTTAATCACGTTTGAATCCCTAGATTCGTGATTGATGCCGCATTAAATTAAGTCGTCCATGATAAATAAATCGCCTGGACCTGAATCCGGACATAAAGCGAAATGAACGGAGTAAAAAGCAGTAAATGTGTCACGGCGGAGTTGAGAGACATCTATTGAACCTCGGCTTTTTGCCGTGGGTTAGTTTCTACCAGTTACCATTAACTCACTTTGAAGCATGTGCGATAAAACAAGGATCGTGAAAATGGTGGATGAGGCATCGATCTTCGTTTTGTTGAAAGTCTTTTACCAAAATACAAAAATACGAGTACAAAAATATTTGTTTGTCTCTTAATAATAACAGAGATATATAAGTAGATTACCTGTATTATAGGAGTCAGTTCCTTCCAAGATTTAGTTACAGATATTGACAAAACTATTAATTAAATTTAGTATTATTTGAATGCAATGCAGATGCCTTATTATAGATGTCTTATCGTGATTCGGATTGTGATCGTGATCGCGTGCCATCTCACTTACGCACGTGGTGGGAGTAAGTAGATGCGAACGGGACGGCATGCAATCTCGATCACAATCAAACTTCTATAATAGGGCCGCTGTATTTGTGTTTTTGTGTATGCGTAAGTGTATGTGAGGGTGCATGTGTGAGTGTGTTTGAAATAGTTTTTTTTCCATAAATAAAAATTTGTCTATGGTCTATTGGATATTTACCGCTATTTTCTTGAGTTTTGAGATGAGTGTGCTCAAACTGCCTCCTCTATTATTCAAACCCACATTATCAAAGTGATTAACAGTCGCGGTTCCCTGTCAGCGACCATTTGCGCTCACAGATGTTATTAACTTTTCTCCACAATTAAACTATGCATTCTCGGGGCGTTTACCGTGGAAAGCATCTTGATAAGGAGAGCTTTTTATACCACATCCGAGTTTGTGATTGACTAGGTCGGCAATGGCGGCAATCTATTGCCTTATTTATTTTATTAGTCTAGAATGCGACCGTTTCCATTTTCTTTTTAATAGCTTTGACTATAGTTGCGTTTCGATTGTACCCATGTTTTGTTGTACATAATCAAAATTGAAAATTGAATTTTTTCAAGGACGCTTACACAGTCGTGCGTCGCTACTTCTATTTTTAAATTTTTTCCCATAGTTTACGAAAAGTATAGCTGAAATATAAAATGCAACTTTGAAGTTTCCTTCATAATTATGAAATCTGTTTATATATATAAAGATATCGCTGACATAATAATTATAATAATTAAGTATTTGAATGAATCCAAAAAAACAGGGCGAAAAGCGCAAACCTGTGTTACTTTTTTCTTCTATCGAGCGAAATGTTCTTAATCTTGTTTCGGTCTTTGGGGGCACTTAGATTAAAACATTCAATTTTGACATGACACCGTTTTTATAATTTTAAGGTAACCGTGGAAGTAGACACAAGAGGCCTTAAGTTTGCCGATTCGAGGTCTCCTCTCTAGAACCGGCCCACTGCCTCTTTAGCGTCAAGCACACGGTTAACGCATAAAATAACGTTACAAGATTAGTTTTAGTTATAAATTTACATTTAAGATAATTTATTAAAATATTTCAATCAATCGACTTTATTGACCAATCTTGCAAAGTTTTGTTATTTCAGTGTTTATTAAGCATTTGACAATTATTACTTGTGGTATTAAAACTATTAAAACTTGTGGTTGATGTTAAAATGTTTACTAAGTTCTACTAGTTTCCTGAGAAAGTATTTTCTTTTGTATTGAGTTATTTTGACGTCCTCCATAATTAGTTGTGTTCGAGGCTTTAGACTGTGTCAGTGAGGTAGACAAGAGGCCAATGAGAACAGTTTGTCTGTCTTTTTATGATGTGTAATATAACAGGTTAATCGACGTACATTAATTTATATATAATTTACTAGCTGAGCTCCGCGGTTTAACTCGCGTGAAAGTTCTCTCAAGTACCTACTGTAAAATTTTCGGGATAAATAGTAACCTGTCACTCCCCGGCCTTCCATCTGTTCCTCTGTTCCTGCGTACAGTAACTTCTTTTCCCCAAGTTAAATGATGGATTTCCGCAAATCACAAAAAAAAAGTTTCAACTACTTTTCCTCTTCAGAAATGACTATACTTCTACGAAACGTTTTTTTTTAAATTATAATAACAGGCTTGCGTTTGACCGCCAACTCGCCTGATGTGAAGCGACGATGTGGTTTACGATGGAGCACGCTTGCCTAGCAGAAACCGATTCACTCGTGATTTGAAGACACTCAGATTGTACTACCGGGGAACGTATCACAAGTCAATTGACCATTGAAATCAATCCATAGTCCATACCTAGGCTACGCCTATAGGCCTCTTATAGTTTTCTCTATTGAGCCATATTCCGACTCTACAATATCGGTAGGCAATAAATCATTGTGGAGGCGAACCTCTATCGATCATAGAGACTTTTTGCCTGGGAAATACGAAAGCACTGGTAATGAGCTACGAACCTGCTTTTTCTGGTGCATATTGTCTTAGTTTCATAGGAAAGGGTTATGTGTTTGAGAAATTACGTAGTATAGTGTTAAATAAAGTCATTAGATCACTCACTGTAATTATTAATGAAAATATTGTGACAATACGTTAATACATCATCATCATCATCATCATCAGCCAGAAGACGTCCACTGCTGAACATAGGCCTCCCCTTTAACCTCCACACTGAACGACAGCCTGCCTTTTGCATCCACTGGATGCCAGCGACTCTCACTATGTCGTCGGTCCATCTAGTGGGAGGCCTACCTACGCTGCGTCTTCCGGTTCGTGGTCTCCACTCAAGAACCTTTCTTCCCCATCGGTTATCGGTTCTTCGAGCGATGTGGCCTGCCCATTGCCACTTCAACTTGCAAATTTTAACAGCTATGTCGGTGACTCTGGTTCTTTGGCGAATATCCACGTTTCGGATTTTATCGCGCAAAGAAACTCCGAGCATAGCTCTCTGCATTGCCCGCTGAGTGACTCTGAGTTTTTCCAAAAGGCCAACAGTTAAGGACCATGTCTCAGTACCATATGTCATCACTGGCAACACACACTGGTCAAAAACCCTCGATTTTTTTTTTTATGAAGTGATAGAACATTATTCTGATTGGTTTTTGGTTCAATATTAAGACATATTTCTAGTTTTTAAAGGCACTATAATGTGGCCGTAAAAATAAGTGTGACTTTTTTATTTTCTGTAACATTGAAAGGTTATCAGGATTTAGTAGACTATCCAAACTTTACTGACAGCATAATTTTTCGTTGTAGTCACATTGGAAGTTACTTAGTATTTAGTGAACTCACAGATATAGTGAACTAGGTATTTCTGTACATAAATAAAGTATGACCGCGTTTAGCTACCACAGTAGTACCTTTTTAGCTATAACTTTTTACTGACAGCATATTTTTTGTTGTCGTCACATTGGCAGTTTCTCAACGTTTAGTGAACTCAAAGATCTTATGTATACCCTAAAGAGTGTACTTTACGCATCTCGTTGGTGGTAGACAGTTGAACGCGTACGCCCCCCACAAAATAGTAACTACCTTTTTAGCCATAACCTTTTACTGATACCATATTTTTTGGTGTAGTCACATTGGAAGTTGCTCAGTATTTACTGAAGTACCCCTTCTCGTACCTAAATGTTGTTAGTGGTGAACAGTTAGACCGTGTTTGCCCAACACAAAATAGTACCTTTTAGCCATAATATTTTTTTACTGACAGCTTATTTTTTGTTGTAGTCACATTGGAAGTTGCTCAGTATTTACTGAACTACCCCTTCACGTAAATCTTGTTAGTGGTGAACAGTTAGACCGCGTATCCAACCCAAAATAGTACCTTTTAGCCACATTTTTTTTGAAAACTACCCGCTTACGTACATTGTTTACATTTAAACCGCATTTGCAAATTCTGTACATTTAGAAAGGCCGTAAACACGTTTCACTATATTACTTCTATGCGACGTTAATTCTAGTATCTAAACTTTGTAAGTCTGTAATAAAACGCATTACAAAATTGTCCAATAGTTCTATATTTAGCATAAATTACACGTTAAATGGTAATTAAACGTTAATGTTTAACAGTAAATGTAAGAATTCCCAGAGATCTAATAAAATATAGATATGCAGGCAGGTGCACTTCATAATATACGTTATGAAAGATCAGAGGGACGCCGACAAGTGTCCTCTTTTAAGTACTTGACTCTGAGGACTCTTACAGGTTATTTTTATACTAAACTAATAAACGACGTCGGGACCATTGACGGTTGTTTGTAGAGAAGACGTTTAAAGGTTTTGATATCGAAGAATTTTATTCATTGCTTGATCCAAAACTGATTGTTTTATGGTTTAAAATTTAGTATTTTAATTTTAAACATATTATTAGGTGTTCAATAACTTTTATAATTGAAATTATCTTCTACTAGCTGTGCCCCGCAGTTTCACCCGCGTAGTGATGAAAAATGGCGATGATGATGATGATGATGAAAAGTAGCCTATGTCACTCTCCAGCAGTGGGAACATGATATGCTGATAATGAAGATGATGTCTTCATTAGAAGTGATTGAAATAGGATCATCAAGGTCACTCAATCAATCACTTTAAAAAACTTTTTTTTTAATAATAATAATAATAATAAATCTTTATTTCAGACAACAGTGGTCCATATTAGTGAGTACAAATGAGATCGAGTTCTTTACATTATACATTACAACATAAATTTTTACAATATAAATTATTAAAATTACAAATACTACATACATATGAAAATACAACATTAATATAAAACTAAACTTAACTAACGAGACCTATAATAAGACTATTCCAGTATCTCTGGATGGAACAATCAGGCTTATCGGTTATTGTATTAAGGATGCTGTTGTTGCTACCACGCATTCTGCTCAACAGAGAGTGGGCTTTTTTTCTCATAATGGCATGAAACCCATCAGTTCGCGCCTGTGTAAGCATAGCTGACGCACTACAAAATCGTGGCAGCCCCAGCAGCATCCTAAACCCGTTGTTGTATTGGACCCTCAGAGCATTATAAGCTTTTTTGGTAAACGATACCCATAGGCTGCTCGTGTAAAACGACTGACAAAATGCTTTAAATAGAGCAATTTTGACGTCATCCGTACATCGAGCAAACCTACGTATAATCATGTTACACCTCACTGCCAATGCTCTGCGCTCTCTCTCAATATCCTGATCGTCCCTGAGATCGTCTGTTACTATGTGACCAAGATATTTAAAACTAGTGACAATGTTTAAAAGATTTCCATTTAGAAAGATGGGAGGAATAAAATGTGGAGAGTTGTTTTTTGCCTTGAAAACCATGACTTCGCTTTTCTTAGCATTTAGTTCTTGTTTTTATTATCTACCTGTTCCATACATTTAGCTGAGCGTAAATGTAATTTTGTGGCAATGGGCAGGCCACATCGCTCGAAGAACCGATAACCGATGGGGAAGAAAGGTTCTGGAGTGGAGACCACGAACCGGAAGACGCAGCGTAGGGAGGCCTCCCACTAGATGGACCGACGACATTGTGAGAGTCGCGGGCATCCAGTGGATGAAAAAGGCAGGCTGTCGTTCAGTGTGGAGGTTAAAGGGGGAGGCCTATGTTCAGCAGTGCACGTCTTCTGGCTGATGATGATGATGATGATGAAATGTAATTTTTGCATGAAATAGCTGATTCTTTTTCGCAATTTCAGGTTAGTATGCTCATTTCTGCAAGTTTTCGTTGCTTTAAAACTTGCTGGAAGTCCTACTACCTACAATAAATTGCACGAAGTTCTTGCCAATATATTTTACTAGGACAAGACGTCTCAATACCCCATCATACCTTAGTTAGAGAGATAAGCTAGATACGTATATGTAATTAGGTATAACTTTGGTCTACTTTAGAGCGTAAATAGTTTTTTTTTTGCTACCCAACCTAGACTACCTGCAATCTAGGCTTGCTTTAGGTACTTGTTACTGGGTAAGTAGGTTTGTGAGATTGGATGTTATCTGATGGTAAGTGATTAAAGTGGGGCTATTCTAATACCTTATCCGAGGTGGTAATAGATATTGAAGGTTATTGCTATCAGACTTGGTAGACGGCCAGCTTGCAGCTAGTTGTTAGGTTGTAATTGAACTTGATACATTCAGGATGTGCAGGTAAGGTGTGTGTGACATTTTAAGTGGAAAATTTCGTGATGTATCACGTTAATTATTATTTATTGAATACTAGCTGCGCCCGCGGTTTCACCCGAGAGTTACAATCGTCGTTAACTTTTTTGAAATTTTTCAATTTTCTGCGCATTTTTCTTAATTTTTCTTTCCGTAAGAACCTTCTACAATGTATTAGAAAGCTTAAAAAAAGTTAAAAAGTTATGGCGTGACCAATGTAATTAGGGATTAATTTATATAATAGACTAGCTGCGCCCTGCGGCTTCACCCGCGTCTTGATGAAAAATTATGATGATGATAATGAAAAGTCTGTGTGTTAATCCAGGACATAAGCTATCTATATTCTACAAATCCGTCCGCCATTTCAGTGTCGAGGAATAACAAACACACACACACACACACACAAACACAAAGTTTCGCATTTATAATATAAAGTAAGTATTCCCTTGTTCCCAGACATAAAAAATATATAATTCTCTTATTTTTTACTGCTTGTGAGTGACCCAAATAGTAATCCAGGTACTGTAATCCAAGTTTACCTTAACTATTATTAAAAAAAAAATGCAACTTACTTGCGCAAATTCCAGAACATCCAACTTTGTACTAATCTGACCGACTCAATAAGCTTACGTTTTTATATAGGCTGCTTTCTTAGCGACAGTTTATGGCATTTACGACGTCCCATGGAAAGCGACGGGCTTCGCGGACAGACACTTAGAAAATACCTGATGGCTCATCTGAAGCATTTATGTTTCCGCAAACATAGTGTAAATAAGAATGTCTGTTTGCCGCTCTTTTATAAAAATAATTAAGTACTTATCATCATTTCAGCCATAGGACGTCCACTGCTGGACATAGGCCTCCCCCATCGATCTCCAAAAGGGCCGGTTGGAAGCGGCCTGCATCCAGCGTTTCCCTGCGGTTTCTTTTAGGTCGTCTGTCCATCTTGTGGGTGGACGTCCTACGCTGCGCTTACCGGTCCGTGGTCTCCATTCCAGAACCTGCCACTGCCACTTCAACTTGCTAATCCGGTGGGTGGGTGGGGAAGTACTTATCAGTGTAAACAAATATACCTACATTGTTTTTTACCCCCTTTATTATAGAGCTTATAAATAATTTTCAAACGGCTGAACAGATTTTCTTGCATAACGAAATTTAATTTAAGTAATATGTACATTGTTGAAATACTGTAAATATTAAGACGTTAATTATTGTAATAAATACAACTTTTGTATATTAAAACAAAACAGATGAACAGGCGGTATGTTCTTAAATGCTTTAGCCTGCCTGATGGGCGAATAATAATAAAAAAAAAACCATTTTTTTGTGTTAAGGTGGTTCGATTCACTTATGGTGGGAAATTTAAATTTTAAACAGTTTTTTGGTCCTAGTAGCCAGGCCAGGTAATTATTTTTAAATAACACAGTGTTTGCGCAAAATGTTGGCTGTTCTTTACATTATAATGTACAATTATTTAACAGTAACGCACCATATTACTTACATTTGTGAATAACTCGTTTGAAAGAGCAAAAATTTGTTTATTCACAAATGTAAGTAATAATGGGCATTAGAGATAAATAGCTTTCCATGATTTTGTAAAGAATAATAATCAATCTGGGCAAACATCATGGTTGTTTACAATAATTACCTGGCCTAGCTACAAGGACAAGAAAACTGAATTTGAATTTCCAGCCATTTGTGCAACGAACCACCTTAATATAACTCTTTAACACTTAGCATCCATAAACTTCCTTCTGAATATCGATTCTGCATCTTCGCCTCCAGCTTAGAAGCATTATACACAATCTGGAGCGTAGGCCTATTACATTTTATAACGCTGCGGCTCGGATCACGATCCAATGTTATTAATATTTTATACATTTTCACTGGAGCACGTTAGAAATCACACTTCGCTTGCTTTGCTGCAACTGTGACAGGCTCTACTGCTTTCGCTTTGATTAAAAACTTATATAAAAGGATTATTGCATCGCAGTCCAGGGGCCTTACGGGCAACTGCTATTGCGGCACCGAACTAACGTTAAATCCGCTCAGTTGGAAAATCACGCGACCGCAAACCGTATCTGGGCGCGTTAAGGTTCACGTTGGTCTTTGCTCGTATTTGGGGCCCTGATGAGTGTTGAAATGACAAAGCTTAATAATAGGCTTGTTTCCATCGAGATACAACACATATTTTATTTTATTTATTCAACAAAATCCACAGCCCTTTAAAAACTTTATAGAATCACAGTAGTGCCAAAAAAAAACCAAACCAAAACTCGACGCATGCTAGGAATTGAGCAGACTTTTTGGTTAGTTACAAGGTAACCGCGATCCGACTACAACGTCGCGCGATGTCAGAGCTACGATGACATAGCGGACGGCTAACTTTGAACACTATACAAGCGACACAATGTCAAAATTTGAGTAAATGTGGCATTTTGAAGTATGTTCTTGATACAATAAATAAATATTTCGGGATATTTTTACACACTCGGTCATCTGACCCCAAACTTAGCAAAGCTTGTGATATGGCTGCCAGAGACTGATATACATACATATATAGTTACAACAATGTATGTACAATGACGCTAGGGCGTTTTTTGACTGTTTTCACTGAGAGATTGTGACATAGACATTGTATCTCGATGCTCAACGCATAAGCAAAGGTATACAGGGTGTAAGGGGAACACTCTCGAAGCCAAAAGAAGGTAATTGTACTCATCATTATGAACCACTTTTAGTATGGGAATAAACCTGATATCGCGGGAAAAAAAATCTGCTGTTCCATATATTTTGTCGAATGTCAATGACCGTTTTCTATAGAACAGCAGATATTTTTTTCGCGATTTTTGGGTTGGTCCCATAGTAAAAGTTGTTCATAATGATGAGTACAATTACCTTCTTTTGGCTTCGAAAGTGTTCCCCTTGCACCCCGTATAAGCATTGCCATTAAGAACATAATTGTGTAATTTTCTAAACTGTTCATGTTTTACTGTAAAATGTAAACAGTTAACCGCCCTTAGCATTTTGTCTTTAACAAAATTAATGCACTTTATCCAGCTGTAAATATATTGTAAAACATTATCTTAGATCGTAAGATTGCTAGTGAAAGCCAGCTTTCTGAGCTGCGAGGGACAACCGCTTCTCTTTACTTAATCGTCCTATCAAACGGAGATCAGGATTTGTCAAAGCTTGCTTCTCGTATCGGCCTACTATCGCTTCTAGTTTTTGGCCTCCCAAAGGCCTCTGGCCTAGAGATAATTATACTATCATATCTATACTGGGGTAAGTCACCGACATAGCCCACCGGATTAGCAAGTTGAAGTGGCAGTGGGCAGGGATGATATCACGCAGAACAGATGGCCGATGGGGCCGAAAGGTTCTCGAATGAAGACCACGGACCGTTAAGCGCAGCGTAGGACGTCCACCCACAAGATGGAAAGACGGCCTAAAAGAAACCGCAAGAAAACGCTGGATGCAGGCCGCTTCCAACCGGCCCTTTTCGAGATCGATGGAGGATGCCTATGTCCAGCAGGGACGTCCTATGGCTGAAATGATGATGATGATGATCTATATTGGGTTACGCGGAAGGAGTGTGCTAAGCCTCAAGGGCTCCGTGATACACAATCATAAACAACTTTTACTTTGGAATCAACCGTGAAATAGCGAAACAAAATCAGCTGTTCCATACGTTTTGTTGAGTGTGAATGAGTATCCTGGCAAAAAATTTCATAATGATATTATAACGGACCTCTTCCGGGTAACCTTTTATACGTAAAAGTGAAACATATGTAGTGAAATATATGTGTATACTGACTTACTGACTCATCACGAAGTCACGAAAACTAATTGACCTACGAAGCTGTAATTTGGCAGGTAGGTTTCTTATGTAGGTTCTAAGAATGGATTTTGCGAAAGGACTGCATTAAGGATGGGGGAAGGGGGTTGGAAGTTTATACGAAAATATACGCGTATGAAGTCGCGGGCGATGTCTGTGAAATGCAAGTGAAAAACTTAAACCACATTGTATTGTATGTAAGTTTTGTAACTTAGGAGTTTTAAAACTTTTGAGAAACATTGTTATGGTTATTTTTTAAGCCTACACCTTAATACAAAACACTAAATCCTAGATACATCTAAAACATGCAAAACGCGTAGGTATAACTCACCATCTAGATTACAGGATTGTAAGGCCACGCGCACACTGTTCGTGCGGAAGCGTTGACACCGCACGCCTGGTTTAGTTAAATAATTCTTCAAGCGACAGCAAAAAATATATACGTGTGAGCTTATAAATACATTTTCCTGGAATTTACTCTTCTGAAGAAGCCTGTATTATGTTAATCCAGGGAGTAAGTTATTTATATAAGTAGTAATTCACCCCGAACTGTGACCTCACGACCCATTAATCTTCGGAACCCCTCGATCAATTTTACCCATATAAAAACTTAAAAATTGCATTAAAATTAACTACCTATTTGCTTACAAAGTTTTATGAAGATCGGATTAACGATATGCAAGTTATCGTCGAATAAACCATGCACGCCGAAATGCCGACTTCTCCCATTAGCCATTATAATCTGAGACCTTTCTTCGTTCGGTCAATAAATGTTATCAAAATCGGTATATCTACACACGAACTTTAACATTAAAAAAATAGTGCAACTTTGTATCCATGGACATTATGCCGCGCATACACTGCCGCCGCCTCAATAGCGCGGAAGCGTTGACACCGCGTTGTTTTAGTGCCCACGCGTACAATGCTGCGTTATTTAATGCGCTATTCAGCGTGCGTTTTTAATTATTTACTCTGTAAGTTTATGGTTTGTAGATAAATAGGCCGAGATTGTGTTTGTTATTAAATGGATGCGCTTTGGTGACATTTCTTTGACTCGCTTATTGATTACGTGCATTTAACATTTGGAAAATATATCAAATGTTGTGAGAAGACAACTATCCTTTAGTTAGGTTTTTAGCTCGTAGTGAAGCACTGGTTTTGATGTTATCTGGATTAGAATTAATATGTTCAAATCAAATCAAAATCATTGCCAAAATCGAATGAACTTACATGTGCAATGTTTGTCATCGTATTTTTGGGGTTAGGGTTATGTACCCAGAGGGCAAATGTAGCTCTATTGCGGTCACTCTGCCGTCCGTCCGTCTGTCCAAGTATGTCACAGGTCTTTAGCTCCTAAGCGAAATAAGTTACAGACCAGAAATTTACTGGCCCTGTTGGCCCAACACTGAATATTGAATTAAAAATAAAAGTATTTTATCACATCCTATCCCTGTATTTTAATAAAAAAATACTAAAAACTGGCTAAGCGTGTGTCAGACTCGTGCTTACAATCCCGAACCAAATGTTAAAATGTGTTGTGTGGTTGATACGTAACGTATAACCTTCAACTCGCGAATTCAACTATTATTTGGCTATTATTTAACCAAGTACGTACAGTATTGAGATATTAAATACACTTAATGAGCAAAAAATATTCAAAATTATAATATACCTACTTAACTATAAATTAATATAAAATATCAGGTGCATTCAAAACAATGCCGCCAGCAACCTAGTCAAGGAAGAGCGCATAGCTTCGATATTAATCGCGATCCTAGTTTACAGTTACCACGTTGTCGCCCATCGTTACTTCGGTGTGTACACGGCCTTATAATGAACGTGTAAATTGTCTATGTAGATCGCACAGATTGATAGTAATGGGCTTTAGAATTTTGATGGTCTCTAATAAAGTAGACAGGTGCTTGATTTAGGGCTTCGTTAGGTTTGGAAGTTACGTTATTTGAACTCGAAATTGTGGGTTAAGTTTAGCTTTATTTAGAAACTTACTCAAGAATAATATTAACCTAAAACAGTATTTAGCTGACCAGCAACAATCGCGCTATTAATTGCCGCCACAAGCTACAATAGTGGTGCAACGGTGCAATGCGTGTAAGAACATAAGTGAGTCCTCATAAATAGCAGTATATGGTCCACGCTGGACGTCAGTGGACGCCCAGTTATTGTGGTAGGGTTGACACAAAAAATACAAATATTTTTCCTTAAAATTTATCTATATTTTTTTACTAATTTTGAATTAGTTCCAAAAAAACGCAAGCGATAGCATCTGTTTATGACGTCACGATCTTAAACTCTCCATATCAACAGTAGTGAACTTTTTACAAAGTTGTTATTGTCATTTAGCGGCCTAAATTAATTATTTTTTGGAAAAGTAAATAAACGAATCAATACAAGTCATGGAACAAAAAGAACGAAAGCCGTGGAAGCCTATTTGGCAGACCACTATACTTAAAAGCATGACGTCGCGGATTCAAATCCCGGGCTATAATACCAATGAGTTCGTTGGAGTTTATTTACGGAATTTCATACCACTGGCTTTTCGGTGAAGGAAAACATCGTGAGGAAACCTGCATACGTACGGAGAAGAAATTCAATGGCGTATGTGAATCAACCAACAATATAGACTATTAAAAAGCTGATTATGCTAAGGAACAAAAGCTGTCCGGTATGACGTAGGGAAACTGCCTAAAAGAGGTTTTGTGTGAATAAAAATTAAACCTGTTTAATCTTAAATTCGTGTTTTAATATAAAAATAAACACAGTTTTTTAAATGTTTATCGGGACTTATCACGTATTATATTATTTAGGTAAAATATGTACCTTTCGCTCGACGTTTCGAGCAACATTTAATACAAATGTGGTCAAATCACGAAAGTTTAAAAAATAATTATAGATGCTTTGTAATAGTCATAACAGACGTATGGATTTGGTTGACGGATCGCAGTCCAACCAACGGGTGCAATAGAGAAAAATTTCTCGTTCTCTCCCGTTGTTTTTTTAAAATAAATATTAGGCTTGCGTTTGACCACCATCACGCCTGATGTTAAGCGATGATGCGGTCTACGGTGGAGCAGGCTTGCCTCGAAGGAACCGATTAACTCGTGATTTGAAGACGCCCAGTTTGTAACCATCAGGGAACACCCATTCAGGCAGCGAATTCCACAGACTAGCAGTTCGCATAATAAATGTGGAATCTAAGCGCCTCGTACGGGTTTTCGGAATATCAACCATAAAGCGGTGACGATTTTTCGTGGTTGGACGGCGGTTCGTCAACCAAGTTCGTCTCGTCTGTTAGCACTATAAGAGTCATAGCTATTCAGTATATTGGTCAACCCTACAGCACAGGGCTCGCAGAGCATGCGAGCGGCTAACATACCGGCAGCCGGAGTATTGTGCCGCCGATCTAACGATAGCGCGGGTACAGTTACCACCTTTTGAGTGTACCCGGCTTAGTGTTCAGATTATCGTGCGTATGTGAAATTGCTACGACTTGGCCCTGTCTTTGCATTTACAAATTTCTAGGCTAAAATACTATTTTACCGACATAGCTATTACAATTTGCAAGTTAAAGTGGCAATGGGTAGGCCATGGGTTGGGGAAGAAAGGTTCTTGAGTGGAGACCACGAACCAGAAGACGCAGCGTAGGTCTCTAGAGTCTAGATTCCCAAGCATCCGGTGGATGCAGTTGGCAGGCTGTCGTAAAGTGTGGAATTCCAAGGGAAAGGTATATGTTCAGCAGTGGACGTCTTCTGGCTGATTATGATGATAATAATAGTTTGGTATGATACATTAGTTTGACTTGAAAAAACAAGAAAAACTAAATATTTAAACTTTATTGCCCGTTTTCATCAACGGGCTGACAAACCAACTTTGTGGATCTTTCTAACTGAAATCGGATTTGGTAAAAAAAAAAAACAGAAACGGGTGCACCCTCCAAGTATATCTATATACTCTCTTCAATAGATGAATTGACAATAAATAAAAAAGGAACACCATTACACCTATCTTGGACAGATTGTTCAGTTAGGTAAGTCCAACTTAAGCAAAGAGGTCGCCCGAAGAATCCAACTCGGATGGGCAGCGTTCGGGAAATTGCGTGACATCTTCTCGTCCAAGATACCACAGTGCCTCAAGACGAAGGTCTTTGACCAGTGTGTGTTGCCAGTGATGACATATGGTACTGAGACGTGGTCCTTAACTGTTGGCCTTTTGGAAAAACTCAGAGTCACTCAGCGGGCAATGGAGAGAGCTATGCTCGGAGTTTCTTTGCGCGATAAAATCCGAAACGTGGATATTCGCCAAAGAACCAGAGTCACCGACATAGCTGTTAAAATTTGCAAGTTGAAGTGGCAATGGGCAGGCCACATCGCTCGAAGAACCGATAACCGATGGGGAAGAAAGGTTCTTGAGTGGAGACCACGAACCACACAGCGTAGGTAGGCCTCCCACTAGATGGACCGACGACATAGTGAGAGTCGCTGGCATCCAGTGGATGCAAAAGGCAGGCTGTCGTTCAGTGTGGAGGTTAAAGGGGGAGGCCTATGTTCAGCAGTGGACGTCTTCTGGCTGATGATGATGATGATGATGATGATGAAAAAAGAAACAGTATAATTGAGAATTTCCTCCACATATTATTTTTCGTCGGTTGGAAACTCCTGTCAGTTTCGTAATCAGACCTCATCGAGTCCAGACGTCAGTTCTTAAAGATCTTAAGCATCGTTGCAGACCACCAAAGAGCATCAAAAGTCGATCGGCGAGCCCTAACCCTTGGCAATTTATTTTTACACGTTTAGAATTTGGGCCAGTGTCTTTTGTCCTAATCCGCCCGCTTTTGTACACTTCGGGACAAACTAAAATACCGAGAGTCATTGGAACTGTTAATCCTTACATTTAAAGCTTTAGCGATGCAATGCTATGGCAATGCTGCCAGGATTCTGACCACTTTTCCCTCCACCGAGGGGCTTTTAGATTAGGAATTTTTGTAGTGATTTTTATGTTATTTTAATTTGTATATAATAATTAGGTAATGTAAGGTAGTAATGGTTTTTGGTTTTAAATATTATTCGTGTAAAAAAAGCTTTAACTGTTTGAGTTGGCATTTTGACATATTTTGTTTTTAAGGGGTTACATGTGAGAAAAATCTTTACTTGCTTGTTAGATTTTTCTTTGTTAGAGAATCCTCGTTTGTTATTATGTTAATTAATGCTTATGTAGTTCATTCATTAATTATTATGTAGTCTATGTATTTTGTATTTTATATTTATTTGTAGCCTATTTGATTGCTTGTTGTCATTTTCTAAGAAATTGAATTCTGAATTATTTTACTTAAGGTCAGTATTTTTTATTGTCACTACATTCTGTGCACGGCTGCCTGGAAGAGATCGTTTTAAGCGATAATGCCACCTGCTAAAAACCAAGATAACAGTTTCATGGTAATGAATCTATTCTCCTCGTTTTTGTGCACATTTAATTATGAGTCATCTTAAATTTCGCTTTCAGTAGAATTACATAAGCTGGTATGCTATTGGGATTAGGAAATATCCACTAAACCTGAGCTGAGTGGAATCGATTAATAATGTTACGAAAGGAAATAGTAATTAACACACTATCACCCCCACACACTCACTCACGTACGAACTTTCTCATTGATAGTATTAGTGTGATGCTATTTATATAATCTAACCCACACCAAAAACACAGACACAAAAAATGCCAATACACGTAAAAAAAAGTAAAAAATACACGACAGATTCGTGAAAGAAGATTTTATGTAAACTATTGTAAATCTTTCAGGATATTCAAATTACTCAGCATCGTAAACATATCAGAATGAAAGTCGGAAGAGAACTTTATTCCTACGTAACGACATAATATATTGTCCGGGTAGTTTCGTGTCTACTGCTGTGGTTGAATACGACGCTGCCATAGAGAAAATTCAGAGAGATATCTTCAAAGAATGCAAAACTGTCATAGTACTTCTTTTTTATAAGCTTTATATTAATTAGCTTCACTTGTAATTAACCTACGGTCCTACCTACGATCCTACCGATAATCCTACCAACGATCCTACCCACGATCCTACCTATGATCCTACCCACGATCCTATTATGATCCTACCCATGATCCTACCCACGATCCTACCCACGATACTACCCACCATCCTACCCACCATACTACCCACGATCCTACCCACGATCCTACCCACGATACTACCCACCATCCTACCCACCATACTACCCACGATCCTACCCACGATCCTACCCACGATCCTACCTACGATCCTACCCACGATCCTACCTACGATCCTACCCACGATCCTACCTATGATTCTATCGATGACCTATGTCGATATAAACCTACTTCTGATTTTCGTATCGAGGCCTCTTACTAGTGGCCGACGACATCGTGAGAGTTGCGGGCATCTAGCGGATTCAGATGGCAGGCTGTCATTCAGTGTGGTGCTCTAAGGGGGGAGGGGGGCTATGTTCAGCAGCGGATGTCTTCTGCTGATTATTATAGTATCGATATGAAACTTTGCAAGTATCTGTAATTTCGATGACAATATAATAATTTGGTCCCATCTAACTGATCTGATGATGGAGCCAGAAGGTGGATAATGATCAATGGTAAATCACACAAAGCCATCATGCCGCATGAGCCAAGCAGCACGTAACAAAGCATATTATACCCTTTCATTACAAATGGTTGTCATCAAAAATCCTGTTTTAAAAAAGGTTTTTGATTATGATAATTGATTATTCCGGAAAATTTAGAAACTTTGGAACATCAGTGATTTAATTTTTGTAGTGAAATCCAATTTTGAGAAATACAATATAGACAATCATATTTCCTTGCGTTTTATTCCCGAGCAACTCTCACTTATGGTCAAAGTAACGTTGGCTCTATAGAAGCTTTTTCTCTGTAGATTTGCTACTCAGTAGCTGCAGTGGCTTCAATGCGATGCCAACCGACTTAGCTTATAAATTATATCCCCCCAACAATATCATAGTAGAAAATCGTAGTAGCATTAAATATTTAGTATGTCATCTGCAAATATAAGCAGTATGATTTTATAACGTCTAATAGGTGTGTAACAAGAATGAAGTGGTCGATTCGTAAAGAATTATTAACTATTTGTTTGTTGATATTATATATTATTGAAACTGACGTGGTTTTCACACATTTTATTTATATTACACGGGAATTACTCACGTAAGATTAAGCCGGTTACTCCGACTATAGTTTCAACCGCATTAGACGGCCTTTTTCAAGGTGAATGCGCGCGCGCGGCTGCTTCTCGCTTTGCACCAAACCGGCTGAGTAATTCCCGTGTAATATAAATAAAATGAAATTATATATGTTTTAGTATTTTGTTTGGGTCGCCATCGTTATAATAGATTTGAAACAGGTTACGAACGAAGAAAAAATATGTTGTCTTGTTACCGTATTATATGGAATCATTGGTCAGTAATTTAACTTTTTTAAGTGTATTTTTCTAGCAATGGACATAATGGATAATGCACGGATAATGGAATAAACATTGGAAAGACAAATGAACTGAATAACAAAACAAATATACTAATAAATAAATATAAAAATAACCATTATGTATCATCTATTTAAGGTTTACTATACATTATATAACGTTTGAGTGATAGCATCTACGGCGATGTGTTACTAGCTTAATGCTACGATCCACGGAGATGTGTTACTGCTATTCTAAGAATTATTGTTTACTTTAATAGATAAAAATACAGATTGGTATTTTTAGTAATTCGTACTGGTACCATGTTCTGACAAATAAATAATTTGAATTTAAATTTGAAAAGATTGAAACAAATATGAAACGATCGTGAGGTTCATCCGTTTGTGACCTAATTTTGTCTGTAAATTTTCTGAGTAATTTTTATATCTAAAAACTAACTATGCTCCGTGGTTTCCGTGTGAGTGAATTCCCACCGGAATCATACATTTTCCGGGATAGAAAGCATCCTATGTCACTATACTCTTAAACTATCTTTATGCAAAAAATCATATCCACGCGTTACTCTGTTGCTGCCTGAAAAGGAAACAAACAATCACACTTTAAATTTCATATTAATCTAGCTGAAATCGAGATTTTCCAGTTTTCCGCATTTTCTGAGGGAAAAAGTACCCATGTCCGCCCTAACGATGTACAATTGTACACTATACCCTGCAAAAAAATAAAATAAGATTGGCTTAGCCGCTTAGACTTGAAAAGCGAACAAACAGACAGAGTTACGCTCTGTCTCTCTGTCTTCTCGATTTTATAATATCAGTAAAGATCAAGATTTTTTCTCGTGGCACCCATTAATTTTGTCCAGCAGTACAGCTCAGTAATACAATACTCAAGCCGGCAGTAACCGTGCGCAGGTTCAGCTCTACATTAATTCGATGGACGCGTTGTTTCGAAAACTCACACTTGACTGCATCACAAATAATAAGGTTTCTTATAGAATAACCTTTTGGGCGACTTAAAATCCAAAGCTCAGTGAAGCTTGGGAGCTGTTGGTTCATCTTACAGATACTGTTTGATAGCTATTTAAATGGTATACGCACTTAATCCACTAAGCTACGGCCGCCTTCGTGTCAGCCTCCAAATTCTTAAGATGTTTTTGCAACCAATTTAAGCATCTAGATTCTAGACGCTTAGATTGGTTGCAAAGACTGTTCAAAATTAAATGTTCTAGGCTCTACAACATTTAAACACTTTAAATATTTAAAAAAAACTGTTTGGTGGTTGTTAAGACAGATAGATAATAGATAGAAACTCTTTATTGTGTACACCAGAAATAAAAATTACAAACAGATAGAAAACACTAACGAGCTAGTGCCACAAGTGGCAAGTGGTATGAAGTTAAGTTTCGTACCAAAGTTATTGCTGACTTGTTTCTTATCGGTCATGCCTCATGACATCAGTCATGCCTACAAAGGTGATTCCTTACTTGTTATTTCGGCAATCTCGAGCATGTATCAGGGCGGGCTCGAAAAATCGACATCGTTTTATGGTTAATATTCCGAAAACCCGTACAAAGCGCTTTGGTCCACATTTATTATGTGAACAGCTAGTCTGTGGAATTCGCTGCCTGATTGGGTTTCCCCGTCAGTTACAATCTGGGTGTCTTCAAGTCGAGAGTGAATCAGTTTCTTCTAGGCAATCGTGCTCCATCGTAGACCGCATCGTCGCTTAACATCATCGAGATGGCGGCCAAGCGCAAGCCTATCTACTATAAAAAAATATGTATCTATGTTTAGACACACGGTATTGTGCCTACCCGAGTTATGTCTTCCCTTAAAGCTGTCTTTCCTTCTAGTGATTTGGAAATAGATGTTTGTATGTAATTGAATAGCCAGCTAAGTGAAATTAATTTAAACATTGACCAGGAACCTACACATCGTTATCGCAAGCAAACAACATCAAGTTACTTGCAATACCAACTTGTGAAATTATACCACCCACGCAAACTTTACAGGGCTAAGTCAGCACTAACTTAGAAGGAACTTGACAACCACACTGAAGAATTCCCTGTTAATATTTCCGCTTGTCAACTGCTGATGTTTATTTTCTAGCTAAGCGGTGTATATGACACTTTAGATACGTATTTGTGAAGATAAAATTATATTTTCATAGAATTCAGTCTGTGATCACCGCCCATAAACTTAATTATCTTCTTCGACCAAAATAAAATTAATGGAAGGGCCCAGAAGAAGCGCATTTTGGAAGATTACAAAATGAGAGCCGGCGCTCACTTCGTTTCAGTCGGTTACATGATAACGAAACATCTGACAAAATTATGCCTTCGTGTATTTTTCGAAGTGTAAATACACATCAAAAAACCACTATCTATTCTTTGCAACAAATTTACAGTACATAGTTATAATTAGGTGTTGAAGTATATGTCCAACGGTTTTGCCTCGTTTTTACAGAGCAAGTTCAATGGTTATGTCCCGTCCATTCATGGTATTTTGGTTGAAGATAGTAGACAATCCCGAATCCCGATATACTATTCAATGTTAGCATTCAAAACACAAAATATAGGGTTGCGCATATAGACTGTACTAAACCGGAGGACAGAGGTCATTGTACTCATCATTATGCACAACTTTTACTATAGGAGCACCTCAGAAATAACTTTTTTTTTAAAATTAGAAATGAAAGATTTTCTATTGATAGAAAACTAATTCGAATGATTCCAACCACTCGTAGCGCTAGCGCGTGATATGGTCATTTCAAAAATGCTACTTTTGTTTGGGGTTTCTTTCGAAAGTCAGTTATTTCGCATGATATTTGCGTGAGATTATATCAAACGAGCGATTCAAAAGTCGAGCCCCTGGCCGGAGACGGGGTCTTAACACTAAATCGGATCTTGTAAACGCCTCACTAAGTGCGTCCCCGGATTGATGACGCTCTCCCCGGCGCAGATTACATCGGGACTCTGTTTTGTGATGATATTAATGACTGCTCCTCGTGATAGCCAGGAAGTAGATAGAAGCTAGTTGATAGCTTTCAGTTGTTGCATTCATTTAGATAGCCTTAGATGAGCTGCTTCTTTTGACTGACAGATAAGTAGGCTTTTTTATTATTTCCTTTGTAAGGATTTTGGCGTCGCACTTCTTGTGCATTTGCCAGTGTCAAATATTATATTAAATATCGTTTATACAATCTATATATCTATATGCGTTTGGGGTCGAGACATTGGGCCCTTGGGGACCGGGAGCTCACCTCATTTTCAAAAATTTTCAGAGCGCCTGGTTAATGCGACGCGTGACCAAAATGCTGGCGTGTTTCTGGCTCAACGCATAAGCATTGCCATTCAACGTGGTAATGCCGCCAGCATGCTGGGTACGCTGCCAACTGGTAGTGGGCTTGAGCATTTGGATTGTCTTTAGACCTTCAACGGTCTATGGGCAGTCTAACTGTATTTGTAGTTTTAGTTTTAGCTTGTATTTTGTTTAGTTAATAAAGGCGCTAGCCCAGGAAAAAGAATACAATCTATTAATTTACTAGCGACCCGCCCACCCCGGCTTTGCATGGGTGTAATTTACGTGCGAAGCCGAGAAGTACGCTAGTTATATATATAAACCTTCCTTGAAAATATATCTAACTGATGATGAAAATCGCATCAAAATCCGTTGCGTGGTTTAGGAGAAGTTAGTGGTTATACAGACAGACGCGCAAAGCGAATTTAATTAATACTATGCAGAGAAGAGATAGAGAAGAGAAGGTAACTCTGTAACCAAATATTTAACACTAGTCCGCCCCAGCTTCGCACGGGTATAGATTATAGCCTATGTCACCCGGGGATAGTGTAGCTACCCGTCAGTGAAGAATTTTTCAAATCGGTTCAGTAGTTTCGGAGCCTATTCAATGCGAACAAACAAACAATCAAATCTTTCCTCTTTATAATATTAGTATAGATTAAAAAAAACATGACAATTTAAAGTTAACAATTATTTTCCACAGTTTATACCACTAAGTTACCCATGGTGTACAATTATGTATTCTGTGCCCATGGCAACTTAAATATCAACTTACTTAACGCTTGTAGAGTAACCGCTTATCGTTGGTTTGACATTCGATCTGTCAGAATGTTCTAAATTTCTCTCTAACCTACTAACTCCTCAAGTTACTCGAATCGTTTACTCCCGACCGCAGCTTAGTGTTCAGTTACTAAGCTAACTGTTCTTGTCAAAGTAAGAATCAAGTAAATTCCTAAAATTAAAACTACTGATGTAATGTGATGAACATTTGTGTTTGTTCTATATCTGGGTGTTAATATCTATTTAAGTATGTATTTAAACCTATATATGTATATATATCAGTCTCTGGCAGCCATATCACAAGCTTTGCTTAGTTTGGGGTCAGATGACCGTGTGTGCAAAAATGTCCCGAAATATAAAAAAAAATATAAAAAAATGGGAGGAATAATTTAAACCAATTTCAAAAAGCATCTGTATGTATTTTTGTTTTTGACGTTACCTTCGCTGATTATGTTTCAGCTGCATTAAATGATTATTTTTCTTCTAAATAGGCTATTGAACCTATGTCAAGGGTATAGACTTATTTTAAACGAAATTTTTCACTATTTTACAATATTTCCCTCACACTTCTAAGGATGGAAAATCAGGAGATGAATCTCATTTGTTGAATTAAATCCACTTTCCGTGAGGTACTAGGGTTTTTTTTTCTTCTGTAAAATATTGTTATTTATGAACTTAATAAATAACACAACAATGTTTTAGATCTGTCAAAGTCACTCAATAATAATAATATTTTATAATAATATTTTATTTCTCAAAAAAAACTTAGCCTATTATTACTTACATTATCCATGACAAAATATTGTAGGTACACTTGTTACACTTTTTGTATTGATTTGTCATTTTGATTTAACTAGGTAGGTAGGTATAAGTAGTTTATGATATAAGTAGTAATCATACCTACGTACGTCAATGTTACATATAAACCCCTCAAATATTTAATTTTATTGTCTACTAAACTACTGCACCGTTATTGATAAAATTCAGAAGTTAGTTTGTTTCTTCTGAACTGACAGTATGCCTACTCATTATCCCGCAAAATGCGAGAAACAGGGAAATCTTGGCTAACATAACAAAACGCAACTTGTTTAGACTAAGTTAAACACAAAAGCTTCAAACTTTTAGTTTCAAAGATATATGTTATCTGATAAAGTAAAGAAAGAATGCAAGAAAGAAAACATTTATTTTGTGCACAAAACACTACATTTTCAAAAATCTTTCATATCGCCGGGACCAAAATGCTGGCGTGTTTCTGGCTCAAGGCATAAGCATTGCCATTCAACATGGTAATGCCGCCAGCATTCTGGGTACGCTGCCAGCTGGTAGTGGGCTTGAGCATTTGGATTGTTTTTAGACCTTCAACGGTCTATGGGCAGTCTAACTGTATTTGTAGTTTTAGCTTGTATTTTGTTTAGTTAATAAAGGAACTCGCCCAGGAAAAAAAAAGACGAATAGTCGTAGTTAAACACTACAACATCAACATTAGAAAACATATACAACAAAATAACAATAATAATAATACATGTTAAGTTGTCGCTGTAGTGCCTAGTGCGACAAAAAAGCGCAGTGCTCAGCGATAATGCTACAGATTTATCCTGAATGGGTTTTCCCCGTTAGTTACAATCTGGGTGTCTTCAAGTCGAGAGTGAATCGGTTTCTTCTAGGCAAGCGTGCTCCATCGTAGACCGCATCGTCGCTTAACATCAGGCGAGATGGCGGCCAAGCGCAAGCCTAGATACTATAAAAAAAAAAAAAAAAAATGCAGCACCGATTTTCAGCACTGACCTTCTGAGACGCACGGAACTATAAATAGAGGTAAAAAACCCACGATCCATAAATACTAGGTATCTTTTGAATACACTATTAATACTAAGTTAGACTTAAGTTATGTTAAAGTTCAGTTGAAGGATTGCAGTCCATTTGTTCCA
The DNA here is from genome assembly GCA_932305915.1 of Agriopis marginaria. Taxonomy (NCBI): domain Eukaryota; kingdom Metazoa; phylum Arthropoda; class Insecta; order Lepidoptera; family Geometridae; genus Agriopis; species Agriopis marginaria. Next base: position 17,409,874 of record OW029920.1, on the reverse strand, counting down.
TGTCATCTACGCTTGGTTTTAAGTAAGTGGGCGTGCGTGAATTATACACAAGTTATATTTAAGTTACGTGTAAGTAACTGAGTGCAGGATGGGTGGTGATTTTTCTTCGTGCTACTGTGCCGTCTGTTGATTTTAGTTGACTTAGTTAAGTTACAACACCAAAAAAATATAGTCACTTACTTACCTACGTAAGCTAAAATATTTTTTGTTTTAGATGCGATTAACCCGCTATATATTATTAGGTAGGTACATTTATAACTTCCATCGTAAAAAATACGTACGTTGATTAGAAAAAAAAAAATTATACGCTAACTTCTCACCAAATTTCATCCAACTTTCTAGCGTTAAACTTTACACATTTATCAATATATATATATTCGTAATTCAGGTCCTTGTCCAACAAAATCTTTAAATTCCAGGTCAATGAATTCTAGATTCGGTATCTAATATCCTTGAATTCCGACCCAATAAAGGATAGGTCAAGGCTATCAAAGATTGGACCATATTTCCGGCACAACGCACTCCTTACTCAAGTGACTTCCACCAGAGGGGGAGCGCGGGACAACTTGGCTATGAACCTTTTTCTCTTTTTACCTCACAAAAAACGACATTTGGATTTTAAACTAAAATAGATAAAGTTGAAATTCGAATGTGTTTTGTAACTGCGTCTGCGCAGTCTTATTTAAATAAGGTGGCCGGCGTGAGAGCAGGAAGGGAGAATAGGGATGGGCGTGTAAAAAGGAGAGAGGATGGCGATGTTGCCGCGCTTTTTGGTAGTGATGGGAGTTCCTAAAGAACAACATTTTAACAAAAACTAGCTGCGCCCTGTGGTTTCACCCACTCGTTATAACATCAGCTATCTGCCAGTGGAAGTTCCGCCAAAATAAGTCATCCCCTTTTATACGTACCTAAGAAGAAGATCTGGGCTTTACGGACAACAGTTATTGCGGCACCTAATCCGCTCAGTTGGAAAATCACGCGAACGTGAACCTTATTTACGCGCCCAGATACGGTTTGCGGTATTGATATTGTTTGCGTGATTTTGCAAATGAGCGGATTAGATGCCGTAATAGCCGTTGTCCGTAAGGCCCCAGGGTGAAACTAAAAAAACGTTTTACAATGACTTTGATTTTTAACTTTGTTTTATGTAACTTAAAACAGAGTTTCCAGACAAATGCTGTAGATTCTTCCTTGTTGTAGATAGATTGTACCTTTAGATTATTATAAATTAACGTATTATTTACCTAAAAAAATTATACAATACTATATATACGACTATAACAAGTAGTACAGGTAGTAGTTCAGGTACTCTTTAGCTTGGTCGTTGAAAGTTTTGTAGGCTAAAATTATAGACATACACTATCCTCTGCCAAACCGCCAGTCGGTTCTTAACATCGAGTGAGTTGGGAGGCAACATAAATGAACCTCCAAAAAAAATACAACATTGTCGACATGACACCATTTTTTTTTAAATTATCGATAGGCTTGCACTTGGCCGCCATCATACCACCAATAAGCGACGATGCGGTCTACGATGGAGCACGCTTGCCTAGAAGAAACCGATTCACTCTCGACTTGACGACACCCAGATTGTAACTGACGGGGAAAACCCATTCAGGCAGCGCATTCCACAGACTAGCAGTACGCACAATAAATGTGGAATCATAGCGCTTCGTACGGGTTCTCGGAATATCAACCATAAAACGATGTCGATGTCGAATCTAAACTATCGATAGCGTCCCAGCTCTAGCACCCAGATGGCGTCGACAGCGCAACGAGCCGCCAACTCGGCCCAAGTCGGAATTCCTCGCGTCGCCTCCGAGTTGCGTGACGCATGCGCTCTGGTGTCTCCAGTCAGGCTTTTTAACTGCAGATATTTTTGGCTCTTGCTGAAATAGTGAAGCTTTTTTTTATGTAAATAGGCTTGCGCTTGGCCTCCAACTCGCCTGATGTTAAGCGATGATGCGGCCTACGATGGAGCATGCTTGCCTAGAAGAAACCTATTCACTCTCGACTTGAAGACACCCAGAAGCTTTCAAACTTTTCAAAGTATTGCACGCTATAATTTATTATTTATGCAAGGGTCTCAGTTTTTTCAAACTATGCGCTTTTCGCTTTTCTCCTAACGAATGTTTTAAAGATAATCAAGAGTCCTGAAGTTTTTGAAATTAAAAAAATTATGATGACTTTAGAGAACTTTTTTTTTAAACAAACTTTTTTTACACATAATGGAACTGATTTTTGATACAATATCAAATTTAAAAAAATATTACTTGTACGTTGAACCAAAATGCTTATAAACGTAATTTTTTTGTTAACTACCCCTGGCTGCTTTCAAACTAAATGTCAGAGGTTTGTTCTACTAATTAACACTCTTAGAAACACAAAGTTAATGGAATTTTACGTAAACATGATTTTTGAACACAACATTTAGAAAAATGCAATTCAAGTACAAATAATATTACATAATTAATTGACAACACAAATCCTCCAATGACTATAATGCTGGCGCCTAGTTTGGCCAAAAACTCAGCATTGCCAGCCTTCTGGCCATTTTCCCACCATGGTTTTAGTAGATTAGTTTTATGTTTGTAGCTATATATATTGTTATTTATTAGTTAAGTTAAGATTAAAATAAGTATCCTTGTAAATATAAAACTTTTTCTTTTAATTTGTAGTATCAATTATAGTAATAGGACCTTTTATTACGATTAAAATAAATACTAACCCACCATTTCGCAGCCTTAATAAAATTAGATTTGCGATTTGTGAAGGTTGAGGAAAAAAGTACAAAATAATTTCAAAAGCCATCCAGATTAAAATTAAATCACAGAGTCGATCCTATGTCTAAAATACTGAAAAATACTAATCTCAATTTTTATTATGCACTTATAAATACCGAACGGACCGGTAAGCGCAGCGTAGGACGGGTGGATGTCCTACGCTGCTCTTACCGGTTCACATGGGGCCAAAAGGTTCTGGAATGGAGACCACGGACCGGTAAGCGTAGCGTAGGACGTCCACCCACGAGATGGACAGACGATCTAAAAGAGACCGCAGGGAAACGTTGAATGCAGGCCGCTTCCAACCGGCCCTTTTGGTGATCGATGGGGGAGGCCTATGTCCAGCAGTGGACGTCCTATGGCTGAAATGATGATGATGACTTATAAATAAACTTTCCTACGATACTTACTAGTACAGACTTACGAAGCTTGTGTTTACTCTGAGTTACGAAGATACAACCTTCGCCGCGGGTCACAGGAATCTCAAAAAACTAGCATCAACAGTAGCGTTCACTGTTTGTCCAACCATTAACACTCTAGGGTCTAAACACACTCCATTTCGAGACCATAGCCAATAAAAACCGTTTTAACCCGTAGGAGTCATTGTCTTAGACCCTAAGCCGGCTTACATGTTTTATGATGTTGGTACTACAGTTTAAAGTGGTAGGAATGGAACTAATTAGAGAAATCTTCTAATTTTGAATTTCGAATGTTTAAAGCGTCTAAACATTGGTTTCCGTTTGTGTAGTGCTTTAATTTTTAGTTTGTGTAAGAGTACTTTGTTTAGCAAGAAGTGAATATTTTCTGTAGAGTTGAGTAAAATCAGAAAGTATCGTATTTTTTTAAACAAAAATGACTTCATGCCATTATTGTAATAATTTAGTTTTTGGTTAAATAATTTTACTATTACACAGATAAGTAGGTTGTACATTGCTTATTTCTTGTTTATTAAACAAAGACGAATTAAATTTATTTTTCTATTAAAAAAATTAATGATGTAGGTACCTAATAACATGCTAGGATCGTGATGTAAACTAAGCTACAGTCTTGCGCAACTTCAATACAAATTTCGAATTCAAACGGGTGCGATATCAAACTTTTACGTTTTCTATCCTACTCTAACGTATAAGCTTGTCTCTATAGGCGTCTCACTTCAATATAGGCGTCACACCCGTTTCATAAATATTTTCTCTATGGAAGTCCAATCTCTTCAGCGTTAGCGGTTATAATACCTATAGTAATCATGATAAGTCATTGTCAAATCAAAACAAATAGAACTGTCACTTTTGCTTTTTCCCCGCCATCTGTAGGCTTACTCTTGACACTCGATTTCAATCGTAATTTGGGATTGGGATCGAAACATGCCATTTTGGTACTCTTGAATTCTAAACTAGCGCACGATTGGAACCGATAATGGTGGAATCATATGGAACTAAATAAAATTGTTAGAAATGATAGAATGACATCAAATAAGCAAACTTTGTTTAATCTGTTAGTGATGTACTAATTCTAGTTTATCTTTGAAGTATCTTTGTTTCCGGCCACATGTGCCTTAGTTTGTTAGGTTGTCGTTTCCCGCTCTCTCTTGTTCGGTTTACAATAATGGTGGAGGATGCAATAAAAGTGCTCTGCAATCAGTATACGTTTTTTATTAAAAATCGACTCAACTTGACGCTTTCGGTACTCTTGACGCGATTGAAGAGTACCAAATGACATGTTTTCGATCCCAATCCCAAATTACGATTGAAATCGAGTGTCAAGAGTAAGGCCACTGGTCGGAACGTCTTAGTCGTAATTCATGTTGTTAATCTTATATTCCCATCATAAATCTGTGTATGAAACAATAATCTGTGTTTATTTGTCTCCTAAAACCCGATCAGTACATAATTTAAATTTGTATCTACAATCAAGCAACTTAAAATCTTCACAGATAAATACCTACGTAATTAGGTATATATATGATACTAGCGGTCCGCCCCAGCTTCGCACGGGTATAGATTATAGCCTATGTCACCCGGGGATAGTGTAGCTTCCCGTCAGTAAAACAATTTTTCAAATCGGTCCAGTAGTTTCGGAGCCTATTCAATGCAAACAAACAAACAAACAAACAATCAAATCTTTCCTCTTTATAATATTAGTATAGAAGTATAGATAGGTGCTTATAACATCTTTGTAAAAAACAAAGGAAAACAGTTGGTAATATTTATGTGTGGGAGAACTAGTTGTTGAATATTACCAGCTTCCACAAAAAGGGTTGTACCCATCGTAGGTTGTAAAACTCGGGTTTTTAGGAAATCAAAAATCATCCCACGTCCGTGCGGCGCACGTATGCTGAGTTTCGTTACGTATCGTCGAAATGTGGACGGAACGGCGCGGGCGCATCGTGCCGGCGAAGTATTTTTACAATGCCTTAATGCTTTTGACAACCGCATGATGTGAGAGCTAGCGGGTTTAGGCTCCACTTGAAAATCTTTTACCTATTGTTTTTTTTAGTTTTTCTTTTATTTGATCAAATTTTACTCCGGCCCGAAAACTTCTTTATCTGATTTGTTACGGTAGAAAAGACATGGTTTGTCACTTTTAGAAAACACACTCCATAATTTTACATCTTCAATAACGTGATAAGATGCTGTACATTAATCACGTGATGTTTTTTTAACATATTTAATTTTTCGCGCGTTTGACGAAAAAATAAATACACGTGATACTTACTACACCCCCCTCCCCTCTTGTGATATTTCGTGATTTTTGCTGCATCCCCTCCCCCCCTTTCAAGCCTCACGTGATTAATGGACGGTCCCTAACGTGCGAGCGAGAGAACTGCAGACGGGAAGAGCCTCTTTAAGGGGTCTGTATACCCTCTGCAGCTCTCTCACTCGCATATTTTCACATTATTGAAGATATAAAATCAATGAGTGTGAATTTCCAAAAAGTAACAAAATCATGTCTTGGTGTCTATCGTAATTTTACAAACATAGAAATGTTTGTTTCGATATCTTGTAATTTGACGGAATAACATGACACGAGAAATAAAAATCACTTGTTACCATTTTACTTTGTCAAATTAAAATATATCAAATTGACAATTTCTTCGTTTGTAATGTTACGATAAACACCACGACATGATTTTGTTACTTTTTGGAAATTCACACTCATTGATTTTATATCTTCAATAATTTAAAAATGTGCGTGCGAGAGAGCTGCAGAGGGTATACAGGCCCCTTAAGTTTGCGAAACTAGTAGAATAATATAATAAAACAAAAAACGTATCCTTTTCAAGTTTTGAAAACCAACATCATGCCAACATAATTGATAGGTTACTTATTAACATGGTGCGCAAAAATATCTTAATATTTAATAACATTTTAATGCCATAATTGAGTAATATTTATTCTTATTAAATGGGTCTGTTTTGTGTGCTTCTAAACGCGATTTAATTTAGATGGCTGTGATTGATAGTGTGAACGTGAACCTTAATGTGCCAAGATACGGTTTGAATTCGCATAACTAGTCGCACTCACCTAAATTGAATCGCGTTTAAGATCTCAGTGTACGAGCCCTGAACATAAAAATACATTTTTATGCCATATAACCCGTTGGTCTAGTTAGTAGTGAATCTTCTGAGCTTGGGGGCGTGGGTTCGATTCCCACCTAGGACAAACATTTATGTGATGAACATTTGTGTTTGTTCTATATCTGGTTGTTAATATCTATTTAAGTATATATTTAAAAAACTATTATTTGTATGTATATCAGTCTATGGCAGCCATATCACAAGCTTTGCTTAGTTTGGGGTCAAAAGATCGAGTGTGAAAAAAAAAATGTCCCGAACAAAAATACATTGCAATCCTCTAAAATATAAAAATCAACGTGTGTATATTTGCACTAGCTCGTAAGTGTCTTTTAAGCTGGTGTACACAGTAAAGAGTTTCTATCTATCTATGCTCCCTATGGACTGTAAAACACCTATTTTGACGGGACTTTCAATGGCAGGTAGCTGATTTTATTAGGAGTAATCCACGCGGGTAAAACTGTGAGGCGTAGTTAGTTTTCTAATAAAATTTTATCGCTTTGTATCATTCCGCGTCCTCTTCTACCTTGCACCACGCGTCTAAAGTTCTCAGTAAGCCGTATCTGTTGAATTTATCATCCACGTTCATCTCAGTTCGTGTACTCCAGCCTCTTCTAGGGGTTATGAGAGAATGTAGGATGTGATGTCTGTGTTTTGGAGCCTGACGTCATTTCTATTTTGCCAAAAATACAATTTAGTTTAAAACTGTTATAAACTTCCAGAAGTTTATATCTTTGTTAGCCCGTTAGCCCAGTTGGTAGTGAACCAACCTTCTGAGCTTGGGGGCGTGGGTTCGATTCCCGCTTAGGACAAACATTTATGTGATGAACATTTGCGTTTGTTCTATATCTGGTTGTTAATATCTATTTAAGTATGTATTAAAAACTATATATTTATGTATGTATATCAGTCTCTCGCAGCCATATTACAAGCTTTGCTTAGTTTGGGGTTAGATGACCATGCGTGCAAAATGTCTCGAATATTATTTATTATTTATTTTATATTATTTACTTGGTTTTGAGTAAAATTAAGTGGTTTCATTATATCAATGGATTAACCAGTCTTATTCACAATAGATAAAAACTCTTTATTATAATAAAAGCAACGTTTGTCATAACGGATTTTGACAGTTTTAGTCACAGAATAATTAGCATGAAATCCGTCACGTAATTTAAAAAGCGTAGCAGGCCAAATGTCAAATAGTATGTAGCCTTTGGAGCCTTTTACAGGTCCCTAGTACAATAAAACAGTGTAAAACCCTGCAATTTGCCGTCCTGTCAAAAATATATCTGTTTCGTTGTGGTTACAACAATTTTGGCATAATATGAGTAATGTAGCATGTTTAATTCGTTTATGCTAAATTATCACTGCTTCTCTAAAGTCAAAGTGTAGGAAAATAAGGCACGGTCAAGTAATATTTTATATTTTTTCCTCTGTAAGGATTTTGGTTTCGTACTCTTGTGCCATTTGCCAGTGTCCAGTGTAAAATCATTACGTTTGATGAAATGTCGTCAAACAAGTCAGTCACAGTCAGATTCAATCAAGTAAGTCACGGTCAAGTCAAAGTCATGCCCTAGTAAATTGGTAGAGAATTTACATGAAGCTTCTTCAATTTCTTCAGCCAATTTCAGTGTTGATCCCAATGTAAAAGTTTTTTGTCTTTATTAACGAAACAAAATACAATCTAATACTAACACTACAAAAACCGATTGCTTAATAGACTGTTGAAGGTCTGAAAACAATCCAAAATCTCAGGCCCACTATCAGTTGGCAGCGTACCCAGTAAAAGTTGCTAATAATGATGATGATAGCCTCCTTTCGGTTTATTACAGAATTAAAAAAAATAAAAAAATAAAATTAAAAAAAAAAACGGGACATTTTTGCACACACGGTCATCTGACCCCAAACTAAGCAAAGCTTGTGATATGGCTGCCAGAGACTGATATATATACATATATAGGTTTAAATACATACTTAAATAGATATTAACACCCAGATATAGAACAAACACAAATGTTCATCACACAAATGTTTGTCCTAGGTGGGAATCGAACCAACGCCCCCAAGCTCAGAAGGCAGGTTCACTACCAACTCGACCAACGGGCTATCAATAGTATATATGCGGCTAGTAGGTATATATGCGTAACCCTATATTGTAATGAGTTTTTTCATTGCTAAATAAATGCATTATTCTGACTGTTTTAATTAAGTATTAATTTTATTATCTCATAAGTTTTACTAAAATATGTTTATTCTTTTCAGGTAAGTCGCGATATCATCAGTGAGGTAAAATTTACGACATAATTTCTTGTTAGTCTACAGAAAACCTATTATGACGAGAGATGAAGGAAAAAATGCGTTCATTGTGTATTCTATACGAGTTTCACGATGACTCGCTTCTTCGTAAGGAATTTTTTGTTTTGATTCTTTTAATATGAAAAAGTATTTTAATTATTTTTGTGAAATATCGCTTTATTGTGGTATCGTTCTCGAGATACAATACCTATAGAGTCACAATCACTAAGTGAAAACAGTCAAAAAACGTCTGAGCGTCGTAGTACGCCCTAAACATCAATTTTATAGTTCACAATGCCAATTTAGACGTTATGTTTCGTTGTGTTGCTTAACGTTGCTTGTCTTGCATCGTAGCACTGGCATCGTGCGGCGTTGTAATCGGATCACTGTTGCCTTACATCTAACCAAAAAGTCGAGTTTTCGTTCGGATTTTTTTAGCACGTTTGTGACTCTATATGTATTGCATCTCGACGGGTCAAATTGTAGCGTTTATTATATCGGTAATGTCGCTTCATTTTATCAATAGTAGAACATGATTTGGGAAAACGCGGACTTAAAGTGGATTAAAAAATACTAGATGTATTTCCGCTTTTACGTCGCTTTAAATACAACAAGGAATTCGTTTTTTTTTTTTTTTTTTTGGATTAAAAAAAAACTACATAAATTTATTTATAATGCTAATTTTAGCCTTACCTGAAACAAATATTAATTTAATTATACGGAAGAGAAAATTTCCCTGTGACAAATTTTTTTAATGATACAATTTCAACCTAACCAGGACACTTTATTTTTAAATATGAACAACAAACATGCAAATTAGTATCAATAACGGTTTCCCCTACTTTTTGTCCCGGTAAAAGGCGCGCCACTAATTGAATGTACATGCGGATGAAACCGGTAGAAATAACCCGCAAATATCATAGGCCGCATCATCGCTTAGCATCAGGCGAGTTGGCCACCAAGCGCAAGCCTATCTATAAAAATAAAAAAAATGCTTTCTGCGGCCATCTCACCTGATGTTAAGCGATAATGTGATCTACTATGGGCCACGCTAACCTACAAGAAACTTAAAAAAAAATCGGAAAAAAAACGGCCGAGTAAAGCTCGACCCTTGAAACTTTAACCTACAGAACGAACTGTATTAATATAAAACAGAAATTATAACTTTACCGTGCCGTTTTGCTACGGAAAAAAATAAAGCTATCGGCGACATAATGTGTATTTAGTTACAATTTGTACAAGAACATAACAACTTTTTGCTTAACCGAGACAATCAAGAAAAGACAGATGTATGTGTGCGTATCTTTGCATATCACCAAGTCACTTATACAGAGTAATTGCTTAAAGAACTTATTAAAGTCAGACAATAAAAGAATCAATATAAATGGCTCCCATACCCGTTCCGAGCGGCAAATAACTTAAATATCGCGAATAACCACACAAAAATGCAACGAATTTCGCCCGTCCCTGTGAAACTAATAAAATACTGGCATATATTAAACTCGCTCTTTATTATACTCGTATATATAGATTTTAATGTATATTCTTTGCAAATAAGCCGCTGAATTATCAAAGCTCCTATTAAATAGACCATCTGGGACGTTGGTTCACGTTTATTTAAATAACGTTAAGAATTGTTAATATTTTTGAGTTTTTATATGAACGTGTTACAATCTTCGACTAAAATAAAATTAATGGACGGGCCCTACCCATTGAAATTGCTCAGTAAAAACGAGTCAAAACCGTCGGACATATACTTCAACACCTAATTATAAAAATGTACAGTATATTTGTTACAAAAAATAGATCCCAGTATTATTTGTGTATTTACACTTCGGGAAAGCATATGAATGCATAATTTTGTCAGATGTTTCGTTATCACGTAACAATAGACACGTGTTGCACTTCCTGCGGCTATAGAGAGACTGAAACGAAATGAGAGCCGGCGCTCATTTTGTAATCTTCAAAAATGCGCTTCTACTGGGCCTGTCCATTCATTTCATTTTGGTCGAAGGTTACAATGAGCTTATTATCTGATAATAGATATTTTTGTTATCACCTTGTCGCTCTGTCTGAGATAGGCGTGGGAAAGATCAGGACAAAAGCATTGCTCTAGTCTTATTTTTGTGTTGATAGTAAAATTAACACATTGCCATTAAATATCCAATGTTAATATTATACTTTTACTCCACCATATACATTTACTTATAAATCGATATTGGAGGAACTAATAATATTATTATAATGTGACATTCATAAATAAATACTCAATATTATTAAGTCTCACGAAAGAATAAGCTACGAAAGAAATTACATCTAGTTTTTTTACTTTTTTACATAAAGATTGAAGTCATCTTCACAGATCCTGGGTATATATAGTATGGGTACATTTTATCTCCATTAAAATTCTGTTTCAAACTATCACTATCGGTTAACTATCGGTTGTTCACTAAAGTTATATGATTATTTACGGGATATTTACCGTGGTAAGGTTGTGGAATGAGTTCCCGATATTTCGGCGCAGTTACATGCACCATGTTCACGGGAAGACCACGGAAAACCACTGTATTTACCACGGTAAATATCCCGTAAATAATCATATAACTCAAATTATTATATTAATATTATAAATTATTGAAATAAACCGGCCAAGTGCTGGTTGGTTTCGCGCATTCAGGGTTTCGTACCACTACAAAATACAACCATCAGCTAAAGTTCAGGCTTAACGCCTTCCAAAATAGTCGAAGCAATTGCTACGCAGTCACATAAATATACTTATGTGGTATCTTCTCACTCTGCCGCTAAGATCTTCGTGGACAGTAGTAAGGACAGAAAATCATTTCTTTTTTGTTTAAATTAGAACAGCTGTCAAATAATTTTTGTAAAAAAATTGTTGTAGCCAGTTGCACCCATATAAACGAAACGTCAGCCATTCGAAATCAGTTAGCAACTATGATGCGGAGTTCCAAGCGTTGATCTAAATAAGAATGTTCAATCAAGGTTCACTCATAATGCCTGGTAACAGATTTTCCTTCTCATTTCTGTTCTATTTACTTCTCTTTTCTATGGTCGTGAGTGAAGTTTGAATTTTCATACTGACTCATTAAAAATCGGTTTGTAAGCAATACGGATCGCAGTGACTGTCTGGCTCGTGGAAACACCGCCTAAAAAGCTTCTCATAAAATCAGGAATGCTACTAAAGCTCAGTAAACAGGGCCTTGGCGCACTTCGAATGTTCCTATTAGAAGGTTATTCAGCAGGATGAGAATCTTATACAGTTTTATTGATTCCTTTTCAAAGAATTATATATTTAAATTGTTTCAATGCTACTTCAATTGCTATAGATAAAAGTTCTATTCCATGGTGGTCTATGCGTGTTAAAATTTTGTACGTTTTGCCCAAAAAAATTGGATAACAGTAGCACAGAATTGCAGAACCTCCGTTCTTAGGGTTCTGTACCCAAAGGGTGTGAACCCTATTACGCTATAATTATGTCTGTCTGATCATCTGTTCGTCCTACCTTTTAACAGCTGTATTTATCAAACTGTTATAGATATCCAGTAAAAAAAATTCACTGAATATGGAATGTTACGACGGATTAAATAAGAAATCATAATAAAGTCCAAAATTAAGTAACTAAAGGGAGATCTCCATACAATAAACAATTTTTTAAACGTATTTTTGTATTAGCTCTAATGTAAAAACGGTAATTTGTACAAGCGTCAAACTTAGCATTATTATAGTACACACCCTAAAGTAAAACAACAATTAAGAAATAATAGCCAAATGCGAGTCTATGATAAATTTCTGTTCACCATCAAGATAAGCAACATCGGGTACATCCCGTTTGGTAAGAATCCCATTTGGTAAACCACTTGAGATACCTACTAAAAAGTTGCGTTTGGTAAACATTCTCCTTTCCATACAAGAAGTTTCGTTTGGTATACTTTTAAAGAATTTCATGTATTTTATCCCATTTGGTAAACTTTCATCATGATAAAAATAAATATTATATCATGATAAAAATAAATAACATAACAATTTTTTTAACTTTTTTAGTACTTCACCGTCGTCAGAAACTCACTCTCAGGGCCACTTGCAGCCAAGTGAACCACGCGACTGACGGTTTTTTTTACGGACGCAGTCGGTACTTGGATGGCTGACCGCTTGGGCGTGATGTCTTTTTGCACTACTTTTTGTATTCTGTGATAGTACGGAACCCTCAATGCGCGAGCTCTACTAGCACTTGGCTGGTTTATTAATTACCTTTTGTATATTTTGTTCGACGGTAACTAGCGCAGTTATATAGTTAATCCGCTAAGTAGCTAATTCCAATACGATTATTGAGTTTAAATATGAGCGAAATCGGTCTTGGGGTGGCCGAAATGGTCACATTTCGGGATGAACTAGCATTAAATGTCTCTGGGTTTAGCCGTAATGGTCGTGAAAAGGTCAAAAAAGACCGAAAAAGAGATATATATATTTTTCACTAAAATTTGTACGAGCAGTATTAGAGTGAGTGATACACTCTCTTTTATTCACTGTGCATTGAATAGTTATTTCAATTTTACTTACCTTGTTGGTTATCAATAAATACTTGAGTTTTATTCACTGTGCATTGAATAGTGAAATTTTACTTACCTTGTTGGTTATCAATAAATACTTGAGTTTTATTCACTGTGCATTGAATAGTTAAATTTTACTTACCTTGTTGGTTATCAATAAATACTTGAGTTTTATTCACTGTGCATTGAATAGTTAAATTTTACTTACCTTGTTGGTTATCAATAAATACTTGAGTTTTATTCACTGTGCATTGAATAGTTAAATTTTACTTACCTTGTTGGTTATCAATAAATACTTGAGTGTTCATTAAGCAAACAATTTTCGAAGCACCTCCGCGATACCAAAGTCAGTTAAATTGTATAGAGACTAGAGAATTACAGATAATAATCGTGAATGTCCGATTTAATAGGAGCTAAGCACAAAAAGAGTCGAGATCGCAAAGATACCCGTAGCAAAGACATGCCCCTTAAAGTGCTGTTGACAAATAAACTATTACATTTTACCGACTCATCGATAAAAGCTTACGTGATTGCAATATCGATATTTGCGATAATAAGTGCCGACGGGCTACAGCACTAAACGTATTTGTTTCTTTTTCTTTCATTGGTGATACTATCTCGAATGGTACTTACCCAAGCGTGACCTTTCCTTTCGCACGCAATCTTCCACCTTAATGCAAAGAATTAAGAAATAAAACTTCATACAGAAGTTAACAGTCTTTATTTCCATTAATGGGTAATAATATCCTTTCATGGCTTAAATTGCAATAAAAATGAAACTAATTTTAGTATCGACATTATAATTTTATGAAATAATGTAGGAGTTCAAATTATTTACATTATAGTTTTATTGTTGTTGATTTATAGGTTTTAAATTTATTTTTCCAATAAGTTACATAGTCGCAAACCAGTCTTATAAGAATGCTGTACGACAGACGGAAAACATTTTTTATTAGGCGTTACATGTCCCATATTTTAGTGTTGACATTACAAAGCATACGAGATCTGATATTGTCATAGTTATATGCATATATAAAGCCATTTGTGTAAACATAATTTTATTAGCTATTCTATTCATACTTTTTACCATAACATCCAACATAATAAGACCCTAACATTCCATTCTACGCACTCCAAAAACATCATTCAAAAAGCTCATTATAAATAAGTTAAAAGTTCCAGAACGGTCCTGTCTCAAATGATAATACACCGAAAAGAAGCACAAAAAATGGATTCATATACGTTTGGGGAATAGCAATATATGTCCGTGTGTTTGTTTGTTTGTTCTAAGTTGTTGAAGTGTTAATGTGAGTGTTAGAGTCTTAGCACGTTTTGAAATATGAATTATTGAAGAGTCGGCTGAACGAAAGGGTGACACGTGAGGAATGCGCTTACTATTATCATGGTAAGGACGGTTGGGAAATTTGAGTTTCATGCCTCATGAAACAATATTGTGAATGAAAGTACCGTACATACTATACATCCTTTAGTAGATGTAAGTGAATGTAAAACAAATGGTCATCATCATCAGCCAGAAGACGTCCACTGCTGAACATAGGCCTCCCCTTTAACCTCCACACTGAACGACAGCCTGCCTTTTGCATCCACTGGATGCCAGCGACTCTCACTATGTCGTCGGTCCATCTAGTGGGAGGCCTACCTACGCTGCGTTTTCCGGTTCGTGGTCTCCACTCAAGAAACTTTCTTCCCCATCGGTTATCGGTTCTTCGAGCGATGTGGCCTGCCCATTGCCACTTCAACTTGCAAATTTTAACAGCTATGTCGGTGACTCTGGTTCTTTGGCGAATATCCACGTTTCGGATTTTATCGCGCAAAGAAACTCCGAGCATAGCTCTCTCCAAAACAAATGGTACTTTCTAAGAATGTTTTAGTTTTTTAACATTATTTCTAAGTTTTTTTTTTTAATTAACGATATTTACAATCAAGCCACCAGAGGATGGGCAGCAGCATCTTCCTACTTTAAACTGCTGAAACCTTCTGCGATCCCCAAGCCGCCTGCCAAGCGTGGGGATTATGGCAGCCCCCCCATGAGGTTAAAGGGGGAGGCCTATGTTCAGCAGTGGACGTCTTCTGGGTGATCATGATGATGATGACAATCAAGCCAAAAAACTTTCAGAGCGCCTGGTTAATAACGCGTGACCAAAATGCTGGCGTGTTTCTGGCTCAAAGTGGTAATGCCGCCAGCATGCTGGGTACGCTGCCAACTGGTAGTGGGCTTGAGCATTTGGATTGTCTTTAGACCTTCAGCGGTCTATGGGCAATCTAACTGTATTTGTAGTTTTAGTTTTAGCTTGTATTTTGTTTAGTTAATAAAAGCGCTTGCCCAGGAAAAAAAAAAACAAGCCAAATATCTTTAAATACAAAACACAAAATATTTATTTTGCTCTTAATAATAATATATTCAGTGGGTGGCAAGTCATCACCTGCCTAAATATATTTTGAGATGAGACAGGATAAGGCAGGTGCCGTTTCTCATCCTATAGATCTGTTATCCCATGCACAAGTTGTTCACCTCAATAGCCCAGATTTTTTAAATCCTATACTGTACAATAGTTTTATATTCCATTTTATACACGCCCCATAATTTTACTTTTTACTCAACAGGGTCTCTTGGTGTTGGCTTCGGCCCCACCAATGCTTCTCAAAGCTAATAAATAAATGGTTTTATTTTTGAACTCAGTACGATCATTTAAAATACTGCAATATACATAAATACAATTAGACAAAATTTTACATTAAAGACAATTATTAGCTAACAATCTCTCACAGAAAAGTCCCTACATCAATAGAGTAGGTATCATGAGCTGACCCGACAGACGTTGTCCTGTCTTAGAACTGTCAAACGCGCGAACGTAAAATGGTCGTTAAATTTTCGGAAATTTTCCAATCATCATCATCATCATCAGCCATTAAACGTCCACTGCTGAACAAAGGCCTCCCTCTTAGTGAGGGGTGTTGCCATAATCCCCACGCTTGGCAGGCGGCTTGGGAATCGCAGTACGTTCACCGTGTACTAATAGGACGCTGCTGCCCATCCTCCGGTGATTCTGGTCGCAGTTTTAGGACATACCCGGGTCCCAGGTATATTGGTAATTTTCCAATATACTGCGCAATTTTTTTTATTTTTCTTTCCGTAAGAACCTTCTACAAAGTATTAGAGAGCTTTAAAAAAAGAAGAATGAAATCGTTAAAATCGTTCTGAAGTTATGGCTTGATCACGGTAAATAGGGATTCATTTTGATATATATATATAGATAGATATATAGATATACGCTCAATTATTAAAACATCGCAAATATGCACAATTGAGCGCGCATTATGAGTTTTCCGCATTAGCTGTAGAGACTCTAGGCCCGTGGTCGTCCGATACAAAAAAGTTTTGTAAAGACATTTCGACCAGATTGGTTCTCGCCTCGGGGGATCCCAGAGCTGGAGCTTATTTCGCACAAAAATTAAGCCTCGCAATCCAGCGGGGCAATGCTGCCAGCATTATGGGAACCTTGCCGCATGGTGGCGATTTGTTCGCCTAGGATTTTATTTTTATTTTTTTGTATATATAATATTTTTATTTGTACATTATAATAATTAGGTAGTGATCGTTTTAGTTTTTAAATACTGTGTATATACTGTGTAATATTTTTCGTGTAAATAAATAACATAGATAGATCATTGACTATTAGCTGACAAGCTCTCGCAGGCAAGTTTCCTAAACAAATAAACGTAAGTACTGCCCATAGACCGTTGAAGGTCTAAAGACAATCCACATGCTCAAGCCCACTACCAGTTGGCAGCGTCAAAATATAAAATAACATAAAACACATAGTAATAATACATAATATTAATAATCATCATTCATCATCATCATTTCAGCCATAGGACGTCCACTGCTGGACATAGGCCTCCCCCATCGATCTCCAAAAGGGCCGGTTGGAAGCGGCCTGCATCCAGCGTTTCCCTGCGGTCTCTTTTAGGTCGTCTGTCCATCTTGTGGGTGGACGTCCTACGCTGCGCTTACCAGTCCGTGGTCTCCATTCCAGAACCTTTCGGCCCCGTCGGCCATCTGTTCTGCGTGATATGTGCCCTGCCCACTGCCACTTCAACTTGCTAATCCGGTGGACGAAAGTCACCGACATAACTTTCGTTCGTCTACGTGTATAGTGTAATATTAATACTACACCATTACAATACACCGATAACTAACCCTACTATCTTAACCTTAACTTTTGAGCGGAGCTGAAATTCAAATCATAACAATAAAACGAACAAACATAGAATTTTTAATCAAAAGACATTCATGATCTAAAAGTAGCGCATCTAGTCCATAAAGTTGCATCATCATCATAGTCAGCCTTTTTAACAGTCCACTGCTGGACTTTTAGCCTACCCCCGAAAGGGTGATTGGGCCATATCCACCACGCTGGCCCAGTGCGGATTGGTGGATTCACATACGCCATTGAATTCCTTCTCCGTACGTATGCAGGTTTCCTCACGATGTTTTCCTTCACCGAAAAGCCAGTGGTATGAAAATCCGTACATAAGCTCCAAAGAGCTCATTGGTACGGGCCCGGGGTTTGAACCCGCGACCTCACGCTTTCAAGTCTAGCGGTCTCCCAAATGGGCTACCACGGCTTATAAGTTAAAGTTGCATATAATGATAGAATTATTCTCGGTCCAATATTAATGTGTGAATATTCATCAGGCAATAGTAACCGTTTACGTAGGAGTAGTGTAAAATTCATCCTTCAAGTATATCTAGACATCGTATAATATATTTATATTCTTCATGAATAAGAAATCAGTTGGACGGCTGTATCGTTATATTTTATTGTTATTCAAGCTAAGTTTTGTCGGATGGCTTTTTGCTTTTGGTATTTTTGAATATTTGATTTGTTAATTAATGAGTTTAGTTTTGTACGTTGATGGTGTATTTAAACGTTCTGGTTATTGGAATATCCAGTTTTTTCTTTAAAAAAATATTTAAAACGTGACTGCGGTACTTTTGGCGAATCGGAGTAGGGTAATTTTTTAAAATCAGTTATTGTCATCTTTATTTGCGATGATTTTGTGTGTCAATAGCTCATCCTTGAGTCACTGGCATCCAGTGGATGCAAAAGGCAGGCTGTCGTTCAGTGTGGAGGTTATAGGGGGAGACCTATGTTCAGCAGTGGACGTCTTCTGGCTGATGATGATGATGATGAATAGCTTATCCTTGTACTCAAAGAAATCTATTGACTCCTCATTTATCGAAATAAATAACAATAATAAAGCCTTTATTACTAAATAAATACCATAAAAATTCCTTGTGTGTAGTAGTTAATAGTATTGTTTGGGCACCCAAATTTGGGTATAAGATAGGCCTCCTCCATGCAACTCCATTCTGGTCGCTCTTGCGCCAGTCTCGTCCAGGTGATTCCGGCAGCTTCGACTTCGTCGTCGCGTCATCTTCTTCTGGGCCGCCCTTTTGACCGCCTATTTATCCAAATAGGTTGAGGAATTTAGGCTGTACATGGAAACGCATACCCGTTAGACAAAATAATATCCTCTTTTTGCCATGCGTCATCGCGTAAAAAGATTTTTTTCTTAAAGTACGGAGTTTTGACTGTTAAATGTTTGATAAGATTTGTTTACCTTAAATAAATAAATATTCGGGACATTTTTACACATACGTTCATCTGACTCCAAACTAAGCAAAGCTTGTGATATGGCTGCCAGAGACTGATATACATACGTATCGTATATAGTGTTAAAATAGATATTAACAACCAGATATAGAACAAACACAAATGTTCATCACATAAATGTTTGCCCTAGGTGGGAATCGAACCCATGCCCCCAAGCTCAGAAGGCAGGTTTACTACCAATTGGACCAACGGGCTATCTAAACTGACCTTGGTAAGCAGCGTAATGTAAATTGTAATCAGTAGTTTTTTGGCCTATTTTGCCCAACTCGGCAAAGGCCTTACATCTCCTCCACCTATCCTTTTCCTGTGTCATATCCTACCATTCTTTGTAGAATACATTATAATCTCGCTATCGTATCCGGGATCTGCTTGGAGGTCGAGCAAGAGCCATTATTTTACAATGTTAAAATGTGAATCGTGCATTTCTACATCATTGTACAAAGCTAAATTTCCCTCTCCTTAACGGGCACTTCTTGAACGTCGTACAACTTTTCAATACCCCAAAAAAGTGTTGTGTAACGTTCATGACTGATCTAGTTAATATCGATAGATCAGTCCCGCCCAGGTGTTTGTCGTCACTATTGAAATAGAGTCGTATGACAGGTAACGAACGCCTTTTTATAGATACAGTTTTTATTGTAATCTAGATTGTGAATAAACTTTTCGGCATTATAAATTGCTTAGATATTTACGACCTTTACAGTGTAATTTAAGTTAAACAATTCTTAAAATTGCTGTCTCGTTGACATATGAAACAATTTCCGTCAGCAAAAAGTTGACAGTCATGTTAAGATTGTTTTATGTCAACGTTTCTAAGTAAAGCCGGAGATGTTTTTATACTGATTATTTAAAAACAACGTATTTTTTTCTAATAACCTATCATAACACAATACTCGCTCTTCTCGCCAGACCAACCCACAGTTTCCAGCCAGCTCGTGACCACGGCCATTGTAACATGGTCAAAACGCAAAGCGAAAGGTACCTATTTTTTACTTCAATAAAATAATGCACGATAAGTCCTGATAGACGTTAACATTTGTCTAAACCGCAAATTTTTATAAGTAAATTTTAATCTAACAGGAATCGATAAAAATGCGTAAGGTTGTAAATCAAATAGAAACGTGTTATTTATCACAAAAGATAATACTTTTTCACATTGTTAATGAAATAGGCATCAAATATTTTGCTAGATATAATTTATGCGTTGATTTTATTTTGTAGAACCACTTGTCTTGCCATTTGTAAACACGTTTTCGAAATGCAACATAATATATTATGCAAATTAGCTGTCAATAAAGTTACTTTTACGTTTCCTACGAATTACAATTAGTGAAATATCTGTTGTACGTTTTTAATAGATGTTTTATTAAATATCTACATTATTAAACTTACAAAAGAATCCATTTATAAATTAACATCATAGTTTTTGCCAGCAACCTTTCAATTTCAATCTTTATCATGGTTTATAATTGAACTGAAACGTACTCTATAATTTCCACAGCGCATAAAAAACCAAAAGCTATTGCGCACCGTCTCAAATTAACACAAAAGTAACATATGATATCATAAAAATAAAATTATTATTGCCGCGTTCGAAATGCTGATCTCCATTTGCCTATTTAAGTTCATGGATAATTACGTCTGCTGCGAGTCTCGATTTTATCCTGGGAGGCATCCATTTATCCCGTTTCGCGGTACGCATATAGTAATTGCTAATCTAGACTGTTTTTTTTTCTCGTCCCGGTAACCTGACACTATAAGCCGCCTCTTAAAAGGGAAACTCAGTAATGCCTTCACGGCAGTCGCCTCTTGTTATATCAGAGAGGCACGAACTAATTTTTTATCGATATTTCGATTGGCGCAACACTAGTTCATTTTTAATTGGTGTTAGTTCTCCGCTGACGGGTGTTAAGCGGTTTTTATGCTATCTTTTTATTTGTGATCTAATGGTTAAGTCCATTACTAGAGAACACAGTCGTGTTCTAGTTAAGTATAATTTGCGTCATTCCATATATGTTCATTAGTCATACAACACTTTTGAAGATGGTCAAATGATTGGCAGGGAAGTTTTTTCTACGAAAATAGTATGATAGCTAATGCATTTTTTTTTTTAAATAGTATATAGGCTTGCGCTTGGCCGCCATCTCGCATAATGTTAAGCGACGATGCGGTCTACGATGGAGCACGCTTGCCTAGAAGAAACCGATTCACTCTCGACTTGAAGACACCCAGATCGTAACTAACGGGGAAAACCTATTCAGGCAGCGAATTCCACAGACTAGCAGTTTGCACAATAAATGTGGAATCATAGCGCTTCGTACGGGTATTCATCGTTGATATGATAAACAATTTATTCCCAGTTGTGTTGTAAATTTGAAATTTTACTATTACTATCTACTATTAGAGTCGCCTCACTTAATATCATCTTAATTATAAAATTTATTGCCATTAAACAGTCCATTGCATTTTCTATACATTTGTACATATGCGGCGACAGATAATTCTATAATCTACGACTAGAACTGGTCTTATTTACATAAACTAATGTGATTTTGTTATTCTCGTGCTTCCGAACGTTGGCTTGATACGTGTTTAATACGATTATCTCGCTCGTGGAATATCGACACTGTGTAATCGTGTTTTATCGATACAGTTTATCGGATTTTGCGGATACGTGCCACGTCACTAAAGTTTCAAATGCGCAGCGCGCTGTGTATTGCAATCCCGTGATATTATCGTATCGTATTCATGTAAAACGGTTCTGAATTATGAAACTAATTGAAGATATGTTTATATTATTTTTAATATATATTTTTTTATCCACTCACCTTTCTTTATTTTCTTGTACAGAATGAAATGAAATTTACCCACATATTATTTTAACTAATTAATTTAAAATTTATTTGACATTTTATTATTTTACAGATATTATTTCTATACAATTTTGACATTTCAATTTATTTCATAATTTTTTTTAAGGAAGTAGTTTTTATTTTATTTTATTGTGTAAAGTGTAATTGGTGTAAATCTACCAAATTGAAGTCTG
This sequence comes from Agriopis marginaria, assembly GCA_932305915.1. Lineage (NCBI taxonomy): Eukaryota > Metazoa > Arthropoda > Insecta > Lepidoptera > Geometridae > Agriopis > Agriopis marginaria. The sequence goes on along the minus strand of OW029920.1, from coordinate 17,387,912 downwards.
GTAGCTTTCCAACACGAGAACTTGACGACACCAATTCTAGTAAATAATTGCATAAGCATTGCCATTCAACGTGGTAATGCCGCCAGCATGCTGGGTACGCTGCCAACTGGTAGTGGGCTTGAGCATTTGGATTGTCTTTAGACCTTCAACGGTCTATGGGCAGTCTAACTGTATTTGTAGTTTTAGTTTTAGCTTGTATTTTGTTTAGTTAATAAAGGCACCAATAATAAAAAAAAGTAAATAATTGATTTTATAATTATTAAGTGGGTATACAAGTTTTTTTTTTTTTTTCTTTCGTTTATATTGACTATGTACTTTTAATGTATAATTTTGACCTTTCGAAAGTGTACTTGTATTTGTACCCAATTGAAATAAAGATACTGATACTTATCGAGAGTAGTATAATTTAGATTAGAAAGTCATCAGTGTTGGTCATTTGTATTTAGTTTAGTGTCTAATGCTCTGTATAACTAAAACAAATGCAAGTGCAACTTTGTAATTTACTCAATTTCACACACAATGCAATTGAATCATCTCTGCACGGTCTGGGTAGGGTTGTTACAAAAAATGTAAGCAATACATCATCATCATCATAAGTCTATTTAATGTTTCAGTATCAGTATCAGTATCTTTATTTCAATTGGGTACAAATACAAGTACACTTTCGAAAGGTCAAAATTATACATTAAAAGTACATAGTCAATATAAACGAAAGAAAAAAAAACTTGTATACCACTTAATAATTATAAAATCAATTATTTACTAGAATTGGTGTTGTCAAGTTCTCGTGTTGGAAAGCTACCAGACTTCAATTTGGTAGATTTACACCAATTACACTTTACACAATAGTTAGTTAGTTTGTTCACTTCTGTACGTAGGCCTCTGCTATAGATCATCTCATGGCATAATCTTCTGCTTTACCCATCCATTTGTCACTAGCTGCCCCTCGCAGGTATTAGTGCTCCACCTAGCCGCATAGCGCTCTACTCTACGTTTGCCTCTTAACTCTACGTAAGCAATATATATATTTAAAGCGAAATAGTGACTGACTGACTCACCACTAAATCTCGAAAATGACTTGACGAAGCTGAAATTTGGCAGATATATTCCTTATCTACTATATAAAAATAAGTCGGGTTTTCCTTCCTGACGCTATAACTCCAGAACGCACGAACCGATTTCCACGGTTTTGCATTCGTTGGAAAGGTCTCGGGCTCCGTGAGGTTTATAGCGAAGTCATCTGTTGGCGAAACGGAGTTCGCCGGGTTTGCTAGTAGGGTATAGAAATCAGCTAAGAAATTTTTTGGTCAAAAAGCCCAATAATGGGGCCAAAAAGAGTTGCAATTTATTATGAAAGTCTACGCGTACGAAGTCATAGGAAAACCAATGACATAATAAAAAAAGCCAAAAAATCGAGCATCCTCTATTTTCTAAACGCATTTCAACGATTTTGAAGATATGAAATGATACGATGAAATTGTACGTTCGTATTTGTAAAATATAAGCTGTATTAATACGATAGATTAATAGATTCTTAAAGGTCGGCAACGTAGTTGTGATGCCTCTGGCGTTACAAGTATCAATAGGCGATGGTGACTGCTTACCATCAGGCAGCCCGTCTGCTTGTTTGCCACACCCCATTAATTCTTTCAACCCTACACAATAATGGGAATTAATGCAACATTGTACCGGCCCGCTTCGATGTATTGAAACAATTTAGGGAACCATTTGTGGCACATAAGCGATTGTGTTGTGTATGCCATATTATTATGTTTTATTGTTGCGGTCGAACCGCTTGAAAGAAGCCGCGACCGTGAAACCCTTGCCGGAGGTATAAAACTAATACTTATGTTGGTTATTACAATCGTGAAATAGTTTTAGATTCATCATCAAGACGTCCACTGCTGAACTTAGGCATCCCCTTAGACCGCCTCATGCCCTAAGATCCGGGCATCCTAGGATGCCCGCGACTCTCACAATGTCGTCGGCCCATCTAGTGGGAAGCCTACCTGCGCTGCATTTTTCGGTTCATGGTCTCCACTCAAGAATCTTTCTTCCCCCTCGGTTATTGGTTCTTCGAGCGATGTAGCCTGCTCATTATCGCTTCAACTTGCAAATATTAATAGCTATGTCGGTAACTCTGGTACTTTGGCAAATATCCACGTTCTGGATTCTATATCGTCCAAAGAAACTCAGAGAACAGCTTTCTCCATTGCCCGCCGTGCGACTCGGAGCTTTTCCAAAAAGCCAAAGCTTTAGATTATGCAGGGTTATTTTGTAATTACCTTTAATGTGTGAACCGCTAGCCTGTGGAATACATTGCCTAAATACTGTTCTTCGTTAGTTACAAACTACGTCTACAAGTCAACGACAGCTACCTGCAGCTGTTTATCTGCCACAATGGCGGATGAACCTGGACTACCCAATAATGCATCACGGGAGAAGTGAGCATAATGAGCACTCCGGATCCAAACCAAAATTTAGGTTAATGTAATTTAATGTAAAATTTTCTGTTATTGCATGGGTTATAGTTTTTTTATTTGACATTTTAATAAGAACGTATAATAATTTTGTATCTTAACTTTAAATTTGTTACGGTAAAGTAAAGTCAGGTATTTCAGACAATACCTATATGTTCTTAAATACCGGACTTATTATAAAAAAGTCAATTCGATAACGAAACATCGTCTCGAAAGAAGATTATAATAAATATAGCCGGTATCTCCGGTAGCGCTGTTCATAAATTCACACGGGTAAACAAAAACAAAAACTTTCTATTGATCCCTTTCTTTCTTACTTTATTGAGGTAAATATAGTGGTATATTATCTATAAACAGAGGTTATTTAGCGCAAGTTACGAGTTTCTTGGAGGAACCAGTCCAAGCAATTTCGATAACAGCTTTTTTCCGAAAAATCACACTACGTACTTTCACTCTCTCTTAAAGGTAGTACAAAGAAGAGTGTAAGCAACGAATTACCTTCTTTTTCGGGCAGTCGGATAAAAATTCAGACCACCAAACAACTTCTCGGAATCCACAAACAAAGCGTAGTTAACCCTTCAAGACATAATGTTAGAAAACTTAATTTGTGGCTCAACGAAGGTTCTTACTTAATTATATGTAGAAATGCAAAAACAATGACGTATTAAAACGTATTCGATCTCCGTTGAATGGTAAAAATGGTTGTTAAGTGACCTTTGGGCAGAAAGCGGCTATTTACAACCTTAGCATATATCATTAGTACAAGTTTTAGTGTATATTCTAAGAAATAAAGGGGCATCTTTGGTGAGAAGTTTTAAAACAGACTATTAGGTTTTAAACGATTTACGTGGTAATTAGATTACTTTCTTAAGAAATGGCTTGCTTTGTCGGTATTTGATTCTAGAGACTATGGAGGCGAATAATTATAGTAGGGGTTTTACCCGATAGTTAAAATTTGGACGTCTTCAAGTCGCGAGTGAAGAGTTTAAAAACAATGGTGGCCGAGCTTGTTGCGCTCTACAATGGGACAGCACCAGGTTCAATCCAAAATAAATTAAAATACTGCATTAGACGGACAACTGTCCGGACGGTCTACTGTTACGGAGAATATAAAAAAAAACATCAATAAAAAAATAAAAACAACTTAATTTTTTTTTTTAATACATGCAATTTCGGTTATTTTAACTTAAAAACCAAACTACTGAACCGATTTTGATGCAGTTCTATGGGACCAATCTGAAAGTCCAACATCCGAGTCCAGGTGTGAATCATTTCAATTTTATTTTTCAAATCGGTTCATAATGTCGGAGTTCTGAAGTAACAAACATAAAAAAACGCACAGAAAACCCCTCCTTTTTTGAAGTCGGTTATAAATATCTATGACTAGTTAACTGTTTAAGAGTTAGTTAATTACAGGAGTGGATCTAAGGTGATTCACATGTGCTACGGTTGCAAAGTCCGGTTGACCAGACCATGGTAATAATAAAGGCTCTAGGAGTATCATATTTTTAATGAGTTTAATTATTTTTTATCACTTGCACGTCTTTATTAGCATTCTGTAGCATTTGACATCGCTACCGTAGTATTTTTACAGAATAGGTCGTCTATAGAAAAGACTTCAACGCGTTGCCTATATAAGTTGAGGGTTGGCCGGTAAAAAACTTTTTACAAATGGCGTATAGCTAACTAGTATTTTTTGTAAAGTATTATATAAAACAAATTGTATCACTTTAAAAATTATTTAAATAAGTTTTCATGTGTGCTTTTATGTAAATTAAGTAATTTGGGGTGGACCGACAACACCAAAAGAACTGTCGGAAACGAGTGGATACGACTAGCGAGAGACCGGAAAAAGTGGCATAAACAAAAAGAGGCATTATATACAGTATTAAAAACCCGAAAAAAATACCTTAGATATCTGTTCCGCTAAAATAAAACATAATTAACACTTTCAAACTTGAAACACTTTGCAATAATTTACTTAGTTATTTTTCATCGTCAAATTGTTAAAAATGTGCGAGCAAGATAGCTGTATCGTGGAGTGGAGAGCGGGGTCTTAAATGTAAGAAATTGCTATTTAAATAAACAGTCAATATGTCTAGCTATCAATATGTTTTATTTGCATGCATAATGCATTTATTTCTTCAGAACAAAACATTTCGCTGGAATCTAAAGAATAACGGTCCTAGCAAATGCTACAAGAATCCTAATAAAGGTGTCTCTAGATTTAAGACGAAATGCTCCAATATCTTACTCCATTGATCTTTATAACTTACAGACACTTGAAAAATAATATCTCAATTCAAAATAACCCTTATATCAATATGTCTAAAACTAATTTGAATGCAAACGAGTCTCGCGACTGCAAAGTTATGTTTGTTTGTGTTGCCAATTGAGTGAAATTTACCACCTTAGTTAGGGACAACAGAATTGTGCAATAATTATGTGATTGTTGAATGGAGATATTGTGTTTACTTATGATAGCGGATATAACCTTCATGCTAACTTGATTAGCAGCCATTTTATTACTGATAAAACAAAAAAAACATTGGGTAAATATAGTAGTTTCAAGGGTTCGTCTGAAAACCGGCGCTGATAGTCCTTGACTTTCAGCATTTATGCCGAGACGGACCCATTCGACACTGATTGTATCCTCTAGATATAAGTTTTTTGTAAAGGTGTCGAATAAAATTTATTTTCTTTCTTTCTTTTCTTTCTAGTTTTTAGGTTAATATATTTGCTTGTACAAGCAAGTTATAGGATGGCGAAGATCGAAAAAAAATCCCTAAACTTATTAATACTTATTACTATAAAAAAAAACACAAGCTTTTTCGTATTCTTTTCAGCAAACCTTTTAATTTGATGCCGATATCACGATGTGAACATTTTGTCCGCCGTCCCATGTCGGCACCATATTGAATTTATTATATAGGACCAAAGTGCTTGGAAAGAACCAAATCGAAGGAAGGTTTTGGGGAACCCAATGAACCCAAACTCGACGGGGTTACGGCGTTTCGTTTAGAAGTTCATATGGCCACCTTCTATCTCTATCATCAGACCCACTCGATGGTACCATAACATTGCATTGTCACCAAAGTTACATAAGTATGCCAAATTTAAGCTCAGAAATCAGTTGAAGATATCTGATTTTGTGCTTTTAATTTATCTCTTTTTTTAACCCCTTTTTTAAAGCAATCTGTCTTTTGAAGACAATAAACTTTATTTTGAACTGTTGCCTTAAGTGACGCGTCTTGTGTGGAATACGCCCATTGACGCATCCATCCTCATTTATTTTTATTTTTTGTGAGGTCTTGGGGTATCTTCCTTTTAGGTCTCCTTGGAGGCCTTCTTGATATCAACATCTTTGCTAATTCATTTGGATGATTTTGCAGTCGAATTTATCTCTTATAAATGTTGATAAAGTGAAAAGATATAGGAAGAGGCCGTTGAACGCAGCCTTAAATCAAAGTGAACATGATCGATGTGGTTAAGCGACAATCGCACGCGTTCCCTTCATTAGTCTCTATCTTACGTCTCTATAACGAAAGGGACAAAAACTAGACATTTGACGGAAAAAAACGGGCTATTTCTTATCGATCGCCAATTGTGGGAACTACTGCAGTAACGGTCTAATCAGCGGTGGCAATGACAGTCCATAGCCCTTTGTCAATGGAAAACGTAGAGCTAAATATCAAGAGAGGGTGATTCGAACATTGCGTCCCAATATGTGACTCTTAAAATGTTCGTCTGTCAAAAGCGTCACATTGTATCGTGCATTTATAGAATAGAATAAAGTAAATTATAAATATTTATTGGCCTTATAGTGACACTGGGCAAGTCAAATTTCCAAAAATATTTAATCAAGTATGTATATCACTTTAAAAATCTGTCTTGCTAATAAGTAAATAAATGGAGTGCTAAACGATCCAAGCGACTCGCTTGTATTGTTTAGCACTCCATATACATTCATACTGACTATATTGAGCAGTGGGTCGCGTGACGCGGCAGCTGTCACTGGTCGCGGTTGCCAGTCGCGGTCGCCGGTCGCGAGAATGGAATGCTTCCTTAAAGCGACGCACAACGACCGTGCACCAACGAGCGACTGACTTCAGAAACCGTGCGGCCAGTTACGAATAATGGAAACTTTAATTTTGTCCATCAAAGATTTCTCAGTCACAGCTTCTCATGAAATGTACATGTGTGCTATACTCCTTGCAAACTGTTATCAGTGGTAACACATAAACAGTATCAGTAGGTATACATGTCAGTGTATGTTTGTGTGTGTAGAGCGACGGTCCGCAAACACGCACCAATTAGCGCGCGCGTCGCCGGCGGGGACCCGCGACGTCATAAATCGAATGGACCGTTACATTGGAGCCAGAGAATCAGCGGTAGAAGGGAGAAAAAGAAGCGAGAAAAAAAAAATTACTGAAACGTCGTAGGCGTGTGACAATAGTGGTTGAAAAAACACAAACATATAAATATTTAAAAAAATACAATATTATTAGTATAATTGGATCAGTAATATATTTTTTGCATAGCATATTTGTTTTAAATGTCATTATTATTTATCAAAATATAAACACATTGTTATTCTCTTAAGCATAATTATACGCTAAATAAGCTAGACTAAGCTATAAAATAAAGGAACTTTCTCGCTGATGGAATGTTCTGAAAATAAGACAAAAATGTATAAAAAACAGTATAATTGTAGCTAACAAAGTGCATATAAGAGCGTTACTATTTATATACGCGTATATCTATATTTTGTTGCTATAATAGCATTATTTGCAAAAACAGCTATAATCTTTTTATTCTAGCTGTTACCCGTGACTTCGTACGCGTAGACTTTCATATAAACTTTCAACTCCCTTTTGCCCCTTTAATTCGGCTCTTTCGCAAAATTCTTTTAGCGAATCTCTACACCCCATTAAAAATCTACTTGCCAATTTTCAGCTTCGTAGGTCAAGTAGTTTTAGAGACTTCTTGATGAGTCAGTCAGTAAGTTATGTCATCATCATCATCATCATAATCAGCCTTTTAACAGTCCACTGCTGGACTTTTAGCCTACCTCCGAAAGGGTGATTGGGCCATATCTACCACGCTGGCCCAGTGCGGATTGGTGGATTCACATACGCCATTGACTTCCTTCTCCTTACGTATGCAGGTTTCCTCACGATGTTTTCCTTCACTGAAAAGCCAGTGGTATGAAAATTCGTACATAAGCTCCAAAGAGCTCATTGGTACGGGCCCGGGTTTGAACCCGCGACCTCACGCTTTCAAGTCTAGCGGTCTCCCAAATGGGCTACCACGGCTTTTTTATGTGAGTGAGTTATGTATTTTGCTTTTATATATAAATACTATATAGAGATAATAATATATAACTACATTGAGTAAAAAAAAACTTGTAACCTTCAACAAGACTACTGCAAACCGCAACACAATATTCACAAGACCACCAGCACCACATCCAATAAAAAGCACATATTCAACACAAGTAACTGCAGCACGATTACAATATAACGAACAAGATTCATTATTCCGTGCTATCCGCCCTTTCCTTGTCAACTGGGAATTAATCAAATTGTTATTATAGTAAGGACATGCATGTGGTATAAAATGGAATTATTGTAGTAAGGTTCTTCTATTTAACTGCAAATGGAGTACAAGTATGATTCAAGCCAGACGACGAATAAAAGCTACTTTGTTTTTATCACAAACTGGAAATTTATTTTTAAATTGCCAGTTAAAGTATTAAACAATGTAATTTTTATGTAGTTTTGGTGCTAGCTTGTATTTTGTTTAGTTAATAAAGACACTTGCTCTCCAATATTAAACAGCAATTTAATTAAACTCAAAATGCAAATAAACCAATTTGATTTGACTCCTCTACGATCAATCAATATAATAATAATGCCTTACTAAAGTAAAATAACATTATTATTTTATAAAGAATATTTATTTGTAGTTTGGCTGCAGATTGTGAAGTGACTAGTGAAGTGCATAGGTATAATTTGGTATCTTGGTATCTTCTGCTAACAACTAAAAACATGCCTCAATAATAATTCATTTGCTACAAAAAATTAGCTGTCGCTCGTTTAGTGGCCCAAACTCCGGACCCCTGCCGCTCCGGGAATCTCCGTGGAAGATCTTTCATTCGAATCCGTACGGATAGATTTCGGAATTCCAAATTTAAATAATCGCGATAGTTGAGTTACATACACAAATATACGGCAAATAAATACGGCAAGCTACAACCGCTATTTGACTATACACACACTATGATTTAAAATGTGACTATACGGCAAAATGTTAATCACTATTTCTAATAATTAAAATAGGATTTAGTTTTAATCTATGGACGTTTTATATTTTATGGCATTGATTTTGAGAAATATGGTGAGACACACAGTTTAGATTTGAACAGTATATTCTTAATTCTTAGAGGTGGCTTCGTAGAATGTTTGAAAGAAAGATATTTATGAGTCTGTGTTAATGATTTGGTTACTTAATTAAAAAGGGAATAATATAAATATGTCAAATGATATGTAGGTAGTAAGTTTTGGCCCGCGCTTTGCATTATCTCTATCTCTACATGAAGTCGCTTTCCGCGTCTGTCTGTCTGGATGTCTGTATGGGCGCTAACTCCTCCTAAACCACGCAACGGATTTTGATGCGGTTTTCACCATCAGTTAGATACATTTTCAAGGAATGTATATATATCGTATAACTAGCGACCCGCCCCGGCTTCACACGTAAATTACACCCGTGCGAAGCGGGCGGCCGGGCCGCTAGTGTCTCTATAAAACAAAAATTTTGTTAGTCTTTTGTTAGACTTTTAGATGGGTTTGTACTCTGTACCTCTGATCATACAAACAAGGAAGACAAAAAGGGGCTTTAGTACAATAAAATTATAGTTCATGTTGAAATGTTTCCATGTTTTTTTTTTAATACGTTTTATAGGTTTTCGGGGGCTGGGCGATAAATATTTTTAAATATTTATCAAACACGTCTACGCTTATAGTGACCGAAATGCTGGCCGATATTTTGCAATTCAACGCGGCAATGCGGCCTGCATCTTGGATACGGTTTATTAGTTTAAAAAACATTACCTAAGTTTTATATTTTAGTACTAGTTTTTTTTTTATATTTGATTTTAAGTTGTCATAGTTTATAATCTGTTTGCGAAATACATAAAAACATTAAAAAAGTCGATTTGAAAACCTGTTAATCTAAAGTCGGTTAAAATAAAATAAAAATTACCTCAAGATTTTGACCATTCAACCAACAGCAAACATAATTACACAAAATTATGTCTCACTCGAGATCAATCAATCAAAAATTAATTCGGGAGTCGACGAAGGTAGCTTCACTAATGTCACATTGGGCCTTACGGTTGCCTGTTTAGGTGATGAGAAAAGTAGCGCAACTGCAAACCGTATCTGGACACGTTAAGGTTCACGTTCGTGTGATTTTCCGACCTGCGCTGTTTCAGCGCTAATACGAGCCCGCGTTAAGAGATAGCAGAAAGGTCCCTTGCAACAATGTTGCTAGAGGCTCCTGTTGCTTGATGGACATGCATTAGCATTGCGACTCCTGTTTTTGTATTGACAGACGGCTGAAAATGTACGTGAAAAAGTACTGGAGAGTTAGGAAATAACTATACGAAAGAGAGTCATCTCGGCGGCAATAAATATGGGCACGTGGTCGAGTTAACCATATTTTATCTTACCCAATTTTCTAGTGGTAAACTTGATCAATCATGTAAAGTACAGTCAGTTACTATCTAAAACACTGTTTTTAACTATCACGGTTGGTTTAGTGAATGTTTTAAAGACTAAGAAAGAGGGTAGATCGTTATGTTTGCACCTAACTTTTTAACTGTTCGACCAACCACCCGCATTCTTCAGTCTTCCCGTGAACATGGTGCAAGTTACAGCGCCGAAATATCGGGAGCGCATTCCACAACCTTACCACGGTAAATATCCCGTTAATAATCATATAACTTTAGTTACTATCTACTATGAAAATAAGACTTTAACTCAAGTTCAAAATAAACAAAGTAATAAAATACTACGAGAAGTTATTATGTATCGCAACACCCCTTTTCATTTCATGTACCGTCATCTCTTTTTAACATATATAATAGTTGAATACCTATGGTAAATTCTCTTTCCTGGAACTAAAGTAATTTAGTTTTATGTATGAAATTTTGCTGATATACAAAGTGAGGGTCGATTTTGGTGCGTTAAATAAATAGATGCTGAAACATTTAGCAAGAAAAAAAGACATCTATATATTCTTTGACTTTTAATTTTATGTCCAAATGTCTTATAATTATCAAATTTGCTTAATCTAGACTTAAAGAAACAGTCTGCATGAAACCAATTAATTACAGGTTATTAGCCACTAAAATACCGAAATCCGTCGAAGGACAAAAGTCACGGATGTCGGAAACCGTATCATGCGAGTCAAGTGACGCTAGGTAGGGCACGTGGCTAGACGTGGTGACGGCAGGTGGAGAGCCCTGACAGAGTGGTTTCCAACAGCGGATAAGCGTTCCGTAGGCAGACAACCAGCCCGATGGGTCGATGACATCAGGCCCATCGCAGGTCATACGTGGATGAGATTAGCCCGAGACAGGGATCAATGGCGCAAGGGAGAGGAGGCCTATACCCAGCAGTGGATTGATACAGGCTGACAATGATGATGATGAGCCACTAAAAGTATAGGATATATACAATAAGACATCTTATGGTTAGTCAAAATCCGAGTTATAAAATTCTGCTACCCATTTAATATCTTAGCACTAAAAAAGACATCACATCAGCAGCCATTAAACGTCCACTGCTGGACAAAGTCATCTTAGAGAGGGGTGTTGCTATAATCCCCACGCTTGGCAGGTGGCTTGGTGATCGCAGTACGTTCACCGTGTACTAATAAGACGCTGCCGATTCTCAGGTGGTTCTGTTCGCAGTTTTAGAAAATACCCAGGTCCATAACTACTGGAAATAAAAATAGAGATAACTAACTTTAAAACTTGTTTTAGTCTTTTAGTAGCTATAAACGAAAATACTCAAGATCATGTAAATTATTTTGGCAATTATAAATCACAAAGAATTAATTCCCCCATGAATGACTATACCGTTAAATAATTAGAAGAATAATCGTAAATGCAAACAAACGCGTCTTTTACATTCTTATATGTTAAAACTGCCATTAATTTTTGACAGATAGCTCATAAATATCTTCGACAAAGCTTTTGACCCACGACTTAACTATTGGGTATTTATTATTTTGGGTGTGATTCACATAGCATCGAACCCAGACGAGGTCTCGTAATGTGAATCAGCTCAATGATTTTGTACTAACAGTTTATGATTTCAACCCAGAATGTGGATGAAATAACAGTAACTGTATTTTTAGAGCACACGAAACAAATCAAAAAGATAAACAATTTTATTGATAACAGTGCGAATAATTATAAGTCAGTCAACAATTTCCTGTAAAAATTATAATAATCTTAATTATCAATAATTTCCATCAAGATGCAATTCCTATAGAGTCACAATCTCTCAGTGAAATCAAAAAACGTCCGAGCGTCATTGTACATACATTGTATCAATTATATACTTCAAAATGCCGCATTTACTCCAATTTAGACGTTATGTCGCTTGCATAGTGTTCAACGTTAGTTGTCTGCTATGTCATCGTAGCTCTGGCATCGCGCGGCGTTGTAGTCGGATCGCGGCTACCTTGTAACTAACCACAAAAAAAGTTTTTTTTTTGGCACGGTTGTGACTCCATATGCATTGTATCTCAATGATAATTTTTAATTAATTAATTAAAGGTTAAATAACATTGCGTCCGTAGTTATTTAAATAACATTTCCTTCACTTTAAAAAAGTCGTTAATTGTGTAAAAAGTTCTTTCAACGAGCCAGTTTTTTAATTTAGTTTTAAATATATTGTCACTGGTGGTACTTGTAATATCCTTTACAAAACAAGTTATATATTTCCGGCCCTATCACGCGAGTCAATTTCCCAGAGCGTGCGAGCCCTCTTACTGTCGCGAGACTCCAGGGGAATCGCGCTAAAAAATTACAGACGAATCGTTGACGAATCGCTCCACTACTTTTGGTCGGTTTCGTATCGCGCTAATGATTTTAACCAAAGACGAAACGCAACCAGATCACAGTTGGAACGTAAACGCTGTCAAACGAACGTTTGTGATAAAGTTAGAAAACATCAACTTTTTCGCGCCGCTACGAAATCGACCAAAAGCTGTGGAGCGTTTGCGTTTCGTCAACGATTCGTCTGCAATTTTATAACGCGATTTCCCTGCTGTTTACGTTACGGAGGTCACACTGAAACGAGTGGCAGGCTCCTTGACTCTCGAACGAGTCCAGGTTCTGCCTCACATAGAGTGCTGCCAGCATTATCACGATCTAGGGAAGTGTCGGTATACCGAGCGACTTAAAGAATGGCCTCGCTGAAGTTCGGTGCGACACCTGAACAATCGCCCTTATTGTCCGTTTCTGCATTCTGAAGTGTGTGCCTTCAGCCTTCAGTGTCTGTCAGCCGTGTGCCTGTAAATTTAACATTGTAGTATTTCTTTGTATTATGTATAAGGAATACAGAGCCCAGAAAAGTTTAGAAAAAGCTGGTGTGACTATCTTGATGCATTCTGGGAAAGTCAGCAAGTGATTTTCCGAGAGTTGCGGAAGTGGGCGACTCATAAATCATCATAATCAGCCTTTTAACAGTCCACTGCTGGACTTTTAGCCTACCCCCGAAAGGGTGATTGGGCCATATCCACCACGCTGGCCCAGTGCGGATTGGTGGATTCACATACGCCATTTAATTCCTTCTCCGTACGTATGCAGGTTTCCTCACGATGTTTTCCTTCACCAAAAAGCCAGTGGTATGAAAATCCGTACATAAGCTGCAAAGAGCTCATTGGTATGGGCCCGGGGTTTGAACCCGTGACCTCACGCTTTCAAGTCTAGCGGTCTCCTAAATGGGCTACCACGGCTTTACTGGCTTAAGTGGGCGACTAATTTGTATAAATAAAAATATTAAGAAAATAGGGACATTTTTGCACATACGGTACCGCAAACTAAGCAAAGCTTGTGATATGGCTGCCAGAAACTGATATACATACATATATAGTTTTAAATACATACTTAAATAAATATTAACACCCAGATATTGAACAAACACAAATGTGAGGAACACGTGTGTGTTGTGTGTTGTGTTTTATCTAAGAAACTAATGTAAGAAAGCGGGTAAAACCTAACAACAGAATTAGAATACTTAACGAAACTCTAAGGTTTACTTTAGTATAATTATACTGGCGACCCGCCCCGGCTTCGCACGGGTATAAGTTTTATTATATGTATAAACCTTCTGTGAAAAATTATCTAACTGATGGTAAAAATCACACCAAAATCCGTTCAGGTTCAGGAGTTGGCGATTATACAGAGAGACAGACAAGGAAATCGACTTTATTTTATACCATGTAGAGATTTAAGTTAATTCCCACCATATTATTCACTAAAACACGTAGAAAACATCACACAAAATTCTAGTAAGTATAAAATAAATATTTATGGCGTTGCGATTTTGCTGAAACTCAAATCAAATGAATAATCTCCACATCCATTTGACCTCTGCACCGAGGGGCAAAAGCGTAAAAGGATATTTTATCGTAAATCAATCAAAAACTTAATTAAATGCAACTGTAAAATTGGTGCTTGAGTTGAAAGTGCATTTTGGGAGTAACAATGCTTCAGATTTTTGAACGCGATCTTGTAATTACTTTTGGAGAACCAAAAACATACACGAAATATATGATCGAGAATTTTGACGAACAAAAATCAAAGGACGTAAAAAGTACGAATAGATATTTTTTATTTATTTATTTATTATATACACAACACAAATTACAATCTTACAAAACATTATATCAATAGATATATAGATGTATAATAGATAAACTCTTGATGATTCATATCGGGTATGACATCTAAAGAGGCAAAAAAAAAACTTTAAAATGGTAAATCACTCAGTCAGTCATAGACAGTCCTCAGACTCTCCCTCTACGCAGCCGCGCGAGCGCAGTCACCTTGAAAAAGACCGCCTAATGCGGTTGAAACTATGGTTGGAGTAACCGGCTTAATCTTACGTGAGTATTTCCCGTGTATTTAAAAAAGTTGTTTTAATAAACACTACAGTGCTACACGGAAAGGTTTGTTTTACTATTATACCTCAGTGCAATCAAAGTTTATATTACGTTTTTCAGTCACAACACCTGCAGCTTTTACACCTTACACCTTATGTCATGACTAACCCATCAATAAAGTTTGTATTCTATTCAATACGACCAATTTATAATTTTATATTGGAGTATGGCATAAAATCAGCTTCAAAGCTTCTTTCTTACCGAATGCTGCCATCAGCTATCGATAATTCACAAGCTCAGCAATTCATAGTAAGCAATTCGTATGCTGTGCACTGTGCAGTTTATATACGAGTATTTAGCAATTCATCGGGTCAGCAATAGCTCGGCGCAATTTGGTGCCATGTGTTCCCGCGATATAAAAGGACCTCCCGTAATGAAGGGCCAATTTTACGACCCCACTAATTGGCAATACCAAATAAACGTGGAAATATGAATGCATAAAACCTGGCGAGCCGCGTGCTTGCTCGTAATGGATTTAGCCACAGCGAGCAATCGCTGAAGTCGCGGAATTTCGCACTTAGGGATCTGTCAGGTATTGGAATATCACTAGACGTTTAACAGAAAGCTAAGATTTTGTACTGCTGACCGGCAAACTTATTTGTAGTGGTGGCCAAATGATGGAACTAAACGTTTTCTACGGATTGCTGTCGGTTTCGTTCAGAAAATACTACAGTGGCTTCCTCATGCAACGTCCCAATAGGATGAGCTGACGAGCCAGTCCTCTACAGATAAGTTAATAATGCTTCAGTACGAGTTACTACGAGTACTAACGCTTGTTTATGGTCAATCTTTCATAGCTTAAGGTTATGATGACCATTCGTGTCAAGTGTGAGGCCTTTTCAAGATATTACAGTTCAAGTTTATAAGCTGGGAAAAACAACTTAAAGCATTCAGGAATTACCTGCAAGATATTGAAGTATCGCGTAGATGTTGTTTTTATATCTGCTAAAATTGCTAAGATCTTGTGTGTACGAAATATTCTCAGACGGTGGGATCTTTTGTGATTTACTTTACTTTTGTGAAATAAACTAAATGTCATAGCTCTGTCGTCTCTATTTCAGTATAAAAACAAGGACAACTCTCTTTTATGCCAAGGATTCTTCTCATGGAAGCTACAGTCCCATCATCTTAGCTGTTGACAGCGTCGCTAGTGAAGAATTTGTGAATGAGATTTTGGTGAATTTCGTAGGGGGCAATACTGCCACCTAAGAAATTCACCAAGAAAAATGGTAGTTCCAATTTTGCCCTCCTGAACATCTAAATTGGTGGCACTGCAATCTGTGCTATGAAATCAGCTGCCTAATTGACGGGTAACATATATTATCGACAGTTTATGCATTCTTTATTCTTTTTTCTTTATTAAAAATTAAGCATATAATTAACAGAAAATCCAAAACATAACATGCATAACATGCTTAGTATCTATTTGGTTTGGATTTGATTAAAAAGCCATCGCTTAAAATTCATGTATTTTCCTAATTGTAAAATTTTTGAAAACTTACAGAGTCACCAAAAAGATTCTTAAATAACAGCAAAATATTAAAAAAAACTTGATGCATTTGCTAATTATCGCACTTATTATATAAAGTAAACTAAAGTAAATCACTGAGTACTTCAAATTTTAGAGCCGCCAAGGAAAACTATTGGTCGCAAAGTAACCAGCAGTTAAACGGTGGTTAAACTTTACTGGTTAACGGCACAAAACAACTCATGAGTTAGTGTTCATTGTAGGACCGGCCAGCTCAAAAATAAACTTGTTTTATGCTGAAAATTATGAATAATAACTCTCTAGCACAATGCTGACCAGGGATACGTAAGGTCATCTTTGACGACATTTTAAAATAGAATGCAGTCTACGAGTGCAAAAGTACAAGTTTTAATATAATAGTTTTGTATTTTGTTTCATACTCAAACTGAAAATGATACCTGTCTTGAGCAAACTTGAAATGTCTTTTTGAGCATAAAATTCAGCAAAAGAATTTTCTTGAAAATGCTTTGCAACGAATCAAAGGAGAAGAAAAAATAATTAAATTTTAAACGTTACGTTTCTATCTGCCTCATTCGTTTCAAAGAAAATTAAGTTTAACACTCTGACTTCTCGCGGTTTAGAAAAGCTGGAGCTAAAAAACTGGAGTTCAGCTACTAAATATTTTTGGGCGACAAGCTAGGCGTTTGAATATAGCTCACCTGACTGACATGTGACGGTGTGGTCGAAAATAATGACCTCGCTTAGCCGGAATAGGAATCAGCTCTAGTGGACCTGCCGCGCC
Organism: Agriopis marginaria; assembly: GCA_932305915.1. Taxonomy (NCBI): domain Eukaryota; kingdom Metazoa; phylum Arthropoda; class Insecta; order Lepidoptera; family Geometridae; genus Agriopis; species Agriopis marginaria. Next base: position 17,370,919 of record OW029920.1, on the reverse strand, counting down.
ATTCAAATGGCTTGGTGGCAGTTTTTTAGCTTAAGGTTGGTAGCTAGCCAGGTTAGGCACTTGAAAGTGCCTTATTACCAGGTTGTCTATATGATGTTTTAGCAGCAATGAAAGCTAAATGATTTGAACCAAAACTATGCGTCACGTTCCAGCGCACCAACCTGATCTATAACAGCTCTAAACACTAAATATGTCTCTTAAAATTAGGTGACAAATCAATGGCTAGTTTTTAATACTATTTTATACCGTCTGTACAGTGTACGTACTTGAATCGAGAAGTATTATACATTAAGTACAGAAGTATTATTTAAGTGCCAAAATGTGAACTAAAATTGAAGAAAATAAACATACAAACAATATAAACGTCCCAGATTTTTCAGCAACACTGTAATAGTATGAAAAAGGCCAAAAAATAACAAAATAAAACAAAAAGGTATCTTCAAGTTATAGCAGGTCAAAGTTGTGAAAAATAGGCGCTATAGAGATTAAACGAACTTACTATTAGTGAAATTCTATCATAATTATACGAAGTCCATCTTTTAACCGACTTCAAAAAGGAGGAAGTTTATCAATTCAAGTGTGTGTTTATTTTTATATGTTTGTTACGCCAGTATAGAATTGTTTTTGATTATTATTATTTTTTTGATCGAAGATTCTATCCGAATAGTTGAAAAGAGACCGCAGGGAAACGCTGGATGCAGGCCGCTTCCAACCGGCCCTTTTAGAGATCGATGGGGGAGGCCTATATCCAGCGTAGAAATGATGATGATGATGAAATTAACTTGATATTACGCGGGTAGTAATATGCCTTTCCAAACTGTTGAGCGTATTTTCCTATATCAGGGTCCAATAATATGTACATCCATTCGTGCATTAGTTTTCCGCTGACCCGCACGTGGCCCGTAGCTTAAATAACTAAATTATAATTAAATAAAACAAATACAAATGATGTTCACGTTACAATTACCGGCCACGTGCCTCGTGACGAAATAATAAACCGTTAAGCTAAAATTTGAAGTAACCGTGTAGGCGTCCGACCACCGATGAGTCGGTTTGTTTATTGTCATTATTTATGCATAGGAATGGCATTTTTATTAGAAAATTAAAGTCGAGAATTATTCTGTTGTATTGTTCTGGGCTTTCGTGTGTTATTATAATTTGTTGGTGATTCTTGGTATGTTGTTTGGAAATAGTTTTTAATTGTCACTACCAATAGCAAATACATCATGTGCTTGTCGTGTCGGGGTATTAGCCCTTATAGTTCGTTTTTATCTATATCGTTATATCGTATTTATATCACTAGCTGACCTGACAGACGTTGTCCTGTCTTAGAACTGGCAAACAATCTTATTTTTATTCTTTATCTTATTCTTTACACCTTGGGTTACATTATTGGAGTTTTAGTAAAGATCCCTATTTTTTTTAAAATTATAATATAGCCTACATGTTACCCGAGGATAAAGTAGCTTCCCAACAGTGTAATAATTTTTCAAATCGGTTCGGTAGTTTTGGAGCCTATTCAATGCAAACAAACAAACAATCAAATCTTTCCTCTTTATAATATTATAGTATAAATAAGAGCGCTGGTGGCCGGGCGGTAGCATGTGAGCGTTACAATCTGACTGAACCCGGTTCGATCCTTGGCCCTGCAATATTTATATATTTAGTACGTTAATACTTTATGTGCAGTTTCAATGTCATCTCGCAACAACGGTGAAGAAAACATCGTGAGGGAAACCAGTATGTCCAAGAACCTTAAAATAGTTCAAAGATATTATGACATTCACCAACATGCACTGGGCCAGCATGGTGGACTAGGTCCCCCACCCTCTCTCCCACTCTCTCTCTCTCTGTTTGTGAAAAGGCCTTTGTCCCAGCAGTGGAAATATAACGGGCTGATAATGATGATGATATTGACTTCACTAATCAATCTTCCACATCATCGCTTTACATCAGGCGAGTTGGCGGTCAAACGCAAGCCTATTATTAAATAAAATTAAGATTTTCACCAGCCTGCCTAACATGCGCACCGCGACAAAATCTTGTCGTTACTTTTTCGAGCGAGAACGCGATAAGACGCCTACGTTTTTGTATATGCCTGTCACGCTTTGGCACGATAAAAAGAGTCGACAAAATTTTTTCGCGACGCGCATGTTAGCCCGGCAGGTGGATAGACTCTGCGAAAAAGCCCTACCACTACAAAAAAAGTGTCTAAAGTTTTTCCTAATTTTACGAAATAAACCCATTCGCATTGCAAAAGCCAATTATTACTCAAGTATGTCAACAACACGCCACTCCACAGCACTCTACACCTAATCACGTGCACGTCGGACAACTTCTACAAAAACAGAGTCCAATGCTCATCCTCACCAGGAAAGGCAAGCGTATAACTAGAACCTACGTTACCAAGGTACCTTGTTAGTTCTCGGCCGCTGTACAAATCAAAACGGGGATAGTTAGTCGCGGTGACAGATTTATACCAACACTGGACTTTGTAGGTTTGCCAGATTTAGGAATAGGAATTTTAGGATGTACTTTTGTTTTCTTAATTTTACCTGGTATAGTATATTTCTCTATGATTTTACTAAGCTTTCCATTTAGTTCATAAGAAGACAAAGACATTACAATTGTAGATTTAGGAATAGGAATTTTAGGATGTGTTTTTGTTTTCTTAATTTTACTAAGCTTTCCATTTAGTTCATAAGAAGACAAAGACATTACATTTGTAGATTTAGGAATAGGAATTTCAGGATGTATTTTTGTTTTCTTAATTTTACCAAGCTTTCCATTTTGTTCATAAGAAGACAAAGACATTAAAATTGTAGATTTAGGAATAGGAATTTTAGGATGTGTTTTTGTTTTCTTAATCTTACTAAGCTTTCCATTTAGTTAATAAGAAGGCAAAGACATTACAATTGAAGATTTAGGAATAGGAATTTCAGGATGTATTTTTGTTTTCTTAATTTGACTAAGCTCTCCATTTTGTTTATAAGTAGACAAAGAAATTACAATTGGTTCTAACTTTGAATTCAATTTAAAATCTTCCTACACATGGATTTAATTGGAATGAGTCCCATGAATTTGATTGATAAATGAAAAAAAAAGGCTATATTCAACCCCTAAAATATCCTATTACGTGACTATTCAACTCGTAATCTATCAAATATCATCATCATCATCATCAGCCAGAAGACGTCCACTGCTGAACATAGGCCTCCCCCTTTAACCTCCACACTGAACGACAGCCTGCCTTTTGCATCCACTGGATGCCCGCGACTCTCACTATGTCGTCGGTCCATCTAGTGGGAGGCCTCCCTACGCTGCGTCTTCCGGTTCGTGGTCTCCACTCCAGAACCTTTCTTCCCCATCGGTTATCGGTTCTTCGAGCGATGTGGCCTGCCCATTGCCACTTCAACTTGCAAACCTATCAAATATAATTACTATTTATCTCCTAAACAATCTGATTTTGTCACTATCTAATTTTTAAACTAACCGATTTTGAGACTATCTATACCCCAAACTATCTGATTTCATGACAATCATACAAATTCTAAACTATATTATGATTCCATGACTATCCAACTCCCAAACTATCCAATTTTGTGAGTATTCAACTCAAAAACTCCTGAAACATCCAATTCTGGACAGTTTTTTTAGCTAATTCTGAGCAAATTTTATTCCGCAATAATCCCGTTCTCTCCCCATCGCCTGGTAATTCTACTCGTCGCGAAATTCAACAAGACTGCGTGTAATTGTACGGGCCGCGAGGTGTCTGATTAGGTGCATGCAAGTTTGTGACCACGCACGGTGCAGTTCTTTTTACAAAACAAGTGCGAATATAGACGTATTTCACCAGCAATTTACTGGCAAACTATTGTTGTCATTGGAGTGTTACTTTTTAGTTCTGTTTTTTTCTTGTTTTAGCCGTGTTGATTTTGCATTTTAAGTTGATGGTTTTGATGAGTTTACCTGGCTAATGTGATTTTGGTTATTTTTGCTCACTAAGTAAGTATCAATTCATTATCTATTTATTTACAACTCACGTGCATGTCTCTCTGTTCCATTATCGGCTTTTATCGGCTTTTCGGGACAATATTTCGGGACATTTTTGGACACACGGTCATCTGACCCCAAACTAAGCAAAGCTTGTGATATGGCTGCCAGAGACTGATATACATACATATATAGTTTTAAATACATACTTAAATAGATATTAACAACCAGATATAGAACAAACATAAATGTTTGTCCTAGGTGGGAATCGAACCCGCGCCCCCAAGCTCAGAAGGTAGGTTCACTACCAACTGGACCACCGGGCTATCAAATTGATAATATATTGATATTACCTTTGATATATCTCGAAACAACTCCCTGTGGATTCTAATTTCAATTGTTTTCCAAAGAACTCTTCTGCAAATGGTGAGGATGGTGAGACAATAATGGCATTGGGTCCCACAGACATTAGAACAAATACGTCGTTAAATAAGGGATATAGAAAAGATATAGCATGTACTACGGTGCTTGTTATTCCGGAACATCCCTGTGGCCCTGTTCGTGTGGATGGTACATACGGCTAGTGGGAGATAGTTAGCATGCTCGCGGACTTGTTTGACAAAGACGAAATCCAGAAGTCTCTTGCGAATATCTGTCAAATAATGGGTTCGGAGTTAGGTCGATGATTTGCTTCTAAAAGTATATCCACGCAAATAAATGAATGAACTAGACTTTTTTTTTATTCAATAATAGGTTTGCGTTTGACCGCCAGGGACCCGGGTATGTCCTAAAACTGCGACCAGAACCACCGGAGGATGGGCAGCAGCGTCCTGTTAGTACACGGTGAACGTACTGCGATCTCCAAGCCGCCTGCCAAGCGTGGGGATTATGGCAACACCCCTCTCTAAGAGGGAGGCCTTGTTCAGCAGTGGACGTTTAATGGCTGATGGTGTGGTGTGGTGTTTGACCGCCAACTCACTTGATGTAAAACGATGATGCGGTCTACGGTGGAGCACGCTTGCCTAGAAGAAACCGATTCACTCGTGATTTGAAGACACCCAGATTGTAACTATTGGGGAACACCGATTCAGGCAGCGCATTCCACAGACTACCAATTCGCATAATAAAAGTGGAATCAAAGCGCTTCGTTCGGGTTTTCGGAAACCGACCATAAAGCGTGTAATAAATTTATAAATCTACTGTTTAGTTCATGGCGTCCAACCATTCAGTTTGAGTTGATTATTTCAAAATATCTGTTGAGGAGATAGACAATGCCATTATGCGTCTAACTTTCTTACTATAGAAACTAAAGTGAGCGTACTAGCGTCACGCGCGGCGTACCTACTAGTGAACTAGCGTGATGCGTATAACTTATTTGTTTTTAAGCACTTATGACTAAATAGCTGTAGCCACGTGGTTTGATCCATCGGACTATGCGAACTTTTTTCCCCAATTGGTACGATTGTAGAATTGCACCATGCGGACTATTAAGCCTCAGGACAAAGATAGTTCAAGCTGGTTCAATTCATCGAAACATGATTTCTTTAATCACACGGATAACGAGTCACTCAAGGCTCGCTATTTGAAATGTCCGTGTGTATCGCGCGCATGCACCCTTTTCCCAGATAATCCAGATCACATCGGCCGCGATATAGTTACAATGGTTGTCGTTTAAAGGACAAAATCTTGTATTTGGACGCCTACGATTATATTTACTTCTCTAGCGCTCGTCGGAGAGACGATCTATCTGACTCGTAAAGAATAATGACAACGATGAAAGATTACTTACATGTTTATTATTTTTATTGAGGCTCAATAATTGTTCCTCAGTTTTTATTTTATTTTGTTATAGTATCTTCAAGCTACCACAGACAAAGAACTTTAGGGCGGAAAACCTCAGCTGTGTAAAGCTAGGCCAAGTTGAAATGTATATTTTTAGGAAGAAGTTAATTATCAATGTGTTATGTTTATTTTGAATTTACTTGGAACCAGTAAATTCAAAGCAATTGAATTTTTTTAAACCCGATAAAATACCTCGTAATCTTCAAACGTCTGAACATATTTTTTTAATCATAGCTAAAAGCAATCCTGATCAAGTAACATTTAAAAAAAAAACATAGGCATACACATAGATATACACGTTAAACTTATAACACCCCTCTTTTTGTGTCGGTGGTTAAACATCAGATGTTTCAGATCAGTCTTTGGGACCAATAATATTGACTAAACAATGAGTTGAAAAAAAGTATGTATCCGCCTGGCACATTTAGACAACAAATTGGATACATAATAATTCGATTATACCACTAGGCCCACAGAATACGTACGAGTACTAGGATCTTTCGCCCACTATCACTCTTTCTCTCACTTATCAGCAACGCTTTAAGCACCAATAAACGGAAATGCCGATCTTGAAATTTGGCACGAAAATAGTGTTTATCACGAGGACGGACATACCCTTACTCACTTTTCTCTCCAGAAACGTGGCAATACTGGAAAATCGCGGGTAAAACCGATGGATTCAGGTAGTCTTTACTTTATACTATATAATCTATACTTCTATACTAATATTATAAAGAGGAAAGATTTGATTGTTTGTTTGTTTGCATTGAATGGTCTCCGAAACTACTGAACCGATTTGAAAAATTCTTTCACTGACGGGAAGCTACACTATCCCCGGGTGACATAGGCTATAATATATACCCGTGCGAAGCTGGGGTGGACCGCTAGTAATATTATAAAGAGAAAAGATTTGATTGTTTGTTTGTTTGTATTGAATAGGCTCCGAAACTACGGAACCGATTTGAAAAAATCTTTCACTGCTACACTATCCCCGGGTGACCTAGGCTATATATATTTTTTTAAATATGGATCTTTACTAAAACTCCAATAATGTAACCAAAGGTGTAAAAAAATAAGACTTACACCCGTGCGAAGCCGGGGTACGTTGCTAGTGTTTAATAAGTAGATTGTCTCTATCAAACACAGCAATTCAGAATTCCGAATAACGTTACTCCGAAGGAATTGAATTCCAAAATACGCCTCTCCGAAAGCTCGTCGTATCACTGAACTGTATCGTCAACTATTTGGTGTGCTGTTAATTATTTTTATTGAAACACTAGCGGTCCGCCCCAGCTTCGCACGGTTATAGATTATAGCCTATGTCACCCGGGGATAGTGTAGCTTCCCGTCAGTGAAAGAATTTTTCAAATCGGTTCAGTAGTTTCGGAGCCTATTCAATGCAAACAAACAAACAAACAATCAAATCTTTCCTCTTTATAATATTAAGTATAGAGTATAGATAAAGAATGCGAATCCCACATCAAAGTGACATAACATATTTGAACTCGTCAACGGCATCACAATGTCCAAAACGAATCAGGAATGCTACCGGCCGCGTAATATCAAACTGTTCTATAATGTAGAAAAAAGAAAGTCATAGAGCATAAATATACATTACAATAATGTTACGGGGGTGACAGGTTGACCTCAGTGATAAGCGTGGCGTGTAGCGTAGCGGATTGAAGCATTCACACTTCGTACAAAGGACTATGCAAATGAATGTCTATTTTTGTTGCCTAAAGTATATCCTTGCTGCATTGTTTAAACTAAAATCAACTCCTTTCATAGCAATAAACGTGAAGCTTCTTAGGATTCCCAATTTGAAAGGGAAATAAGCTTTCTTAATTTAAAAAAAAAAAACTTTTTAAACACAAACCTTTTCATTTGATGCCCATAATCATGATGTGAACATTTTGTCCGCCATATTGAATTTATCATCTAGGACCCAATTGCTTAGGAAGACAAATCCAATGAATCCAAACTCGACGGGGTTACGTCGTTTCGTTTAGAAGTTTCTATGGCCACCTTCTGTCTCAATTATCGGACCAGCTTGAAGGTACCATAGCCCCCGATGGATTGAGCTCCCGATATTTCGGTGCAGTTATTTATATTATTTATTTATTTCGTTTATTTGACAGTGTACACAAATTACATGAGGTCCTTAAAACAACAAGTTTAATTTATTTTATATATTTTATTTTATTTTACACTATTCGGAAAACAAACAGCTGAAACTAACTAATTATAGTAGGTAGATAGTAGACGGAAGCCATAAAAAGTTTTCAAAAAGTTGGTACAAAGACTCTGTGAGGGCGTTGCAATTTTACTTTTTAACAATTTGACACATAATATTATCTTAAATTATAATAATAACTATAAACAAAAGCTTTCTATTAATAAAACAAAATAAAACTATAAGCTTAATATTTAATTTATATTGCTTTTTATAATCATATCACTGTAATGAAGATTCGTGATAGTTTAAAACAGTATTTGTTTTGTTTACTCTCCCTACACAGGAGAAAACGTGACAAAAAACATTTCAGCTAAAACAAAGAACAATTTTCAATAAGACAGTATAAGTTTTTAAGCTTACTGATTGCTAAGTAACCTGTTAATAATCATAATTGTAACTGTAGTGAATAACGGCGATACATTAAAACAGTGCTAAACTTTTCGCTCACGAGAAATTACACAGGAGAAAACGAGACAATAAAAACAGCTAAAACAAAGAACTGTTCTTTATAAAACCAGTAAGTTTTCAAGCTCTAACATCAGCTCGAGTGCTTATTTATGGCTACTCTATCCGCACCCGACTAACAAACATTCAATGGGACTTATTTCAATAGGCGCCAACACTCTTAAACATTAACATGGCCTCTTAAACACCATATTCCCTTAACAAAAGTGAATAAACCAGAGCTCTGGTTACGTTGGGTTAGCAGTTGACACTTCGGAGGTTGTCTGCGACCCTACTATGACCTAGCCCTTATAAGGCATAGGCTTTCACTTTAGTTTGGCTTTTCAATGCTATTTACATACATATTTTTAAACGGAACATGGTTTTCGTTTATACTTTTCAAATATGAATGGATACAAGACAGTAGATTTTCTTGCTTGTAACTACATATTTATGCATGAAGCCTTTTTCACATTATGGTTTTATGTGGGAAATGCGCATATTCTATAATAAATGTAAAGGATCAAGCACATTAGGACGGGCCGCAGCGGGCCGGGGCGCATCGTAAAAATCGCTTTCTTATAAAGTATCGCACATTATGCCGGGCCGCAGCGGGGCGGATTTCCATATAAAATGGAAAGGCGATGCGCCCCGGCCCGCTGCGGCCCGTCCTAATGTGTTCGATCCTTTAACCGACATAATTTTAATAGACAAATATTTTGAATACGATAATTCAGTACTTTTTATTTTATTTTTACGTCTAAACAGTTTTTTTTTAAATTTGAGAGTGATGTGAATAGAAAATATGAAAAGGTTAAAATATCTACCTATATAATATACGCGGTGTAAGGGGAACACTCTCGAAGCCAAAAGAAGGTAATTGTACTCATCATTATGAACAACTTTTACTATGGGGCCAGCCCTGAAATCGCGAAAAAAAATATCAGCTGTTCTATAGAAAACGGTCATTGACACTCGACAAAATGTATGGAACAGCTGACTTTTTTTTCGCGATTTCAGGGTTGGTCCCATAGTAAAAGTTGTTCCTAATGATGAGTACAATTACCTTCTTTTGGCTTCGAGAGTGTTCCCCTTACACCCTGGATATAAAAGGCTATGTGTGTATTGTGTATGTAATACAATGTATGCATGTATGTTCCTTATGGCATCCAAAACGGCTAGAACGATTTTGACGGGTCTTTCTCTGGCAGATGTTATAAAGAGTAACTTAGGTAAGTTTCATCATCGTCATTGTCATCACCCTTTTTCATCACCACGTGGTTGAAACCGCGGGGCGCAGCTAGTAGAATAAAACCACGAGACACGTTTAGTCTAGTTTTTATAATCTCAAACATGAAACAAAACACCTGTTAATATTTAAATGTATGTAGACAGAAAAGTAAAAATAATGTCCAGTATAAGTTGATCCATTTAAGTATGTAGCTATTAATCTTTTGGTTACTAAAGTATATTTCCAAAACAGTGACATTTGACATTCAGTAGCATTATGCCATATCTCTTATTGTCACTCGATGGGAATGAAAAAATCGCGATTTATTAAAGTCAACTTAAATGTGGTCTAGGCGAGAGATAAGAACTAGGTTCCATTAAGAACGACTGACTGGTTTTAGAGATCCGCATTGAAAATAATTATCAATTTAAAACCTGACTTAACAAAATTAGTCAAAATACGCAATATCGATTACTTGGAATTTCCAGTTATTTTGATTTAAAAGCCATACACAAAACCTGAACCGATTTTGATGAAACTTCTATGGGACTAAACTGAAAGTAGGTATATCCTTACAATTATTGTTATTTCCAAATCGTTTCATCAATGACGGAGTACTGAGGTAACAAAAAAAAAACAACCGAATTACGACCCTCCTTTTTTAAGTCGATTAAAAGCTATGATATTTTTAAGATCTTGGATATAGGAAATAATCAAAGGCTGGTTTTACCCAACCAAAAAGCAGACCTAGTTTTTTATCATCATCATCATTAGCCAGAAGATGTCCACTGCTGAACATAGGCCTCCCCCTTGAACCTCCACACTGAACGACAGCCTGCCTTTTGCATCCACTAGATGCCAGCGACTCTTACAATGTCGTCGGTCCATCTAGTGGGAAGCCTACCTACGCTGCGTCTTCCGGTTCGTGGTCTCCACTCCAGAACCTTTCTTCCCCATCGGTTATCGGTTCTTCGGGCGATGTGGCCTGCCCATTGCCACTTCAGCTTGCAAATTTTAACAGCTATGTCGGTGACTCTGGTTCTTTGGCAAATATCCACGTTTCGGATTTTATCGCGCATAGAAACTCCATAGCATAGCTCTCTCCATTACCCGCTGTGTGACTCTGACTTTTTCCAAAAGGACAACAGTTAAGGACCACGTCTCAGTACCATATGTCATCACTGGCAACACACACTGGTCATAAATATAGATAGTTTAAACAATCTCAAATTTCAGGCAAAGCCCCCAAAATGCTGGCCGCGTTGCCTCGCTGGATTGCAACCCTAACTTTCTGATCAAAATATAAGCTAGGATTTTGGTCACTGTACGGAACCAGTTTCAAGAAACTGAATTATATTTTCCTTCTGCCATAAAGTAGCCATGTCGTCGACATTATACAGAAACTAACGATAGTTTTTTTGTTCAAATACCTAATTAATTTATGCAAACTGTCCTATTTCGGCCGGATTCTATTCTACAACGTTTAGCAAACAAAAGCATAGGTATATTATTTTGTTAATTTTGCATAGATACTTCGCTTTATGTCGATATCTTGATAATAAAAATGTCGTCGCAGTTCTTAATGTGGATTTAATATTTAAATTTTATTTTAAGGAGCTCGCTTGACGCGTGTTACTTGCGTATAGGTAATCTTCTTCTTTCACATTGAAAAAAATAGGTGTGTGGCTAATTCATAGCGGTGATTAATGCTCGGAATAAAATTATACGGGCTTTTACTATCCTTTACAATTACTACTGGAGTAAAGTTGTACTGTTCATTCTGTTTTGTAAATTTTTATTTGCTTACGAATTCGGAGCATCGGAAACAGCGAACAATTCAAGCTTGGCGTGTTTACCATTTTTCATCACACTGTCACTTAACATCTGGTGAGCTGTGGTTAAACGCCTAGTCTGTCAACATTGTAGAAAATCTAAATGTACATGACTACGAGCCGAGGTCGCCGCGGCAGAAACGTAAAGCAATTAAGGGTCAGCAAACACCTAGCAATAATGGGATTTTCCCTGGTTATTATTTACAATTTTACACCCTTCAGGAGTTTCTCTACGAGATTAAATCAGAAAAGAGGAGATCCGTAGACGAACGAAAGTTACCGACATAGCCCACCGGATTAGCACGTTGAAGTGGCGGTGGATAGGGCACAAAGCACGCAGAACAGATGGCACCGAAAGGTTCTCGAATGGAGACCACGGACCGGAAAGCGCAGCGTAGGACGTCCGTATCCAAAAGATGGACAGGCGATCTAAAAGAGATCGTAGGAAAACACTGGATGCAGGCCGTTTCCAACCGGCCCTTTTGGAGATCGATGGGGGAGACCTATCAGTGAAGAAAATTCATTATCACATACATTTTGTATGGAGCGGCAAGAATTAAAGTCGTTGACATATTGTACCATAGAAAAAAACCAAGGAGGTTGCTTCAAGGAGGCATATAACGCGGGTAAAACCACGGTGCGCGCAGCTTGGTACTAATAAAAATAAACCATATTCCAATACTTACATAACTACAATGTTGTCACAATGGTCTAGAAGCTATTAACCATTTTTGAAATGTGTTTTTACTAGACATGATTTTGTTACTTTTTGAAAATTCACACTCATTGATTTTATATCTTCAATAATGTGAAAATGTGCGAGCGAGACAGCTGCAGAGGGTATACAGGCCTCTTAAGCTTTATTCGTCGATCCCAAACCTTCAATCAATCAAGTATTAAGAGTACTCTAAAAGCTTTCCAATAATAAACTTATGATGGAGTCGGTTTATTAGTCAATCAGTAACAGTTTCCTGATATAAAACTTTACTAATTAGTGATTATGTTAGGAAACAACTCGAAATTATTAAATGATGGTAACCCAACTACTGATTGGTTGGAAGCGATGTACATGTGTAACCTGGTTTCATATCATTGGCGCTAAAATGTATAATTTTTGGTATATTTCAAATGCGCTGAAACTACTTAAAAATAAATATACACAAACAACTAAACAAAACAAAATTATTATCTAATAGCCACTTGGTGAAAGTAAAACTGCTGACAGCATTGCCACGTTTGATGGCAATGCAAATTGGTTATATATAACAGAAAGGTGTAGTAATGGTTAAGGGTGTTGATCTACCCAGCAAAGTGAACAAACTGTTTAACAAATTTGCCAAATTTAAATTTCCTCATACAATATGACCGATCACGGGATGCATTTTGTATGTGTACAAATATTTTTTCTTATAAGCTAAGTAAGATTGTTATTAAATCGAAATAATATTAAAAAAAACAATTTAGTCTATCATAAAAGTCACTATATTGGTGGGTAAAAAAAGTTACGGGAAACGACCGCAAGTAGTCTCCAGAAACAATAGCGAGTAGATCTGAATGTATTCTGAAAATAATGGTAGGACATCGCACAGGAAAGGAATTGATGGAAAAAGATGAAACATTTGCCAAGAAGTGGGACAACATAGGTTAGCAAAAACCCATTATAAAACGCTTTTTTGATGGAAAATGTACACAAGGAACTCGGCTGCTTATATGCGATTGGATCTATTTAAAACTCCTTGATAGCCTACCTATTCTTGCCTGACGGAGGGCACCGGGACTCCATAGGAATATGGAGGAATATAGTAGGAAACTATATGTACCTACACACCAGAGTCAACGTTACAGCAAGTAAAAAAATAATAATTCAAATTTATTATAAAAAAAAGGTTATCTACACAATTGGAATAAACTTTGCAAATCTCGTGTATCTCGTTAATTAGCCCAAAATTTACAACATCAATATTGTAGCAGTAAAACCAAAGCTTTTACCATTAAAAGATTGCAAGTCAATTAAAAACAACGGTCCGCTTTATGGGAAGTCTCTTAAAATTACCAATTTTATGATATTCGAAACCGATACAGGACAATAATTTACTTTTGATAAGGAAAATTATTACTCTGAAGAAAACATGGCGAGAGAAATCTCTTCTGATGCTGATGTCTCTGAATATAAAATGTGCCGCCATGCAGCCGCCACCTGCCAAAATTGGCAACACTGTCAAAAAAATACTGAATGAAGGACGCTGTATCCATAGTCAAGAAAGAAAAAAAACTGTTGTGTTAGACAGCGCCGTGAGTGTCAGAAATTGCAACTAAAGACTGTCTAGAGAGGGGTACAGTCTTGCGCAACTTCAATACACATTTTCGAATGTATGAAACGGGTGCGAAATCAAACTTCTAAGGTTTCTTTCCTACTCTAACGTATGAGCTTGTCTCTATAGGTGACGCACTTCATTATAGAAGTCGCGCCCGTTTCATAAATATTTTTCTCTGTGGAAGTCCCACCTATTCAGCGTTAGCAGTTATATTCTCTTTGGTGGGGTAATTCATGAAACGCCAAAATAAATCTGAGCTCGCGTGTTTTGCCAGTATTAATTTTATTGATAACGCCAATAACGCTAAGCGCTGATTCAGGAATTTCGATCAGTATTATATTCGGCTAGTCAATCAACCGCCAACACAAAACGGCTAACGGTTATAATTATAAAACACCGTATTATGCATTTTGGCTACGATATGAATGTAGAAAAATTTAATATTAAATTAAAATAAAGCTCTGGCTGTAAAGACACTTGTTTAAACATTAATTTGGTTCATTTTAGAATTATGTATTATTATTTAATGTTCAAATTAATTAATTATTGTTTTTGATTTTATTTACAGGTATGTCCAAGAGTTACAACAATGGATTCTTCAATAAATATTTATTGTAAGTCATATTTTTTGATACCGTCAATACTCCTTTGCACTCTCTTAATTCACTCTAGTTTTATTTTACTAATAGGCTTGCCTTTGACCGCCGTCTCGCCTGATGTTAAGGGTCCTGTATACCCTCTGCAGCTCTCTCGCTCGCACATTTTCACATTATTGAAGATATAAAATCAATGAGTGTGAATTTGCAAAAAGTAACAAAATCATGTTATGGTGTCTATCGTAACATTACAAACAAAGAAATGTTTGCTTCGATATCTTGTAATTTGACGGAATAAAATGACACGAGAAATAAAAATCACTTGTTACGTGCTTGTTACCATTTGACTGTGTCAAATTAAAATATATCAAATTGACAATTTCTTTGTTTGTAATGTTACGATAGACACCATGACATGATTTTGGTACTTTTTGGAAATTCACACTCATTGATTTTATATCTTCAATAATGTGAAAATGTGCGAGAGAGAAAGCTGCAGAGGGTATACAGGACCCTTAAGCGATGATGCGGTCTACGGTGGAGCACGCTTGCCTAGAAGAAACCGATTCACTCATGATTTGAAGACACTCAGATTGTAAATATGGGGGAACACCCGTTCAGGCAGCGCATTCCACCGGCTAGCAGTTCGCATAATAAAAGTGGAATCAAAGCGTTTCGTTCGGTACTTGTGAGTAGTTATTGATATTATTCATTTATTCTTGACGTTCATTTTATATCAATTTTCGTATAAAGATAAGCGAACATGTTACCTACCACAGTGCTCGATGCTCGTCCATTTAATGCATTATTCCACACCTATTCTTTCGATGCTAATGAGATCAGAATGGTGTCGTGGAAAATGTGAGGCAGTACCCAAGATTCACTTACTTTCTAATCTGCTATGATATTATGGATGTCCGTTCGTGATTCGGATTGTAATCACGATCGCATGCCATCTCACTCACGCGCGTGGTGCGAGTAAGTTGATGCGAACGGGACGGCATGCAATCTCGATCACAATCAAACTTCTATAACGAGCACGCTGTTTTGTACAATGGAATATAATGAATATAATTAAAATACAACAATTTTAAATAAGAAATAAAGAAGAACAATTCAAATTATTTATTTGTGAACATGGTTAATAAAACAAATATATATAAAGTAGGTTTCTATGACAAAAATAAATTTCTAGTATCTAGAGAGAAAACTAAAAGACTTAAAAAAAATTACACCTAAATAAACGAAAATACTAATCTTACAGCCCCTTGATGGAAGGAAACCAAAAAAAAAAAAACAATTTCTTTTTAACGAATATATAATTTAATTATGATTATATTTAATTATTTAATTTTATAATGAAATATTTTTCAGTTAAAATGTATTGATAATCATTTCAATTTAGAGTTTTCCATTAATAAAATAAGAAAGTTGTAGAAAAGTTTGTAAATTAACACAACATTGTGTTTTGAAAATAAACCCAACTGTCAGTTACGTATTTTTGCACCCTGAGCATTTAGGGTATCGTGTTTCGGCTATGTAATTTCAATGTCGCGTACTACAGAATTATACTCTTTCGTAGTAATAATTTTATTATGGCTCCTAATTTTACATGTGAAGTCCAATATCTGAACCTCACGTACTGTATAGATAATTACATAGTATCTAACGACATTTGTTCCGGGATATCTCTGCCTCCATCCCTCTTTAACCAATACTAATCTCAGCAGGTAAAACAAGGAGGGGAGATAGATGGAGCTAGTTTGACGAGATCTCGGTGTAAGACCGTGTTGAAATACTTACACGGGATGAGGATTAAAACTCGAATGTCGCTTTACATGTACCGATAGAAAAAACAGAACCAATATATTAAAAACTAGCTTTTACTCACGGCTTCACTCGCATCATAAACAAAACATAGCTTATGTCACTCAAAGATAGTTTAGCTATCTACCACTGAAAGAATTTTCAGGATCAGTAGTTCCAAAGATTATCACCTACAAACATACAAGGTCACAAACTATGTAATATTAGTGTAGACAAAGGATGATAAACTTTGAAGTGCTAGATTTAAATGAGACGTACGAGTAAAGTACAATTTATACCAAAATAAAAAAAAAAAAACCAGGAAGACCAAGTTTTGTAAAGATGTTACAGTATATATTGACCAGAAATTATCAGTCCAATTCTTTAGTAACGGCTGTTCTAGACGGGAAAATCTTTCAAATCCTAGATAGGTGAAACAGGCAGAGTGTATTTTTAAGCTTATTTATAAAAGTCAGGGGTAGAGTCAGTGTAAAGGCGTCATCTCTCAGTCAGTGGGACCTGTAAAAGTTCCAGCTGAGTAGTTACTTGCACGTGGCAAGAATTATAGATGACGTCACCAACGCTTAGATTGGTTGCAAAGAGAGCTCAAGAATTTGGAGGAGAATTTGGCAACGGAACAACGGATCGACCTGATTTTTGCATGGGTATAGTTCAAGAGCCAGAGAGTGACATAGGCTACTTTTCATCATCATCATCATCATCACTATGCGGGTGAAACCGCGGGGTGCAGCTAGTTGTCTATAATATTTAAATACTTTTTTGTGTCAATTTCTTTCACACACTTTTTGTTCCATCGGTACCTATGCCGCTATGCAGTGCCCAAAGTAAAACTGTCACAATAGGTCCCATTTAACAGCGCGCTATCGCCGCCGGATCGGATAACATCGCTACATATGATCGATGACGTCACACCTCGACGGATACACCCTAATGCCTTAGACCAGTTTGATAATTGAGGAGGTGAAGAAAAAAACCTCACTTTTCCACTTTTGAAAATTTCGTTTTTTTTTTCTTTGGGCAAAAAATTAATCATTGATTGATTGATTGATTGATTGCATTTAAGTAAAACCTTGTCAGAAACACCTTTTTTCATATATAAATTTTCATTTGAAATCGTAAGTTTCGAACAAAACCACACTTTTCCGTTGAAAAAGAGAAATTCCGTCGAGAAATTTATATGTATTCTCTTAAATTTGAAAAACTGGAAATGTGAGGTTTTCTTCTTCACCTCCTCAATTATTATTTGTGGTATAGACAACCGCTTTTTTCTTCTACGATTAGCAAAATCACAGAAAAGAGAACAAAATAGAACGGAAATGAAAAGAAAAATCTGTCGCAAGGCATTATGAGTGAACCTTGATTGAACATTCTTATTTAGATCAACACGTCGAACTCCGCATCCAAAGATGTTGGACCTTACCTTTTTGGGTTAGGTCTCAAAGCTCTTTGTCCGCATCACAGTTGCTGTGCAGTTGCTAATTTATTTGATTGATGACTGACGTTTCGTTTATATCGGTGCAACTGGCTACAACAAATTTCTTACAAAAAGGTCGTGACAGCCGTTCTAATTAAAAAAAAAGTTGCAAAATGGCCGTCTGACGTTAAACTATAATTTTCGCCTGTGGACGTCATCCGCGATACCAATCTTTAAAACGGTTGTATTTTATTTTGTGTCAAAGAGAAAAAAATCATGTCCCCTTATGTATTATTTACCTAAACTTGAGTATTTACAAGTTAAAATGAATATAATGGTAGAATTTTCTTTATTGACTGTTCTGAATGTTCTGGACTAAGGGAAAGTGTTATAACGCGATGAAACATGTTTTTTCGTGATGTTTCTAAAACATCCACAGACTTCTAGTAAAGGCTACCATTTTACTAGTGCATGACTTTGACTTGACCGTGACCCACTTTACTTGACTCTTGAAAATATTCAATAGTCGACAATGGCAAATGCACATGACGTGCAGCGCCAAAATTCTCTTAGAGGAAAGATTAAAAAGGTTTTATATCAAAATAAAACTTTTTTTTTTACATGTAGGCGTACACTTGAGTAATTTTGAGTAGCTCGCTCACCTAATGGTTAATGCTAGCACTGCCTGTGCGACCTTATGCCTTATTACAGATGTCTTATCGTGATTTGGATTGTGATCGCGATCGCGTGCCATCTCACTTACGCACGTGGTGCGAGTAAGTAGATGCGAACGGGACGGCATGCAATCTTGATCACAATCAAACTTCTATAATAAGGCCGCATATTAGAATTATTTATAAACTTCAAATTTTAAATGCTCTAGTCGAGTTACTTTAAGATGGTCTCGTTTTGTCCTGGAAACATTCTTCTTTATCCGAAAGACAGTAATGTGTGAAAATTAGGGCTTGACGATTGAATAACTAACAAAGATGCAGGTATCCCCAGGTGCAGTCTGTGCAAGAGTACTACCACAAGTGTGATATTTTTACTTTCTACGTGTTTTGTTTTGCGAAAGACGCATCCATGTGCATCTTGCTTCTAAAAAATGCATCCTCCACTTTCGCCCAGACACAAAAAAGCGAAATCAGCATACAGGAATCGACCCCCAAACATTCAACGCATGCCTTTTCATATTCACAAACGAACATTCAAAAAACCAAAAAGACCCTATTCTGAACGCCGCCGCCCGCTTCCTCCCATCGAGTTTTTGTCGGGTTCACACTCGATAGGACAAAAGTGAGCAAAACAATGCCGCGCCGCCAGCGACACCTGACGAAGTGAGAACGAAACTTGATACGGCTCAGCACTTTCCACACATTCAATAAACAACTTTAAAACAATAAAATAAATCGTAATTTCCTTTAACACGTCGCCCTTCCAACTCCCGGGCTTGCTCGGGGAACTTTAAACTCAAATTGAATTTCTGTAAAGCCGATAATCCATTGACGCCATAAATAGTGTTAAGATTCAGCTTGTACGTGATACGGTCTGCCTTTCGCCAAGTAGTTTTGTATTGGAATAATTTTATAGTTATTACATATTAGAATGCTATCGTTAGCTTGTATTTGAAAATGGACCCAATGTAATTTGATTCAGTGATAGAAATAAAACTTTACAACGATCGGCCGAACCGTGTATAGTAGCGTTACTGAGAAGGAAAAAAAAAACATACAAAACAAATGCAAACTTGGTGTGTTTGAACTCATTTCGCGATAAGACTATTCAAATTTTGAATTCGGAATCAGCTTTACCAAACCGAAAAATAAATAATCATAGACAACATTTATGTTTTATCTGACAAAGGTAGACAACTTTGTGGCTTATAACTGGCAGGCATTAGTTAATTAAAAGGAAAAAATCTGTCATTAGTTTTATTTAAATCATTGGGTATCAAGAAGTTTATCAGATAGTCGTATCTTCGCTGCGTTTAGTTGAAAAATGCATTATGAAATGTGGTGAGCACCCACGAGGTAGCGGCCGTTGACCCTGAACCGGCCGCGCTAGGTATATAGGTATAATATACCATAATAAAGATTGGCTGTGCATGATCTTAATTATTATTACTATTTTCGAGAAATACTAAAACAATTTTGATGTGGTCGCGGTGAAAATATAAAATCGGAGTCTTTGTGAATCATCCACGCTGGCTTGATTTGTAAAAGTTATTTTAATGGTTATTGCTTTAAAACGCTTAACGAGAACTATTTTATAATATTTATCATCGGGTTTTCCGTTTGGTTTTGTAATCGATTTTGTTTTAACGTTGATCTTTATCGTTGTAGAGCATTTTTTCAACATTAATTTTGCAAAGTGCTCGTATAATTTAAGATTAATAATAATTTATATAGTAACTAAGACTTTAAGTAATTCGACTTTATTACCCTAATTTGCCAATATGAGTTGTAGAAAAACGTAAAATGGGTCATATTGTCAAAATATAGACCTGAAATTTCTAAAATGGCCTTTTTGCAGCGTGCCATATGATACTTCATAATAAAATTTAATAAACCGCCCAAGTGCTAGTCAGGCTCGCGCACTGAGGGTTACGTACGACCACAAAATTCAATATCGAAATTACCAGTTATAACTTGGTAATAAACATAAATTTGTCACCGACTCGCACTTGGTCATTATTTATTATTTGTTGTTATATTTTAGAGTGTGTACTATAATCGTGCTAAATTTGACACTAGTACGTAGTACCATTTTTACATTAGAGCTAATACAAAGATACGTTTAAAAATACGTTTGTTGTATGGAGACCCCCCTTTCGTTTTTACTTTTTGTTTTTTTTATTATTTCTCAGTTAATCCGCCGTAACTTAACTTATTTATAACATTCTGTAGAAAATTTTAACTAGCTATCTATTACGGTTCGATAGATACAGCCGTTTAAAGGTAGGACAGACGGACGGACAGACAGACAGACATCGTAGGTTTAGTAATAGGGTCCTGTTTTTACCCTTTGGATACGGAACCCTAAAAAGCATTTTCGCCGATTTTCGTCTTATTTCTGTTTCCTTTTTTTCAATTCAAATGTCTGTCAATTATAGAGCATAGATCACTTAGGTATGGCTTTAAAATTTCTGATAACTAGGCAAAATAGGAGGAAGTCTTTAAAATATCTACCAGTGGAAAGCAATGTCTTCAGCTTGTCTGTCAGCCAAAGCTTTGAGTTTGTAAAACGTATTTCGGGTAAGTACAGAGTATATTTTTCAAGATATCTTCAACCATAGAGCATAAAGGTTTCAAAATGGCGTCAATTAGTCGCTCGAGCACAATTAACGTACGGCAGAATGTCTCGATGCGATTGTATCTCGTGACCCGGGGCTATCGGGTAGCCGGTTCGACTCCCGCTACCGGTGAATGCTGTGATTTATCAGGAAACACCGTTTGTTAGCTTACAAGGGTTAATTGAAGTTCGGCAGTGGGAACGGGGCTGAGATTTGGTAATACGTGTAGATGAGAACAATCATATAGGCTTATACTTTAGTTAGAAGTCCAAAGCAATCAGCGAAAAAAAAATTAAAAAATGCTTTTATATAAATCTGAGACCAAGTTAGCAAAAATACAATTGCTAACTTTGCTTTTTCCAATATTTTGAGTGCATTTGCGTATTTTTTTAGATAAAATATAAGCAAATTGCCTGATCCATAAGACTTGGCCATATGTAATTACATACATACACAATCAAAAACGTAGACCTATTCCCCACAAAAACACTGGTCATCTTTCACTGATTACGTAATAATATATATTTACTGCGTATCGTTAATATTCTTCCATTACCTCGAAAGAATTCCACAAAAATAACATTCTCCTTTATTCTACACTAAATCAAACGAATTAAACCCATTAATTCGTTCAGTCGATTTTCGGCAACGTGCAATAAATAGGCGCTGTCAACGGACGAAAGTCCGGTATACTGCATAAATACTGCATTACAAACACACCGAAAACCGCTGCACTGGAAAAATAAACCTAAAAACTTCATAGCTAAAGCCGATTTCCACCTGTCAACGCTTTGACAAGCTAAAAGCTACATTGCTGCCAGCCAAATTTTAACTTTATCGCGCGTAGAATATAATCGAATTCATCTGTGGAAGTGTTGTCAAGAGAACCAGAGACAATGCGGTATCGTTTTAAAAGACAAGCGGAGGTGACAGGTCGGTCGGATTCGGCATTTATTCGGGAATTTTCGGCGTGGAGTCGACTTCACAATGGACTGTATTGTAATTCGGCAAGTTGCATTTGACATAGACTGATGTGATACAGGTTCTAAGATTGTTTATTTTTAAGTGAAGACAAAGACTATGTGAGGCAGAGTTTCAACTCAACCCACGCCGGCAAACTCAATGCTTGCCGCTTTTCTGAGCAAGGGAGACCGCAATAGAATAATTAATTTTGTACAGTACATCTGATCCTTGGCTACGATTCCGTATAATTTTGCTAAACAATGTAAACGATATGTCATAGTAACTTATTTTTTAGAAGAGTCAGTACAGTACACAAAATAGTAGCAGTGCGAGATATATTATTACTACCTTCAATATGTTCTACAGTCCGGTAATGCTTTCAGGTTCAAAATGTTCCTTTCCCAAAATGTCCCTTTTCCAAAATATCCCTGTTCCAAAATTTCCCTTTCCCAAAATTACCTTTTATCAAAATGTGGTTTCGTTGACAATGACGAAAAGTGTTGATGATTAGAACCGGAAGTCTTATTTCAGGTCCTTAAATATACAGAGGCCATCTAAATCAACTAGCAATACATACAATATTATATCAACATCATCTACAGTTTCCACTTCTGAGCAAAATATTGTCCACTTAATGTTTTTTTTTTTAATTCTGATAAGTCCGCGTTTGACCACCAACTCGCCTGTTGGTAAGCGATGATGTGGTCGAAGATGAAGCACGCAGACTTAGAAGATACCTATTCACTCTGGCCTTGGAAAGGTTTTAGTTGTTTTTTACTTTTAATTAAGATAGATAGATAGAAACTCTTTATTGTGTACACCAGAAATAAAAATTACAACACGATAAAAAACACTTACGAGCTAGTGCCACAAGTGGCGGCCTTATCGCTAAAAGAGATCTCTTCCAGGCAACCAATGGATGGAAATAATTTACGTAACAGAATCGACGGGGGATGCTAAAACACTCAAGAACATTAAGTTTTGGAGAATAACACGATAATGATAATAAAGCATCCAAGTTAGTTAAAATGTTGTTAATTTATCAGCACAAGTGACGCCAGAACCGATAAGATATTAACACAACCAGTAAATAAAAAGGCGAGAAATTAATGAGAGCTACAATGTTTAAGTACATACAAGGACAAATAAATTAAGAAACTTTCTTCTGATGTATTAAATTCTCGTTTTGGGCGTTGTTAAGTTATGAGTTTGAACACTTTGAAAACGGTTTCTTATTGCTCTGTGTGATTTTTCATTGTACTTTATGTTCGTCAAAAAATGTATCAAAAACCAAAAACGTAAAAAGTTTTTGTGTTAGTAATAAAAAAAAATTGTTTCAACAGTTTTTGAACGTTGCGGTTTTTTTGTTGCGGTTGGTGGAACTAACATTTTTTGTTTAAATTAGAACGGCTTTCGAGGCATTTTGTAAGAAATTTGTTGTAGCCAGTTGCACCCATAATGCCTAGTAACAGATTTTCTTTCTCATTTCCGTTCTATTTACTTCTCTTTTCTGTGCATTAGGCACAGCTGGCAGGCAAAGCTGTGCACTTCTAAAGTGGAAGAGAGAAATTTTCCAGAAAAAAAATCAAAATGCTTAGTCCAAAGAACAACATAAAAATAAACCATGGCTTAAAAATGCTTTGGTATGTAAATGATATTTTCTTTCAATCAGGCAAAAATGTTCAAATAAAAACCAACTTACGTGTGGCTACCATTCTAAAAAAGTTTATTGTGAACGGTGACGTCACGGTTTCCCATTGTGCCTTCGACAAACACAACACAAACAGCGAGAGCAAGTGAATTCGTAAAAATGCCTCATCACACCCCATTACTGTATAATAACTGGACTTGGGTAAAAAGTGGTGAAAGAATAAAGGATTCTTCTTACATAACCCGTGTGAGTACCGTCAGCAAGTACAATGAGGGTTGCCATACTTTCGAAATGAAGCTAGCACTTTTGGCATCGACGATACTTTAATCACTTTATTAAATCGGTTGAATCAAGAAGAACAATAATTTGGTTTTGTATTTCGAACGTTTCGATTGAAATCTTGCAGCTGACTTGCGAATAGCCCCCTTTCTATTTTAAATTTGAATAGAGTTATATAGGCCGATACATTTCAATGACATTATGAAGACAGCGGGAATATTATTATTTTAATGACCTAAAAGAGACCTCAGGGAAACGTTGGATGCAGGCCGCTTCCAACCGGCCCTTTTGGAGATCTATGGGGGAGGCCTATGTCTAGAGGACGTCCTATGGCTGAAAAGATGATGACGATGATGATGATGAATGACAGAAGGCTTTTTGATCTCAATAATTTCAAAAAATTCAGGAAGCATTTCTATAATATTAAAAAAAAAAAAAACTTTATGTATTGTTTGCAATTATGTATTTTGATTCGTTACTTAAATGTTATTTATTAATCCTCCTGTTATCCTTGTTGATTTTGATACAGTGACAGCCCTACCAATAAGTAGCCAACATTATTCCGAATGGCGAGCACTCGAATTATCTGCGCGAGTATCAAAAAACGCCGCCGCGGCTTAAGCGCAAAAAAAACCCAAAACGAACACAAGCCCGGACAAGAAATTATGATACTACCAAATACGCGGGTAAAAACTCGATTCTTACTTGTGTTAAGTTTTATTCGAAATTCCTTTGCAATTATCCGTTTTCGGAACGGAGCTGTTTCGCGTTAATAGCAATAACATCTGTCTACTGTTTTGCTGGCCGTACTTTGTTTATTATTTGTTAAATTGTGAAATTGTTTCCAGCTAACAAGCAACCAATGATAAATTCACTAAGAAACTTAAAAAAAAAACAAATGAAAGTGAAACGGGTCCCTACCTTTACAGAAAGTGATTAATTGTATCAAAAGCTACTCATTTATGCTTTCAAGTTCATTTCCCAGTGATTTTGGTGAAAATTTCCATAATTACATGGGTAGGGCCGCCACTTCTGGCACAAACTTGTATGTTTCTCTATCTACTTGGTTTTTATTTCTGGTGTGCACAATAAAGAGTTTCTATATCATCATCAGCCAGAAGACCATAACCTCCACACTGAACGACAGCCTGCGTTTTGCATCCACTGGATGCCAGTGACTCTCACTATGTCGTCGGTCCATCTAGTGGGAGGCCTACCTACGCTGCGTCTTCCGGTTCGTGATATCCACTCAAGAACCTTTCTTCCCCATCGGTATTCGATTCTTCGAGCGATTTGGCTTGCCCATTGCCACTTCAACTTTCAAATTTTAACAACTATGTCGGTGACTCTGGTTCTTTGGCGAATATCCACGTTTCGGATTCTATCGCGCAAAGAAACTCCGAGCATAGCTCTCTCCATTGCCCGCTGTGTGACTCTGAGTTTTTCCAAAAGGCCAACAGTTAAGAACCACGTCTCATTTCCTATATATATATTTAATAATCATGTACAAATTGTGGTGAATGGTAATCAAGGCCACGTACGAACTAACCTCCTTAAAGTAACCTCCGTCCAAGGTTTGTTAAAATTACAAATTAGTTTAAAATATTTAAACCAACTAAAATTGTAACTACAAAATAATCATTCTTATAATATCATAATATAGCATAATCTTAATGTACAACTAACAAAAAATCATGATGGGAAGGCTCAAAAAGCCCACTAAAATATATATTGTCCTATAGGTGTCCATACCTAGTTTGGCGGTTACGGCTGCAAATTAAATGATATTTGATTTTAATTTAATCTCAATGTATACTTCAAGCCTCCGTCTAACAATAGTTTAATCAAGCTAAGCCTGTAGTGCTACTTTATTTTTTAGCAAATACAAAGCCCGTTGCCAGTGTCGCCACCTCGCGATACTAAAACAGAGATAACCAAAACAAACGAGCTGCTAAACCTAGCTCCAATTAGCAAAAAACGTCAACAGCCAAAAAAAAAATAAAGCTCATTAGTCTAATTAGTGAGAAAAAACTACCCGTCGATCTGTCTCCTGAACTATTCCGGGTAAATTATAGGGCTGTCCATTTCAGGAAAAACATAAAATGAAAATACTTTATTGTGAACCTGTTTAATTGGGCTTAAAATCGTTAAATCCAATGTTGATTATAAGTACTTGTCTCTTAGTTTTTATCTGCTTTGTAATGAGGGCAAAGGGATTCAACATTAAAAAGTTATCTAAAAGAAAGTTAACAAATTCAACTAAGATTAGATGCTATTATTTAACCTGAACAACACAAGAGGTGTTTAAGCTGATCCCGTCAACCAATTTTCGATAAAGGTCATCGAGACGGACATTCCATCCTTATGTCGTGAACTTTCGTAAAGTCCGCACGCAGCGTTTCCAAAATTCCTTCCTAATACGACTGCACAGGAATGGAATGCGCTTCCTGCCTCGGTGTTCCCTACAAAATACAACTTGGGTCTCTTCAAGACAAGAGTGAATAGGCACCTCATGGGCAAGCGTGCTCCATCTTAGACAGCATCGTCACTTACCATCAGGTGAGTTGTGGTCAAAAGCTAGCCCATTTCATAACAAAAAAAAAACCGAGCTAAAACACTTTTTCAACAACAACTAAAATACAAAACCTGTAAATCAATAAATGAAAACGTCTGTGACAGATGTGTTATGGGTTCATGAAAATAAAATAAAAACTAGTTAGTCTTATTTAAGAAAGTCATTTGCTCAAACGACTTAAAATTAAATCTCGCATAAATAAAGAAAATGTTAAGTCTGATTGGACATGAAACTCGAGAAGGTGGCAACCCAGCTCCAAATTTGTGGCAATCCAGCTCCAAATGTTAACACAACGTTGGCTTACTCAGTTAAGCCCTTACGTCCTGTCAACATCCTGCAATAAAACAATTCTTATGTATTAGAATTTCAGTTGAATTAATTGGCAGCCCTGTACTATAAGTACGGCCTTCTGTCCGCCCCATCAAGATAGTCCGGGAGCCCTAATGAAAAGCACCGAGTTCGCTTTATTAAGTCTAATGTATTCAGGAGATGCACTAGCAGATTGCAGCCAAATGTCACAGCGTACTGCGACTGTGCTGATGAATTGGGTACTTGATGACATTGGCGAGGTTAGATTGAGCCTTGGGCTGCTGTTTAAATAGTGTTTTGTTTATGGTTGTTATGCTTCGACTGCTTCGAGTTTTCGGGAATTTGGCGGACGATATATGCACGCTATATATGATATACTAGCAACGCAACCCGGTTTCGCACGGGTGTTCATCTTTTTTTTACACCTTGGGTTACATTATTGGAGTTTTAGTAAGGATCCCTATTTTTTTTCTAAATATAATGTTGCCTATGTCACCCGGCGATAAAATAAGAAAGAAAGAAAAGAAAATAAATTTTATTCGACACCTTTACAAAAAACTTATATCAAGAGGATACAATCAGTGTAGTGTAGCTTCACAACATTGAAAGAATTTTTCAAATCAGTTCAGTAGTTTCGGAGCCTATTCAATGCAAACAAACAAACAAACAATCAAATCTTTCCTCTTTATAATATTAGTATAGATATAGGCGCGGACAGAAATTGTCTTTAGACGGCTGTATCTTTCAAACCGTAATAGATAGCTAGTTGAAATTTTACATTACAGAATATGTAAATTACGGCGGATTATCTAAAGATAATAACAAAAAAGTAAAAAAAGGGGGGGGGGGGGGTCCCCATACAACAAACATATTTTTATAACGTATTTTTGTATTAGCTCTAACGTAAACATGTTAATACGTACAAGCGTCAAACTTGGCATGATTATAGTACACACTTCAAAAAGTATTACAACAAATAATAAACAATGACCAAGTGCGATTAGGTGACAAGCTTTTGTTCATTACCAAGTTCTAACTGGTAATTTCGTTATTGAATTTTGTTGCGGGACCCTCAGTGCGCGAGCCCGTCTCGCACTTAACCGGTTTATTTGTTGTTGTATAATATCAAACAAGTGCTTTTTATTTCATGCCATCAATACCAATCATATTTCAAAAGAGCTTTTAGGGTAATCCAATTCGCACGTTGAATTCAACTAATACTTAATATTAATCGAATAAAAGCAATAACAGTCTTCATTCGTCGCTATAGAAATTAATCGTAAGTAATTGATATTTCAAATTCTCACACGTCTTTCTTGAATATCATCATCACTTTATACGAAGCAATACGCTTTTATGGTTCAAATAAATGCGAGAAAAACTTCATATAATTGCACATGTTAAATCTCCCGTGGACACTTGAGCTACATTATTCAAGGAGCAGTGAAAGCGATCATGGTTTTATGGGGATCAAACTCAAAGAAGCTTAGCCCTATTTACAGTATGGGCATCTGTACATGGGCTTGCTTGATAAAATGTTGATTATACTATAAATCATACCCATATCTTAAAAGTTACAGAATAATAATAAAAAATATACCATAGGTGGCAAGCAAGCAGACGGGCCGCCTGATGGTAAGCAGTCACCGTCGCCCTGTCACAAATACGTTGTCGACCCTTAAGGACTCTATTAACTCGCCTTTTGATGAACCCAATGTTGATTGTTCTTGATTGATATTTTATCTACTAGACATTTTTAAACGTAATATCAGTATATTGATGTTCAAAGTATGGATCCATAATTCCATATATACATAAATTTCTTTAGATTTAGAAGGCTGAAAATGATGTTTTTTGTACCTTTAAAGAGAGAGAGAAAGTGAGAGGGGAGATCTTAGAACAGCTACTGTTCCTGAATATATTGCTTTCTAAGTTCTCGGTGGCAAGCACCAGTGTAAGGTTAGCGAAGCTATAAATCTAACTTTTATGTATGAAGAAATGACTTCTGAATTCAACCTTTTATATCACGCTTTGATGCCTAATGGATTCCTAGTAAACGTCTTGGTAAATAGAGTTTAAATATTCGAATGATGGATCTATTTAATGACGCATTGAATTTGTAATCGATTTTTAATAGGGATTGGGTTTTACAAAACTCATCATTATAACAATGATATTTAATTTTCCATCCGTTAGTAGGTTGCTTTAAAGTAGATATTCAATATGGATAAGCAGCTATTGCCCCCTTAATTAGATTCTTTCACAAAATCTTTACTTAGCGGATATCTAGCTCTACACCCCGTAAGAAATATATGCGACAAATTTCAACTTCGCATGTCAAGTAGTTTTCGAGATTTCATGATGAGTCAGTGAGTGAGTGAATAAATAGTATTTCGCTTTTATATACAGAGTGAAATATAATTATATATGTCGGCGCGTTGAAGATTTAACATTCGGGCGCAACTACCGTCGGATAGTTTTTAAGGCTTAGATTATGTAGGTAGGCGTCACCTAGCTTTGTTTTGGTGGACTAGTGATGGAGGTGGCGCCATTGCTGGTGTAACGCTGCAGTAACTTACTCTGCTGAAGTTCGTTCTGAAGTTGTGTCGTTGACAACCAATCAGAGTGTAGCAAGTTTGGGTACCGTCCGGTAGAGGCGCTAGTGAGCGCGCGCGGACACGCGTCGGTGACGTGAGGCTCGGAGGAGCTCA
The DNA here is from genome assembly GCA_932305915.1 of Agriopis marginaria. NCBI lineage: Eukaryota > Metazoa > Arthropoda > Insecta > Lepidoptera > Geometridae > Agriopis > Agriopis marginaria. Next base: position 17,341,409 of record OW029920.1, on the reverse strand, counting down.
CTTTACTTTGTGTTTCGAATGGGGACTGTTGGAAGCTCGGTGGAGCTCACTTTGCTTTGGGTTGTGAATATGGACTGTTGGATGGAGAGTGGTAGCGTTCGTTACAAGGCGGAACACCTTGTCCCCAAGTAATTGGGGACAAGGTGTTCCGCCGGTTCTGGGAGTGACAATTGATGAACGCCTAAATTACTTTAATCACATCGCGGATCTCTCCAGTCGGACTAGAAAACTTATTTTTATAATGAAGAAGCTTAGAGACTGCACTCCAATTGACGTTATTAGACAGGTATATCTAGCTCTGTGCCAATCTATACTGCAGTATTGCGTTTCAGTATGGGGTAGCACCTGTAAAACTCACATGTTAAAAGTAGAGATAGCCCAGCGTGCTCTTATTAAGGTAATACTGAAACGTCCATTTAGATATCCCACAAACAGTATATATGAAGAGTTTAAAGTACTTCGGGTGCGACAACTCTTCATTTTAACAGCCACAGTCAAAACACATAAAGCCCTTTTAAATCGGGAAGACTATGATTACCTGATGGCTCGACGAACCTTCAGGATGCCTACCCCTAATTTCGCCTCTCTACTAGGTTTTAGAAGTCCAGAATTTGCCCACCCTAATACCTATAACAAAGTATGTAGAGAATGCGTCATTCTAGGCTGCAACGCTTCAACATGCAAACGCACGGTTAGAAACTGGCTCCTGACGCTCTCGTATGATAAAACAGAAAAACTATTGCTATACAAGTCTCCTTACCTGTGAAATCAGTAGAAAAATACCTATGCCATAATCATCTTACACACATACACACACGTGCGGGCACGCACGCACGCACGTACGCACACACACTCACACACACACACACACTCACACGCAAATACACACACGCACACACATACACACACACACACACACACACACACACATATACACACTCCATTTCACATCTTCGTATACATCACAGCATGCATCCACTCACAGACAATCCTTTCACACCCCCACATACCTGCAGAACACAAATTTGTAGCCCTAAGTTTATCTCATGTTTAACTGCTTAATATCTAATATGTATTTATATTTACAATAGCTGTAATAAAATAACTTAACATAGTATATCGCTAAGCTTGCATTTGTACACATCTCTTGCTCAGAACCCCAAAACACAGGCTTCCTCGCCTAGTTTGGGGATCACTGTTAATCTGTACATGTACAAATATTTTTGGTAATAAATATAAAAAAAAATAAAAAAATATATTATTATTATAATTTTCAAGTAATTTGATATTGTAATTAGTAATCATAGCGCTTCGAAATAAAAACTGTGTCAATGTACGTGCGATGTCTCATTCTCCTCGGCGTACTAAACTCACGCCATAGAATCAAGATAATTCTGACGAAGTTCGGCCATCGACGACCAGAGCGGCCCCCTACCACGCAATCGAGGCGCTCGCGCCGTCATATATATTTGTACATGAAATTGTTTACAAAACTCTTCTAACAAAACTTAAAGATAGACAAAATAAATTGCGCACCTGAGCAATTTTAGATTATATAGCACAGGATAGCACAGTAAAAACACATTGACTGCTGTTGTGATGGACGATTATTCTAATTTCCGCAGCAAATCTAATAAAAACTATTTCGAAGCTAGTCCTTTGAATAAACAGTAATAAATTCTAACCGCACAAAAGAAACATTTACCCTTCGATTGTACTGCGTTTATCTAAATCGATTTTCAGTAATTCCGATAGCAATTTTCCTATTGACAAAAACACGACTATTACCGCAATACGATGGTATATTTTTTATGTCAACCGCATTGACAGATTGCACTCGTCTAAAGCTAGTATATCTAGAATGATAGACAGTATATCAGCTCTAGAACTCTAAACAAACACTTCATCATCATCATTATCAGCGTATCATAATCCCACTGCTGATACACAGAGACCTTCTGTCAGAGAGACAGAGAGGATGGGCCGTGATCCACCATGCTGGCTTGGCGCATATTGGTGAATGTCATGTCTTTGAAGAAAAGTTATATGATTATTTCTTTGAACTGTTTGAAGTTCACCTTGAAAAAGGCCGTCTAATGCGGTTGAAACTATAGTCGGAGTAACCGGCTTAATCTTACGTGAGTAATTCCCGTGTAACATAAATAAAATGTTTGAAGTTCCTGGACATACCGGTTTCCTCGCGATGTTTTCCTTAATTTTTTAAACTTCTTATACTATTTTTAAGGGCAAGTGCCTTTATTAACTAAACAAAATACAAGCTAAAACTAACACTACAAATACAGTTAGACTGCACATAGACCGTTAAAGGTCTAAAGACAATCCAAAATTCAATTTCCTTCATCGTTTTTGTGCGATGATTAATCTGAGCACCTTTGCATGCTCGATCAAACCATTCAAAAGTCGTAACTTTAGGTACTGTGTACGTAAATATATTGCGTCAGTCAATAGAGAGACGTAAACCAATAAAAACCAGTGGTGTCTAGGAAATGATGCCATTAGGCGGAATAGGCGGTGCTTTTTGACGTCTAAGTCTAGACTAAACGTGCAGTTAGTTGTTGAAACGAAATGCCTAATAACTATGTCTAATAGCTTAGTCTAGAATAAGCTGTGGTAGACGTAGGTGACTTCAGTTACTTCCGACAGTACTCTTCTATTCACTGTATCATTTTGTGGTTGAGTGATAATAATTTTGCGACTTTAGTTTGTTTAATTCAATTTTATATCATTTTGATTTGTGATTTAACTGACTGACGGAGTACAATATATTATTATGTTAATCTTTTGTGTTACTGAAAATAAGAGTTATTTTAACTTCATAGTCAATATTATACTCGGTTTTTTAAATAAATTAATGAAATTAGGGCTTGAGAAAAGTTTTTTTAAAAGTCCGCACACATTTTATTTATATTATACGGGAATTACTCACGTAACATTAATCCGGTCACTCTGACTATAGTTTCAACCGCATTAGGCGGTCTTTCTCAAGGTGAATGCACGGGCGCAGCTGCCTCTCGCTTTGCACTACGGGAAACCCACGAAACCCAAGAAAAAAAAAACATGAAAGCCACAAAAAAAACACGTCTAAAAACGTCCACGTCGATGTGTGAAAACAACGCCAGTTTCTATAATAAGTACGCACACCTTTAAGGTTATACTGTAAAGGGGAGACTGCGTGGTAGAAACTTTATAGTTGTATTTTTTTTTATCATTCTCCACAGCCTTTCTTATTCCTCTGCTGTGTATAGGCCTTTCTCTTGCCGTACCGTATGCCTTGGTTCTGTGTTATCTTGGCCAAAAGCTGTTCTCGTGCATGCGATATAGTTTTTATCTCGTTACTCTAGTGGCAATCCTAGTGATAGTGACGGTGATAGACTTATTGCAGGTTTTTTTTGTTAAGCAGACCGGCCGCGTGATGGTAATCGATCACCGTCCCCATGGATACCTGCATCACAAATACGTTGCTGACCCTTAAAGACTCTAATAACAGCCCTTTTGAAGAACCCCATGTTATAGTTACTCGGAAACGCCACGGGAGGCCCATTCCACAAATTGCAGGTGTGTGGCAATAAAGATCGTGTAAAACGACCGTGTGCGATTTCCACCGATCTATGATATATTATGTAAATGAAGTTTCAGATGGTGGCGGCTGGTGCGATGATAAAACCGCGAAGCTGGCATCAGTTCGAACGGTTCTTCAGAACATTCCCCGTTGTAAATGCGATAAAAGACACAAAGAGACCCAACGTCTTTGCGCATGCTGAGCGGCTCTAGGTGTTCAGTGGGCTTGGGATCGTCTCGTTATACCTGTAATAAAACTGGTCATTCGACCCACGATTAAAACAATATCGTCTACCCATCTCGCTGCCGGATGACCAACGCTTGGCTTACCTCGCTAAGGTCACCGCTCTATCATTGCCTTGCTCTTTTCAACCGACGAAAGGAGAAGGTTATCAATTCGACTGTATGTTTTTTATGTTTGTTACGCGATCGAGTTATGAACTGATTTTCATGATTAGTTTTTTTGTTTGGTAGGTCATTTGGTCTCAATTACTTTTATTGAAATTGATTCAGTGCTTTTTGAAATAAAAACATCAAAACAATGACTGTTCTAAAAAGATCAAAAACAATAAATATGTACTCAGATGACTTTTTGGTTTGTAGTTTCCTTCAGCAAAAGTTATGATGGGAAATTTCAATCAGGGAGGTTTTAACTGTCATTGTTCTACTTTTTAGTTTCAAGTTTGTACATGGTAGGTTATACTCTTGAAGTCGGTTTTTGAATTTTTCTGTAAATTATAATTTTAATAATGTGAGGTACCTTTGCGTTGATAGCTTCAAAATGGCGTTGTCAAACTCCAGTGAACTGTAAAACCCATAGGCTAAGTGTACTAAGGTAAAACCCTAATTACTGGGGTTGTAAGTATTATTTCTTTCCGAATGACAAACCCATTTAGAGCATTGGGGTTGTAAGTATTTAAATTTTTCGAATGACAAACCTATTTAAAGCATTGGGGTTGTACGTATTTAAATTTTTCGAATGACAAACCTATTTAAAGCGTTGGGGTTGTAAGTATTTAAATTATTCGAATGACAAACCTATTTAAAGCATTGGGGTTGTAAGTATTTAAATTTTTCGAATGACAAACCTATTTAAAGCATTGGGGTTGTAAGTTTTTAATATTTTCGAATGAAAAACCCATTTGGAGCATTGGGGTTGTAAGTATTGAAATTTATCGAACAACAAACCTATTTAGTGCATTGGGGTTGTAAGTATTGAAATTTATCGAACAACAAACCTATTTAGTGCATTGGGGTTGTAAGTATTGAAATTTATCGAACAACAAACCTATTTAGTGCATTGGGGTTGTAAGTATTTAAATTTTTCGAATGACAAACCTATTTAAAGCATTGGGGTTGTAAGTATTTAAATTTTTCGAATGACAAACCTATTTAGAGCATTGGGGTTGTAAGTATTTAAATTTATCGAATGACAAACCCATTTGGAGCATTGGGGTTGTAAGTATTTAAATTTTTCGAATGACAAACCTATTTAGAGCATTGGGGTTGTAAGTATTTAAATTTATCGAATGACAAACCCATTTGGAGCATTGGGGTTGTAAGTATTTAAATTTATCGAACAACAAACCTATTTAGTGCATTGGGGTTGTAAGTATTTAAATTTTTCGAATGACAAACCTATTTAAAGCATTGGGGTTGTAAGTATTTAAATTTTTCGAATGACAAACCTATTTAGAGCATTGGGGTTGTAAGTATTTAAATTTATCGAATGACAAACCCATTTGGAGCATTGGGGTTGTAAGTATTTAAATTTATCGAATGACAAACCCGTATGGACAAGTGAGCCGGCGGCCATTTGCCACGGGTATTAGCGTTTACTGTTTATTTTATTATTCCCTGACAACAATACAGGGTTACTTCAAACAATAGTTCAATAGTTACTACCTTACGCGTTTGTTCTACATAATGATATTACTAATGGGTACATTAAGTCATTCTAGGTAATAAACACATAATTAGTCTAATGTTTAGAATATTTGGTATTTAGTAGGTACCTACATTTTATTGAGTTTTTTAGTATTCTACATTTATTTGGTACTTTTCTAAAAGCATGTTTGTTTTCAAACTATACTAGGTTACGCGGAAAGGACGTACTAAGCCGAAAAGGGTACACACTGGGTATACCTACTCATAGTTTCGAACACGTTTTGCTATGGGATCAACCCTGAACCGCGTGAAAAATATCAACTGTTCCATATAATAGAAAACTGTCATTCACATACTACAAAATGTATGGATCAGCTGATATTTTATCGCGATTTCAAGTTTTATTTAAATCTTTATTTAAAAAGATTTTTAGCAAAGCAAAAATTATGTGTTCCGAGAAAAGAATCCAAATCGGCATAGTACACCCTATTCGCGTAACTCTGTATGTGTGTACGGTGATTTGACGTGATTTTATTTTGCTTTAAAGTTATCACCAAAATAATTATTATGACCTTACTAATCTGTCAACGTATCCTGCCATAACATAAACTAATAAATTATCAATAATAATCGACCACCCACTAAAACCCTAATTGAATCGACGTTGATACAATGACGAATCGGCAGTGTAAGTATGTGAAACACGCCGGCCATGTTTTAATAAACACTTTAATTGCCTGTCTCTTTTAATCCAAATCATAAAATGTCCTTAAAATAAATTTACTGCGAATAATAAAAGCAGTAATGGTTAATACACAGAACTGGAAATGTAATCAAAGAATCGGATACATTAAAAGTTTGTCCGACTTTGTAACGATCGACCCGAAGCTTTTTTTTACTCTTAAAATAATATTAAATTGCAGCTAAACAGTTAATGGAGTATGTTTCTTGAAATAATGTTAAAATATTGCACGTATTTTATGAACAATATATCAGAATGTGGAATGTGTATGCGGAATGTGGCGTTTTTGGAAATTGAAATCAGGGGCTGTTCGACGTGCGTACGTAATGAACATCGTATACATACCTTTCTTTAGACGAAATCGTATGTTTCCGAAACAATATGATTGATATGAAATCGAATTCAGAGACTGTGCGACGTGCGTGCGTACGCAATACACACAGTTTACATCGCTTCATTAGACGTATATTGTATTAAAACTTTATTGTTTCTGAAACAATTGATTAATATGAAAGCTATCTCCGTACTAAATACTCAATACTTACTCAATATTTAGTTTTATATTTACTCAATATTTTATTGCTGACAATTATTATGTAGTGTGTACTACGCGAAGTTCTTAAATTACTTCTTTCAATAGAGTAATACTTTTTAACCTAAAGTCAAATTTACTATTACTTTACCCTATTTGTGTATGGCAACATTACAGTTGGCATGAAATTATCTATTTGCATTTAGTCAAAATTATAGCTGAAAAATTCTTCTAGCTTGTAATAACTTTTAGATCCTAAGATCTCAGCAACCCTTTCTTTATATCAATAAGAATACTAGAAATGCCTCCAATCAAAAACAATTACAAATCGCACCAATCGGTTCCTCATTCTCAACTCGACCAGGCAAAATGCTACAGATTAAAAAACCTACCAGAGGAACAGTTCTTACGGGCACATAGCTAGACATTCAACTACTTTCGCAGTGATATATGCGTGAAGTGATCATATTGACGAGTGTATATACGCCTACTGAACAATAAACATGTCGCAAACTTTGCTGGCCACTGCTTTGTTTGCCACTGGCTTTTCGGTGAAGGAAAACATCGTGAGGAAACCTGCATACGTACGGAGAAGGAATTTAATGGCGTATGTGAATCCACCAATCCGCACTGGACCAGCGTGGTGGATATGGCCCAATCACCCTTTCGGGGGTAGGCTAAAAGTCCAACAGTGGACTGTTAAAAAGGCTGATATTACAATAATATATTATATATATTATAACAATAATATAATAATAAACCTTAGCTGCGTTAGTATTAATATACAATAGACAGTATTTTATTTGTATCAAAAATACACACACGCACACACACACTTGTCTTACAGCTGCTTCACTTCACTTCACTTCACTTTAGTATTTGAAGTCTTGCCTATGAGCATGGGCTGTCACAATCTCTTTCTCAGCCATAATTTTAAGCTCTGTTTTGGTTTGTTGTGAGAGTCGCGGGCATCCAGTGGATGCAGATGGCAGGCTGTCGTTCACTGTAGAGGTTAAAGGGGGAAGTCGTATGTTCGTGAACGTCTTCTGGCTGATGATGATGACCTTGATATAATCATTTGTCCAATATGTTCGTGGACGTCTTTTGACTGATGATGGTGATGATGATGACCTTGATATAATCATTTGTCCAATATGTTCGTGGACGTCTTTTGACTGATGATGGTGATGATGATGACCTTGATATAATCATTTGTCCAATATGTTCGTGGAAGTCTTTTGACTGATGATGGTGATGATGATGACCTTGATATAATCATTTGTCCAATATGTTCGTGGACGTCTTTTGACTGATGATGGTGATGATGATGACCTTGATATAATCATTTGTCCAATATGTTCGTGGACGTCTTTTGACAGATGATGGTGATGATGATGACCTTGTTATAATCACTTGTCCAAACTAAAGCACGTTTATGAACTCTTAATAAATAATAATCCACCGTTATTATACGTTGACACACTTAGCAGATTTTTTTCGCGATATCAGGGTTGGTCCCAATGTAAAAGTTGCTTATAATGATTATATCCATGAATATGTCCGTCGTCAGAGATACATCCGGTAGAGGGATGCGAGATAGTTTCTTTATAGATTGTTTACTCTGTGACAATGGCAGCCCAATAAGGCTGTAATTGGAGGTCTCTGGGAATTCCACCATTACAGAGCGAGTTAACATGCGCCAGTTGCTCTAATGCGACAAAGACACGAGCCGTTCGGAACCCATTCCCGACGCCTTTTAGGGGTAGCTTAGATAACGGGATACCAGTAGTGTGAATTAATTTGTGAAAATTAAAATAACCGGTAATTTGAACATGGATACGAGAGCAATTACTGTCATTAGTTCGATTATCTAATGTGATTTTTAGGGATCCGTAACCAAAGGGTAAAAACAAGACCCTATTACTAAGCCTACTTTTTTGTACTTTAGTTTAGTAGCTAACAAGTTATGTGGTGGTACGGAAACCTCAGTGCGAGAGCCCGACTCGCATTTGGCCGGTTTATTTCCTTACTGTTTTGCATAAATTTATTTTTTCTGAGCATGTTGTAACGAGCAATTGGTTCGCTCAATAGTAAGTGTCATGATTATTACAGTTGCAGCTTGTACTATCTTCTATGTGTTTTATGAGTTGTAGTACTCTAGAGTCGCTGGCATCCAGTGGATGCAAAAGGCAGGCTTTCGTTCAGTGTGGAGGTTGAAGGGGGAGACCTATATTCAGCAGTGGAAGTATTCTGGCTGATGATGACGATGATGATGATGAGAAAAGCGGAAATGGTTTTGAGTTTTAAAGTTTTGAGACAACAATTATTGTTTTTGCGACTCCAGAGACTAAAAAAGGTTAAAGAATCATAACCCCTGACATGTAAACATTATGTTTATTAATAAACTAGCGGTCCGCCCCAGCTTCGCACGGGTATAGATTATAGCCTATGTCACCCGGGGATAGTGTAGCTTCCCAACAGTGAAAGAATTTTTCAAATCGGTTGAGTAGTTTCGGAGCCTATTCAATGCAAACAAACAAACAATCAAATCTTCCCTCTTTATAATATTAGTATAGATGTTTTTACTTTTAACCAATCTAAAATAAATTGTAGCGTATCGTAAAAACAAATGACAAACAAATACGTGTGGCGTGCGAATTATTTTTTCAATTTATATTGACGCGAAGTGCGTCCCTCAGGGCATTCGGCGTAAACATTCAGCTTTCTTAATTGATTCAATTAGTTTTATAGTTGTGTGATTATTGACGTGGCATAGTAGAGAGAAAAAAAAGAAGATGAACTATTGAAAGACTTGGTAAAAACCTACGAGAAGACCGCAGTTGATCATAAACTTTTTCAATTTGACTGATGTAATAATATTCGGGACAAATATTCGGGACATTTTTGCACACACGGTCATCTGACCCCAAACTAAGCAAAGCTTGTGATATGGCTGCCAGAGACTGATATACATACATATATAGGTTTAAATACATACTTAAATAGATATTAACACCCAGATATGGAACAACAATTGTATAGGAAATAACAATTGTAAAATAACAATTGTATAGGATCTACTTAAATAGTACAAGTACCTTTATTAACAAAATAAAATACAAGCTGACACTAACACTAGAAACGGCGGTCTTTTTCAAGGTGAATGCGCACACGGCTGCGTCTCGCTTTGCACTGTGCTTTGGTTTGTGTTTCTGTGCAAAGCGAGATGCAGCCGCGCGCGCGCATTCACCTTGAAAAAGACCGCCGATGCGGTTGAAACTATAGCCGGAGTAACCGGATTAATCTAACGTGAGTAATTCCCGTGTAATATAAATAGAAATGAGGTCGTTGTGCTCATCATTATGAACAAACTTTACTGTGGCACCGACACTGAAATCACGAAAAAACTCTGGTTCCAAACAGTTCTTGTGTATGACATTTTTAATTTGGAACGCAGCTGATTTTTGGTTCAGTACAACTGCGGGACCGTGCTTTGTGTAGTGAAGTATTGAATTTTTACTAAAATAACACAGAATTTGTAAAGTTCCATAACATAATCCAGAACCTTTCGGCCCCATCGGCCATCTGTTCTGTGTGATATGTGCCCTGACCACTGCCACTTCAACTTGCTAATCCAGTTGGCTATGTCGGCAACTTTAGTTCGTCTAAGAATCTCCTCATTTCTGATTCGATCTCGTAGAGAAACCCCGAGCATAGCCCTCTCCATAGCTCGTTGTGCGACTTTGAGCTTACTAATGAGGCTCATAGTGAGAGTCCACGTTTCAGTGCCGTATGTTATCACGGGTAACACACAATGGTCGAAGACTTTCTTCTTAAGGCACTGAGGTATTTTTGTCGAGAAGACGTTGCAACGCTGCGCTGGATGCAGGCAGCTACCAACCGGCCCTTTTGGAGATTGATGGGAGGCCTTTGTCCAGCAGTGGACGTCCTATGGCTGAAATGATGATAACACAATCACAGCAAAAGTTATATGATTATTTACGGGATATTACACGGCATATAACTTTAGTGAATAACTGTGATAGTTTAAAACAGTGTTTTACAATCACAGCCCCCATAACCGCTAACCATCGCTCCGTTCACAGGCATTATTCCAAACCAAATGATACATCCGCACGGCTAGGTATGTTAATAGGCCCCAGACCTCACTTTGTAATTTGAGTTGTATCATTACGACCTAACGCACGGGATCGGATAATGGCCTCGCCCGAAAAAATGGACTATAATGACGGTAGAAAAAACGCACGGCCATATTTGTCTAGCGGATACTCTTGTGGGTAGAGTTCTGGGTAGTTTAGTAGGACAAACACGACAGATGAAAATAATCTAAAAGTAATATTCATCATCATCATCATCATCAGCCAGAAGACGTCCACTGCTGAACATAGGCCTCCCCCTTTATCCTCCACACTGAACGACAGCCTGCCTTTTGCATCCACTGGATGCCCGCGACTCTCACAATGTCGTCGGTCCATCTAGTGGGAGGCCTCCCTACGCTGCGTCTTCCGGTTCGTGGTCTCCACTCCAGAACCTTTCTTCCCCATCGGTTATCGCTTCTTCGAGCGATGTAGCCTGCCCATTGCCACTCCAACTTGTAAATTTTAACAGCTATGTCGGTGACTCTGGTTCTTAATAAATAAAGTAATATTACCTATACTAAAATGCGAATATAACTCTGTCCTTTACTTTGTTGTCTATTGACTGAAACTCTGCGTGTTTGGCAAGGAGGTAGTATAATGAGTAAAAACGTAGATATCTTGTTCTTTTATCTTAAAAAAACCAGACACGGGTTTAGAGGTCAGAAACATCAATTTAATTTTTACTTTTTAACCGACTTCAAAAAGGAGGAGGTTAGCAATTCGATTGTGTTTTTTTTAACTAACTAAACTTTAAAAAAGTTTACTGGTCAAAAATTTATTATGAAGCATAACAGATTAGATTTTTTGTGAAGTTATTTCTTTTGCTGCAGAACTTTGTAAGTTCAAGTGAAAATCACTGTAATAACTCATTGTTATTTTATGTAAATTATTACAATATTATTATAGTTGATATGGTATGGTATTTTTATTATTTATTTATTATTTTGTAAGTGCGCGGTGAATGTGAGCACCATGTCAAACCAACTGTGGTTTTTTGGTGCAACAATATAGTAGAAACTGTATTGTTATGTAATTTTTTTTTTAAATAACTTACGCAAAGTAAAAAAACATGGCACTGTTAACAAAAAAATAATATACCATCAAAATATAGTAAAACAAAAAGCTGTAGCTGTTACCTCATTTTAAATCTATTTCGCAATTACAAAACCAAAGTACCTCACAAACCAAACATCCTCCCACAAACTCCAAAATGACGCATCGACGACTTTTTGTCGTAATTCGACAAAAAATCCAAATCATTACCAAGAAACCTAATCTTAGTATAATTTTCCTTTAATCCTTCTGTAATGACACGTCTAGATGTAAGGTAGTAATTTTGGACCAATTTTGTTAACGAAATCTTCCAATGTTTTTGGATAACATTGTGACATTAAAGTTAGTAATAACCCTTTCCTTCTTGATATTTCTGATCTCCTGGTACATTGTTGTAGAAATAGCAGGTAGCCAAATCCTTATTTTTATTTTTTTATATATGATAAGAAAATTATTCTAACACTAGAAAGAAAGAAAGAAAGAAAGAAAGAAAACATTTATTTTGCGCACAAAACACTACAACATCAACATTACAAAACAGAAACAACAAAGCGACCCGCACGTAAATTACACCCGTGCGAAGCCGGGGCGGGTCGCTACTTATATAGATAAACCTTTCGTGAAAATGTATCTAACTGATTGTGAAAACCACATCAAAATCCGTTGCGTGGTTTAGGAGGAGTTAGCGGCCATACAGACAGACAGACGCGGAAAGCGACTTTAATTTATACTATGTAGAGATAGAGAAGAGATTGTAATCAAAATGTACTAGGAAACGGTTAATAATATTTTAACTAAGTAGTGTGAAGTGTCTGCTTAAAGTTACATAATTGAATTGCATTTGAATAGGAATATCCAATGGAAATAAGAGCAACTTTATAACTTTTTTAGCATTACGTATGACCGCCATCTACGATGGACTCGAAATGACGGATGGTTGAACTTTGGTGACATCAAGCTTCCGTATAATTTTAGCCCAATTAACTCAATGCAGGTATTGCGTGTCATGTACAACTAGTTATTAGAGCGTCATTTTGAGATAAGTCTGGTGATTGTAGCTTTTTGACGACGTCAAGACGTTGAGTAGAATCAGCACTTTAGCATAGGCGTCAGTTCTATGTGCAATTTAATTAGTTTTTTTTTTTTTTTTTTTTTTTTTTTTTAATAGATACATTTTTACCATGGACAAAATTGTCCATGCCTTTATTTACTCATTTTTAAAAATATAAATATTTTCTAATAAAAAATATAAATATTTAATTAGATGATTGAGATGGAACAAAATTTGGTATTCACATCTAGATAAAATACATATATAGTCACAACAGTGCCTAATATTATCCGAACTAAAACTCGGCGCACGCTATGAATTGAGCAGACTTTTTGGTTAGTTACAAGGTAACCGCGATCTGATTACAACGCCGCGCGATGCCAGAGTTACGATGACATAGCAGACAACTAACGTTGAACAATATGCAAGCGATATAACGTCTAAATTGGAGTAAATGTGGCATTGTGAAGTATATAATTGATAAAATGTATGTACCGATAACCGATGGGGAAGAAAGGTTATGGAGTGGAGACCACGAACCGGAAGACGCAGCGTAGGGAGGCCTCCCACTAGATGGACCGACGACATTGTGAGAGTCGCGGGCATCCAGTGGATGCAAAAGGCAGGCTGTCGTTCAGTGTGGAGGTTAAAGGGGGAGGCCTATGTTCAGCAGTGGACGTCTTCTGGCTGATGATGATGAATGTATGTACAATGACGCTTGGACGTTTTTTGACTGTTTTCACTGAGAGATTGTAACTCTATAGGAATTGTTCTCGATACCAACGTGCCTAAAAAGGTTATCACTTCAAAAACTAAAAGATGTCATCATCGCGAAATTCGTATCTACCTCCATTTCTCTCGGTCAAACAGCCAAATCCAACTTTGCGCAGCCATAACGGGTCTTATATTATATCACTTATCCTTAAGAATGTTGATGCACATCAGTCAGCATCAATCCGAGTTTACGGAGAGTCATTACTCAACCTTTTATGACCACGGCCTGATAAAAAACATCGGTTCAAGCCGCGGGCGTAACTTTAAAAATAGTTTCATCTAACTTTAATCTCTGACACTTTTCTGTTATATTTTGTGCGGAAGATGAATATTTTGATGATTCTTTTTGGTTATTTTGGTTCTTTGTTAATTTATATTTGAATATGATTAATACATATTAATCAAACATTTTGTCCCAATATTATTTCTTAGGTTAAGTCATCGTAAAGTTATTTAAATAAGGAAGTGTTTGTGATAAATAATGTAAAAATTTCCATAGTAACTATTTGTTAAAGATATAATAGGCTTAGTAATAGGGTTCCTTTTTTACCTTTTGCGTATGGAACCCTAAAAACGCTTGGTACTTGCAGCTCCTAACTTTACATACACTAGTTGCGCCCCGCAGTTTCACCCGCGGGGATTGCCTCTTATATCAACAGGTATTTGCCAGTGAAAGTCCCGTCAAAATAGGTCCAGCTGAATAATAAAATTCCAAATAATTCCATACCATAATTCAATATGTAAGTATTCCATAGGGAATATACATACATACACACATCGCCTTTTATTCTTGTATATAGATTTGTTAACTTTTTTCGGACTAAAACTTTTATAAAAAAAAAAAATCATCGATTTCGGACTGCTCAGTAAAAAGTTATGCTTGGCCATTCATAAAAAAATACGCGGAGATTAGAGATCATCCTCCTTTTTTCGTCAGTTAACAAAAAACAAACTCGATGCGTTATTCTAAATACCTAAACCACTTAATCTTTTAAACAAAAAACAGCTCAAGACAGAAGGTTTGGGGATGTCATGAAACTCACATCCCAACCCAGATTCATATTCAAACACCTGGCTGGCTGGGAATCGAACCTGAAACCTCATGAGGCAGACATGCTACCACCGAGCCATACTGGGCGTCTAATCAGAATACTTGTCATGATTAATACAAACATGGTGTTCCCGTCTGAGAAATCTAAAAACGAAAACCATATAATTTGGAAGCTATTCTCCGGCTGTCTCTCTCTTTCCTGGAAATGGGAGTGACAAGGACGAAAAGATAAAAAATATATCGTTTCCTCTAAAATTAGCCCGTAGGAAGGAAACTTTCGACACGTCTATTACCAAAATTCCACGATCTTCGATGCGAAATCAACCTTTTTATACCCATCGGCAGCCTACCACATCATCACATTTTTTTGTTTCAATTTGGGCCGAGAATTAGAACTGGGTACCGACAATGACACACGGAGAGCCATAATTACCCCCGTCTCCCTCTCAAAATTACTCAGAGACCATTAACTACTATTCCGACCTTATAAAAAGCCTCAGCGGAGAAAAAAGAGTTATAATTTTACAGCCAATGGTGAGTTTCGTTCGTTTTCGACGTCCTACTCATTGAAATTCGACTTTAACCGTCAATAGTGAAGGCTGGGTTTTGATTGGCGTGAATCAGCTCGAGTAATCAAATGATGAAACAGTCTGTCTGTACGTATGTAGGTATTTCTGGGTAATATACATAATTATGGACGTTGTTTGATTCACGTGAGGAATTCATATTTTGTCTGCTTATTTCCTTAAGCCTGGAAATGTTAAGTCTATTTTGGGGAAATGAGGTATTTATTAGATGGGACAATGGTACAAGTAACAGAGGCCTGTACCAAACAGTGGGTCATATATTATATTTAGTGGTTATGCTGTGGAGTACCGGCAGATAACAATAGTACTTCCTTCTAGTAGTAGGAGATCAGGTACATGGTGGTAACACCATCACGATTAAAGAATGAAAACTCGGAACAAACCTGGAACGGTCCTAAGGTAAGAGTTAAGGTCCTGCAATCGACGCGGCACCACATCGTAATGACTCGTTACTTCTATGTATACTGCTGGTAGGTCAAGAAAGCTCCGTAGATGGCTTACTATATATATATATATATATTTTTAAATAATAGATAGGCTATCGTTTGGCCGCCACCTCGCATGCGGTCTACGATGGAGCACTCACTTTTGCGCTTCTGTTACTTATATTTCGTCCCTAGCGCCCAGTGCAAGAAATCGGATCACATATGAGGCTCCCGGATCGGCTATCGGCTTATTTAGCCATGGTCAATGTATTTAGGATGATTCATAAAATATCATCATTACCCGTTCTTTGAGTTGAGACAGTGAACCGTAAGACTTAGCGTAGGTAGCCCACTAGGTGGATTGACGACATCGTGAATCACGGGCATCCACTGGATGCATATAGTAAACTGTCATTCAGTGTGGAAATCTAAAGGGAGGCCTACGTTCAGCACGCCAATGCTGATGATGGTTGATCGATAGAAACTGGCGTAATCTATGAAAACGTTTCCAACCCCTTCTCACAACTGAACTTTGCCCGCTTGCACTGTAATAGTGCTAACAGACGCTCGAACGCGGCTGACCTCAACCGCTGTCCGACCAATGCGAGAGGAGAGGAAAATATGAAGTTCTCACTCTTTCTCTCCCGTTGGTTGGACGGCGGTTTGTCCGTACCTTTATAATAAAGGTACGGACAGACGTGCTCATTACTAGCACAAAAGCATGCTTTTATTGAGCAAGTGCTCATTGGTAGCATGTGTGTAATGTAATGAGCATGCTTATTTAGAGCGTGCTCAAAAATCAAACGACGTTTGATTTTCGAGCATGCTACCTGAGGCGCGGGTAGAGGGGGGCGTGATCCGAGCACATGTTTGCTTATTAGCATGCTATTATCCATTTTGTCTCAATCTGCAGCGGACGACTGTTTTATGCAATTATTTATTTTTCACCAAAATGTTCTTACACAATTCCGTTCCAAGCAATATGATTATTTTATTAAGTTCTGTACGGATAGCACACTGTCACTATATACTTGTACATCCATTTTGGCCGAGAGCCTGGTGCCAAATAGCACGTCTGTCCGTACGTTTGCTTTGAGCATGCCTATTTAGGAGTATGCTTTAAAACAAGCATGCTTATTTCTGGCAAATGTGAACAGTTTGCAGAGCATGCTAATTTTAAGCAAGCTTATTAGCATGCTTTTTTTGAGCACGTCTGTCAGTACCTTAAGCGGGAGGAAGAGTGGGGGGTTTATATACAGAAATAATATGGAAATAGTATAACAGGTATAGTATATAAATAGTATAGGATACATAACAGGTATGAGATTCTAGTTTGAAGACGACTGCATTTATCTAGCTGTAAAATAAATCAAAATATGAACATAGAAAATTATTACCAGCAATATTTTTAATGGCCCAGTGTTTTAATGACAACATAGGCCAATGTTTGTCTGTATCTGAAATGTCGACGCGGTCTGAGATAGAGTACGTATGTCCAATAGGTGCTTGTTCTAATAGGTAGTGTTTTTATTACGAGATGCAATTGAAAAATTTGCATTAAACTTATTCCAGTTTACGAGTAGTTAGTTTTATTACGAGCAAAAACAATTAACAGCGTAAGGATCAATAGAAAAACACAAGGATTTACGATTACGTTTATTCTGAGAATTTTAATGAAAATATTGTTTAACAATTGTTATTATTGTAATAAAAGTACGACCACTGTCTCTAGTTAGATTTCATACCATTAATTAACAAGTAATAGAAATAAAATTAATACAAACAGTGGGGTTTGCAGGCTATGAAACGTAATGATTATTTTTAACATATGAAAACCCTTTAAATATAGAGAATATAAAATTTAAAGCGCATTGTCCAATAGAGGTCATGAATACAAAAAGTTCCGAAAAAAAATATTATTTCCTGAAAAAAAGTAAATTTCGAAAACTGAAATTTCCGAAAAATTATTGCCTTAGGATTCTACTCTATGTAAAAAAGTTACGATTGTATTTGCGACGTGATAATAAACAACAATTTACTTTAAAGTAATTTTCATATTGAAGTGTTGTTTACACTTTAAGATTTATTATTTAAAAGGTAGACAATTAAAAAAACTATGCTTAGATTGGTTGCAGTTTGGAGGCCAACAGAAAAGCTTCATAACTTAGCGGATCGAGCGCTCGGGGCGTAAACCAGGATGGCACAGGTTCGAATCGTGCCAGTCGTTAAATTTATCATCATTAGCGCTAGGTAAATGGGTCATTGATGACTCAAAATGCGCGAGGAAAATATCACTTTGCCTTCGGTAAAGTAATTTTCTTTAAAAGTCCTGTAGATGTGCCTATTGAAGAATCTATAGAAATACCAGCTGCTGAAAAAGTACACAGACGAACGCAAGAAAATTCTGTTACGTCACAAAATGTACAAACACTAATTACATCATCACTTCACCAGCCATTAAATCCACTGCTGAACAAAGGCCTTCCTCATAGAGAGGGGTGTTGCTATAATTCCCACGCTTGGCAGGCGTGTTAGGGATTGCAGAATGTTCCCCGTGTACTAATAGGACGCTGCTGCCCATCCTCTGGTGGTTTTTTCTGGTCGCAGCTTGAGACACACACAAAAACGAATACTCCTGGGAAATCTATCAATTTATAATTTTTAAACAGTTCAAACGTAACTCTTTAAATTTTCAGTTTTTTTGTCTTACCTTTATACGCTTGCGATAAAAGTGGATTATTAACACAAGATGATCTTTTACACCCTTAAACTATTAGCGCCCTCCTCTTCTCTTATCAGGAGCCAAAATATCTTTTTTCATCAGATCTCAAAGATCACCTACATCTCTTGTGCAATCTACTATGAATTTACTATAACATAAAATTTAAAAAGGATACTCTTAGTATAAAGATTAGGGCCGGTGTTCTCGGCTAAAGACAATCTGGGTGTCTTCAAATCACGAGTGAATCGGTTTCTTCTAGGCAAGCGTGCTCCACCGTAGACCGCATCATCGCTTAACATCAGGCGAGGTGGCGGTCAAGCGCAAGCCTATTAATTATAAAAAAAAAGGCTTCCACACCCAACACGACCCGAAGGGTATTACACACATGCTAATAGTGCTCGTGATCTGGCCAGCCACCGTGGTAGCTTTAATTGTCACTAAAACACTAAACAGGCCTCGTGGGGCCACACCGACCCATATTTGGCCCGCCTGGACTGTGGAAGTCACGCCTAAGGGTTAGTGTTTGTTTCTACTGGAATTATGGCGGTGCCTATATGGATTAGGAATTTGCGACACCTTGAAAAAATGTCTGCGCTACTTTTTAAATGGTCCTTTTTGAATTTTATTTTGATGCTATATATAATGCCTGGGTTACTTTAAATGCATTTCGCAAAGTGCCTTTTGAATTTTATTTTGATATAGGAAACAAATACTAATAAACAATTATGTCCGTAATTCTTGTAACGAAATTACTGAACAAAATAAGGTATAATTGTCGCCTCAAGGTAATGCGAACAGGTGGCTGTGGATCTTTAGTGAAATCCAACACATTCTTTTGAATTCATATTTTTTTTTATTTCATTTGATTTCCATTCATTTTTTTGTTCATTTGAGTGAACGAATGTTGAATAGAGTCCTCAAAGGTAGGCAACGCACTGACAATGCCTCTGATATTGTAGGTGTCTATAGGCAGCGGTGACCACTAACCATCAGGTGACTCGTAGCTCGTGTGTCACTTATTCTATCATAAAAAAAACCACATGCTAAACATCAGGCTATTGACTAAAATATAAAAAAGACCTGCGCTCTGCCAGTGAATCCGCCAATTCCTAGCTTTCAGCATTTTCGGGATAAGGTACATTTTATGTTCTTGCTATAACAAAATGCTATGCCCGCACACCGCTAACTTGGTAATAAAATAAGACCAATTCGTCCGGATTAACTCAGGGCCTAACTTTAACAAGGCGTCACCCTTACTTAGTCGAAATGCCATTTATTCGCACCAAGCGTTTTGACTCCTCCTTCTTAATTAGAACAGCAAAACAATGGAACGCCCCTGTCTGTGTTTCCGCAGCATTACAATCTTGGAGTGTTCAAGTCTAGGGTTAATAGGTTACTACTGGACAAACGTGCTCCATCTTCGACCGCATCATCTCTTTCCATCAGGCGAGATCGCGGTCAAACGTTAGCCTAGTCCGATGTAAACAATTCACGGAAAATGTACGAAGAGTTTTTGTCATGTTCTTGTTATCTAAAACTAGTTAGGCGACAAATGCTTTCGGAGAGTTTTTGAGTTCTTTGGCCACATAGCCCGTAAACCTGGTGACAACCTCCAAAAACTAATCATTACCGAAAAAATAGAGGGCAAGAGACCGAGAGGAAGAAGCCCAATGCGTTGGACAGATCAAATCCGCAGCGCCCTCAACATCAACGTTGCCGAAGCGGTTCACGCTGCTGAAAGCTGGAACAGATGGCGGAACATCATAAGGGAGAAGTTGATGCCATGATGGGTCACGACCCCCAGCTTGGGGAATCGACGAAAGGAGGAAGGGTGGTGACAAAATAAACCATATTTTTCTAGTTTCGGCGAGCAAAATGAATAATAGGCACTGAGTCACCTTAAGTCATGAATGTGACATGTGATGTAAAATTTCTCGCAAAATATGTTTCAGTTTCAAAAATACTACGCTTAATTAATCATACTTGGACAAATCCAGTCCTAAAAGTACCCACTTATACTGATCTAATATGTTAAGATATTTATGGCACTGCCTGCGCAAGAGCAGAAAAAAGTTGTTAGTTAAAAATTCGTAATCAGTTTTTTAGGCTTGTAGCTTTTATGAGCATAATGTTGAGTCCAATTGTACATCGTAAATGACGTTACTAAGTCCGTTTCCATAGATTTAATGAATAAATATTTGATTAAAGTATTATTAGGAGATTTAAAAAGCGAAATTAGTTTTGCAAAGGTCAGGTAACTCACACAATACCTAAAACTCGGGGTTCAAACGCAATTTTAGACTTTTGAATACACAAAATTTAGCAGTTTCTAGATAACGTAAGAGTACAGTGATATACCAATATCCCGATAATAATAAGCATAGTTTTTAGGGTTCCGCACCCAAAGGGTAAAAACGTATTATCCTACATTGTCTGTCTGTCCGTCTCTCCGTCCTACCTTTAAATAGCTGTATCTTTCGAACCGTAATAGATATAGCCACTGAAAATTTAACAGATTATGTAACGTCACGGCGGATTAACTAAGAAATAATAAAAAAGTCAAAAAGTAAAAACGAAAGTGGTCCCCATACTAACAAACGTATTTTTATATGTATATTTGTATTAGCTCTAATGTAAAAACGGTAATACGTACAAGCGTCAAACTTGGCATGATTATAGTACGCACTCTAAAATATAACAGCAAATAATAAATAATGGCCAAGTGCGAGTCGGTGTCAAATTTCTGTTCATCACCGGTTCCTGTACTATCACCGAAGTGAAGCAACGTCGGGTGCGGCCGTTACCGCCTGGCCGCCATGGGATGTTGTCTTTTTGCACTATTTTTTTGTACTTTAGTAGCTTACAAGATTTGTGGTAGTACGGAGCCCTCAGTGCACGAGTACGCCTCGCACTTGACCAGTTTTATTGCTTTAACATAGTATTCATCTTCATGAAAAGTTACGGCTGCTATTCAGAATAATTTTTATCAAGGACATAATTACCGTGTCCCAGAGATATAGTGTGTTTGTATTTATTGAATAAGACCGCCAACTCGCATGTTGTTAAATGAAGATGGGTACTAAGATGGAGCACGCTTGCCTAGAAGAAAGACAGATTCACTTGCGATTTGAAGACACCCAGATTATAAATATCAGGGAACACAAATAATTATGTAGTTTTATGTGGTGTGTTTTATAATTATGTTTAAATATGTAGTTTTTTTTCTACTTTCCCTGTACCTATATATTTTTAGTAGTATTAGTTGTATAGTTTTATCGATAAATTGTATATAATATAATATCCAAGATTCTAATACATTTTATGGACTTAAATTTATTAGGTATAGACTTTGTAGTTAAATTTGGAGAGTAGGTACGAAAACTTTGGTACGTTAGAGTATCTGATTCTGGTGATTCTCCCTTCAAATTAAAATGTTAAAATGTTCCACGTATCAAACACTGTAATTGACTCTCACCAGCATATAATTGTCTATAACAAACTCACAGAAACACGCACATCCTAAAACACGAATTTCCAAAATTCAATATTATTCTTCCATTTCACGGTCGACGGAAAACAAAAAGAAATCTCATGATTATCGACGTATTTCTGGACAATAATACAAACAGACATTACATATTGGTATTATCGTATTAGACATGGTATTTGCTTCAGCATTTTTCGATGTGTTCAAACAGTTGTTTCATGGGAAACAGAATCTCTAATTTGACCACCAATCAATGGTTAACGGTAACTTAACCGATTGATTTTTTTATAACCAAATTATTTTCGATATTGCTTATGTGGTGTTAAGGCGAATGCTGTGACTTAATGCATGCGTTCAAATTGTCTCCACAGCAGTTTTTTTCACTTTTGGAAACATTTTTTTTTACATAATGCAGTATACAATATTTTCATGATATAAATAAATTCATTAAATTATTGTCAATAAAAACCGGCCAAGTGCAAGTCGGCCTCATGTACCGTGGGTTCCATTAATCAATTTTCCAATGTTTTCTTTTGTTATTATTTCTTAGTTAATCCGGTGTAACATAGTCAATATAGCGGCGCATTCTGTGAAATTGTGAAAAATAAAAATATTCATTAGGGTTAAAAATTTACAGCCGTTAAAGATAGGACAGACATACAGATAGCGTAGGGCACAATACAGGTGAAACACACTGGTAAAATACAGGTGATGTCCTAAAAATCACGAAAACAATATGCAACAATTTTGCTCAATATTATAGTAACATACAAAATGCGACCAAACAAAAACATCGTATTTTTATTATTCACGAATAAGTACGTAATACTGACACAAAAAGAGTGTACATCGAATGTATCGCACTCCTTAAAAAAAGCGACTCTCTTCAACGTGTGCATTGAGTCCGTCATTACTAAATACT
This sequence comes from Agriopis marginaria, assembly GCA_932305915.1. Lineage (NCBI taxonomy): Eukaryota > Metazoa > Arthropoda > Insecta > Lepidoptera > Geometridae > Agriopis > Agriopis marginaria. The sequence goes on along the minus strand of OW029920.1, from coordinate 17,318,437 downwards.
TATATAAAAAAAACTAGAATTGTAGCTTGAACACGTCCCCTTAACCAAACCAGATATCAATCAATTCATCTAACTGGCACTAAAGCTGACCATTATCGATTCGATACCCCTACGATACACTGACCGGCGTCGGTGGAACCGGGCCCAATACGTCTTTCAAACTTTTATTGGTACAAATTGTTCGTAATGAACTACGAACAACTACGAAGGTATGTTATATTATGATTACGTATATATGTTTGGTTGTATGTACTTGCAAGATTTTATTTACCGATATTGTTTTTATAGCAGCGATTCGCTCGAGATTTTCCTTTCCCACATTTCTGAAGTATGTGAAACGGAATATCTTAATCTATACTATCTATACTAATATTATAGCTAATAAGATAGCCCGTTGGTCGAGTTGGTAGTGAACCTGCCTTCTGAGCTTGGGGGCGTGGGTTCGATTCCCACCTAGGACAAACATTTGTGTGATGAACATTTGTGTTTGTATTTAAACCTATATATGTATATATATCAGTCTCTGGCAGCCACATCACAAGCTTTGCTTAGTTTGGGGTCAGATGACCGTGTGTGCAAAAATGTCCCGAATATTTATTATTTAATAAAAAGAGGAAAGATTTGATTGTTTGTTTGTTTGCATTGAATAGGCTCCGAAACTAATGAACTGATTTGAAAAATTCTTTCACTGTTGGGATGCTGCACTATCCCCGGTTGACATAGGCTATATATTCCGGCTTCGCCCGTGCGAAGCTGGGGCGGACCGCTAGTACACTTATACTAAAACAAATGCAAAAGTTTAAATAACTTTGTTCAAATTTGAAGTGTTGTTCCACAGATAAGAATTTACTATTTAAAACTGAAATCTTCTTTAGCCGCGTTGAGCGATTTTTGGGTGGTTTTTGGTTTTGTTGGTTTGGTGTCATGTTATGGGTTTGTGTGACGTATTAGATTTCGCTTCTGTCGGCAGTCCCTATGACTGCAATTTTTTCTGTTTAAACGATGACTTGATCTTAAGTGTTCTTAGCTACGATTCAATAAAATTTATCCAGCCATTTGAAAATATTAAAAGCTATTTTATCGGGGCTTATATTCTATCTATGTATTCTAGATTCCCCGTTTAGTTTCAATTTTTTTTTTAACGCGGATTATTCCAAGCGGATAAGCGTTTGATCACCAACTCGCCTGTTCGTTCTACTTTTTGTTTTTATTTTTATTTCTCAGTTAATCCACCTTAACACTACATATTCAATGAAAATTTCACCTGGCTGTCTAGTACGGTTCGAAAAGCCTTTAATAGGTAGGACGGACGGACAGACAGCGTGGGCTTAGTAATAGAGTCTCATTTACACCCTTTGGGTACAGAACCCAAAAAAATAGTAATATCATAAAAGTTTATTATAAATTATTATATTTTTATTAAAAGCGAAAAGCCGAAAATCGGACTGCATTGAAGAGGTATAATAGTATGTTTTATGTTGTTTACATCGCTTGAAGAACCGATAACCGATGGGAAAGAAAGGTTCTGGAGTGGAGACCACGAACCGGAAGACGCAGCGTAGGTAGGCCTCCCACTAGATGGACCGACGACATTGTGAGAGTCGCGGGCATACAGTGGATGCAAAAGGCAGGCTGTCGTTCAGTGTGGAGGTTAAAGGGGGAGGCCTATGTTCAGCAGTGGACGTCTTCTGGCTGATGATGATAAATAGTATGTTTTAAATATTTATCGGGACTTATCACGTATTATTTAATCACTTATCACGTATTAAATATGTACCTTTCGCTCGACGTTTCGACCATGTTACAATGGCCGTGGTCACGAGCTGACTCATATTCAATGAAAATAATAGTATGTCCGGCAGTGGAATAAGATAGGCTAATATTGACGATATTGTTATTTTTACAAGGCAATTTCTAAATTGCGACCAAATATCGCAGAGCCGTTGTTTTCATCATAAACAAGAAGTATAAAGTTCACTGACAATCAGATACCTAAAGCCACCTTAAATAATAGTTGAGTTTATAAATAAAACTTGACTTTTATAGCTCCTTTAACGACGGCTATAAAGCGAAACTGTTGGCGCATAGCAAATGACCGACTGGGCCTTAATTTGGGTTCCTATTAATGGAATGCTTCGGAAGTTGCTGGATTATTGGAAACTAAGGAAAATCAAAGTTCAAGAAAATTACATATTTTGTAGAAAAAAAATAACCGACTTCATGACTATACCTACATTTACAATACATATACAAACTGAAACTAAAAAGTAGAAAATATTATTTAATATTGCGACTGAAATACTTTGTATCCATGGTCAATGGATGTCATGGTTAAATTGGCGGAGTAATCGCGTAACATACATACAAAACAAAAAACATACTGTCGAATTAAAAACCTCCTCCTTTTGGAAGTCGGTTAAAAATGAAGGAGGATTGTTTTTTTTTTTCTTTTTGTGTATGCCGATTTACTCCGACATTTGTGTATATACGTACGTGCTTCTTTTTTAAGATTTCGTATATACCCAGAGGGTGTACATGGGACACTATTGCTAAGACTATGCTGTCCGTCCGTCCGTCCTACCTTTTAACAGCTGTATCTTTCAAACCGTAATAGATATAGCCAGTTGAAATTTTCATAGAATAAGTAGTGTTATGGCAAATGAACAAAAACAAAAAGCCAAAAAGTAAAGAAGGAGTAAGAAGGATGGGGAGGGGGAAGGGGGGCAGGGTCCCCATACAACAAACGTACTTTTTATACGTATAAAGTAAATATCTTAAAAGTCGAGTCTGCAGTGCAAGTACCGTTCTTTAGCGATCGTCTGTTATCGAATCGTTTCAGTCGGTAGAGGTAACGAATCGTCAATACATTTGCGAGTACCGAAGTGGTGTCGTTAACTTTTAGCGACGGGTGACTATCGGTTCAGTCGGTAAAATCATAGACTAGTTCTTTTTTTTTTTTTCTTCCCCGTGTTGAGGCTTTTGGCTCATAGACTAGTTATTTTGAATATTTACGGATGGCAATTTCAGGAATAAAAGAAATCGTTCATTCGGGAGTTTTGGCGCCAACGTGGCAAAAACATGTCGCCTCATAGTGTTATTTTCCTAAGTTATTTTGACTAATAATGCGTAATAATGGTAGATTATTACTTACTTATGAGTTCGTGTTTGAGTTCGAGTGTGGCAAAATGATCTAGGAAGGTGAAACATGGAATTTTCGTGATGGCTCTAAAACTCCGTATAGCCTCTAAGTAGTCTCCACCATTTAGCTAGGGCATGACTTGCACTTGACTGTGACTTTATTTACTTGACTTTGACTGTGGCTAAGACGTTTCTTTATAGAAAAGGGAAAAGTAAGACTTCTTATATAAGATAATACTCCGACTGAACGACTCTGTATCAATGGTCATAAAATAATTCGAGAAAAATTATAGATCTTTGAATTAGAGGTTATTTATACTTTTATTTACAAAACAAAAGTTGGTTGATGTTGGTGTTTGTAATAATGATTAATATCAAAGACAAAGGTGCTGAACATGCAATCGACAACACTGGTTAATATAGGGACAGTCCAGTCTGTCCGCAAGCGCAGCCTGCATGCTGTTTGCTCATCCGCCGACACCCACATCAGAAGCAAAGTGTCTCTCTTCCGCATTCCGCATCGTCGCATAAAAGCACGCGAGCTTCAGCAAACATTGTCGTCGCACTGCAGTACCTGTATATCATTCATGAACGCGTTGTTGAACTGGACGCGAAAGTCAGCCCACAGGCTGCAGATATAAAAGGTACAGTAAGCTCTTAATTAGGTTATCATAAAGTTATGCCGAACGCAGAGTGCGTTCGCTAACTAGTCCAGTCAAGCTGCAGAGGCCAAAATTCCAACAGTATAAGTCAACATAAATAAAAATAAGGTTATTTTGACCTCCATCGAGCACCGTGCATATATGCCCTAGATATATAAACACATCTACCCTTTGTAAAGACGAGCCATTTAATTTTACAGTGGGCATTACAACAACCTTTCTTTCCGCCCTGAAAGACCAGGCGCTGACTTTTGTTTACATTATAAATAAGGCCGTGACCAGCTGCATAGCTCTCACACAAATACTCATCAGCTTCCTGAGGCCGCAGACCGAGGCTCATATGAAATCAGGGTGATATGAAAAATTTAAAACATTTATGTATTATATTTTTATTAATAGGTACGAGTACATTAGGTATTATGTACTATATAGGATGGACCGGGGTGTCCTAAAACTGTGACCAGTACCACCGGAGGATCAGCAGGCAATAGCATCCTTTTAGTACACGATGAACGTAACTTAATACTCTGTTCCTACGGAGACACCGAAACACTGCTTTAATAATCCAATTGGTGCGCTGAATGCAGTTGCTACACAATCTTTATAGCTTTGTATCGGTGTTCTTATCCAGCCCAAAAGGTCTGGCATAGCCAGAGTCACCTAAAACAATAAAAGTAATTAATATTTGCATTGTGGTATTATTAGTACGGTAGTGAGATATTGGTTAGGCACTGAAAAATACTATTTGATTTATATCATGTGAATTTTTCTTTTTCAGTATGATGTCTCAAAATGCAGATCCTTTGAACCATGTCGAGGTGGTCCAGCTTCAGAAGATCAGAAGGTCCCGAGCAACCACTGAAGTCACCGGCAACAAATGAAATAGTACATTACGATATGTGTGAATTAAGATATTAAAGGTGTGTTAAACCATGGAGCGCGCGCATAGTTTGTGGCACTTGTTAAATACAGTTACTCTTTCGTTAATCCGCCATCACAAAATCCCAATAATAATCAGCGGATTACTGAAGAAAGTGGATTATAATATACATGAACAACAACTTTAACAAAAATAACCTTGGTTGTCATAGACCGACTAAACTGTGGTTGGTTATGACCGTGCGGCTTGTTTGTTATATACGTAGACGGCGGATTATCGAGCTGACGGTAACTGTACGACTAATCTGGGATTACAGATTCCAAATTTTAACTAACAAAAAAACGGCAGATTATAGTAGCTGTCTGATTTTAGAGTCGTGGATTAGCGAGAGAGTACTGTACATGCAATGTTATGTAAATGTACAGAAATAGCTTAATTAGTTTGTCATTTCTATATTATGAGAATTATTATATAATGAGAAATTACATTGACTACTTGTTAATTAATAAAAAATATACTTACAAACTGGGTGTTTATTGAATAATAACCCTTTCTATTTTTATATCCTATCGGATCCTTTAGGCTCTATACATTCAAAAAAGGATATGAACGGAAGAAAGGAAAACCATCCCATGAGTATGCAGTGCTGTAACTGAAAAAATCAGTCGCCCTAGAGGTCATGCGAGGGCCAGGCAGGGTGGACGCTTGTCCCACCCTGGCACAACGTGGCTACACCCATGCTTATGCCTTAAAACACTTCCACTCTGGGGCTTACGTTCTTAGCTCTTGCAATTTCCGCCCCCGGACGACGGCCGGTAAGAGCTGGGGGTAAATACCTACACAGTGTCCCCACTCACCGACGGTGCGCCACAAAGCCACCCCTATTTTATTACCTATTATTAATGGGTAAGATATTCTGTGAAGTTTAGTTTGTAGGTCAATTGTTAGATTTAATAATCATAGAAGTAGGGACTGCCCCGGTGGCTCAGTTGGTAGTGAACCTACCTTCTGTGCTTGGGGGCGTGGGTTCGATTCCCATCTAGGACAAACATTTGTGTGATGAACATTTGTGTTTGTTCTATGTCTGGGTGTTAATATCTATTTAAGTATGTATTTAAAAATATATATGTACGTATATCAGTCTCTGGCAGCCATATCACAAGCTTTGCTTAGTTTGGGGTCAGATGACCGTGTGTGCAAAAATGTCCCAAATATTTTATTTATTCACTTACAACAATGTGCACGGGTATACTGTGAGACCCCGTCTTTATAAGTTCCGATTCAACTTCTTGGATGAGGGCCAGCGCAATGTCCTTCGAAATGCGGAAGAACGTCCTGAAACGATCTTCCGCAACTTCCAGAGGATTACTAATATCCCGTAAGTCGCGGCGAAGCAGCGTATGGCTGACGCTGTCTGCACTCCGCTATTTTTTGAGCTCTTCGAGCAATAAAACTAAGCCTAAATCTATTTTTCCAAAATAAAAAATTAGTCGCCAACCTATATCGGCTCGTTTCAAAACCTGATATAAAAATCGGTAAAATCTTTTTTATTGACGAATGAACCGACCTCAAATGTCACTTTCAAAGTTCGGTACTTGCATAATTGTCAAATTCGATCCAATTTAACGACTGCTTAGCGAATTTAGCGACCCATCGCTAAAAGGAGATCGGTACTCGCAACGTCGTCAAAACGCCATTTTAGCGAATTTGGCGATTTTTTGGCGATCGATAAAGAACGGTACTTGCACTGCTGTTTCGTTAAAGTAGAAATCTTGTTTTTGGTAACTAAATCGTTTTGGAACATATGATGACATTTTTGTACCAGTAAGAACACCAAATAATGATTTACAATAAACCAAAAAACTGAATTAAAAAACCTGATTCCAGATTATAACAAACATTTCGCGTACATTTCATCTTCTAAAAAGAATTTTACGCGAACCCATAACATTCTTAACGTAAGAACATAAGTCATCGTAAATTAATTCAAACAGTACCAAATCATGCGTGCCATCCGAACACACCCATTATAAAACAATAAAAGCACTAGTTTCTTATAAAATTCGATATGTTAGGTAGATAACACATGGCCACTGCCAGTATCTACTTGGAGACATAAAAATTGTCTTAAGACATTTTTTTATTGGTTTTTTATTGCCCCGATCGAATGTTGGCAAGATTGTGCGTTTGTGTGTTGAATGTGAAGAAGAGAATACGATTAATGTTAATTTAAATAATGTTGAATATAATTTTAATCGATTTCATTGAGTGTTTATTGGGTATGCAATCATATGAGATGTCTTCATTACTTAATTTTTATAAAAAGTTGATGTTTACGGTTGTAAAATGTGTCAATAGTGATAAAGCATGACAATAATATAAGTATTGAATATTTTAATGTTTTTTTTTAATAAATAATGGCCTTGCACTTGACTACCAACTCGCCTGATGTTAAGCGTTGATGCGGTCTACGGTGGAGCACGTTTGCCAACGAATATTAACGAGCATCTTTTATTAAGTACCTACAATCTACTATTTTACCTATAGAAACTAACTACGATTCATCATCAAAACAATCTGCTTATACTAGGCCACTGCTGGGTAGGTATAGGCCTCCACCTTAGAACTCCACACTGAACGACAACCTGTCATCTGCATTCACTGGATACCCGCGACCCTCACGACCCTCACTACGCTGCGTCTTCCGGTTCGTTGTCTTCAGTCAAGAACCTTTCTTCCCCATCAGTTACCGGTATGTGGCCTGCCCATTGCCACTTCAAGTTGCAATATTTAATAGCTATGACGGAGACTCTGGTTCTTTGGCGAATATCTACGTTCCGGATTATATTGCGCAAAGAAACTCTGAGCATAGCTCTCTCCAGTACCCGCTGTGTGACTTTGAGTTTTATCACAAGGCTAGCAGTTAAAGACCACGTCTTAGTATCATATGTCATATGATTTTATTAATAATGCGATTTGATATTTTATCCTGTAGCATTTTTAGAATCTCAAGTTTGTGTGTTTCAACTTACAGCTCTGGCATTAGTCTAAGAAACCTCTTTCTATGGCTTTAGCTCAAACAACCTGCAATTCCAATCTATCTATCGTAGTTTAAGACAGCGTTGTAAGCCAACTTCTTAACACTGGTAGGAGTTAAAGGTAAATCTCTAATTCATTAATCGTACCGTCACTGTGACTGACAGACCAATATGTGAGTCCTCTACACGAGGCTTCACAGTCGCAGTACATGAGTAACAGTAAGTCAACTTGACTTCCAAGCGCTGTTCAGTCCCACGAATGAACAACTTTGAGTGACATTTTATTTATATTACACGGGAATTACTCACGTAATAAAATGTGTGAAAACCACGTCAGTATCAATAATAAAACTTTGAGTGAAATAAGTGAATTGAACAATGAACGATTAATTGTTCACCACGTGATTGCATTGCAATTTTTTCGTCAAATATTATCAAAATTAAGTTGATAGTTAAAAGTGAATTCACTAAGCCTGTATGTATGCGGTCATATGATACATAGCTTGAAAATTTTGTGTTACTTTTACTTTGATGTAACGATTTTATGTGAACAATTAGGCTTGCAAATTAGAATAAATGTCATAATATATTAATAGGCCGAATTACAACACCTTAGCATAATTAAATATTTAGAGCTGTGCACCACACCAACCATTGAACAAATTGGGAAGACTAATTAAAATTGATAACATTACAGAAATTGATAACATGTAGTTGAAGAAAACTACCCGTTGTCTCGTTTTAAAACTAAAATTGACATCAAATACTGTTAAAGTTTGTGACATTCTATCTTCAGAGTCACCGACATAGCTGTTAAAATTTGCAAGTTGAAGTGGCAATAGGCAGGCCACATCGCTCGAAGAACCGATAACCGATGGGGAAGAAAGGTTCTGGAGTGGAGACCACGAACCGGAAGACGGAGCGTAGGGAGGCCTCCCACTAGATGGACCGACGACATTGTGAGAGTCGCGGGCATCCAGTGGATGCAAAAGGCAGGCTGTCGTTCAGTGTGGAGGTTAAAGGGGGAGGCCTATGTTCAGCAGTGGATGTCTTCTGGCTGATGATGATGATGATCTAAATATCACGAAAGCTATTCCACAATCAGCATCAATTCTGTACATGACCTACTGTCATTATCTAACTATGAAACAACTGTTACGTAATCTGCCGTCCCCTAAGTGGTCGATTGTAAGATTAATTGAGTGCTACGAACCCCGTTACTTCTAACGTGTAATGTAACCTATCAACCTGTAATCATACAGGGTGTACAAACGCATTCTGTTTTAGATGGTCGAAACTCAGCTTAGTCTAGTCATACGACTTCTTGTAAAGCCCAGAAAAAGATGGCGATATGAATTTGAGTCCCATACAAAAGACTGGTCCACTGTAGCACATAATAAAGAGGAGTAGAAGAAAGGAAGAGAGGCCTTTGTCCTGCAAAGGGACGTCCACGGCTGAAACAAAAATAAGCTGAGTTGCAAGATTCTATCCGAACAAACATAGTTACATACATACATTGCAAGTTAAATAAAAGCTTGTAATATAAATAAAAAATCAGCTATTAAGTGAATAACATTTTCTATTTGTCAGGATATCCGAAGGAATGCGGTATTTCAGTTACACCCTGTATAAAGTAATGTAAGTAACCTGTAATGTAATGTAATACTGTGATAATTACTGCTTTGTGTTTCTGATGGGTTCCGACTAAGCTCGTGTGGAATTAGAGATTATTGTGATTGTTGAATTGAACGTGTTAACTGGTTTTTGTGTTACACACTATTCAAAAAATCGTTGCTTTTGCATGAACATTTAAAACTGTGGATATGGAAATGATATCTTTGTGGCGATTATTACTAATTGTAATTAATAAAATATTTTAATGAATTTTAAAGCATGTGTTTTACATTGATTTAATTGCCGATGTTTCAAACATTTTGCTAAGTCCGTGGTCACAGAGTGGTGGCATATGAGTATAACGGATGTCTACATAATTATAAATAAATTATTAACTGCGTGATATGTGCTCTGCCCTTGTTGTAGTCTACAAAGGCCAGATAGTAGCTTTTGTTGTATTCTTTGTATTTCTGTAGAACTTGTCTTAGAACATGTATATGATCTACTGTTGAGTATTTACTACGAAACCCCGCTTGTTCTTTCGGTTGGTTTTCGTCGAGTGTAGATGTAATTCTGGACAAAATTATTTTAGAAAAGACCTTATAGATATTCGACATTAAGCTAATTGGTCGATAATTCGCTATTTCACCTCTATCTCCTTTTTTATGTATTAATATTATGGTTGATTTCGTCCAATCTGTAGGAATATTTTCAGTCTCTATAATTTCATTGAATATATCTGTTAGTGTAGAGGCAATGATTGGTAGGGTAGCTTTTAGTAGTTCGTTTGTTATTTGATCGGTTCCAGTTCGAGTTTGTAGACTACAACAAGGCCTTTGATTCCTTAGAACACGAATACATCTGGGAAGCATTGCGTTCTCAAGGTATACAGGAAAAGTACATACAAATAATTAAGAAGGTGTACTCAAAAAGTACAGCCCAAATCAGGCTGGAAGCAACGGGAGAGGACTTTCCTATAGAAAGAGGCGTCCGACAGGGCGACCCAATCTCACCCAAGTTGTTTTCGGCGGCCTTGGAGATGATATTCAAAAACTTGGATTGGAAGAAAAACGGACTCAACATTAACGGCGAAAACTTAAATCACTTACGTTTCGCAGACGATCTAATCTTATTCTCAGAATGTCCAAAAAAACTAGAGCAAATGCTACAACAACTATCAGATCAAAGCATAAAAGCAGGACTTACAATGAACACAACAAAAACCAAACTTATGACTAATGCTTCTCTGACATACAACATCACTCTAAACAGGAAGGAAATAGAATACGTGGACGAGTATATATACCTAGGACAGCTAATAGCCCCACGGGATACTATGCATAAAGAAATTGACAGAAGAATCGCCAACACGTGGAAAAGATTTTGGTCTCTTAGTGAAGTTATGAAAAACAAAGACATGCCAATTAAAGATAAAAGAAAAGTTTATAACATGTGCATTTTGCCATGTTTAACATATGGCTGTCAAACGTGGGCATTAACTGAGAAACTAACAAACAAAGTAATTGTATGTCAAAATGGAATAGAGAGAAGTGTAATAGGAGTAAAAAGAAAAGATAAAATAAGACTAAACAAAATTAAGAATGTAACTAAATTTAAAGATGTGAATAAAGTATGCAAAACACTGAAATGGAAATGGGCAGGTCATATGCTGAGAGAGAAAAATGAAAAATGGACTAGAATAATATCAGAGTGGTACCCCAGAGATGGCAAAAGAAATAAAGGTAGACAAATGAAACGTTGGGAAGATGACCTCAAAAGAGTTGCCGGTCCAGAATGGATGAGAACTGCAAGAGACAGAGATAGGTGGAAGTCTTTGGAGGAGGCCTTTGTCGAAGGACAAGCTGTTGCCAGGAAAACTGACCCTCAGCTATAAATTTAATACCCATGTATTGTAAATATGATTAAAAACAGTAATAAAGGCTTATTATATTATATTATATTATATTATATTATATATGTGCTCTGCCCACTGCCACTTCAACTTGCTAATCCGGTGGGCTCTATCGGTAACTTTCGTTCGTCTACGGCTCTCCTCATTTCTGATTCCGGATTAGCAAGTTGAAGTGGCAGTGGGCATGACAGATGAGACAGATGAGAGAGTGGGCGCAGAACAGATGTCCGATGGGGCCGAAAGGTTCACGAATGGAGACCACGGTATGCTCAGCGTAGGGCGCCCATCCACGAGATGGAGACACGACCTAAAAGAGACTGCAGGGAAACGCTGGATGCAGGCCGCTTCCAACCGGCCCTATTGGAGATCGATGGGGAGCCTATGTCTAGCAGTGGACGTTCTATGGCTGAAATGATGATGATGATCATAACGTCAAAAAACACAATTTACTGAGATAGATCGGCATATGAGCAAGCTGTGGCAGTGGGCCGGTCTTATCTGTCGCAGAACCGATATAAACCGGTGGAGTAGACGTATTCGAGAGTGGAGATTACGAATCGGCAAAAGTAAGTCGCAGGTATCCAGTGGCTGCAAAAGGCAGGCTGTCGTTCAGTGCGGGGGTTAAAGGGGGAGGCCTATGTTCAGCAGTGGACGTCTTCTGGCTGATGATGATGAGTGAGTGAAAAGTAAGTAATTCTTAACTTACTCTTAAAAGTCTTTCTTTCTTTCTTTTTTAGCGGCCTAATAAACTATATTTATATGATTATTTACGGGATATTTACCGTGGTAAGGTTGTGGAATGAGCTTGCGATATTTCAGTGCAGTTACATGCACCATGTTCACGGGAAGACTCGCGGTAAATATCCCGAAAATAATCATATAACTTTAGTGAACAACCGTGATAGTTTAAAACAGTGTTCTAATAAACTATGTCCAGCAAACGTTCGTAGTGATTTTGGCTAATGCATGGGAAATACAACTTCAATTATAGAAAATACCACGAATTTCAAAGTAGGTAGTCATTCAGTTGATCTTTGACCAAACATTTTACATAAAAATGCTAGCAAGTGACCTCAAGCAAAAAAAAAGTTTACATCATAGGCCTACTGTGTATTCTGGAGGTTTCCCATACAATAAATAAGATGATTTGAATGAATGGCCACGCACAGTGGCCGGTCACATACACTTGTTACCGCGATCACGCGCGCGGCCTGTCGCAAACCAGAAACTATTTGAAAAATAGATTTTGGACTAGAACTATGACGACTTCAGTGAATACTATATTTTGATATGAAGTGTTGCTACTTGACCTTTTACATTGGACTTAAATATTTACGTCAAAATGTTACTTAAGGTAATAAATGCTTAAAATTGCTCAATCCACTCGTCGTTGGCGGATATTGTCAGGTGCAAAATCGAGACAAAGCCATTTTAAGCATTGATTAACTTATTTACGTTTCTAAGTAGGGTCTTTAGTTAACATGTATGTGTTAAACAACCAAAATCACCTTGAATCTATGGAGCTACGTAATCTGTATTAAGCAACTCCCATGTCTAAAAACGTTCGCTATAATTTAAGTTTTTTTGTCAACCTCTTACTGATTAGAATTCTCACGCGCGAAAATGAGACAGAGAGCACATTTTAGATAAGCAGCAGTGCAAGTACTTCACTATATCGATCGTCAAATTCGATAAAATGCAATAGAATCGATCATAGCGAGTACTAATCAAATGGCATTTTATCGAATTTGACGATCGCAACTGTCAAATTTGACGATCGATTAAGAACGGTAGGTACTGGCACTGCTGCCATGTCAAGGTATTTTGAATAAGATTGCCATTAATATTATGCTTTTTTTTAAAGTTCATACTTAAACAGGTTCAAAATAATAAAAAGGTTTCACTTTCACGCGCATGTAATTCTACCGCTCTACAAAAGAGAGCTAACAAATCACTTGCGCGGGAGTTCGCGCGTACTACGAAGATAGCCGATCACGTGCCGAGGATGCACGAGGGCGACCCGTGGCAATATGGTGCGAGGCTGAGAGACTATTCTGTATATAATAGCATAATAAATGTTATCTTTCATAGGGTCTGTTACACAATTTCTGCCTCTTTTGGAAGTCTTAAAAGTCTACGCGCATACTAGGGCCGGAGTGACTGAAGCGATTTGATATGAAGCGTAAAACGAATAAGTACATCGCTATGTAAGCAAAATATTTATGGTCCTGTGTCATAATGTTATTTTGTATAGCTTTATCACACCAAATTTATCAAAGATTTTAAATGGATGTTCCCTGATAGTTACAATCTGGGTGTCTTCAAGTCGCAAGTGAATCGGTTTCTTCTTCCATTGTATAACCGCATCATCCCTTAACAACAGGCGAGGTGGCGGTTAAGCGAAACCCTATTATATGATTGTAAAAAAGATGGCGATAAAGAAGATTTCATGATCCGTAAAGGAACTAGATTTGTCTTTATCTTTGTTTATTTTCCAAAGTACGCTTAGATAATGTCATTCTGGTGTAAAGGATAGATTAAGTTGTCATATTTTACTTTATGTGAACGTGGCTTAATTATACAGTGCCTTTGATAAGAAAGTTGTTTAAAATGATCTGTGAAAACTATAAGGGTTACGCCCACTGGAGAGTCGAGGTGTTGTACAAATGACCTTGGAAAAGTCAACTATTAATGGTTTAGACTAGGATAAGAATTATTAGTTGTGCTCAAACAGAGAGGTTTTACGCGTGGCGATGGAAAGAGGCCTGACGACATGACACTTGTTCCCTGGCAGTTGTGACGGTCCTTTCTAAAGGACGCGACTCGTGTCGACACTTTGGCGTCGTCACATCTTCCTGGGACACAAGGTAGGGGTGGTGTGGCTGCCAATTCGGTGAAGCAGCTCAAACGGCGTAAATATGCTAATCTCGGCAGTGGTTACATATTTAAGCCGTTTGGGGTTGAGTTGAGACCATAGAAAAGAAAAGTAAATATGTAGAACAGAAATGAGAAGGAAAATCTTTTACAGGCATATGAGTGAACCTTGATTGAACATTCTTATTTAGATCAACGGGTCGAACTCCGCATCACAGTTGCTAACTGATTTCGAATGACTGACGTTTCGTTTATATGGGTGCAACTGGCTACAACAAATTTCTTACAAAAACGCCTTGACAGTCTTATTATTGAAACTGACGTGGTTTTCATACATTTTATTTATGTTGTTGTTGTGCCTTGACAGTCGTCCTAATTTAAACAACAAATAAATACTTTTCTGTGGTTTAGACGTTAGGCCATAGGAGACTTTGGGCCCTAGGGGCAAGGAAGCACGACCTCATTTTCAAAACTCTTTCAGACGTGACGAAAATGTTGGCGTGTTTCTGGCTCATCGCATAATCATTGCCATTCAGGTTACTAATGCCGTCAGCGTGCTGGTTACGCTGCCAACTGGTAGTGGGTTGGAGCATTTGGATTGTCTTTAGACCTTTGACGTTGTTGATTTGGGCCCTGATTCATTAACAACAAAGCGTAAAGCAGCGCGTGAAGTTAACCTCTAAAAGTTGGCCTTCTCTAGAGGCCTGATTTTTAGAGATTAACTTAACGCGTCGCGTTACATGCGTGTTTTAGTTTGTGAATCAGGGTCCTGAGGTTGGAATAAGTTTCTATAAATACAATAATACTTCCACGGATGTATAAAATTAAATATATTTTAGTCCGAACCGAAATGAATGGCAAAGCCGCTCCAATCTTTAGTAACTTATACAAATTGTCGGAAGCAACATTATTCATTTCAATACTTTGCTCCTTTTATCCCGTTTTATAATAAAGTATCAATGCATCACGTATAGCTGCCTGACTCATAATAAACTCGTCGATACATTCATTACACTTCGAGACAGGGTTAAGTATAAACCAAACAATAATTGACCAAGTCCGTGTTCGAACGAGGATAGAATGGTTCCGTGGCCACATCCAATTTCTTTCTATAGATGAAAAGTTTGTGCAATTGTTTTTGCAATTTAATATCGATTTGCTTTACTTTTAATATTTTATGTTGTAATAGTTGTGAATAATATATTTTTGCATAATTATTCGATAACATTTCTTCGGTAAAATTCTGAGAATGTATGCTAGCTAGCTATAACTAGCTATGCAATTGTCTATAATTATACAGTTATCAATCATTATAGAAAAGTATCAACATAATTATTATTATTTTTACTAGAGGACGGAATATGAATGGTAGTTTGTTTTCCTAAAATAGCTCTTCTTTGTAAACAGTATAGTAGTAAACATGAAGAAATGGATAATGTAGCAGTGAATAGTGTATTAGTAAACCGCGTAGCAGCGAACAGTCTAGCAGTATAACATTGAACAGTGTAGCAGTGGACAGTGTAGCAGTGAACAAAGTAGCAGTGAACAAAGTAGCAGTGAACAAAGTAGCAGTGAACAGAGTAGAAGTAAATAGTAAAACTGATTAGTTGCTACAGTGATCAGTGTAGCAGTGTAACATTGAACAGTATAACAGTGGACCGTGTAGCAGTACACAGTGTAGCAGTGAACAGTTTAGCAGTAAATAGTAAATCTGTGCTGTGATCAGTGTAGCAGTGTAACATTGAACAGTATAACAGTGGACCGTGTAGCAGTGAACAGTTTAGCAGTAAATAGTGAATCTGTACTGTGATCAGTCTAGCAGTGTAACATTGAACAGTATAACTGTGCACAGTGTAGTAGTGAAATTTATGATAGTTAATGTAAAAAAAAGATAAGGATTGAGGTAAGTGGCGTTCCTAGGTAGAGGCCTATGACCAACAGTGGTCAAAAATGGCCGGTGATGATGATAGTGTCAAGGGTTTTTTGAGCCACGGAACCCCAAAATATAATCTCAATTCGTATGGCAAATCGCAAATCCGTGAAATATACATCCCTGTCCCATTTGTCATAAGCGTGAATAATCAGCCAAGCTTCGAGTTGATAAATTATTTTTGGCAGTCGCTTTAATTTGTAAGGTAAAGTTGGCGCATGGACATTGGTCAGAAGTTATGTGGAATGCCACCCAATGTGGAGTGCTTTTAGGTCCAAAGCCTACTTGAAAAATTTGCTGTTCGGATATTTTACGCAAACACTGCGGATCTGCGCATAGCAGACTCTAAAATACTCTTGTTTCTTATAAATAATAATTTCATATTCCACCTGTCTGCATTATATGCATCGGATTTTGATGAATTACTACTTACTCCTCCTTAGTTTGTTTGCTGACAGCCGAGTGCTGTGATACTTCTGATCCTTTGTGTGATGAAAATGTTTATTTGTTCTATATCTTGGAGTTAATATCTATTTATTTATGTATTTATAAATATAATTATGTATGTACATATGTATATTATCAGTTTCTGGCAGCCATTGTACAAGCTTTGCTTAGTTTGGGGTCAGATGGCCGTCACATCAGCAGCCATTAAACGTCCACTGCTGGACAAAGGCCTCCCTCTTAGAGAGGGGTGTTGCCAAAATCCCCACGCTTGGCAGGCGGCTTGGGGATCGCAGTATGTTCACCGTGTACTAATAGGACGCTGCTGCCCATCCTCCGGTGGTTCTGGTCGTAGTTTTAGGACATACCCGGGTCCAGATGACCGTATATACGTGTGCAAAAATGTCCTGAATATTTATTAGATTGGAAGGAGCAAGTCTGTATATTTTCTACAGAATTCATTTCTGACAATGTGCATCGGAGCTACATGATTCTATCCTACCATCCCTTTCTACAACAGGACAAGTAGGAAATCGGCCCACTACCACCCATACATTGTGGATTTTCCTTGGGTACGTACCAAACGTTTTGATTCTACGTTTCTAATCCGTACGGCCAGGGATTGGAACAACCTGCCGGCTTCCTTGTTTACTGAGAGTTATAATCTGGGCCTTTTCAAAGCCAGAGTAGATAGGTATCTTCTAAGTCTAGGTGATTCATCTTCGTCAACATCATCGCTTGCCAACAGGCTAGTTGGTGGTCAAACGTAAACTTATCCGTGATAAAAAAAAATACGACAAATCTGCTTCCAGCCCTATTTCGTGCCCAGCTTCTTTGACATTTGGTCTACCTTCTTCAGCTGACCGAGTCTCTAATTTTTACAGGTTACTGTTAGTTTCTCCAGGTAGTCGGAAGGTTTTTAAGCGAGATGGCCGTACTTCAACTCTCTACAAAGGAAAATACTCGAGTCTCTTTGTGATCTTTAACTCTTCCATTAGTAAGGACCTGTGTTCTATGTGCCTTTAAGTAACGCAAATATTGCAATGCCATCCAGTTTCAACTCTTGTTCAAGTCTCCGGGTCATTTATATTATATTATTTCATTTTAATTAGTTAATTATTTTAATTATCAATTAGTTATCGTACGTACAAAAACAAGTGTTTAGACAAAAATGTAAATAATATTGTCTTCTTTAACTTTGCCTTTGACATTTTTGACGTACAATAAACCGTTGGTGAATTATATTGCTTGAACCAATTTTTCACACCTAAAATCCAAGATTTTCGAGAGCAAGACGGCTTGCGCTTACCATCCCCGAGGTCGAAAACTTGTATTTTTCATCAGAGTCTAGACCTAAACAACATATGTGAAAATCATTACTACACCACCTTTTGCAAGGCAAAGGCCTTTTTATTTCTCTACTGACTGGGCTAATTGGGAAGTTAGTCAATTTTAAGATTTGTACTGAAGCAACAAACAGACATACAAAGCGTCATAATAAAAACTTGTTAAAAAGACTTCAACGCGCGCTTGGTCCGACTCGAAGTGAATAAGGTATTAACAAAATTTTGTTTTTAGTTTAAGTAGCATTATACTACTAATTTTCACTGACATAGCTGTTAAAATTTGCATGTTGAAGTGGCAACGGGCAGGCCACATCGCTCGAAGAACCGATAACCGATGGGGAAGAAAGGTTCTTGAGTGGAGACCACGAACCGGAAGACGCAGCGTAGATGGACCGACGACATTGTGAGAGTCGCTGGCATCCAGTGGATGCAAAAGGCAGGCTGTCGTTCAGTGTGGAGGTTAAAGGCCAAAGCAGTAGATGTCTTCCGGCTGATGATGATGATGATTATTATTATTAACCCTGACGCAAAAAGAGGGGTGTTGTAAGTTCCACGTGTATGTCTGTCTATGGCATCCATCGAGATTATTCGAAGAAAGGTTCTGGAGTGGAGACCACGAACCGGAAGACGCAGCGTAGGGAGGCCTCCCACTAGATGGACCGACGACATTGTGAGAGTCGCGGGCATCCAGTGGATACAAAAGGTAGGCTGTTGTTCAGTGTGGAGGTTAGAGGGGGAGGCCTATGTTCAGCAGTGGACGTCTTCTGGCTGATGATGATGATACCACTAATTTTAATTAGGATAAGTGTTGAAACTAATTTATCTTTTGTCCATTTAACTTGTCTAAATATTGGAGCCAATTTGACAGTTGCGTATTTTTCTCAAGAACATAATCGGTGTTATCTTACATCTGATAAATGTGTTGTCTACATAATTACGTCTGCGATGAGTCTTAATTGGCTTTTTACCAAAATATCGATTTTAAAATATACATAACTAATTACGACGTTTTTAAATAGTAGTTTAGTGGTCGAGAGCGTCAGGTTAACTTTTTTGCTACCAAGTTTTGAAACATTATTGTATTCATAGAGGCATTTTTTTTTAAAACTTTATTGGAAACTTATTTATTAAAACTTTTTAGTAAAGATCCTTTTAGTATAGTGAAGATTTTTTTAAATATTATGTAGCCTATGTTACCCATGGTTAGTGTAGCTTCGCAACGGTGAAAGAATTTTTCAAATCAGTTCAGTAGTTTCGGAGCCTATTCAATGAAAACAAACAAACAATCAAATCTTTCCTCATTATAATATTAGTATAGATAATTTTCAGCTTCGAATTTCTTACTTATGTTCACACACCTGTAAAAATCCAGTACCTACCTTAAATTATACTTTATATTCGTAGAGCGTATTTTTCTATCTTTGTCGGCGCCTGGGTTTCCCGATAGCTATAATCTATGCGGATTTATACTAAATAACGCATCTTTTAGATCTACAAACTGACAAAAGTAACTATTTGATTTACTTTTAAAAGCAAAACGCTCTTTTAGCAATTATAACTTTTAGCAATTATGGTCATTCTAGTTTATGCGTTCATAACTCCATGGTTAGTTTAAAATTATGAAAATGGTGTCATAACAAAATTGAATGTTTTATTTAGGAAACCCATGAGACCGAAACACGATTAAGCACATTTCGCTCGATAGAAAACATATATCAAAGTAGCACTGATGTGCGCTTTTATCCCTGTTTTTTTGGATTCATTCATTCATACAGCTATACTTTTCGAAAAATATGGGAAAAACACCAAAATAGAAGTAGAGAAACGCACGACTGTGTGTAAGCGCCATGATTTTGCTCCGCTAAATGCGTCTTTAATACAATAAACCAAGGAATATGGTCATCTGTAGTAATAAGCGTTGCTTAAAAGTGGGAAAACCTCGTCTTAAGGACGAAAAAACTGTTTGAATTTTGAATTTCCCGCCATAGGTGAAACGTACTACCTCAAATTAAGTGCTGCCAGCTCTTAAGAGGGGACATGGGCAGCATTTTCTCCATACAAACATATTCTCGTGTTTCCTCCCTGGATAATAACGCTAAAGCTGTAATTTTTTTAAATAAAATGTATCTCCTCTATTGTCATGCTTATATCAGTTATTTTTTCTTATAAGTTAACTATTATAAGAAACATGAGTCTTGAAATATCGCGTTTTTTTTTACCGGCATGTTCAGACGTCTGTTAAACAAACTTGACGACTTTCTAAAACAACAATAAATGACAAAAGCTTATTGCAATCCATTTCACAACTATTAATTTAAAAAATAATGAAATCGGTATAGTTTTGAATGAGGAAACAGAAAAATACGAGACGATAATTTTGTCTACTTTTCGTAGGTATAATCGATCCGAGCTGCAGTTGTCCCTATTGCGCTCTATGGAGAGGCTTGAGGTCAGGGGACAGCAATAGATTTGCTAAATACCTATTCATCAAATTTCTTGGTCGTGGTATACCCTCTTAATTCCAAGTAGCCTAAATTCAGCCTTCAATGTGTACAACACTAGCGGTGTAGACATTTGAGGCAGAGATGAGAACTCTAATTATGTTTCTATGTTGCGCGCGGGATGTAGCATTCCATCGGTGCGTTGAACTTTACGTAGAGTTATTCACGCGTAGATAGGACAGACCCGGGTATGTCATAAAACTGCGACCAGAACCACCGGAGAATGGGCAGCAGCGTCCTATTAGCACACGGTGAACATATTGCGATCCCCCAAGCCACCTGCAAAGCGTGGGGATTATGGCAACACCCCTCCATAAGAGGGAGGCCTTGCTCAGAAGTAGACATTTAATGACTGATGATGTGTGTGAGATAGGACAGAGCTTTGACAATGGATGATCTTAACTTCTGACCTTAGGACTAGCTACTAAGCTTATTATGAGTCAATAATATTTGGATCATTTTTTGCACACACGGTCATTTGACCCCAAAGTTGTGATATGGCTGCCAGGGACTGATATACATACATAATATAGTTCTAAATACATACTTAAAATAGATTTTAACAACCAGATATAGAGCAAACACAAATGTTCATCACATGAATGTTTGTCCTAGATGGGAATCGAACCCACGCCCCCAAGCTCAGAAGGTAGGTTCACTACCAACTGGACCAACGGGCTATCTATTCAATCTATCTATTCAAACTTACTAACTTAGAAGTCAAATAAAGAAATACACTATCATATCACACTCACTTTTAACTGCGAGGGATTGTGGTGATTCTTGTCAATAGTTGTAAATATGTATCAATATTTACATGGACATTCTGACGTCCATGAATATTTATAGGTGTCAAAGTCTAAATCAGTGTCACTTGTCCTTGGTTGTTGACAATTGCAGTAGGAGGGGCTAATTTAAGTAGAGAGGGAAGTATATATTAGGTCGTTCAGTGGCCGTCAGGACCATCAAGTTATGCCGAACGCACTCTGCGTTCGCTAACTAGTCCGGTCCATCTGCAGAGGCCAAAAGGCCAACATTACAAGTCAATATAAAAAAAAAAAGCCGTCAGGACAGTCGAGCTCTGGATTGGAAGCCGAAAGGCTGAAGGATAAGTGCTGTGTAGTAAATCAGTGAAAATATACTTGTGGAGATACCATATAAACTGCTATTCGTAACAGGATTGTGTTTTTCGTTTTGTATGTTTCTTCCCCACTCACGCACTCGTCAGCATTGTTGTGTATAATATTATAATGTTGTAGCTTTTGCCACCTTTTGCTTCTTTACCTTCACCCTCGTTTTGAATAAAACCTGGTCTATGTCAATCGGAGATAGGCTTTCTATCAGCAAAACATTTTTCAATATAGGTTCAACTCCAGAGATTTTATCCTACATATACAACGTCAACCTTTTTACAATATTAGTTTAGATCGCTCCGTTGTTGATTATCATTTTCTGAAAACAACATTTTCGCAAAATATATATTATATATACGTAAATTATGTTTGTTACGTCAGAACATCGTCATTTATGAACCGATTTAGAAAATTATTATTTTAATTCAAAGGATATACTCTCAGATTGGTCCCATAGAAGTTTCATCAAAATCGGTTTAGCCTTTAAATTGGCTTTAAAATGTGAAGTCAGTTTTATAAATTTATAATTATATTGGATGTAAATACTACACATGTGCAGGTCTATGTCTCAGCAAATGATGTACAATATCACAGAACGCGCCGGCGCGAATGTGCTATCTGCTTCTATTCTGTTCTAGAAAACGATACGCTTCATGATCTATGGAAGGCTCTATAAATTAGGATGAATAGTTATTATAATAATAATAATATTTATTTGCCAAAAAAGAACGTAATAGAAGAAGAAGTACATAATGTGCTTAAATTATTATGATACTACTAGTCCTTTTCAAATAGCACTTGACAACCCCTACTAACAGATTAGTTCTCACCACTAGTTTTCATAGTAGGGCTTAGCTATATTATTATATTTATTTATTATGTTAAATCCGAAACGTGGATATTCGCCAAAGAACCAGAGTCACCGACATAGCTGTTAAAATTTGCAAGTTGAAGTGGCAATGGGCAGGCCACATCGCTCGAAGAACCGATAAGCGATGGGGAAGAAAGGTTCTTGAGTGGAGACCACGAACCGGAAGACGCAGCGTAGGGTAGGCCTCCCACTAGATGGACCGACGACATAGTGAGAGTCGCTGGCATCCAGTGGATGCAAAAGGCAGGCTGTCGTTCAGTGTGGAGGTTAAAGGGGGAGGCCTATGTTCAGCAGTGGACGTCTTCTGGCTGATGATGATGATGATGATATTATTATGTTTTCGCCTCAAAATGGAAATGTTTAATTTAGTTAAGTACATTTCATATTTACGAATCACGTTACATTCTATCGTACTGTCAAACCATCTGTCAAGTGCCATGCTATTTGAAAAGGACTATAATTCCCTACCTTTAAATTCTAAAACCAAAACTCATAAGACTTGTATATGGCAACTGCGTCAATCATGCGGTGCCAAAAGTCCCAACACGGGGAACAAGAAAAAAAAAGGACTATAACAACTTTTTTATCGATAGCATTTTATTTACATTTCCAAAGAGATATAATTATACCTGGCAGTTATAATTATCATGTAAATGTTACATATTAAAAAAAAAAATATATTGGGATAATACAGAACTAAGATTTTTTTTTTCATTGGCTCATGACATCTCGTGTATTTAGCCAGTGCTGTTTTATCACTTTTATGCCAAGTTTTTATAAGACGCTTCGAGAGTAGTTTTTATGCGACACTGTCACATCGCAAATGTTAAAAGGTTATTTTTTGAGCCAGATTTGATAGGTTTCGCTAGCTAAAATCTTAGATACAACTGACTGGGATAGTAAACGAAACATTATAAAACACGTTAATTTCAAAGTAAAAATTGTTTAGATATTTGACCAAGATAAAACGGTAAATTTTGTATTTTAAAACTAAATTGAGAAGCTTTTTTTTTAAATAATATGATCTCTTTTCTAAACTCAGTATTTAATCTAGCAAAGTTTTTGTTTACCGTTTTCATTTTAGGCGAATTCTATCAAAACCGGTTTTTTATGGGTACACATAAATTTGGAGCTATTATATTAAAGATTAATAGGATTTTTTGTTATACCTATGCGAATACGTTAATTTTATGAGATATTGTGTTTTTGTAATATATTAAAAGCAAAAATGGTTTGCCGTGGATGTGATAGCTACAACTTATTAATTTGCTGTATTAAAATAATTATAGATTCAAGCAGCGAATGTTGAATTTGACTGATGATAATTACTGGTAATGATCCATATATTATAAAGAATTTTGTACAAAAAAACTATTAATGACATTAATATTTTCAAAACAACACAACAAGTTAACAAACCCACACTCTTCAAACCAAAATTTAGAATGTCTAATTTTAAATTAAAATTTAAGTTCCAAACTAAATAACTTTACCGTGATAGTCCCGTGGAAACACTCATGCATATTGTATTTAATTTGTACTGGGTATGTCCAATTATTCATGTTTAAATCTCTAATTTATTTTAGCAGTGATTAAAATTTATAAAACAAAGTTTGCACAAAAAATGCCAAAGCTGTTTGCTGTCAAAGTGAGTGACAGATCGCAAAAACCTCTGCGACCACGCAACGACCCTATATCACAGATTAAATAATTATTACAATATTTTTAAAGATCACTGTCACAGATAAAAAAATAATATATTTGAACATTCACCACTTTACAATATAAAGCCAGTAAGGACCCACATAGATTTAGCTTGTCTTAGTGTTAAGATTTATAAGTTACTGGAAAAAAAAAAATGTAGATCTTGTACAGTTACAAAATAACAATCAAATTTTTTATTGACATTTCCATATTGTTCATTAATATATGAAAAAGTGAAAAAAAAAATTACACAGTAATTGATTTACTTTAAAATATATTTAAAAAAAAATTACAGTAAACACACAGTCTAACTAAACCGCTGGGTCTAGAAACATGAAGTTTTGCAAAAGTGTTCTTTATTATATATTATGTATGTATATTGTATATCAGTCTCTGGCAGCCATATCACAAGTAATGCTTAGCTTGGGGTCAAATGACCGTGTGTGCAAAAAATGACCCAAATATTTATTTATTTTATTTTTATTATGTTTATTCATTTATTTTCTTTCTTAAATTTAAGAGTTTTAATTTTTATTTATTATTATAACGTAGGTGAGCACTTAAAGATAAACATTTAGGTTTTAGTCAGTTATGGTTTAGTTAGCAATAATTAGGTACCATGAATATAATAAAAACAAAATCGATGATACTCTGAATATTTGGGATTCTGTTTTTTTTTTAATGTGAACGTCGAGCTTAAAAAAAACTTATGGTTACATATTTTATTAAAAACATCCTACAAACCCAATCAGGTGATAAGCTCTAGTGGCGATGGATAAAACAAATGAAATAAATTCTATTCTATCCATCAATCCCAGGAAAGATAACTATGACATTTTAACATGGACATTGAAATATTCTCAAAACAGAATCACGTCTCGTCTCTTACTGTTTATAGGGATGTACAATAATGTTTATAAAAGGAGTGATACCGTGTCTTATTTGAGCGCGTATCAGATTTAGGGCCGTCCTCACTTATTATCAAGTGTTTGCAATTTGTTATCATGCCTTAAAATGACATCGCGAGAGGGCGTTTCGGGAAATTAAGGCTGTCGTGAGGATTTATTAAAACAATTTGATGAAATACTGAACATCTACTTAAAAATATAGCTTGAAGTACAACACGGGATTAAAAGGAACGGCGATACTATCCCGGAAGGATCAACGACTACGAGATTGACCCTGAAATTGCGGATAGGAATATCAGCTGTTCCATACATTTTATTGCGACTGACATCTTACATTTTTCTACGGAAAAGCCATTTTTGTTCGCTATTTCAGGGTTGGTCTCATGATGAAATTGGTACATAATGATGAAATCATGTAGGACACCCTGTGGCCAGGTGGAGTGATGACGTAAAACGGCGGGTAAAAACTGGATGCAAGGAACTGCCGACCGAGCTTAGTGGCGTGCATTGGGAGAGGCCTATGTCCAGCAGTGGACAGTTAGAGGCTGATGATGATGATGAACACATTTAAGCTTGGCGTTGCGTGTATCAGATAATGTTGGTACATAGTACCCGAAAGTTCTTGTATTGGGATGAATAAGCAATGAATAATAAGCCATTTTGATGTAAATTTAAATCAAACAATGGCTATTTTGCACTGCATAACAATATTGTCCTCTACTCGCATTGAAACGTGTTTATTGTATGGTAAATCAGACGGGTTCCTTGACAAGCTTAATTATCTAGGTACCTGACACAGTGACAAGTGGTATTTCTACAGCAATGAGTAGCTATATAATTTTAGTAATGAAGTAATCTTCTAAAGGTACCCGGCTTTTCTGGGTTACAGCTGGTTTATGCAGGATGGCACCCACTTAGTTAAGTGAGCCTGCCGGGGCGCCGGCATCTTCGCAGGTACTTACCGGCACCCCCTTAACAATTTACCATAGGAAACATACTCCCCTCTCTTAATGCACGCCACTGAGCTCGGTCGGTAATTCTTTGCATCCAGTTTTTACCCGTCGTTTTGCGCAGGTCGTCGTCACCTGGCCACAGGATATCAAAATCAAAATATATGTATTGCAGTTTGTTGGTAAACCTAGATGCAATACAGAATATAGTCTGTTCTTAAGAAAACAAACTTGTCCTACACTACGTTTGCCTAAACGTGGTCTCCACTCCAGAACTCGTCTACTCCCTCGGTTAAAGTTGTTTCGGGCAATGTGGCCGGCCCACTGCCACTTCAGCTTACTAATCCTAAGCTATGTCGGTAACTTTGGTTCTATGTTGAATCGCTTCGCTTCGAATTTTGTTCCGAATAGAAACTCTGAGCATAGCTCTCTCCATAGCTCACTGAGCGAATTTAAACTTGTGGATCATCTTAACCGTGAGTGTCAACCTCTCGGTACCGTAGGTCATAACAGGTAGGACACAATGGTTAAAGACCTTTGTCTTATGATACTGTGGGAGTTGTGGTGTGATGTGTTTTGTGATTAGGAGATCTCTATGTCCAGCAGTGGACAGTTGAAGTCAGATGATGATGATAATGAACATACTCCCGGGAAATGCTACATAGGATACTCTTTCGTCTAAATCGGCGCGGGCCATGCCGCGTCGTTGTCTTGTCTAACCTCGCTTGAATCTGTTAGACATTTCTAATCTGACCCGTGAGGCGAAAAGGTAGGTGATACCTTCAATAGGTAGGGGATACTGAAGCCGTATTCTAAGACCCCAGCTTAAGGGCAAATAAGCGGTCTGCTTACGCAGTAACGCAAAATTATTACCCTCATATAAACTATACCCTTATCCTGAAAAATTCAGTCTTAAATAGGGAAAATACGAGTATTTATAATAAAAAATAGTTTTTTATTTATTCGCGCTAAAAAGATTAACCACATTAATGTACGTTATCTCCTAAATACCGTGCCAAATAGCCTATCATGACGTAAATATTTTCAATAATTTATTACAACGACAAAATTTACGCGAATTGATTAAAATTTACTGTCCAATTAAAATTAATGTCAAATGTTTAACCGTGTGAGTGATTTAAGATTTTTTCAAAGTAAACCAACTATGACCTTGGCGAGTGTTAAATTATAATTTTAATGGCCCATAAATGACGGTGATTTTAGAGGTTTTGTTTTAATATTTTTATAGGGCAAGACGCGTATCCTATTTGTTTTTTTAATAAACATTAAATGTAATACATTTTCAGCTGCTAAATAATCCTATATTAATACATGTATGTAAATTGTTTTTGCGTTATAAATAGATATGAATGAAATTATATTTACTAAAACAGTTTTTTTTCTATCAAGAAAAAGTTAAACATACAAAAAAAACATTTACTCGTATGAGTTACAGCTTCTTCATCCAAGTTGCTTTGAATAGATCCCTTTTAGCGGTAAGGCCGCCAGTTGTTATGCTGGTTTTAAGCATTTTTTATTCTTTGTTGTAATTTTTGGTGTATAAATAGGAAAACTAGAATGATTTTATGTATATCTATATTATATCTTCAGATGACAAAAATAGCTTTTATAGTTTACTTCTTTAAGGCCGCGTTCACCGAAAAAAGCTATCTATCTCATTCGCATTTCTTCACAATTTTAAAACAATGTTTAAAAGATAACAATTCACTTAGTAGAAATAAAAAAACAACTGGGCATTCTTTTTAGAATAACATTGCGAATGTTTTAAGGTATGTTTTAAGTTGAGGTATGTTTATGTTTTAACCTGCTGTTCTCGAGCCGGTGGGGATAGTTCGGGATGATGGCAAGCGCCCTGATGGCTTAACTTTGATCCCCTGGGAGCAGGGAAGGGCTCTCGTTTGGGACGCTACATGCGTCGATACGTTAGCCCCTTCTCACCTCAGGGGGACAATTCAAAAAGCTGGAGCCGCGGCGGAGGCAGCAGAAGACGCCAAGCGGCGCAAGTATGCATCACTTTCAAGTGAATATATATTTGTGCCGCTTGGCGTCGAAACTTTTGGTCCATGGGGTCCATGTACGAAAAATTTTATAAAAAAATTACAATCGATTTACAAAAAAAAAAAAAAAATTAAGTTGATAATATATTAATCTGGCAAAAGGAAAAGTTTTTTTTTTCTAGTTGTTGTTTCTTCCGCCATCCTTTAAAAAATAAACATGAAAATTATTTATACCATTTGCAATGTTATTCTAATGATAATGCCCCATCGGTATTTAATGTCTCGGTGTCTTCAAATCACGAGTGAATCAATTTCTTCTAGGTAAGCGTGCTCCACCGTAGACCGCATCATCGCTTAGCATCAGGCAAGTTGGCGGTCAAACGCAAGCCTTAAAAATATGCAGCGCTTTTTTTTCTTCAAAAATGTTGAAAATGTGCGAAAGATTCAAATTTATTTATTTCACATTTCACACAATGTGCGAAAAATATAGCAGCCGGTGAGCGCAGACTTTAAGTTCAAAACAATAAGCTAAGTGAGCTCCATCCTCAGAATAATAAAGAAGATTCGCACCGCGTCGAGGCTGCGGTGTAATTTTCTTAATTCGTATAATCAGGACTGTCTGTAGCTACCTGGCATAGTAGGTGCACTCTATACAATCGTATAACCTAAACATAACCTTGCTTGTGACTTCAATATTACTGGAAAGTTTTTTAACCGGGCAAGTCTTGCCTTTAGAATGTAACCAACAATAAATACTTAAATCACTTACCTATAGCTATTTTATGCCATAGGTAGCGAACAAGCTAACGGGTCGCCTGATGGTAAGCGGTGATGGTGGATGTTCGTTTACGTACTTTATGTTTATTTTATGTTGGTTAAGTTTTAATCAATGCCTTTTATTTAGAAGTAATACTTATTAGGTATTTAATTTATTGTCTTTGGTAAAACTTTTTTTTCCCATAATTTATGATGTAATCTAACTACGAATTTTTTGTTCCAGGTAATAAACAAAAGCTGAATTAAAAAAACAAGAAAGCGCGGAAATTACAAAGGTGACGTAATGATGCTATACTTGACATCTGTTTGATTATTTGTACGTCATCGATTTTGATAGTTAATTTACCACAGAATAAGGACTAGTTGCATAGAAGTAGTGCTAATTTAGCATGAACGAATTAAACATGTTATATTCTTTACTCATATGCCAAAATTGTTGTAACCAGAACGAAACAGATATATTTTTGACGGGACGGAGAATTGCAGGGTTGTACACTGTTTTAATGTACTAGGATTCTGCAAAAGGCTTCAAAGGTTACATACTATTTGACAGACGGTGTGCTACGCATTGTAAATCACGTGAAGGATTCTTTGCTAGTCCATTTTCTTAGTTATATACCCAATGACTGTACCGGGTTTAGAAGAAAGATTATTCTGTGATACCGGGTGACTTTTTCGACCGAATTGGAACAATTAGGATGACCGAAATATGGAGTAGAAGACGATGTTGCAGCTGTTGGTTTATCGATTTCTGAATTTTTATGTCATCTACTTTATGGAAGTGATTTTACCATACATTAGAGTTTTTTTTTTTAACAAGTATACCATTGGCTTCTACTATATATGTACTTGTCACGCGTAATTTTTTTTCAACCAGTAATTATTAATTCAGCCAGTATACTAGGTTTTGGAAAATTTCAATAGGGCTGGCCGTAAACTTTTTTACAGATAGCGTTAGTACAAGGGCTTTGTATTAGGGTATACGAAGTCCTTGCGTTAGTATAGCCTTTTTATGAGTTTATTTTTGTATTTGGAAAATGTCAAAGGAGTTTTGGTACTGGCGTGAAAAAATCAAGTTACATCATAGTATTATTTTCCTGTACTTGTGCATTTTAGACTGTAATAATAGTGGATTATGATTTATTAAGTGTTCGTAAACGTGCTCGAGTGTAGGCAAATGATATAACGAGGCAAAACATGTCTTTTCGTGGCAAATGCACAAGACTTGCGACGCCTAAATCCTCTTACAAGGACAGAATTAAAAGAAGGTCCAAGCTATGCAGGCATGATGCAGGTAAACTTTCTGACCCTATTCAACGATATTTTTCCGTTTGTTTACAGATAATGTTTAATATTGTGATTTTCTTTACACGGTGCTTAATGAAATTATTGTGACCTTCTAAGTGTTGCCATCAAGATACCTCGTTTTCTATCGCCGACAATATCGCCATGTACCGTTTACGCACTTGCGACTATCGGAGAGCAGAATATTGCAGAGAACTACGAATAAATACTACAAACTCTGGGTGTATCTGGGTGTCTTCAAGTTGAGAGTGAATAGGTTTCTTCTAGGCAAGCGTGCTCCATCGTAGACCACATCATAGCTTGGCATCGGGCGAATTAGCAGCCAGGCGCAAGCCTATTTATATAAAAAAATGCAATATAGACTATTTGCCTATCATCATCATCATCAGCCAGAAGACGTCCACTGCTGAACATAGGCCTCCCCCTTTAACCTCTACACTGAACGACAGCCTGCCTTTTGCATCCACTGGATGCCAGCGACTCTCACTATGTCGTCGGTCCATCTAGTGGGAGGCCTACCTACGCTACGCTATTTGCCTATGGACCCTTGTAATACCTTTTTACAACCATATTGGAAATACCTACCTTTATTTACAGTATTCGTCATCATCATCATCATCCCGTTCGTTATGAGTATTGAGTTCATTTGGTAGTTTTAAGGCTAAAAACAGCAGCAAAGCAACAGATGCAGCTCAAATGATGTCATATAATAACCTCATTGAGCAGTTCAGTATAATTATTTCTGATGACATAATTATTTTATTTTTTGTTTTATGTGATTTTATTATATTTTTGACTTCATCATCATCATCATCATCACCCAGAAGACGTCCACTGCTGAACATAGGCCTCCCCCTTGACCGACAGCCTGCCTTGTGCATCCACTTGATGTCAGCGACTCTCACTATGTTGTCGGTCCATCTAGTGGTCTATCTATTTTTGTCTTAATTATTATTAATTACCTACAGTTTCCCTATATATGGGTTTTATTCAAATTTTATTTGAAAAATGTTTAACGCGGACCAGCTTTGTTTGTGATACAAAAACTGTATGAATAACTACTAACACAATAAATATGCCATCAGCACCTGAGAGAAGCAGCTCATGCAGTAAGGTAACTTACTGCAGTAGCAGTTTAGTGGAGAGTGGGTAGATAGGCGATGCTATGAGCCAGAAAAAAGCCAGCATTTTGGTAATGTGTCACATTAACCAGGCGCTCTGAAAGTTTTTCTGAAATGAGGTTAGCATATACTATAGGAATTACATAAAATATATTTTTAGTTTGAGTCTAAATAAAACAGGAATTAACTACTTAAAGCGAACACGTTTCGAAATATGCAAAATTTTGCAAGATCTCTCTCTGCTTCCCTCTATAGTCTGTGACAAAAGTGGGTTAAATGAAGTCTTTATGAGGGATTATAGATAATAAATACATGTAATAGCAGCGCGCTGGCCCTAAAGTACGTGTAATGGACCGGTGTGAACCGAGCTTTACAATGAGCCGCTTCCACGTAAATTGGTTGGTGAAACTGCGCTTTCCGTAGATAAAAGATAAATCCTGGTAAAGTAATGTGTACGATTTCTATCAATTATTTCTAATGCAAGGTTGCATAGAACTTTTATTGCTGTCACCTTCGAATGGATGGGCCCAGAAGAAGCGCATTTTTGAAGATTACAAAATGAGTGCCGGCGCTCACTTCGTTTCAGTCGGTCTCTAGCCGTAGAAACTGCAACACGAGATTATTGTTACATGATAACGAAACATCTGACAAAATTATGCCTTCACGTTCCCGAAGTGTAAATACGCAACCAAAAACTCCTATCTATTTTTGAAACAAATGTACATGGTTATAATTAGGTGTGGAATTTCCAACGGGTTTGAATCGTTTTTACTGAGAAAGTTCAATGGTTATGCCCCGTCCATTCATTTTATTTTGAACGAAGGCTGTCACTGCTTTTTATAAATATGGTACACGGAAGTGATGTTGAGATTGCTTTAGCTAAAATAAAATAAATATAAATATTCGGGAAATTTTTGCACACACGGTCATCTGACCCCAAACTAAGCAAAGCTTGTGATATGGCTGCCAGAGACTGATATACATACATATATAGTTTTAAATACATACTTAAATAGATATTAACACCCAGATATAGAACAAACACAAATGTTCATCACACAAATGTTTGTCCTAGGTGGGAATCGAACCCACCAAAAACTACACTACTACTACTTAAAGATTATCCTTTGGCTGTATTCTATCAGAAATATTGAAGTCATGACTGTCGTAGGGTTTTAATGCTAATCTTTCCTAACGGATAGGGGCTTTACACTGAGCACAGTGACTTAGGAATAGAGATGTCTCCGTCTAGTCACCAGATTACAAGACCAAGACACAAGTGTATAGCATAGCGAGTACCTATAGATAGATAGATAGATAGAAACTGTTTATTGTGTACACCAGAAATAAAAATTACAACACGATAGAAAACACTTACGAGCTAGTGCCACAAGTGGCGGCCTTATCGCTAAAAGCGATCTCTTCCAGGCAACCATTGGATGGAAAGAATTTACGTAACAGAATCGACGGGGGATGCTAAAACACTTTTAATGATACCATTAAATAAATACTACTAAATGATACATAGTATAATAAATATTAACCAAATATAAATATTAATAAATAAATAAATATTATTCATACATACATAAACACACATAATACAGACGCGACAAGTAAGTGCATACTATACCCTAGTATATATGTTTAACTATGCTATACCCTAAGTCCCTGGAGTACCTTCGCATTATGAGCACACAATGCAAGAGCAGCAAGGAACGCGCACAATGACAGAGCAAATAACAACCAACACGAATTCGAAGCAACAGATATGTCCAAAAACTCTCCACCAACAGTAACGAACAGTTTTAGACTTGGGAAAGGTAAAAGTCTTTCACTCTAGCCTTGTCTTTCGCTCTTGCCTATAGTAAGTCTCTTGTAGTCCAGGCATGATTTATGTTAATGACTATGTAAATCTCAGAAAAAAATCTCCTAAAAGATCTCTATACTTACAAGTTTTTATATCTTTTTGCCAGTTTGACAAAAAGACAATAAACAACTAACTGGAATTTGTTGTTCTATGGCAAAATTTGTTTTTTTTTTGTTTCTTTCTCTATCTCTTTCTTAACGATTCTTTTCGATCTAAAATTACATATTTTTGGAAAAGATAAACAATGATCACCCAAACATTTATAAATGGCTAAATCCCTCGAGTTTGGGTTAATTCAGCTTGTTTTAATGAGTTCCATACCAATAATTCTTTCTACCTTCCGGATCTATTATCAAAAATAATCCGGGTCTAATAATGACCCCTCGAGCTTAGGCTCATTTGATTTGTTTTAAGGTGTCGATAAAACTAGCTTTTAAAAATATTTTTGAATATAAATAATTATTTATTTATATCAAGAAAAAAACACGTGACAATGAACCTTTATGAACGAATTAAATGGTATATATGTATATATATATATATGTGTATATACCATTTACCATAGGTTTATAGAACATAGAGAAAACGTCTTAACTTGTATAAAAGTTAAGACGTTTTCTCTATGTTTTATGTTAATATAATTAGATAAAAAAATATACTCGTCGACT
Organism: Agriopis marginaria; assembly: GCA_932305915.1. Lineage (NCBI taxonomy): Eukaryota > Metazoa > Arthropoda > Insecta > Lepidoptera > Geometridae > Agriopis > Agriopis marginaria. Next base: position 17,284,773 of record OW029920.1, on the reverse strand, counting down.
AGATAATCTCCTTTTTTTCGTCGGTTCACATCACATCAGCAGCCATTAAACGTCCACTGCTGGACAAAGGCCTCCCTCTTAGAGAGGGGTGTTGCCATAATCCCCACGCTTGGCAGGCGGCTTGGGGATCGCAGTACGTTCATCGTGTACTACACGTTCACACTACACACGTTCACACGTTCGTCGGTTAAACACTGATTATTATTTAAACAACTTCAAGACTGCATCTCATTTCCCCTCACTAACCCTAAACAACATGCCATCTTCAAAACATGGCATCTGACGATAATCATAACGACACGTACCATCACCCCGATATACGCAGCCATTGAACGGTGACCTCTGACTGCGATGGTAAGGTGGCTGACGCTTATGCTGATTTGTAAGACCTGGTAACGGGTCACCGTTTCACCAACGTTTATGAAGACAGCATAATTCGTCGCAAGAAAGGCAGAATTACTGAAGCGCCAAAATAGGCATATTGAGTTATATAGATATTCGGAATCAGCGTTTTTTTCTGCGTCGATCAGTCTGGGTCCCATAGCGATACGATCACTATTTTGGCGTTTCAGTAAAAGGAAAAAAGTGTTTTTTTCATCAACCAGAGTCCTTAAACGACACTTTTTTGGCATTTTATTCGTGCCTGTCACCTAAGTAATTTTGTTTTCCTGCAATAAATTACAAGTAAATTTTAAGTAAATTTGGCTTCCGGCAATTTAAAAGCTAATATTTTAGAGTTATAAGTAATTTTGATTGCTATAAATATTTGAATCAAATGGCGGTTGAGAAATTTTGCTTTACTGTAAATTGAAGTAATTTTTACTTAAGCGCCACTATATCACAAACCAGCAGTCCATTTATTATGGTTTGTACTTCTGGACATAGAAAATGACAAATTAATAAAAGTTTACCTTGACGTCATCGAAATTCTTGTGCTGGGAAAAAAGTTATGAATTAAAAACGAAAAAAAACAAACTTAAAACGGCTTTTTCTCGAAATGGTCATTTGGAGTTTCAGTAAATTTGCCTTTCCTGCGACGAATATGATTTTCCCAATGGTAAACAGCTGTCTATCATTGGGAAAATCATATCGATTTGGTGAAACGTTTGCTAATTTACTAAGCTTTTCAGTAACAAACATGGACCCCACTAAGAATCGAGATATAAAACAGCAAATCAGTATACATAATTTCTTTTTTTTTATCGTCAATTTCGGCTTCATTTTCACTGTATTTATTCAGTGTATAAGTTCTATAACATGTTGAATAAACTGTTAACAAAAACAAGTCTCAGTCACAGTCTAAGTCGTTAATTATATTCACAGCCTAGTCCAAGTTATACTCCTAAACCATTTTCACAGAAACAAGTTTTATAACAATCATGTCGAACTGTAACATTTTACTATAAAATCAAGTCTCAGTCACACTCTAACAAGTCGTTAATTACAGTCACAAATTATGCTTCAGTATTTCTTAGTTTTTCAATGCTTTCAGTTAACTTGTAAAAAAAATAGAAACTATAACATTCTCCAACAAAACAAACGTTTACTGTGAAACATTAGATCCCTATCCATATCAGGGTATTTACATAAGGGTATGCGTACACTAATAAATCCGCTCACAACGTCAACGAGCCCAGCGGGTGGACAGTGTAGGCGCTGCCTAACAACCGCAAGAATTAAAACTACCAGAGTCGTATTGTCATTTGTAATAGTCGAGAAGCTATTGCAGTATTTGGTTACGAATTGAGATCAAATAGCTAATACTCAATACAATACAATACAATACTCAATAACTTATTACCACCGCGGGATTAAATACAAATAAGTCATAAACGTGCAAAAAATTACCGAACCAAAACGTCCAACCACCGAACCAACAAATTGTCTTGAAGCCAACTGAGGATGCTAACTGATTATCAGTAGCTCTGTATACGTTTTTTTTCCCTCGTTACTAATCCAACCCTCATCTCCTCAACTACATAACAATACTCACGCGCAGTCCGCGAGTCATGTCGCACCTAGCACAGACCACGCAACATCTACAGATGAATCACAGCCAGGCAGTACGACGCATGTGCACGACCAACTTATCTGTACAGTTCAGTGAGAGAGACACCATCGTATTTTCTGAACTAATCTGACAGCCACCCATTGAAAATCTTTAGTTCCATTGTTTGGCCAGCTCTGCAAATAAGTTGGCATCCTGTACTATGCCTTGTCCATCTGTCCGTCATAAAGCCGAGCAGGGGGCGAGATAAGCATGACGACACAGATTGAATTGTAGTTTTTACGTCCTACGGGCATAGATAATGCCATAGCGTCTACGTACAAGAAGGACATTTGCATGCGGTCGAGTGATGCGAGTAAGTAAGATAAAAGTGTTTGTTTGAGAGGGATCCTTTGTCTTATAATATTATGTATGTATATTCCGTTTTCAAAAAAGGAAGTTCAGAATTCGACTGTTTTTTATGTAAAGGTAAGCGATACGCGATATTCGCTGATTATGGACCAATTTTAATATTTTATTTTATTTCATGAGCAGTAGCTTAATGGTCCCATTTAGTTTAAAAAGAACACCTCTAAGGGTGGCACTTTAAAAAAAAATAAAAAAATGGGTCTAACTGTAGCTAAAATTCCAAAAAGTGTACCTTCGTGCCACCATATTGCCTAGACCAGGGGTCGGCAACCTTATTTAGCTTAAGGGCTCATTCTAAAATATTTTTTTTCCTGAGGGGCGCATGAATGGTTGACAAAAATAATATGTTACACAAAGACAAAACAAGATGTAAAAACAGAAAAGCTGTGCTTCCCACTCTGTATTAAAAGAGTAAGTTCTTGGTCTTTTACTCATGTTAAAAACACAATTTAACAATTAGTCTACAAATTATGTAACTAAAGTAACGACACAATAATGTGGCTACTTAACTCAGAGTATCGCAGCGCGCTGACTCCTCTTGCGCGGCAGAGGGAGGTTTAGGTAGTTTGCACGCTTTATTATGGGGTGCCGTCACGAAAGACTTGCCGACTTATACAGAAACCCAAAAGATTGCATATTCAAAGAAACGACGTGATTTCATGGAGGGCGCATCAAACGGCCACTGCGGGCGCACGCGCGCCCGCGGTCACAGCGTTGCCGACCCCTGGCCTAGACGAATGCAAGGCTGGCTCCTCGACTTCGTTCAGCCGTCTCTCAGTCACGCACTCCGAGTGTCCACAACAAATTGTATTTTTGTCTCTTTCTAACAACAGATAATAGTGTAAAGAGTTTTTCATATTCTTACCCTCATTTCATAAAATGCACATATACATGCTTAGTAAGTAGATATATGTTACGTTTAGTCAGTTTTTAAACCCGTGTTGTTCGCCTATAATATACCTCACTGGCAAGCTACACTTTTATTGACAGCCATATGATAGCATTTTTCACGTTGTTTATGATTCATGACACTATCTGTTATAGTTTTTAATTGAAATAAATACAGCATTCTCAGTTCATGACACCTCCATATCCGAACAATATTACCGATGGATTCCACGTCTCGAGTTATCTCTCCACTAATCTACAAAGTAACTTTTACCCACTAAATCTGAATAAATTGTACATCTTTAACTGTCGTATTTATTCCTAAGCCTATAAGCGACCAACTGTATTTTTACGACATTTTTACGGCAACGGAAACGCCCCCTGTGCGACAAAATTTGAAAAGCAAGTGTTAAAAACTACAAACTGACGTTTTAGTGTGTGAGATTTTAACTTAACCCTGTGATACACGATGGTAATGTTTGTTGATAAAGTTTTTATTGATCGTTCGACGAGTCATCGATACGAAGTGAATGTTTTTGTAACAAATCTATATGCTTCATTCTAATCTTGTCGCTGACAATTTTGGCACAATTTACACAGAAGCATTATAATTAGGCTGGATAGCGTTCGGTAAACTTCGCAACGTGATCTCGTCCAAAATACCTCAGACGAAATTGTTCGACTAGTGTGTGTTACCAGTCAATCTCCAAAAGGGACGGTTTAAGCGCCCTGCATCCAGCGTTTCCCTGCGGTCTCTTTTATTACTTACTTCAATGAAATAAATTTGCGATCAAAATTACGCTCTAATAGTATTAGTAAGAGTTTAGTTACACTAATAAAAAAAATCGTAACATTCTAAAAAAAAAAAACAGTAGTACTAGCTGTCTGTACATCAATTATTATTTATAATCAACAACAAAATTGATAGCCCGTTGGTCGAGTAGTGAACCTGCCTTCTGAGCTTGGGGGCGTGGGTTCGATTCCCACCTAGGACAAACATTTGTGTTTGTTCTATATCTGGGTGTTAATATCTATTTAAGTATGTATTTAAACCTATATATGTATATATATCAGTCTCTGGCAGCCATATCACAAGCTTTGCTTAGTTTGGGGTCAGATGACCGTGTGTGCAAAAATGTCCCGAATAAAAAAAAATATAAAAAAATATTTACCCTCGTGTGTCATATGCACAAACCTCTCAATAAATAAGCACTTCACACATCATCAGCAAACGTAAAATTGAAATTGCTAAAGGAACTGGCGTTCTATGAAAATTATTTGGAAAATCTATTTTCTTTCGCGGCTGTAATGTTTATAGTTTTCTCAAATAGTTACTACTTGTGGTCATTATTAATAAATATCTCAGGTCCTTAATAGTATTTACATTATTATGGGTAAAGCTCATTGATGTAATTCAATAGGGGGAACATACGGGACGAACTTCTTGACGTGGACCGCACAAATTAGGCTCAAGGGCCTAATCAATCGAACTGTCTTTTTGATAGCACGTGAATTACTTGTCAAAATTGTGTGAAATAAAGCAGCAAAAATTAATTCCTGCGTTTTCACAAGGTGTACCAACAGTTCGAAAACAAAAAAACAAGTTTCACGGCATTACTTTTCACTCGTAAATACTTAAAAACGATTAACTTAATTTTCTTTAAATGTCACTTCTATGGTGTAGTGTAGTGTCTATTGGAGCGATGAAGTTGACGTTTACAGTGTAGACGTCAACGTCGCTGCTGACTCGAGCCGAAACAGAGCCATATTTATTGGGTACAATGTTTGGATGTCATGCGTCATCCTCCTTTTTAAAACAGTCAAGGGCAAAGCTCTATTGCAAGCCTCAAAGTTCTATTTATTTTTTCACATCAGCTGTCAAGTCTTTCTGCGGGGTTACTCTTTATAAATATTATACTTGGCACTAGCAAATGCATAAAACGTGTGATGCCAAAATGCTCTACGGACGAAAGAAAAAAAAACAGGGCAATAGGTATTGCTGTCAGCTGTCATTCACTCACGTTGAGACAGCCTAAATAAAAAAAAAAAAAAAAAAAAAAAACACGTGATGGTCCATCCTAATCTTTCCTATATCCTAATTTTCGCGTATCGTTTTCCTACCTTTAAATTCTAAAACAAAACTTAAACGACTTGTACATGGAAATTGCGTCAATCACGCGGAGCCAAAAGCCCAATACGGGGAAGAAGAAAAAAAAAACACGTGACCCAGCTAGACAATCTTATGTGTGAAATAGGTTGAGTGAAGTTTAAGTTTATTTCCACTTATTTCTGGAACCAATGATCTTTATAACCATCATCATTCATTGTCTGGAACCACTCTGGAACAGATGTTGTGATAGCGTCAATTCTGTATTACCACATAGCTTTTTTTATCCCAGAAAAAAATAAAATCACAATATAGGTTTTTTTTTATAAATAATAGGCTTGCGTTTAACAACCACGCCTGATGTTAAGCGATGTTGTGGTCTACGTACGTACGTACTTTTATGATAGCGGGCGAAACCTTAAGATGCAGCTAGTTTTCCGCAATCCTAATTGAAATCTCATCTTGCCCCGTGATAACTCAAAATACCTCCTACACTCAACGATATCAAACAAGCAGCTCATCAAAGAACACCGATAGTACTAAATGCATTTATAACTTAATTAGCTTTAATAGATCTTCGAGTAATCGAGTAACCGATTTCGATAACAACATTCATGTACAAGTACGATACACCAGTCTTGAATCAGTTTTCTTTTTAAGGTGGTTCGTTTCACCTATGGCGGGAAATTCAAATTTCAAACAGTTTTCTTGTCCTTGTAGCTAGGCCGGGTAATTATTGTAAGCAATCATGATGTTTGCGCAAATTGATTATTATTCTTTACAAAATCATGCAAAACTATTTATCTCTAATGCACATTATTACTTACATTTGTGAATAAACAAATTTTTGCTGTTACAAACGTAAGTTATATGGTGCGTTACTGTTAAATAGTTGTACATTATAATATAAAGAACAGCCAACATTTTGCGCAAACACTGTGTTATTTAAAAATAATTACCTGGCCTGGCTACTAGGACCAAAAAACTGTTTAAAATTTGAATTTCCCGCCATAGGTGAATCGTACCACCTTAACAGACAACCTTACTACCATAATCGCATTTCATTATTAATAATTGATTAGCCCTTTTCTACGCTAATGTTAAATTAAACACATTGATTGTTTCGCACTCATAGTTATTTTTCATAAGTTGGGTTAAGTTTTTTAAACCGAATGACCGCTTTTAACCACCAACTCATGGTATAATAATATACTCCGCCAGGTATAGCCCTCCGAGAAATAATGTGACGTGGGCGTCCCACAATGATGTCATCAATGTCATGGATACACGTACACGTGCATAAGCAAGAGAAGAATAAGTAATTTACAACAAGTTCGAGAGAGATGACGATACACGAAACATTGGCGGACTCTCTATGATTTTCTGTGTTAACAGTAGCGTGAAATTATAACTCCCCAATATTCGTATATTACCTGAGGGAATCCAATAAATCAATGTGGTTTTATTAAAATTCTGTTTAATATATTCAATTCGTGCTTAACTTGCTAGAGCGGACAAACCAAATGACAATTGAAATGCTTTTTGTATTTTGTGGCAACTGGACAGTGACGTCATTGCGGTACAACTCCCTGAGGGCTAGACCTTGTATTCTTGGATCATGCACCAACTCGTCTGTTAGTTAGATTAGTTATTTTATTAGTAGATTAGTTATTTTATTTTATTAGATTAGTTATTAGTTAGATTCGGAGCATCATGTATAAAGTTCTAGGAACGAGAGAGGGCCGAGTGTTTTGTTCTACTGCCGACGACATGTAGTAGCAAGCCGAAGCCACCCGAATGATCCGCAGCGACGGGCATGCACTCGGCGTTCGCTCGGTTCCTTCCCTACCTATTGTTTACTTAATTATTTTTAATGTTTATTCTAATTATTTAAGCTGAGAACCTATCACCCAGATAAACCTCTGCGAGGTTTTTTGGTGTTAGTAAACATGTAATATATGTAATATTATGTCATAAATAAATTAAAAAAAAAAAAAAAAAAAAAAAAAAGTAAGCGAAGTTGGAATAATCTTCTTACGTATGATTATTGATCACATCCTTCCAAAAGGGAGACAAAAAACACGCTACAAGCAAGACTTGTAAACCTGATTCGTCCGCACCTTATCATCGTCTCACATATTCAAGAATAATTCTTTGAAGGCGTTGATATGACATTAACATGATGCTAATTAAAGTCTTAAGACTACATACCAAGCTCTTAACAGCATTTTTTTAACGCCACGGCAAAACCACCCATAAAGTCTACAGTTAGAGTTCAAAATTTCTCGTCCTATATATAACTCGTCAGTGTTATCATGTCTTTTAATTAATTCTAAAAACCAAACTTACTGGCTATGAATTAAAGTTGAATTTAGCTTGTGAGTTTAAAGTGTCCCATGTATAGAGTTGACAGTGACCACCGATTGAGCGATCCGATGGACTGCCATCGATTATTTCGATAAGATGTTGAAAGGATATCGAGACGATTCGTCTCGTTATTTTTGACGTTGATTATTGGCGATAAGTGTACCTTAAATAGGGATTACAGGGTTTAAATAGGCTTAATATAGACACTATATACTCTTTTATGTTTACACTAGAGGTCCGCCCCTGTTGCGCACGGGTATAGATTATAGCCTATGTCACCCGGGGATAGTGTAGCTTCCTAACAGTGAAATAATTTTTCAAATCGGTTCAGTAGTTTCGGAGCCTATTCAATGCAAACAAACAAACAAACAATCAAATCTTTCCTCTTTATAATATTAGTATAGATAAGTACCAACGTTTACATAGGTACAAAAACAACTTATGTACCTATGTACCTAATCATGAAACATTTATCTAAACTAGCAGATTTTCTAAAGATAAGTAATATTTTGGAGTAGGATAAGTGGAATTATTTATTCGATGAAATAAACTTTGCAATCTATATCTATAGTCTATTGATATACATAAAATCGCAATATCGTGCATTCAATGACTGAATAAATAAATAAATATTCGGGACATTTTTGCACACACGGTCATCTGACCGCAAACTAAGCAAAGCTTGTGATATGGCTGCCAGAGACTGATATATATACATATATAGGTTTAAATACATACTTAAATAGATATTAACACCCAGATATAGAACAAACACAAATGTTCATCACACAAATGTTTGTCCTAGGTGGGAATCGAACCCACGCCCCCAAGCTCAGAAGGCAGGTTCACTACCAACTCGACCAACGGGCTATCAAATGACTCATCACGAATTCTCCAAAACTACTTACCTATAAAACTGAAATTAAGCAAGTATATTCCTTATTCCTTCCGTAGAGGCCTGCTGTTTTTTTACGAATGGGCAGAATGAAAGCAAATGTTTGTTGAAAGTCTACGCGTAGTAAGTCGCGTGCAAGAGCTAGTAAAAATATAAAAACGTCAAGCGTACAGGTTTTTCTATTGCGATATCAAATTTATCATTTGAAAATAAGGTCTACTTACCTTGTGTGTTATTCACAATTTTTGTCAGATCAGATTTTGACAAGTTTTCAATGACAAAGCTGTCAAAATTTGTTGTTAGTGTCATGATTTCTAACTTATTTCAATTATTTCTTTGTGATTTCTTGGTTTTAAACCTTTTGGTATCTAATTTGACTAACAGTCTTTTTATTTAAAATGGCGTTTGGAAACTGTGTTGACTCGGGAGTCTCGGCAATAGTGGGGGTAGGAAGAAGATAATGCGGTAGGATGTTGGAAAGAGGGACTTTAGTCTGGCTTGAGCGTTCATAGCGAAAGCATACTGAGCTGAAAACTGTAATAAGTAGGAATAAAGAATAAGCATATGAATAAAGTTATATATAAAAGTGAGAACTGGATTATGATTTATCACATTAGTTACGTTACAAAAAAATCTGAGCTACGTAATACATTAAAAAACGTTTGCGAAGTGATAAGTTACCAATTTAATTTTAATTGCAATTAAAATTAATTTAACCTTTACCACCTTCACTCCTTCACTTGTTTCTTGTCAGAACGTCAGTTTCACCCGTGATGTAGCACTTGTGTGCACTTTACATTTTACACATTGCAAATGGTAAATCTAAAGAAATTTATTCATTACTACATTGGCATAAGGATGACAGAGTTGTTAATGGAAGCAGAGCTATTTTTGTATCCACAAACCGCTGAAACTTGAAGCTGTGCTATGAGAAAAAGCTTGAGTAGTTAAGTACATTAATAAGTAGTTTTTATTTTGTAATTTGCGGCAGTTACGATAAAAATATTTTTATATCATCTCTTAGTTTACATGCACATAGTTTTTAACTTTATTTAAATAGTTTTTTAAATTAGACGATAGAACTAAGTATAGGTACAATTAAGTAACTTTGGTTGCGTTCGTCTAATACCTACACTGGAATCAAAAGATATACTTTTCAGCCAGTTTTGATCTGTCAACTACCTTCGCAATTCACGTCATACATAATTTATAATGCTATGTTCCGCATTTATAATGTATATAAACGGTTCATGATTTATATATCACAATTTTTGTACTAGCTGTAACTAAAGATAATACTTAGTTTTTAGACAAAAAACAAAAACCGACTTCAAGACTCCATGTACAAACTTAAACGAAAAAAGTAGAAACAAAGAATGAAAGCCATCATCATAACTTTTGCTCCTTACAAACCAAAACGTCACCTGTGTATATATTTTAGTTTTTGTTGATTTTTTCAAAAGCGCCGTATCAAGTTCGATTAAATTTATATGGAATCACTTCTGAAATATGACCTACCAAACAAAAAAAGAATCATCAAAATTAATTCATATTTGGCGGAGTAATCGCGTAACAAACATTAACAAAAATATACAGTCGAATTGATAACCTCCTTCCGTCGGTTAAAAAGGGTTATCATCAAATACATCACAGTGTTTATGTTTAGTCAAATGTAGGGACTTCCGTACTCTGTTTTTTTTTTTTTAAATATTTGCATTAAAAATTAAAAAAGCAATCATAAAATAATGTCTTCCCGCCAAAACCAATTTCCCGCCGCCATTGCTCCCGCCATGTTCCCGCGCAAAAAGCCGCGTCGCAAACGTCCCGCGTGTCTAATTGGGTGGCGCATGTCCGTGCTCGCTCATTGGTCGCGGGGCGGCGCGTAATTATTTTAATAATCCCACCCCTTAATTGAGTGGTCGCATCCGAATTACTAAATGCAACATCATAATCATGTACTTTGACAAGTGACTTGATATAAAGCAATAGGATATAAAAACTCCTTGACATAAAGTCATACATAAAAAAAAATAGTGCGTGGAGTCCCTCCGCGCGGAAGAAGTGAAGCTCTCGCTCTGTCTCTTTCTATTCCCCCTCCATGGTAGCGTTAAACGTTTAACGCAACCTTGTTGGAAGTCGCATGTTCTGACATCTATGCACATATTATGAAGTAATAAACTATGAGCAGGATGTACAAGTTTCAACATTTCCTCATAGATGGCATCTAAAACTCTCGCTCTGTCTCTTTCTATTCCCCCTCTGTGGTAGCGTTAAACGTTTAACGCAACCGTGTTGGAAGTCGCATAAGAAGTTTCACTTCAATAAAGAATAAGTTAAAGAGTTCCTGATTTGACTCTTCTGAAATCATAGTTATAGAGACTATGAAGTTCTTAAGGCCCTCCTTTCCTACTTGTAGCAATTTTGGTCATTCTAGTTTGAGTTTGTCTTCTTCTACGGTTAGCTTAAACTATAAAAATGGTGTCATATCAAAATTGAATGTTTTATGTAGGAAACTGTGAAGACCGAAACATGATTAAAGACATTTCGCTCGATAGAAAAATATATGAAAGTGACACTGATTTGTGTTTTTCTCCCTCTTTTTGGATAATTCAAATATATATTTACTAAATGATGTATACGATATCATAATATTCAGATTTCGTAATTATGGAGGAAACTGTAAATGTACATTTAACATTACAACTATAATTATCGAAAAATATGAGAAAATGCTCAAAAATTGTGTAACCGCCAAGGTTTTGCTCCACAAAGCGGAACTGTAATGCATAATTTATTAAACCTTATGGTCATATGTAGTAACAAGCGTTCCTTAAAAGTGGGAAAATTTACTGTATAAAGATGACTTCTTAATAAAAAAAAAAAAAAAAATTGTGCCTTTCTCTTAATCGTTACTTAAAACATAATAAATGCTAAAGTGTGTTTGTTAGTTAGTTTTTTGGTGTGTTTTATTACGCACCAACATGCATGCCGAGTGATTTTTTGCATAGATACTTATGGATGAAAGGCCAGAGAGTGACTAAGCCTTTTTACCCCGGAATTATGCACAGTTCCTGAGGGAATATCTTCGCGGGTGAAACCTTGGGGCGGGTGACCTCAGTTAGTCTAAAAATGAGTATGGTCATTACTTTTTTTTCCTGACTTTATTAACTAAACAAATACAAGCTAATACTAACACTACAAATACAGTTAGACTGCCCATGGACCGTTGAAGGTCTAAAGACAATCCAAATGCTCAAGTCCACTACCAGTTGGCAGCGTACCCAACATGCTGGCGGCATTACCAAGCTGAATGGCAATGCTTATACGTTGAGCCAGAAACACGCCAGCATTTTGGTCACGCGTCGCATTAACCAGGCGCTCTGATAGATTTTTGAAAATGAGGTACTCTCTCGGTCCACAAGGGCCCAATCAGTGCCGATTTTAGCACTACCAGCGCCCTGGGTCCTGATTCCTGAACTTTAACACGCACGTAACGCGCCGCGTTAAGTTAACCTCTTAAAATTTGGACTCTATTCCCTAGGAATAAAGACCAACTTTTAGAGGTAAACTTAACACGGCGCGTTACGTGCGTGTTTGTAGTTACAGAATCAGGGCCCTGGGCGAGATTCTGGCCCCGAAATCTGCCAATCAAACCAAAAAAAAGGGGGCAACCTATAAAGGCTTTGCCTGCGGCGCCCCTTTATGGCGACCTAGGCGGCTGCCCCACCGCGCCCTATCCTAACGCCGGTACTGGGCCCAATGTTTCGACTCCAAACCACTGCTGATTATTACTTACATCGGTTCTAGTTATCATCTTTACAAATATGTAGATGCAATAAATAAGTAGGTATGTATCATAATATCGGACTCTAAGTATTTATAGGAAGGATAGGTTTTTTATACTTAAGTATGGCGTAAGTGAAGTGAGAGGAAGGCTTTTTATTGGGGTGCAATGGAGTGTATGGGCTTGAGGTATTTTACAAGGGTGTAAGTTGATAGCGTGCGAGGTTTAATTTCTTTAGTAGATATATTCATACGAATGTGGGCTGTTCTTAGTGATGGAACGATTCGATATGTGAATCAGGCACAGGTGACCATAGGCCACAGACTAGGTAAAGCTACCATAAGCACACTATAGTACATAAGATACGTGAAATGTCAGCGCGGGTAAAACCGCAGGTTGCAGCTAGCAAGGTAATATTTATAGTCTCATCATCATCATCATCATCAGCCAGAAGACGTCCACTGCTGAACATAGGCCTCCCCCTTTAACCTCCACACTGAACGACAGCCTGCCTTTTGCAGCCACTGGATTTATAGTCTATCCTACTAATATTATAAACGCGAGAGTTTTTATGTGTGGATGTATGGATGTTTGTTCCTCTTTCACGTAAAAACTACCGAATGGATTTTAATGAAAGTTTTTTTTATTAATATTAATAATAGGCTTGATTTTGGCCACCATCACGCCTGATGTTAAGCGATGATGCGGTCCACGTTGGACCGCATCTAAGTTGACAGTAAGCTTACAATAATATAGCTTATACATTAGAATAACACATAGGCTATAACGGGTTGTAGTAGCGAGACCGAAGGCCGAGCTCTACGCGTACGAAGTAGTTAGTGGGTTTCAGCTAGTATTATAATATTTGTAGTCTATTGATTGTTTGTTGTTATTTTCATAGGTATATACTTTTATATTTTAAGGCCACATTTTTTTTATATAATACCTTTCCATGCACGGTTGCTTGGAATAAGGCCGCCTGTTAAAAGCCTAGATAATATTTTTATTGTAATGTTTATGGTATCCTTGTTTTGTGGTATTTTATTATTATTTATTTTATTTTGCATTTTTAGGGAAACTTACAGCCTAATGGTATATAAGTAAACAAAAACAATTAGGAGAAAAAAAAATGAAAAAAAAAGAAAGAAAAAATATTTTTTTTTTTTTTTTTTCTTTATTTTATAAAGAGTCATTGTATTGTATTGTAATAATTATACCCAGCATCACGGTGGCTCCAGTTGGATGCGGTCAGATGCCATGGCATGCCGTAGCATTAACCTGTAGTATATACACCAGCACGTACCCGGACCAAGTAGGTACGTACACCAAAGTGAATCGAAGGTATAATTTGAAAGAAATTAATGTAAGTTCGATTCCCCAAATTGCACGAGCATTTTGTGAATAATAATTCAAAGAAACTGGTTACGCTTAATTTATTGATGAAAAATCATGAGCTAGAATTACTAGCAGACAACGAGTTAGTTGGAGCGATGGAGGCCGAGTGGTAGCAGGTGTGCTTTACATTCTGACGGCACCCGGTTCGATCTTCAGCCCTGCACCAATGACTTATTCATATTCATTTATTTCGTAAGTATTATTTACATGTCAAATGTCTTTCTTTCAATATAATGTCAGGTTGGGGCGGCCCCTTGTATGGGACGCAACTTGTGTCGATACTTTGGCGCCGTCACATCTTCCTGAGACACGGGGTAGGGCTGGAACGGCTGCCAATTCGGCAGAGCAGCACAAACGACGCAAATATGCTAACCTCGGCAGTGGTTACATATTTGAGGCGTTTGGGGTCGAGACATTGGGCCCTTGGGGACCGGGGGCTCACCTCATTTTCAAAAATCTTTCAGAGCGCCTGGTTAATGCGACGCGTGACCAAAGTGCTGGCGTGTTTCTGGCTCAACGCATAAGCATTGCCATTCAACGTGGTAATGCCGCCAGCATGCTGGGTACGCTGCCAACTGGTAGTGGGCTTGAGCATTTGGATTATCTTTAGAACTTCAACGGTCTATGGGCAGTCTAACTGTTTTTGTAGTTTTAGTTTTAGGTTGTATTTTGTTTAGTTAATAAAGGCACTTGCCCAGAAAAAATAATGTCATATGTCTTTCGTTCAAATGTCTCTTATTTAGTACTTAAATAAATTATGCGCAGTTTTGAAGCTATCGCTCAGAAACAGCTAAGGAAAACATCGTGAGGAAGCCGGTATGTCCAAGAACCTCCAAAGTTCAAAGACATATGACATTCACCAACATGCTCTGGGCTAACATGGTGAATTAGAGGCCATCCTCTTTCTCTTTGGGAGAAGGCCTGAGTCCCAGCAGTGGGAACGTGATAGGCTGAAATGATGATGAATTTTTTAGTTAGTGAATAATTCGGGTTAGTGAATAATTCGGGTTCGGGTTAGTGAATAATTTATTTTCTTTGAAGTATGAAAAAGCATAAAATAATGGACGTGTGTAAAAGTCACTATCGACATTTTATTTATCATCATCATCATCATCAGCCAGAAGACGTCCACTGCTGAACATAGGCCTCCCCCTTTAACCTCCACACTGAACGACAGCCTGCCTTTTGCATCCACTGGATGCTCGCGACTCTCACAATGTCGTCGGTAAATATTTTTATTGTAATGTATATGTTATTCTTGTTTTGTGGTATTTTAATAAAGAGTCATTGTATTGTATTGTATTGTTGTATTGTCGGTCCATCTAGTAAGTCTTGCAATAATTACACATTAATATTACAAGTAAAAAGTTACTAAAACTATTTGTTACTTTTCTAATGGAGCATGGCTTGATTTTGATAAAATTCAGCAAGAAAAAAGAATCATCGTGAGAACAGGGAAAGCATAGGTACTTTTACTAATGAAAATTTGGTAAAACTAAACAACTGAATGACCTTCTTTTGGCTTAGTGTAATCTATAATTATGCGTAACCCTGTATAGCAGAGTCTAATAAAAAGAAACTTTGATATTTGAATTTTCCGGCCATAGGGGAAAAGTAGCAGTCAACCCGTCCATACAATCGCTTGCACATGTTTATGGCGTTATAAAGATTTTTTCATAAAAAGATCTGAGCAAACTGATATCTTGTGTAAATATCTAAAGATATAACTAAGTATTCAAGATTTTGGGAAAAAATGCAGTACAAGCCTCCAAACATCAAAATTTTTGCGCAAAAGAGGTAATTTCTTTTGTTTGAAAAATAGGCCCACCACAAACTGATACCGTATAGTAATGAAACTCATGTTGATTTGTTCCTCATAATCTCTAGATTTAGTGGTAATATTAGCTATATCCGATCAAACCGGAGTATTGACAAAAGCCGATTACTATGACCACTGTTGTAAAAATATGGTCTATTTATTTTTGTATCAAAATTCCTATCCATGCACCCTTTTTCGTATTAAAAACGTTCCGGTCAAGTGACTTCATAAGGGAAATGAATGAATTGTGGCAAAAATCAAAACAACACATATTATTCTTTATATTATTATTTCGGTTTCATTTTTACCTTATCTTTCGCCCGAATGGTACAAAAAAAAACGATGAATTTTATAGTGTTATACCCATCAATATATCTACGGTAAATTCGGTGGGCCTAGAATAAATTGTCTTCTTTTACCTGTTCTTTGGTCGTTCATAATTTACTTATACATTGTTATAGTAAAGAAAATACTTAGCTAGAACTCTAAAAATAGCAGATGAAAATAAATTTTAAAATAACATTTTTTTTTCATACACATGAAGGCTTTTACAAAAACACGTATTTGACCCAACCCCAAGTGAAAACCCCATGACATAATGAGGCATTCATATTAAAAACTATAGGTACTAGCCAAGACAAGTCTAATACTTTTAGTATTCCACTGGTATAGTGCTCAAAGGAATGTGTAAAACTTTAGGCACAATTGTTATGCGAAACAACGCGGGGTTTTTCTCAATGATTCAAATCATGATCCCAGCCATTAATAATATTTGGTACTTGCAAAACAAATGACATTTATTTACACACAAAGGACTCAGTAGGTTTGTATTGAAGGTTGATGAGTTTCTGTACCAATCTTACTGTAGAGTTGGCCAAATAGAACAACTAAAATAAACGTATGCGAGTCTTTCGATTTTGTTTAAAAATACGCTACTGGTTCTCCCATTCAACTATACAGATAAGTTGGTAATTATGTCCAGGGGCCTTACGGACAACAGCTAATTGCGGCACCTAATCCGCTCAGTTGGAAAATCACGCGAACGTGAACCTTATCGCGCCCAGATACGGTTTGCGGTCGCGTGATTTTCCAACTGAGCGGATTAGGTGCCGCAATTAGCTGATGTCCGTAAGGCCCCTGTGCCATTAAGTAAAGGATGGATTATTTTAATAATAATGTAAACTGGATATATTAAAAAGTCCATGTAAGTATTTGTTAAATGTTTTATTTCAATAGTTGACTAACAGCAAATATTGCAAAATAGATGAATTTGTTTTTTTTTTATTTATTATATATAGGTTTGCGCTTGGCTGCCAACTCGCCTGATGTTAAGCGATGACGCGGCCTACGATGGAGCACGCTTGCCTAGAAGAAACCTATTCACTCTCGACTTGAAGACACCCAGATTGTAACTATCGGGGAACACCCACTCAGGCAGCGAATTCCACAGACTAGCAGTTCGCATAATAAATGTGGAATCAAAGCGCTTCGTACGGGTTCTCGGAATATCAACCATAAAGCGGTGTCGATTCTTCGTACCCACTCTGGCAGTCCGATAGAAAAATGGGCAGGAGGGAATCAAATCATGCAGATCTGTAGCACACTCTCCGAAATGTATCCGATAAAAAACCGATAGACTAGCAACCTTGCGCGGATGCTCAAGATTAAGAAGCTGTCATGTTTTTGACTGCCAAAATAATGTATAAATATAGTTTAATGTAGGTATGTTAAATATCTATAAATATAGAAAAAAATACAACTCAATGACTGAGTGACCCAGGTTTGTAGTTGAGCAACATCAGAATATAAAAAAATTACGCCCGATCTGGCAAGGACATGAGATACTAGAAGCCATGTATGCTACTTTATATGTATCTATGTTTACCTACCATGTTCGCGAAATAAATATTTTGATTTGATTAGATTTGGCTTAATTATTTAATGCACAAGGGACTTATAGGTCCCGTTTTTACGTGAAACAACAATAGTAGGCCACGATTTCGATCGTTTTTTTAATTTTTTCTAATTGGGACTTCCAGGCTTCAAGTCTACGTCAGCTCTATAGTACCTGTACAAGTTTTCATACAGATATAACTTGAGTATAAATTACATATTATAATAAATGTAGGTAATAAATAACATCTAGTTAAGTTTGTGGACCTTAACTGTTGGCCTTTTGGAAAAAACTCAGAGTCACACAGCGGGCAATGGAGAGAGCTATGCTCGGAGTTTCTTTGCGCGATAAAATCCGAAACGTGGATATTCGCCACAGAACCAGAGTCACCGACATAGCTGTTAAAATTTGCAAGTTGAAGTGGCAATGGGCAGGCCACATCGCTCGAAGAACCGATAACCGATGGGGAAGAAAGGTTCTGGGAGTGGAGACCACGAACCGGAAGACGCAGCGTAGGGAGGCCTCCCACTAGATGGACCGACGACATTGTGAGAGTCGCAGGCAGCCAGTGGATGCAAAAGGCAGGCCGTCGTTCAGTGTGGAGGTTAAAGGGGGAGGCCTATGTTCAGCAGTGGACGTCTTCTGGCTGATGATGATGAAGTTTGTGGAGTCAGAATCACTCCACCAACTGGAGAAAAGAGTTGGCCAGTCCGTAAATCATAAAATAAGCACTAGGTCTACAACATAAGTAAAGTAGCCACAAAATTTTCAAAACAAAATATCAAAACACCTTCCCCAACAATTTCACTGCGCTAGTCATTCCAGAACAATCCAAATTGCGGCCAAACCGCGCAACTAATCTAAAAACCAAAAAATATGAAAGAACAAAAGAATCCAAAACGCATCAAGAGTGTAATGGAGATCACGTAGAGCCCGATCTCTGATTACACCTCTCGCTTTAATTTGTGAGTGCGAGCGAGACGGAGTTAATGATGGACTAACCGCAGCCCGGACTGTCATTAGCTCGTATTCCATTTGTCGGTGCTGTGCTTCTTGGAGCTTCGACATCAACTGTTACACAGATAATATACAAAGAAGAGATGGCATGAGTAACTATGCAACCGTGTGCTAAATTTGCATCTGGCTGATGACGATGATGACAGATGGTTTGACAGTACGATAGAATGTAACGTGATTCGTAAATATTGAATGTGACGTCACAGAACTAAATTAAAGATTTACACTTTGCAGAAAACATATATTTATCTAAGCGCTACTATGAAACTAGTTAGTGTTTGTTGTCGAGTGCCATGCTATTTGAAAAGAACTATAAGTATCACAACAATTATTCGTCCTAATTTATAGAGCCTTCCATAGATCATTAAGCGTGTCGTTTTCTAGTTTTTCTCAGTGTCGAGGTTAAAGGGAGAGGCCTATGTTCAGCAGTGGACGTCTTCTGGCTGATGATGGTGAAGATGATTGCGCTATTTATTCGAGAAAAATTCGCACTGGTTTGGCACCTCTATGCCATCTCCTCTTTGTGTCTACTCTATGTTTGACACAGTGTCGATTTCTGTGCCTGTGTTGGTCCAGAAGTGTCGGTGGCGGAAACCGACAAGCCTCCGCGAAGTAATCATCGCGGCCGACAATCGTAAGAAATAAATGATTTTTTTCCCGGCACCGGATTCAAATTGGTTTTTATGTGTTTTCCGAAGTTCTCGGGGGGTTATTATGTGTTATTTAACGGGGTGGTGGTTATCGATACGGCTCTTGTCAAAGCGTGATGCCATTAACGTTGACTATAGTTTAAGGGTCTGAGGTTTGATCCTTCGCCTTAATGAAGATGATTACTGCAGAGCTGATAATGACCTAGTATTTTTTTCCCTTCTTGGAAGGATATGAGCTTCATAACCCGTACTTTTAGTAAATTTATGTTTCAAAAACTTAAGAAAAAGCTTAAGGGTCCTATATACCCTCTGCAGCTCTCTCGCTCGCACATTTTTACATTATTGAAGATATAAAATCAATGAGTGTGAATTTCCAAAAAGTAACAAAATCATGTCATGGTGTCTATCGTAACATTACAAACAAAGAAATGTTTGCTTCGATATCTTGTATTTTGACGGAATAAAATGACACGAGAAATAAAAATCACTTGTTACCATTTTACTGTGTCCAATTAAAATGTATCAAATTGACAATTTCTTTGTTTGTAATGTTACGATAGACACCATGACATGATTTTGTTACTTTTTAAAAATTCACACTCATTGATTTTATATCTTCAATGATGTGAAAATGTGCGAGCGAGAGAGCTGCAGAGGGTATACAACACCCTTAAGGAAGGTTTAATGCAAACTGAATTTTAAAGTCACGCTAATTTTTTTAACGCAAAAATGGTGTTCGGGTCTTTTCAGTTAAGTCATTTCAGAGAAACCACCCTTTTTTGAAGTCGGTTAGAAAGTCATTGTAGAAATATATGCGTAAATATACCAAGTTTTATTTATATTACACGGGAATTACTCACAAAAGATTAAGCCGGTCACTCCGACTATAGTTTCAACCGCATTAGACGGTCTTTTTTAAGGTGAATGCACGCGCGCGGCTGCGTCTCGCTTTGCACTACCTACAGCTTAAAGAGTTGGTGGCCAAACGTAGAACTATTCTTAAAATCTTCAGATCGATTTTACAAGTTTTTTTTTAATATATTGTAAAATATGCTTGCGTTTGTCCGTCACCTCGCCTGTTGTTCAATGATGATGCGGTCTACGATGGAGCACATTTGCCTAGAAGAAACCTATTCACTCTCGACTTGAAGACACCCAAGTACAAAAAATATAAAAAAAAAAATAATTGTAAAAATAAAAAAATAAATTAAAAAAAAACAAAAAAAAAGTTTTTTATTTTTTATTTTTTTATAATAAATATTCAAATTCAAAATATTTATTTGTCAGATTGTAACTATCGGGGAACACCCACTCAGGCAGCGAATTCCACCTACACTTATTATTAGTTACACGTTCAATAATTTGTGAGTTATCAGTTGCCGAACAATTCTTGTTATCAACATGTTAACAATCAGTAGCACAATAGTAAGTTAACCCGTCACTTTGCTCGCTCTAACTTATAACTGCCATCATTCACTGGTCTAGGCAGCCAATAGTATACTTTTTTCCCCAACACCCGTGTAAACCTCTGCTGAGCTAATTTGAGTTTTACATCTACGGAGTTAGGCTTTTATATTCAGATGGATGTGTTTCTATATGTTTGTGTGGAAGTATTTCATCCTCATTGTTGGTTGTCATAATAATCTCCTTTGGGTTGTTATCTGGTTGTGAAATGAAAGCAACGTGTGGTCTATAAGAACATGTGAATGGGTTTACGTTTGCGTTAAATAATTTACGAGTATGCAAAGACGGGTTTTGTGCAAATATTTGTTTACTAGCTGCTGTCACAATGTTTCACCCGCCTGGATATTTTTACAAGAACCAAATTTTTCCACGATATGAAGTGTTACAGGACACTTTCTGCCCTCCAACTATGCAAAAAAATGCCGTCACGGGACGCCCGGTAGATGTGAACATAACGGCATAAGAGAGCGTAATGCTGTTTGCCGTTACGGCATATGAGTCGGTTTTACTGCCAATAGATGTTTCACATCAAAAACCACATTAAAGCACGTACAATAAAACCCTAACTATCATAAAATATATTTTTTCATTTCATAATAGGCTTGTGTTTGCCCGCCACCTCGCTTAATGTTTAGCGATGATATGGTCTATGATGGAGCACGCTTGCCTACAAGAAACTGATTCACTCGCGGTTCACTATCTGGGAACACATTTAGGCAGTCCGTTCCATAGAATGGCAGTTCGCACAATAAAAGTGGAATCAAAGTGCTTCGTACGGGTTTTCGGAATATTAAGCATAAAGCGGTGTCGATTTTTCTTGCCTGCTCGGGCAATCCAATAGAAAATGGGAGAAGGAAATTAATATTATCTACTTATAAGTATTTATGTTTACTTGTTCAATGCAAAAAAAACTGTTAAAAAAAATATTATACTCGTCTAATATGTAATACAAACTTAACATCAGGCAAAATGTAGACAAACCTATCTAGCATAAAAAATATAAACAAAAAACTAATCGTCAGTTCTTCTGTTCAATCACATCAAAAGTTCCACGAGCTCTAAACAATCAAGCGAATTACAAGGCTTGCTCGTTAACCTGGTTTTATCAAGCCATCAATCCGTCATACTCTACTTCGTGCAGTCACTCATTTGGTAATTATTTGTTCTATGGACAATGTTGTTTGTATAGCGTCACTTATAAACAACTTAATAACTACGTTTTTAACTTTTTTAATATTAATAAAATGCCATTATGTATTTATTGTCGTATCCGACAAGATCTATTGATCGTCAAATTTAGTTGGACATCGAAAGTTTGTTGATATTATCCTGCCCATTTTTCTATCGGACTGCCAGAGTGGGTACGAAGAATCGACACCGCTTTATGGTTGATATTCCGAGAACCCGTACGAAGCGCTTTGATTCCTCATTTATTGTGCAAACTGCTAGTCTGTGGAGTAGTTCCCCGATAGTTACAATCTGGGTGTCTTCAAGTCGAGAGTGAATAGGTTTCTTCTAGGCAAGCGTGCTCCATCGTAGGCCGCATCATCGCTTAACACCAGGCGAGTTGGCGGCCAAGCGCAAGACTATTAATAATTTAAAAAAAAACAGAGTTTGATAACCAAACCCATTTTTACCCGACTGCCCGATAGGGATAGGTTTCTTCTAGGCAAGCGTGCTCCATCGTAGGCCGCATCATCGCTTAACACCAGGCGAGTTGGCGGCCAAGCGCAAGACTATTAATAATTAAAAAAAAAACAGAGTTTGATAACCAAACCCATTTTTACCCGACTGCCCGATAGGGTAATGCTTTATGGGTATATTAGAATGAATTCGAATTAGAATTTTCATATTAGGTCATGAAACCGGTTTTAATTTAACTTCCGTGAATAGTTGTTATTTAATTCTTTTTTTGCCTGGTAAGTAAAATGGATGTTAAGCTTAAGCGTGTTTTTCAATTAAAAAAACCCGACAAGTAGGAGTAGGACTCGCACTTGTCCACAGACGGACAGACGGACAACAAAGTGATCCTATAAGGGTTCCGTATTTTCCTTTTGAGGTACGGAACCCTAAAAATGATTGTTTTGATAATTATTGTACTTGAGTCTTTTAAGATTGTCTTTTAGAAGTCTAATTTCAATACAATAAATATTAAGGTGACTTACGTTAGAATGAATAAATATGCATACCCTAAGAAATAAAGGTCGCTGATTGAATATTCAACAGTGAAGGAATGTGTCACGGGTTTCACGACATACCACTTTTGACAAGTTTTTACCAACGATTTGCTTATCAACACTCGCCCAAGATCCGTTGGTCCATACTAATTTAATCGGACATTTCAAAATTACCATATTGAGTATCAATTTTGAAGCAATAATGGCTAAACGGCGGCTTCCAGTTCCAAAATAAATATCAACAAAGTTGGAGATTATTAAATTTAAACAAGTTCTTATCGGCATTGGATATAATCAGAGTTAAAAGATTGATCGATCGATTTTATGATGTGAAAGTTGATATGAAAAAGAAAAGCAGTTTGTCGGTATGTGATGAATTACAATCAAATTAATTCAGGATGCAGTTTAATAGTTGTCAACGAGTGAGGCAGGAAATAATGGAATATCTACTCTCTAAGAGTAATTCTAATCTTCTGCGATCTCCAAGCCGCCTGCCAAGCGTGGGGATTATGGCAACACCCCTCTCTAAGAGGGAGGCCTTGTTCAGCAGTGGACATTTAATGGCTGATAATGTATGTATGTAAATGTATAAGAGTAATTCTAAGCGAAAATAATCATCAATATAAAAAAATATAACAAAACTTTATTTGGCGAAACTTAAAAAACAGGAAATTTACGAAAACTTAAATATATAACTAAAAACTAAAACTAAATTAAATTATACTAAAAACTAATACTAATCAAAATTAAATTAAATACACTAAATAAAAAACATATTTTTTTTTATTAAATAATTTTTTAGATTTTTTGTAGATTTTTTATCGCAATTTTAGGGTTGGTCCCACAGTAAAAAATGTTCATAATGTTTAAAAAAATTTACTTGCGTTTGACCGCCATCACGCATGATGTTCCGATGATGCAGTCTACGGTGGAGCATGCTTGCCTAGAAGAAACCGATTCACTCGTGATTTGAAGGCACCCAAATTGTAACTATCGAGGAACACACATTCAGGCAGTGCATTCCACAAAGTAGCAGTTTGCTAAAAGTGTAATCAAAGCGCTTCTTACGGGTTCTCGGAATATCAACCATACAGCGGTGACGATTCTTCGTACCCACTCTGGCAGTCCGATAGAATAATGGACAGGAGGGAATTAGATCATGCAGATCTGATGCACACTCTCCGAAATGTATCTGATAAAAAACCGATAGACTAGCAACTTTGCGTCGATGTTCAAGACTAAGAAGCTAGGCTTAACTAAGGATTCGTTGTTGATGAGCCTCTTGGCACGCTCTCAATATACTCCAATGCCTCAAGCTGAGTACAAAGATATCCCCGAATATTTCCAGGGTCTCACCACTTACCCAGTATAATCAAAGCCTTTATTACTTTGTTTACTTACACCACAAATACACACTCCGCGACCCTTGAACTATACCCATGCAAAAAATCAGGTTGATCCGTTGCTCTGTTGGTGCGTGAAAGAGGAACAAACAAACTAACAAAGTTTTCGCATTTATAATATTAAGAATTGAATTTCAATTTGAATTTTTATTTTTGACAAATTTTGGATTAATTAGGTATGGGTTGCTAATGTTTCTATAGCCTGAAATAAATGAATTTGAATAGTTCAGGACGAATAACTAAGTAGTTTTAAACCAAATCCGTATAGCCGTTACGCAGCTGAGTCTGAAGATATAATTAACGCACACGAGCTCAAAATTTCATAAAATGATATCATCTTAATCTGCAAAATATGATCGTGATCCAAACCACCGTGAGATCCGTCCTCCACGATGTGTATTGTAAAGGAAATGTTGGAGCTAAAATTTAATATTTTGTCTCACAATGCGCCTTCGAACAGGTCCGCTAGTATATCGCCGGTAAAGTATGTTTATCACTGCCCTTCAGAGGAAGAAATTAATAGATGAGCCGGGAAGGCAAGGAGTTAGCCAGATTTAGCTGGGCTTTCAAGATCTCTCTGATCCTTCAATATAGATTTATGTTCACAATATATTATTCATACATTTCGGTCGGAGTGTGTGCATCGGATCTGCATGATCTAATTCCCTCCTGGCCATTTTTCTATCGGACTGCCAGAGCGGGAACGAAAAATCGTCACTGCTTTATGGTTGATATTCCGAAACCCCTACGAAGCGCTCTGATTCAACTTTTACTGTGTGAATTGCTAGGCTGTGGAATGCGCTGCCTAAATAGGTGTTTCGAACCGAATACAATCTGGGTGTATTCAAATCAAGAGTGAATTGGTTTCTTCTAGGCAAGCGAGCTCCATCGTAGACCACATCATCTCTTAAAATCAGGTGAATTGGCAGTCAACGCTAACTTGAATTTGTCGGAATCTTAAGCCTCCTAACCATATTGGTAGTAAGGCTTGACCATGTCCTAAAAACCGCGGGGCGCAGCTAGTATTCAATATAAAAAAACGCGTAGGTAAGTTTTTAGCTCTATAAATGAAAATACTGCTTTTTACCATATTAGACAGAAGTGCTAACTATGAAACAAAATTCATGTTTCATTTGGTCTCGGAGCTCGGATAATCTTAAGAACTAGAAATCAATATTCTAGATAACATGCTTTGCTGAGGCTAGAATTTGAATATCAAAGAACGTCTTGCATTTCATAGCTTAATGTTGGTCAAGCGTCTAGGCAAGTAACTAGAATGTACGACCGCACTGAATGCAGCTTTCAAACGGTGCATTGAAATATTTATCCTGCAATACATTTCACTCGAAGCCCTTCGTGGTTTAGAGAAACGTTTGCGGCGGTCAACTCTTTGGATGGGTCATCGTGAGAGGCCAACAGACTGCCATCGTGTTTTACGCGCCACGGTTAACAAAATATTATGGTTGCTAAAATTAAAACCTAAAACTAATTATTAAGTAAAAGGTTAAGTATTATTTTATACTTCACATTTGTCCCACACTTTGTTGTTTGTTGTGTGGTTAGGTGTGGTTAGGTGTTTAGGGTGTGGTTTGGTTAGACCTTTGTGTAGCCTTCTATGTATAAATGGCCAACCACATTTTTTTTTATCAAAAAAAATATGAACCCCGACTTTGATGTTGCAAAAATTTTGGAAATGTAAAAATCACGAGTGAAACTGCAATTTCTTGACATCCTTCCCAACTAGAACAAACAAGTGGCATATTATGAGCTTTAGAGTGTTTTTCCTTGTAATCAAAGATTGTTAGGAGCAAGGTCTATGGCGTGCTCTAGACCTCTTATGCAACCGATATGGATCTTCTTGGCCACGTCGCATAAGAGATCTGGAGCGTATCCAATTGTAACTATAAGTGCTAAAAGCAAATCTAATAGTACTTTTTTGGCACCTTTTCGTTATTTAAATAACTACGGACGCAATGTAATTTAATTAAATCTTTCTTAAATCTTTATATATCTAATTTATGAATTAATTAATTATTTGTAAATTATTGATTATTATGATTATTTTTAAAATGAAATTCTTGACTGACTTATAATTATTCACACTGTTATCAATAAAATTGTTTATCTGTTTATCTGTTTATCACTCATTTAAACCTTGTAGTGCTAAAAAAGATATAAATACTTTTATTTTGATTTGGTAAATAATTGTTTATGGCTTACGTCAAAGTGATTTACTATGTCATGACACAAAGCTAGGCGCTGCAATCTCGACTTGAATTGGCCCTTTAGCTTTCATTTTGTAGCCTGCGACAGTCCATAGTTAGAAAGTGCATACAGCCTCTAATTCCAACAAATTGTATTTTTGTCTCTTTCTAACAACAGATAATAGTGTAAAGAGTTTTTCATATTCTTACCCTCATTTCATAAAATGCACATATACATGCTTAGTAAGTAGATATATGTTACGTTTAGTCAGTTTTTAAACCCGTGTTGTTCGCCTATAATATACCTCACTGGCAAGCTACACTTTTATTGACAGCCATATGATAGCATTTTTCACGTTGTTTATGATTCATGACACTATCTGTTATAGTTTTTAATTGAAATAAATACAGCATTCTCAGTTCATGACACCTCCATATCCGAACAATATTACCGATGGATTCCACGTCTCGAGTTATCTCTCCACTAATCTACAAAGTAACTTTTACCCACTAAATCTGAATAAATTGTACATCTTTAACTGTCGTATTTATTCCTAAGCCTATAAGCGACCAACTGTATTTTTACGACATTTTTACGGCAACGGAAACGCCCCCTGTGCGACAAAATTTGAAAAGCAAGTGTTAAAAACTACAAACTGACGTTTTAGTGTGTGAGATTTTAACTTAACCCTGTGATACACGATGGTAATGTTTGTTGATAAAGTTTTTATTGATCGTTCGACGAGTCATCGATACGAAGTGAATGTTTTTGTAACAAATCTATATGCTTCATTCTAATCTTGTCGCTGACAATTTTGGCACAATTTACACAGAAGCATTATAATTAGGCTGGATAGCGTTCGGTAAACTTCGCAACGTGATCTCGTCCAAAATACCTCAGACGAAATTGTTCGACTAGTGTGTGTTACCAGTCAATCTCCAAAAGGGACGGTTTAAGCGCCCTGCATCCAGCGTTTCCCTGCGGTCTCTTTTATTACTTACTTCAATGAAATAAATTTGCGATCAAAATTACGCTCTAATAGTATTAGTAAGAGTTTAGTTACACTAATAAAAAAAATCGTAACATTCTAAAAAAAAAAAACAGTAGTACTAGCTGTCTGTACATCAATTATTATTTATAATCAACAACAAAATTGATAGCCCGTTGGTCGAGTAGTGAACCTGCCTTCTGAGCTTGGGGGCGTGGGTTCGATTCCCACCTAGGACAAACATTTGTGTTTGTTCTATATCTGGGTGTTAATATCTATTTAAGTATGTATTTAAACCTATATATGTATATATATCAGTCTCTGGCAGCCATATCACAAGCTTTGCTTAGTTTGGGGTCAGATGACCGTGTGTGCAAAAATGTCCCGAATAAAAAAAAATATAAAAAAATATTTACCCTCGTGTGTCATATGCACAAACCTCTCAATAAATAAGCACTTCACACATCATCAGCAAACGTAAAATTGAAATTGCTAAAGGAACTGGCGTTCTATGAAAATTATTTGGAAAATCTATTTTCTTTCGCGGCTGTAATGTTTATAGTTTTCTCAAATAGTTACTACTTGTGGTCATTATTAATAAATATCTCAGGTCCTTAATAGTATTTACATTATTATGGGTAAAGCTCATTGATGTAATTCAATAGGGGGAACATACGGGACGAACTTCTTGACGTGGACCGCACAAATTAGGCTCAAGGGCCTAATCAATCGAACTGTCTTTTTGATAGCACGTGAATTACTTGTCAAAATTGTGTGAAATAAAGCAGCAAAAATTAATTCCTGCGTTTTCACAAGGTGTACCAACAGTTCGAAAACAAAAAAACAAGTTTCACGGCATTACTTTTCACTCGTAAATACTTAAAAACGATTAACTTAATTTTCTTTAAATGTCACTTCTATGGTGTAGTGTAGTGTCTATTGGAGCGATGAAGTTGACGTTTACAGTGTAGACGTCAACGTCGCTGCTGACTCGAGCCGAAACAGAGCCATATTTATTGGGTACAATGTTTGGATGTCATGCGTCATCCTCCTTTTTAAAACAGTCAAGGGCAAAGCTCTATTGCAAGCCTCAAAGTTCTATTTATTTTTTCACATCAGCTGTCAAGTCTTTCTGCGGGGTTACTCTTTATAAATATTATACTTGGCACTAGCAAATGCATAAAACGTGTGATGCCAAAATGCTCTACGGACGAAAGAAAAAAAAACAGGGCAATAGGTATTGCTGTCAGCTGTCATTCACTCACGTTGAGACAGCCTAAATAAAAAAAAAAAAAAAAAAAAAAAACACGTGATGGTCCATCCTAATCTTTCCTATATCCTAATTTTCGCGTATCGTTTTCCTACCTTTAAATTCTAAAACAAAACTTAAACGACTTGTACATGGAAATTGCGTCAATCACGCGGAGCCAAAAGCCCAATACGGGGAAGAAGAAAAAAAAAACACGTGACCCAGCTAGACAATCTTATGTGTGAAATAGGTTGAGTGAAGTTTAAGTTTATTTCCACTTATTTCTGGAACCAATGATCTTTATAACCATCATCATTCATTGTCTGGAACCACTCTGGAACAGATGTTGTGATAGCGTCAATTCTGTATTACCACATAGCTTTTTTTATCCCAGAAAAAAATAAAATCACAATATAGGTTTTTTTTTATAAATAATAGGCTTGCGTTTAACAACCACGCCTGATGTTAAGCGATGTTGTGGTCTACGTACGTACGTACTTTTATGATAGCGGGCGAAACCTTAAGATGCAGCTAGTTTTCCGCAATCCTAATTGAAATCTCATCTTGCCCCGTGATAACTCAAAATACCTCCTACACTCAACGATATCAAACAAGCAGCTCATCAAAGAACACCGATAGTACTAAATGCATTTATAACTTAATTAGCTTTAATAGATCTTCGAGTAATCGAGTAACCGATTTCGATAACAACATTCATGTACAAGTACGATACACCAGTCTTGAATCAGTTTTCTTTTTAAGGTGGTTCGTTTCACCTATGGCGGGAAATTCAAATTTCAAACAGTTTTCTTGTCCTTGTAGCTAGGCCGGGTAATTATTGTAAGCAATCATGATGTTTGCGCAAATTGATTATTATTCTTTACAAAATCATGCAAAACTATTTATCTCTAATGCACATTATTACTTACATTTGTGAATAAACAAATTTTTGCTGTTACAAACGTAAGTTATATGGTGCGTTACTGTTAAATAGTTGTACATTATAATATAAAGAACAGCCAACATTTTGCGCAAACACTGTGTTATTTAAAAATAATTACCTGGCCTGGCTACTAGGACCAAAAAACTGTTTAAAATTTGAATTTCCCGCCATAGGTGAATCGTACCACCTTAACAGACAACCTTACTACCATAATCGCATTTCATTATTAATAATTGATTAGCCCTTTTCTACGCTAATGTTAAATTAAACACATTGATTGTTTCGCACTCATAGTTATTTTTCATAAGTTGGGTTAAGTTTTTTAAACCGAATGACCGCTTTTAACCACCAACTCATGGTATAATAATATACTCCGCCAGGTATAGCCCTCCGAGAAATAATGTGACGTGGGCGTCCCACAATGATGTCATCAATGTCATGGATACACGTACACGTGCATAAGCAAGAGAAGAATAAGTAATTTACAACAAGTTCGAGAGAGATGACGATACACGAAACATTGGCGGACTCTCTATGATTTTCTGTGTTAACAGTAGCGTGAAATTATAACTCCCCAATATTCGTATATTACCTGAGGGAATCCAATAAATCAATGTGGTTTTATTAAAATTCTGTTTAATATATTCAATTCGTGCTTAACTTGCTAGAGCGGACAAACCAAATGACAATTGAAATGCTTTTTGTATTTTGTGGCAACTGGACAGTGACGTCATTGCGGTACAACTCCCTGAGGGCTAGACCTTGTATTCTTGGATCATGCACCAACTCGTCTGTTAGTTAGATTAGTTATTTTATTAGTAGATTAGTTATTTTATTTTATTAGATTAGTTATTAGTTAGATTCGGAGCATCATGTATAAAGTTCTAGGAACGAGAGAGGGCCGAGTGTTTTGTTCTACTGCCGACGACATGTAGTAGCAAGCCGAAGCCACCCGAATGATCCGCAGCGACGGGCATGCACTCGGCGTTCGCTCGGTTCCTTCCCTACCTATTGTTTACTTAATTATTTTTAATGTTTATTCTAATTATTTAAGCTGAGAACCTATCACCCAGATAAACCTCTGCGAGGTTTTTTGGTGTTAGTAAACATGTAATATATGTAATATTATGTCATAAATAAATTAAAAAAAAAAAAAAAAAAAAAAAAAAGTAAGCGAAGTTGGAATAATCTTCTTACGTATGATTATTGATCACATCCTTCCAAAAGGGAGACAAAAAACACGCTACAAGCAAGACTTGTAAACCTGATTCGTCCGCACCTTATCATCGTCTCACATATTCAAGAATAATTCTTTGAAGGCGTTGATATGACATTAACATGATGCTAATTAAAGTCTTAAGACTACATACCAAGCTCTTAACAGCATTTTTTTAACGCCACGGCAAAACCACCCATAAAGTCTACAGTTAGAGTTCAAAATTTCTCGTCCTATATATAACTCGTCAGTGTTATCATGTCTTTTAATTAATTCTAAAAACCAAACTTACTGGCTATGAATTAAAGTTGAATTTAGCTTGTGAGTTTAAAGTGTCCCATGTATAGAGTTGACAGTGACCACCGATTGAGCGATCCGATGGACTGCCATCGATTATTTCGATAAGATGTTGAAAGGATATCGAGACGATTCGTCTCGTTATTTTTGACGTTGATTATTGGCGATAAGTGTACCTTAAATAGGGATTACAGGGTTTAAATAGGCTTAATATAGACACTATATACTCTTTTATGTTTACACTAGAGGTCCGCCCCTGTTGCGCACGGGTATAGATTATAGCCTATGTCACCCGGGGATAGTGTAGCTTCCTAACAGTGAAATAATTTTTCAAATCGGTTCAGTAGTTTCGGAGCCTATTCAATGCAAACAAACAAACAAACAATCAAATCTTTCCTCTTTATAATATTAGTATAGATAAGTACCAACGTTTACATAGGTACAAAAACAACTTATGTACCTATGTACCTAATCATGAAACATTTATCTAAACTAGCAGATTTTCTAAAGATAAGTAATATTTTGGAGTAGGATAAGTGGAATTATTTATTCGATGAAATAAACTTTGCAATCTATATCTATAGTCTATTGATATACATAAAATCGCAATATCGTGCATTCAATGACTGAATAAATAAATAAATATTCGGGACATTTTTGCACACACGGTCATCTGACCGCAAACTAAGCAAAGCTTGTGATATGGCTGCCAGAGACTGATATATATACATATATAGGTTTAAATACATACTTAAATAGATATTAACACCCAGATATAGAACAAACACAAATGTTCATCACACAAATGTTTGTCCTAGGTGGGAATCGAACCCACGCCCCCAAGCTCAGAAGGCAGGTTCACTACCAACTCGACCAACGGGCTATCAAATGACTCATCACGAATTCTCCAAAACTACTTACCTATAAAACTGAAATTAAGCAAGTATATTCCTTATTCCTTCCGTAGAGGCCTGCTGTTTTTTTACGAATGGGCAGAATGAAAGCAAATGTTTGTTGAAAGTCTACGCGTAGTAAGTCGCGTGCAAGAGCTAGTAAAAATATAAAAACGTCAAGCGTACAGGTTTTTCTATTGCGATATCAAATTTATCATTTGAAAATAAGGTCTACTTACCTTGTGTGTTATTCACAATTTTTGTCAGATCAGATTTTGACAAGTTTTCAATGACAAAGCTGTCAAAATTTGTTGTTAGTGTCATGATTTCTAACTTATTTCAATTATTTCTTTGTGATTTCTTGGTTTTAAACCTTTTGGTATCTAATTTGACTAACAGTCTTTTTATTTAAAATGGCGTTTGGAAACTGTGTTGACTCGGGAGTCTCGGCAATAGTGGGGGTAGGAAGAAGATAATGCGGTAGGATGTTGGAAAGAGGGACTTTAGTCTGGCTTGAGCGTTCATAGCGAAAGCATACTGAGCTGAAAACTGTAATAAGTAGGAATAAAGAATAAGCATATGAATAAAGTTATATATAAAAGTGAGAACTGGATTATGATTTATCACATTAGTTACGTTACAAAAAAATCTGAGCTACGTAATACATTAAAAAACGTTTGCGAAGTGATAAGTTACCAATTTAATTTTAATTGCAATTAAAATTAATTTAACCTTTACCACCTTCACTCCTTCACTTGTTTCTTGTCAGAACGTCAGTTTCACCCGTGATGTAGCACTTGTGTGCACTTTACATTTTACACATTGCAAATGGTAAATCTAAAGAAATTTATTCATTACTACATTGGCATAAGGATGACAGAGTTGTTAATGGAAGCAGAGCTATTTTTGTATCCACAAACCGCTGAAACTTGAAGCTGTGCTATGAGAAAAAGCTTGAGTAGTTAAGTACATTAATAAGTAGTTTTTATTTTGTAATTTGCGGCAGTTACGATAAAAATATTTTTATATCATCTCTTAGTTTACATGCACATAGTTTTTAACTTTATTTAAATAGTTTTTTAAATTAGACGATAGAACTAAGTATAGGTACAATTAAGTAACTTTGGTTGCGTTCGTCTAATACCTACACTGGAATCAAAAGATATACTTTTCAGCCAGTTTTGATCTGTCAACTACCTTCGCAATTCACGTCATACATAATTTATAATGCTATGTTCCGCATTTATAATGTATATAAACGGTTCATGATTTATATATCACAATTTTTGTACTAGCTGTAACTAAAGATAATACTTAGTTTTTAGACAAAAAACAAAAACCGACTTCAAGACTCCATGTACAAACTTAAACGAAAAAAGTAGAAACAAAGAATGAAAGCCATCATCATAACTTTTGCTCCTTACAAACCAAAACGTCACCTGTGTATATATTTTAGTTTTTGTTGATTTTTTCAAAAGCGCCGTATCAAGTTCGATTAAATTTATATGGAATCACTTCTGAAATATGACCTACCAAACAAAAAAAGAATCATCAAAATTAATTCATATTTGGCGGAGTAATCGCGTAACAAACATTAACAAAAATATACAGTCGAATTGATAACCTCCTTCCGTCGGTTAAAAAGGGTTATCATCAAATACATCACAGTGTTTATGTTTAGTCAAATGTAGGGACTTCCGTACTCTGTTTTTTTTTTTTTAAATATTTGCATTAAAAATTAAAAAAGCAATCATAAAATAATGTCTTCCCGCCAAAACCAATTTCCCGCCGCCATTGCTCCCGCCATGTTCCCGCGCAAAAAGCCGCGTCGCAAACGTCCCGCGTGTCTAATTGGGTGGCGCATGTCCGTGCTCGCTCATTGGTCGCGGGGCGGCGCGTAATTATTTTAATAATCCCACCCCTTAATTGAGTGGTCGCATCCGAATTACTAAATGCAACATCATAATCATGTACTTTGACAAGTGACTTGATATAAAGCAATAGGATATAAAAACTCCTTGACATAAAGTCATACATAAAAAAAAATAGTGCGTGGAGTCCCTCCGCGCGGAAGAAGTGAAGCTCTCGCTCTGTCTCTTTCTATTCCCCCTCCATGGTAGCGTTAAACGTTTAACGCAACCTTGTTGGAAGTCGCATGTTCTGACATCTATGCACATATTATGAAGTAATAAACTATGAGCAGGATGTACAAGTTTCAACATTTCCTCATAGATGGCATCTAAAACTCTCGCTCTGTCTCTTTCTATTCCCCCTCTGTGGTAGCGTTAAACGTTTAACGCAACCGTGTTGGAAGTCGCATAAGAAGTTTCACTTCAATAAAGAATAAGTTAAAGAGTTCCTGATTTGACTCTTCTGAAATCATAGTTATAGAGACTATGAAGTTCTTAAGGCCCTCCTTTCCTACTTGTAGCAATTTTGGTCATTCTAGTTTGAGTTTGTCTTCTTCTACGGTTAGCTTAAACTATAAAAATGGTGTCATATCAAAATTGAATGTTTTATGTAGGAAACTGTGAAGACCGAAACATGATTAAAGACATTTCGCTCGATAGAAAAATATATGAAAGTGACACTGATTTGTGTTTTTCTCCCTCTTTTTGGATAATTCAAATATATATTTACTAAATGATGTATACGATATCATAATATTCAGATTTCGTAATTATGGAGGAAACTGTAAATGTACATTTAACATTACAACTATAATTATCGAAAAATATGAGAAAATGCTCAAAAATTGTGTAACCGCCAAGGTTTTGCTCCACAAAGCGGAACTGTAATGCATAATTTATTAAACCTTATGGTCATATGTAGTAACAAGCGTTCCTTAAAAGTGGGAAAATTTACTGTATAAAGATGACTTCTTAATAAAAAAAAAAAAAAAAATTGTGCCTTTCTCTTAATCGTTACTTAAAACATAATAAATGCTAAAGTGTGTTTGTTAGTTAGTTTTTTGGTGTGTTTTATTACGCACCAACATGCATGCCGAGTGATTTTTTGCATAGATACTTATGGATGAAAGGCCAGAGAGTGACTAAGCCTTTTTACCCCGGAATTATGCACAGTTCCTGAGGGAATATCTTCGCGGGTGAAACCTTGGGGCGGGTGACCTCAGTTAGTCTAAAAATGAGTATGGTCATTACTTTTTTTTCCTGACTTTATTAACTAAACAAATACAAGCTAATACTAACACTACAAATACAGTTAGACTGCCCATGGACCGTTGAAGGTCTAAAGACAATCCAAATGCTCAAGTCCACTACCAGTTGGCAGCGTACCCAACATGCTGGCGGCATTACCAAGCTGAATGGCAATGCTTATACGTTGAGCCAGAAACACGCCAGCATTTTGGTCACGCGTCGCATTAACCAGGCGCTCTGATAGATTTTTGAAAATGAGGTACTCTCTCGGTCCACAAGGGCCCAATCAGTGCCGATTTTAGCACTACCAGCGCCCTGGGTCCTGATTCCTGAACTTTAACACGCACGTAACGCGCCGCGTTAAGTTAACCTCTTAAAATTTGGACTCTATTCCCTAGGAATAAAGACCAACTTTTAGAGGTAAACTTAACACGGCGCGTTACGTGCGTGTTTGTAGTTACAGAATCAGGGCCCTGGGCGAGATTCTGGCCCCGAAATCTGCCAATCAAACCAAAAAAAAGGGGGCAACCTATAAAGGCTTTGCCTGCGGCGCCCCTTTATGGCGACCTAGGCGGCTGCCCCACCGCGCCCTATCCTAACGCCGGTACTGGGCCCAATGTTTCGACTCCAAACCACTGCTGATTATTACTTACATCGGTTCTAGTTATCATCTTTACAAATATGTAGATGCAATAAATAAGTAGGTATGTATCATAATATCGGACTCTAAGTATTTATAGGAAGGATAGGTTTTTTATACTTAAGTATGGCGTAAGTGAAGTGAGAGGAAGGCTTTTTATTGGGGTGCAATGGAGTGTATGGGCTTGAGGTATTTTACAAGGGTGTAAGTTGATAGCGTGCGAGGTTTAATTTCTTTAGTAGATATATTCATACGAATGTGGGCTGTTCTTAGTGATGGAACGATTCGATA
Source organism: Agriopis marginaria (assembly GCA_932305915.1). NCBI lineage: Eukaryota > Metazoa > Arthropoda > Insecta > Lepidoptera > Geometridae > Agriopis > Agriopis marginaria. The sequence goes on along the minus strand of OW029920.1, from coordinate 17,248,617 downwards.
TGTGAATCAGGCACAGGTGACCATAGGCCACAGACTAGGTAAAGCTACCATAAGCACACTATAGTACATAAGATACGTGAAATGTCAGCGCGGGTAAAACCGCAGGTTGCAGCTAGCAAGGTAATATTTATAGTCTCATCATCATCATCATCATCAGCCAGAAGACGTCCACTGCTGAACATAGGCCTCCCCCTTTAACCTCCACACTGAACGACAGCCTGCCTTTTGCAGCCACTGGATTTATAGTCTATCCTACTAATATTATAAACGCGAGAGTTTTTATGTGTGGATGTATGGATGTTTGTTCCTCTTTCACGTAAAAACTACCGAATGGATTTTAATGAAAGTTTTTTTTATTAATATTAATAATAGGCTTGATTTTGGCCACCATCACGCCTGATGTTAAGCGATGATGCGGTCCACGTTGGACCGCATCTAAGTTGACAGTAAGCTTACAATAATATAGCTTATACATTAGAATAACACATAGGCTATAACGGGTTGTAGTAGCGAGACCGAAGGCCGAGCTCTACGCGTACGAAGTAGTTAGTGGGTTTCAGCTAGTATTATAATATTTGTAGTCTATTGATTGTTTGTTGTTATTTTCATAGGTATATACTTTTATATTTTAAGGCCACATTTTTTTTATATAATACCTTTCCATGCACGGTTGCTTGGAATAAGGCCGCCTGTTAAAAGCCTAGATAATATTTTTATTGTAATGTTTATGGTATCCTTGTTTTGTGGTATTTTATTATTATTTATTTTATTTTGCATTTTTAGGGAAACTTACAGCCTAATGGTATATAAGTAAACAAAAACAATTAGGAGAAAAAAAAATGAAAAAAAAAGAAAGAAAAAATATTTTTTTTTTTTTTTTTTCTTTATTTTATAAAGAGTCATTGTATTGTATTGTAATAATTATACCCAGCATCACGGTGGCTCCAGTTGGATGCGGTCAGATGCCATGGCATGCCGTAGCATTAACCTGTAGTATATACACCAGCACGTACCCGGACCAAGTAGGTACGTACACCAAAGTGAATCGAAGGTATAATTTGAAAGAAATTAATGTAAGTTCGATTCCCCAAATTGCACGAGCATTTTGTGAATAATAATTCAAAGAAACTGGTTACGCTTAATTTATTGATGAAAAATCATGAGCTAGAATTACTAGCAGACAACGAGTTAGTTGGAGCGATGGAGGCCGAGTGGTAGCAGGTGTGCTTTACATTCTGACGGCACCCGGTTCGATCTTCAGCCCTGCACCAATGACTTATTCATATTCATTTATTTCGTAAGTATTATTTACATGTCAAATGTCTTTCTTTCAATATAATGTCAGGTTGGGGCGGCCCCTTGTATGGGACGCAACTTGTGTCGATACTTTGGCGCCGTCACATCTTCCTGAGACACGGGGTAGGGCTGGAACGGCTGCCAATTCGGCAGAGCAGCACAAACGACGCAAATATGCTAACCTCGGCAGTGGTTACATATTTGAGGCGTTTGGGGTCGAGACATTGGGCCCTTGGGGACCGGGGGCTCACCTCATTTTCAAAAATCTTTCAGAGCGCCTGGTTAATGCGACGCGTGACCAAAGTGCTGGCGTGTTTCTGGCTCAACGCATAAGCATTGCCATTCAACGTGGTAATGCCGCCAGCATGCTGGGTACGCTGCCAACTGGTAGTGGGCTTGAGCATTTGGATTATCTTTAGAACTTCAACGGTCTATGGGCAGTCTAACTGTTTTTGTAGTTTTAGTTTTAGGTTGTATTTTGTTTAGTTAATAAAGGCACTTGCCCAGAAAAAATAATGTCATATGTCTTTCGTTCAAATGTCTCTTATTTAGTACTTAAATAAATTATGCGCAGTTTTGAAGCTATCGCTCAGAAACAGCTAAGGAAAACATCGTGAGGAAGCCGGTATGTCCAAGAACCTCCAAAGTTCAAAGACATATGACATTCACCAACATGCTCTGGGCTAACATGGTGAATTAGAGGCCATCCTCTTTCTCTTTGGGAGAAGGCCTGAGTCCCAGCAGTGGGAACGTGATAGGCTGAAATGATGATGAATTTTTTAGTTAGTGAATAATTCGGGTTAGTGAATAATTCGGGTTCGGGTTAGTGAATAATTTATTTTCTTTGAAGTATGAAAAAGCATAAAATAATGGACGTGTGTAAAAGTCACTATCGACATTTTATTTATCATCATCATCATCATCAGCCAGAAGACGTCCACTGCTGAACATAGGCCTCCCCCTTTAACCTCCACACTGAACGACAGCCTGCCTTTTGCATCCACTGGATGCTCGCGACTCTCACAATGTCGTCGGTAAATATTTTTATTGTAATGTATATGTTATTCTTGTTTTGTGGTATTTTAATAAAGAGTCATTGTATTGTATTGTATTGTTGTATTGTCGGTCCATCTAGTAAGTCTTGCAATAATTACACATTAATATTACAAGTAAAAAGTTACTAAAACTATTTGTTACTTTTCTAATGGAGCATGGCTTGATTTTGATAAAATTCAGCAAGAAAAAAGAATCATCGTGAGAACAGGGAAAGCATAGGTACTTTTACTAATGAAAATTTGGTAAAACTAAACAACTGAATGACCTTCTTTTGGCTTAGTGTAATCTATAATTATGCGTAACCCTGTATAGCAGAGTCTAATAAAAAGAAACTTTGATATTTGAATTTTCCGGCCATAGGGGAAAAGTAGCAGTCAACCCGTCCATACAATCGCTTGCACATGTTTATGGCGTTATAAAGATTTTTTCATAAAAAGATCTGAGCAAACTGATATCTTGTGTAAATATCTAAAGATATAACTAAGTATTCAAGATTTTGGGAAAAAATGCAGTACAAGCCTCCAAACATCAAAATTTTTGCGCAAAAGAGGTAATTTCTTTTGTTTGAAAAATAGGCCCACCACAAACTGATACCGTATAGTAATGAAACTCATGTTGATTTGTTCCTCATAATCTCTAGATTTAGTGGTAATATTAGCTATATCCGATCAAACCGGAGTATTGACAAAAGCCGATTACTATGACCACTGTTGTAAAAATATGGTCTATTTATTTTTGTATCAAAATTCCTATCCATGCACCCTTTTTCGTATTAAAAACGTTCCGGTCAAGTGACTTCATAAGGGAAATGAATGAATTGTGGCAAAAATCAAAACAACACATATTATTCTTTATATTATTATTTCGGTTTCATTTTTACCTTATCTTTCGCCCGAATGGTACAAAAAAAAACGATGAATTTTATAGTGTTATACCCATCAATATATCTACGGTAAATTCGGTGGGCCTAGAATAAATTGTCTTCTTTTACCTGTTCTTTGGTCGTTCATAATTTACTTATACATTGTTATAGTAAAGAAAATACTTAGCTAGAACTCTAAAAATAGCAGATGAAAATAAATTTTAAAATAACATTTTTTTTTCATACACATGAAGGCTTTTACAAAAACACGTATTTGACCCAACCCCAAGTGAAAACCCCATGACATAATGAGGCATTCATATTAAAAACTATAGGTACTAGCCAAGACAAGTCTAATACTTTTAGTATTCCACTGGTATAGTGCTCAAAGGAATGTGTAAAACTTTAGGCACAATTGTTATGCGAAACAACGCGGGGTTTTTCTCAATGATTCAAATCATGATCCCAGCCATTAATAATATTTGGTACTTGCAAAACAAATGACATTTATTTACACACAAAGGACTCAGTAGGTTTGTATTGAAGGTTGATGAGTTTCTGTACCAATCTTACTGTAGAGTTGGCCAAATAGAACAACTAAAATAAACGTATGCGAGTCTTTCGATTTTGTTTAAAAATACGCTACTGGTTCTCCCATTCAACTATACAGATAAGTTGGTAATTATGTCCAGGGGCCTTACGGACAACAGCTAATTGCGGCACCTAATCCGCTCAGTTGGAAAATCACGCGAACGTGAACCTTATCGCGCCCAGATACGGTTTGCGGTCGCGTGATTTTCCAACTGAGCGGATTAGGTGCCGCAATTAGCTGATGTCCGTAAGGCCCCTGTGCCATTAAGTAAAGGATGGATTATTTTAATAATAATGTAAACTGGATATATTAAAAAGTCCATGTAAGTATTTGTTAAATGTTTTATTTCAATAGTTGACTAACAGCAAATATTGCAAAATAGATGAATTTGTTTTTTTTTTATTTATTATATATAGGTTTGCGCTTGGCTGCCAACTCGCCTGATGTTAAGCGATGACGCGGCCTACGATGGAGCACGCTTGCCTAGAAGAAACCTATTCACTCTCGACTTGAAGACACCCAGATTGTAACTATCGGGGAACACCCACTCAGGCAGCGAATTCCACAGACTAGCAGTTCGCATAATAAATGTGGAATCAAAGCGCTTCGTACGGGTTCTCGGAATATCAACCATAAAGCGGTGTCGATTCTTCGTACCCACTCTGGCAGTCCGATAGAAAAATGGGCAGGAGGGAATCAAATCATGCAGATCTGTAGCACACTCTCCGAAATGTATCCGATAAAAAACCGATAGACTAGCAACCTTGCGCGGATGCTCAAGATTAAGAAGCTGTCATGTTTTTGACTGCCAAAATAATGTATAAATATAGTTTAATGTAGGTATGTTAAATATCTATAAATATAGAAAAAAATACAACTCAATGACTGAGTGACCCAGGTTTGTAGTTGAGCAACATCAGAATATAAAAAAATTACGCCCGATCTGGCAAGGACATGAGATACTAGAAGCCATGTATGCTACTTTATATGTATCTATGTTTACCTACCATGTTCGCGAAATAAATATTTTGATTTGATTAGATTTGGCTTAATTATTTAATGCACAAGGGACTTATAGGTCCCGTTTTTACGTGAAACAACAATAGTAGGCCACGATTTCGATCGTTTTTTTAATTTTTTCTAATTGGGACTTCCAGGCTTCAAGTCTACGTCAGCTCTATAGTACCTGTACAAGTTTTCATACAGATATAACTTGAGTATAAATTACATATTATAATAAATGTAGGTAATAAATAACATCTAGTTAAGTTTGTGGACCTTAACTGTTGGCCTTTTGGAAAAAACTCAGAGTCACACAGCGGGCAATGGAGAGAGCTATGCTCGGAGTTTCTTTGCGCGATAAAATCCGAAACGTGGATATTCGCCACAGAACCAGAGTCACCGACATAGCTGTTAAAATTTGCAAGTTGAAGTGGCAATGGGCAGGCCACATCGCTCGAAGAACCGATAACCGATGGGGAAGAAAGGTTCTGGGAGTGGAGACCACGAACCGGAAGACGCAGCGTAGGGAGGCCTCCCACTAGATGGACCGACGACATTGTGAGAGTCGCAGGCAGCCAGTGGATGCAAAAGGCAGGCCGTCGTTCAGTGTGGAGGTTAAAGGGGGAGGCCTATGTTCAGCAGTGGACGTCTTCTGGCTGATGATGATGAAGTTTGTGGAGTCAGAATCACTCCACCAACTGGAGAAAAGAGTTGGCCAGTCCGTAAATCATAAAATAAGCACTAGGTCTACAACATAAGTAAAGTAGCCACAAAATTTTCAAAACAAAATATCAAAACACCTTCCCCAACAATTTCACTGCGCTAGTCATTCCAGAACAATCCAAATTGCGGCCAAACCGCGCAACTAATCTAAAAACCAAAAAATATGAAAGAACAAAAGAATCCAAAACGCATCAAGAGTGTAATGGAGATCACGTAGAGCCCGATCTCTGATTACACCTCTCGCTTTAATTTGTGAGTGCGAGCGAGACGGAGTTAATGATGGACTAACCGCAGCCCGGACTGTCATTAGCTCGTATTCCATTTGTCGGTGCTGTGCTTCTTGGAGCTTCGACATCAACTGTTACACAGATAATATACAAAGAAGAGATGGCATGAGTAACTATGCAACCGTGTGCTAAATTTGCATCTGGCTGATGACGATGATGACAGATGGTTTGACAGTACGATAGAATGTAACGTGATTCGTAAATATTGAATGTGACGTCACAGAACTAAATTAAAGATTTACACTTTGCAGAAAACATATATTTATCTAAGCGCTACTATGAAACTAGTTAGTGTTTGTTGTCGAGTGCCATGCTATTTGAAAAGAACTATAAGTATCACAACAATTATTCGTCCTAATTTATAGAGCCTTCCATAGATCATTAAGCGTGTCGTTTTCTAGTTTTTCTCAGTGTCGAGGTTAAAGGGAGAGGCCTATGTTCAGCAGTGGACGTCTTCTGGCTGATGATGGTGAAGATGATTGCGCTATTTATTCGAGAAAAATTCGCACTGGTTTGGCACCTCTATGCCATCTCCTCTTTGTGTCTACTCTATGTTTGACACAGTGTCGATTTCTGTGCCTGTGTTGGTCCAGAAGTGTCGGTGGCGGAAACCGACAAGCCTCCGCGAAGTAATCATCGCGGCCGACAATCGTAAGAAATAAATGATTTTTTTCCCGGCACCGGATTCAAATTGGTTTTTATGTGTTTTCCGAAGTTCTCGGGGGGTTATTATGTGTTATTTAACGGGGTGGTGGTTATCGATACGGCTCTTGTCAAAGCGTGATGCCATTAACGTTGACTATAGTTTAAGGGTCTGAGGTTTGATCCTTCGCCTTAATGAAGATGATTACTGCAGAGCTGATAATGACCTAGTATTTTTTTCCCTTCTTGGAAGGATATGAGCTTCATAACCCGTACTTTTAGTAAATTTATGTTTCAAAAACTTAAGAAAAAGCTTAAGGGTCCTATATACCCTCTGCAGCTCTCTCGCTCGCACATTTTTACATTATTGAAGATATAAAATCAATGAGTGTGAATTTCCAAAAAGTAACAAAATCATGTCATGGTGTCTATCGTAACATTACAAACAAAGAAATGTTTGCTTCGATATCTTGTATTTTGACGGAATAAAATGACACGAGAAATAAAAATCACTTGTTACCATTTTACTGTGTCCAATTAAAATGTATCAAATTGACAATTTCTTTGTTTGTAATGTTACGATAGACACCATGACATGATTTTGTTACTTTTTAAAAATTCACACTCATTGATTTTATATCTTCAATGATGTGAAAATGTGCGAGCGAGAGAGCTGCAGAGGGTATACAACACCCTTAAGGAAGGTTTAATGCAAACTGAATTTTAAAGTCACGCTAATTTTTTTAACGCAAAAATGGTGTTCGGGTCTTTTCAGTTAAGTCATTTCAGAGAAACCACCCTTTTTTGAAGTCGGTTAGAAAGTCATTGTAGAAATATATGCGTAAATATACCAAGTTTTATTTATATTACACGGGAATTACTCACAAAAGATTAAGCCGGTCACTCCGACTATAGTTTCAACCGCATTAGACGGTCTTTTTTAAGGTGAATGCACGCGCGCGGCTGCGTCTCGCTTTGCACTACCTACAGCTTAAAGAGTTGGTGGCCAAACGTAGAACTATTCTTAAAATCTTCAGATCGATTTTACAAGTTTTTTTTTAATATATTGTAAAATATGCTTGCGTTTGTCCGTCACCTCGCCTGTTGTTCAATGATGATGCGGTCTACGATGGAGCACATTTGCCTAGAAGAAACCTATTCACTCTCGACTTGAAGACACCCAAGTACAAAAAATATAAAAAAAAAAATAATTGTAAAAATAAAAAAATAAATTAAAAAAAAACAAAAAAAAAGTTTTTTATTTTTTATTTTTTTATAATAAATATTCAAATTCAAAATATTTATTTGTCAGATTGTAACTATCGGGGAACACCCACTCAGGCAGCGAATTCCACCTACACTTATTATTAGTTACACGTTCAATAATTTGTGAGTTATCAGTTGCCGAACAATTCTTGTTATCAACATGTTAACAATCAGTAGCACAATAGTAAGTTAACCCGTCACTTTGCTCGCTCTAACTTATAACTGCCATCATTCACTGGTCTAGGCAGCCAATAGTATACTTTTTTCCCCAACACCCGTGTAAACCTCTGCTGAGCTAATTTGAGTTTTACATCTACGGAGTTAGGCTTTTATATTCAGATGGATGTGTTTCTATATGTTTGTGTGGAAGTATTTCATCCTCATTGTTGGTTGTCATAATAATCTCCTTTGGGTTGTTATCTGGTTGTGAAATGAAAGCAACGTGTGGTCTATAAGAACATGTGAATGGGTTTACGTTTGCGTTAAATAATTTACGAGTATGCAAAGACGGGTTTTGTGCAAATATTTGTTTACTAGCTGCTGTCACAATGTTTCACCCGCCTGGATATTTTTACAAGAACCAAATTTTTCCACGATATGAAGTGTTACAGGACACTTTCTGCCCTCCAACTATGCAAAAAAATGCCGTCACGGGACGCCCGGTAGATGTGAACATAACGGCATAAGAGAGCGTAATGCTGTTTGCCGTTACGGCATATGAGTCGGTTTTACTGCCAATAGATGTTTCACATCAAAAACCACATTAAAGCACGTACAATAAAACCCTAACTATCATAAAATATATTTTTTCATTTCATAATAGGCTTGTGTTTGCCCGCCACCTCGCTTAATGTTTAGCGATGATATGGTCTATGATGGAGCACGCTTGCCTACAAGAAACTGATTCACTCGCGGTTCACTATCTGGGAACACATTTAGGCAGTCCGTTCCATAGAATGGCAGTTCGCACAATAAAAGTGGAATCAAAGTGCTTCGTACGGGTTTTCGGAATATTAAGCATAAAGCGGTGTCGATTTTTCTTGCCTGCTCGGGCAATCCAATAGAAAATGGGAGAAGGAAATTAATATTATCTACTTATAAGTATTTATGTTTACTTGTTCAATGCAAAAAAAACTGTTAAAAAAAATATTATACTCGTCTAATATGTAATACAAACTTAACATCAGGCAAAATGTAGACAAACCTATCTAGCATAAAAAATATAAACAAAAAACTAATCGTCAGTTCTTCTGTTCAATCACATCAAAAGTTCCACGAGCTCTAAACAATCAAGCGAATTACAAGGCTTGCTCGTTAACCTGGTTTTATCAAGCCATCAATCCGTCATACTCTACTTCGTGCAGTCACTCATTTGGTAATTATTTGTTCTATGGACAATGTTGTTTGTATAGCGTCACTTATAAACAACTTAATAACTACGTTTTTAACTTTTTTAATATTAATAAAATGCCATTATGTATTTATTGTCGTATCCGACAAGATCTATTGATCGTCAAATTTAGTTGGACATCGAAAGTTTGTTGATATTATCCTGCCCATTTTTCTATCGGACTGCCAGAGTGGGTACGAAGAATCGACACCGCTTTATGGTTGATATTCCGAGAACCCGTACGAAGCGCTTTGATTCCTCATTTATTGTGCAAACTGCTAGTCTGTGGAGTAGTTCCCCGATAGTTACAATCTGGGTGTCTTCAAGTCGAGAGTGAATAGGTTTCTTCTAGGCAAGCGTGCTCCATCGTAGGCCGCATCATCGCTTAACACCAGGCGAGTTGGCGGCCAAGCGCAAGACTATTAATAATTTAAAAAAAAACAGAGTTTGATAACCAAACCCATTTTTACCCGACTGCCCGATAGGGATAGGTTTCTTCTAGGCAAGCGTGCTCCATCGTAGGCCGCATCATCGCTTAACACCAGGCGAGTTGGCGGCCAAGCGCAAGACTATTAATAATTAAAAAAAAAACAGAGTTTGATAACCAAACCCATTTTTACCCGACTGCCCGATAGGGTAATGCTTTATGGGTATATTAGAATGAATTCGAATTAGAATTTTCATATTAGGTCATGAAACCGGTTTTAATTTAACTTCCGTGAATAGTTGTTATTTAATTCTTTTTTTGCCTGGTAAGTAAAATGGATGTTAAGCTTAAGCGTGTTTTTCAATTAAAAAAACCCGACAAGTAGGAGTAGGACTCGCACTTGTCCACAGACGGACAGACGGACAACAAAGTGATCCTATAAGGGTTCCGTATTTTCCTTTTGAGGTACGGAACCCTAAAAATGATTGTTTTGATAATTATTGTACTTGAGTCTTTTAAGATTGTCTTTTAGAAGTCTAATTTCAATACAATAAATATTAAGGTGACTTACGTTAGAATGAATAAATATGCATACCCTAAGAAATAAAGGTCGCTGATTGAATATTCAACAGTGAAGGAATGTGTCACGGGTTTCACGACATACCACTTTTGACAAGTTTTTACCAACGATTTGCTTATCAACACTCGCCCAAGATCCGTTGGTCCATACTAATTTAATCGGACATTTCAAAATTACCATATTGAGTATCAATTTTGAAGCAATAATGGCTAAACGGCGGCTTCCAGTTCCAAAATAAATATCAACAAAGTTGGAGATTATTAAATTTAAACAAGTTCTTATCGGCATTGGATATAATCAGAGTTAAAAGATTGATCGATCGATTTTATGATGTGAAAGTTGATATGAAAAAGAAAAGCAGTTTGTCGGTATGTGATGAATTACAATCAAATTAATTCAGGATGCAGTTTAATAGTTGTCAACGAGTGAGGCAGGAAATAATGGAATATCTACTCTCTAAGAGTAATTCTAATCTTCTGCGATCTCCAAGCCGCCTGCCAAGCGTGGGGATTATGGCAACACCCCTCTCTAAGAGGGAGGCCTTGTTCAGCAGTGGACATTTAATGGCTGATAATGTATGTATGTAAATGTATAAGAGTAATTCTAAGCGAAAATAATCATCAATATAAAAAAATATAACAAAACTTTATTTGGCGAAACTTAAAAAACAGGAAATTTACGAAAACTTAAATATATAACTAAAAACTAAAACTAAATTAAATTATACTAAAAACTAATACTAATCAAAATTAAATTAAATACACTAAATAAAAAACATATTTTTTTTTATTAAATAATTTTTTAGATTTTTTGTAGATTTTTTATCGCAATTTTAGGGTTGGTCCCACAGTAAAAAATGTTCATAATGTTTAAAAAAATTTACTTGCGTTTGACCGCCATCACGCATGATGTTCCGATGATGCAGTCTACGGTGGAGCATGCTTGCCTAGAAGAAACCGATTCACTCGTGATTTGAAGGCACCCAAATTGTAACTATCGAGGAACACACATTCAGGCAGTGCATTCCACAAAGTAGCAGTTTGCTAAAAGTGTAATCAAAGCGCTTCTTACGGGTTCTCGGAATATCAACCATACAGCGGTGACGATTCTTCGTACCCACTCTGGCAGTCCGATAGAATAATGGACAGGAGGGAATTAGATCATGCAGATCTGATGCACACTCTCCGAAATGTATCTGATAAAAAACCGATAGACTAGCAACTTTGCGTCGATGTTCAAGACTAAGAAGCTAGGCTTAACTAAGGATTCGTTGTTGATGAGCCTCTTGGCACGCTCTCAATATACTCCAATGCCTCAAGCTGAGTACAAAGATATCCCCGAATATTTCCAGGGTCTCACCACTTACCCAGTATAATCAAAGCCTTTATTACTTTGTTTACTTACACCACAAATACACACTCCGCGACCCTTGAACTATACCCATGCAAAAAATCAGGTTGATCCGTTGCTCTGTTGGTGCGTGAAAGAGGAACAAACAAACTAACAAAGTTTTCGCATTTATAATATTAAGAATTGAATTTCAATTTGAATTTTTATTTTTGACAAATTTTGGATTAATTAGGTATGGGTTGCTAATGTTTCTATAGCCTGAAATAAATGAATTTGAATAGTTCAGGACGAATAACTAAGTAGTTTTAAACCAAATCCGTATAGCCGTTACGCAGCTGAGTCTGAAGATATAATTAACGCACACGAGCTCAAAATTTCATAAAATGATATCATCTTAATCTGCAAAATATGATCGTGATCCAAACCACCGTGAGATCCGTCCTCCACGATGTGTATTGTAAAGGAAATGTTGGAGCTAAAATTTAATATTTTGTCTCACAATGCGCCTTCGAACAGGTCCGCTAGTATATCGCCGGTAAAGTATGTTTATCACTGCCCTTCAGAGGAAGAAATTAATAGATGAGCCGGGAAGGCAAGGAGTTAGCCAGATTTAGCTGGGCTTTCAAGATCTCTCTGATCCTTCAATATAGATTTATGTTCACAATATATTATTCATACATTTCGGTCGGAGTGTGTGCATCGGATCTGCATGATCTAATTCCCTCCTGGCCATTTTTCTATCGGACTGCCAGAGCGGGAACGAAAAATCGTCACTGCTTTATGGTTGATATTCCGAAACCCCTACGAAGCGCTCTGATTCAACTTTTACTGTGTGAATTGCTAGGCTGTGGAATGCGCTGCCTAAATAGGTGTTTCGAACCGAATACAATCTGGGTGTATTCAAATCAAGAGTGAATTGGTTTCTTCTAGGCAAGCGAGCTCCATCGTAGACCACATCATCTCTTAAAATCAGGTGAATTGGCAGTCAACGCTAACTTGAATTTGTCGGAATCTTAAGCCTCCTAACCATATTGGTAGTAAGGCTTGACCATGTCCTAAAAACCGCGGGGCGCAGCTAGTATTCAATATAAAAAAACGCGTAGGTAAGTTTTTAGCTCTATAAATGAAAATACTGCTTTTTACCATATTAGACAGAAGTGCTAACTATGAAACAAAATTCATGTTTCATTTGGTCTCGGAGCTCGGATAATCTTAAGAACTAGAAATCAATATTCTAGATAACATGCTTTGCTGAGGCTAGAATTTGAATATCAAAGAACGTCTTGCATTTCATAGCTTAATGTTGGTCAAGCGTCTAGGCAAGTAACTAGAATGTACGACCGCACTGAATGCAGCTTTCAAACGGTGCATTGAAATATTTATCCTGCAATACATTTCACTCGAAGCCCTTCGTGGTTTAGAGAAACGTTTGCGGCGGTCAACTCTTTGGATGGGTCATCGTGAGAGGCCAACAGACTGCCATCGTGTTTTACGCGCCACGGTTAACAAAATATTATGGTTGCTAAAATTAAAACCTAAAACTAATTATTAAGTAAAAGGTTAAGTATTATTTTATACTTCACATTTGTCCCACACTTTGTTGTTTGTTGTGTGGTTAGGTGTGGTTAGGTGTTTAGGGTGTGGTTTGGTTAGACCTTTGTGTAGCCTTCTATGTATAAATGGCCAACCACATTTTTTTTTATCAAAAAAAATATGAACCCCGACTTTGATGTTGCAAAAATTTTGGAAATGTAAAAATCACGAGTGAAACTGCAATTTCTTGACATCCTTCCCAACTAGAACAAACAAGTGGCATATTATGAGCTTTAGAGTGTTTTTCCTTGTAATCAAAGATTGTTAGGAGCAAGGTCTATGGCGTGCTCTAGACCTCTTATGCAACCGATATGGATCTTCTTGGCCACGTCGCATAAGAGATCTGGAGCGTATCCAATTGTAACTATAAGTGCTAAAAGCAAATCTAATAGTACTTTTTTGGCACCTTTTCGTTATTTAAATAACTACGGACGCAATGTAATTTAATTAAATCTTTCTTAAATCTTTATATATCTAATTTATGAATTAATTAATTATTTGTAAATTATTGATTATTATGATTATTTTTAAAATGAAATTCTTGACTGACTTATAATTATTCACACTGTTATCAATAAAATTGTTTATCTGTTTATCTGTTTATCACTCATTTAAACCTTGTAGTGCTAAAAAAGATATAAATACTTTTATTTTGATTTGGTAAATAATTGTTTATGGCTTACGTCAAAGTGATTTACTATGTCATGACACAAAGCTAGGCGCTGCAATCTCGACTTGAATTAGCCCTTTAGCTTTCATTTTGTAGCCTGCGACAGTCCATAGTTAGAAAGTGCATACAGCCTCTAATTCCAAAGAAAATAGTTTTAATAACTGCGTCCAAACAGGAGCAAAGTTAATGTAATCTCAGTAATAACATAGAATTGTGTGCCATAGAAACCGCCAGGAAAGTACAGTTTCCGTATTGACTTTGATGTTTCTGCCTATTCATTATGACGATAATAACTATGCAATTGCCTAGTGGGTCATTTGATTTTCATACATGAGAATTAAATTGGTATAGAAAGTCAATAGATAGGTAAATAAATAATCAGTGTTGAGAAATCGTAATTCAGATGTTCACTCAAGTCGTCGCGGTTATATGTTTTCCATGCTTAATAATTTTGTTTCACATCATCAGCTATTAAATGTCCACTGCTGAACAAGGCCTCCCTCTGAGAGAGGGGTGTTGCCATAATCCCCACGCTTGGCAGGCGGCTTGGGGATCGCAGTACGTTCACCGTGTACTAACAGGACGCTGCTGCCCATCCTCCGGTGGTTCTGGTCGCAGTTTTAGGACATACCCGGGTCATATTTTTGTTTAATCTTTGCTTACTGTTTTATTTTTAACTTAGTTAGCCCTAGTTCTAAAAGTTTTAGCCTTTTAGCATACCTAAAGACCTCGAAGATGTAGTTAATATATTATTATCTTAAAATACACTTATTATTACTGTTGTTATTATTTTTAAACCTTTTCTGATTCTGATATAATTATATTACTGCTATGTAGTAATTTTTAAACTTACGCGATTTGAACACATGTTTTAAATGTTTATTAGCCCTTATCACGTATTATTTTATTTAGGTAAAAATAGGTACAGCTTTCAGTCAGCTCGTGACCACGGCCATTGCAACATGGTCGAAACGTCGAGCGAAAGGTACCTATTTTTACCTAAATTAAATAATATAGATAGATAGATAAACTCTTTATTGTTCACATCACACATTTCGTACACATGATAAAACAGCTTAAAAACTAGCGCAACAATCGGCGGCCTTAGCGCTAAGAGCGATCTCTTCCAGACAACCTTAATATGTGATAAATCCCGATAAACATTTAAAACACTGTTGTGTGTCTGGCAATTACCACTATTATGGCAATTAGTTCTATGTTTGATAATTGTAAGAAGTATCATTGGTAACCCGAGCAAATAGCTTAATACATGATTTCACAAAATATAAACTGTACCGAGAACCAGTTGTCTGGATAAATCTAACATAGGTTTTAAGACAACTTACTAACTCGTTACGTCGAAATGTAACGTACTATGTGTTTTAAATAAAATAAAAAAAACACAGAAAGATATTTTCACCGACATCTATTTTATAACGGAAATTTAAAATGATACAAAATATTGTATGTCCATCTGTCACGACTCCTTCGGTTCCCATGAAACTGGCGTGATATTTATGAAACGACTGCACGTATGGAATATTCACTGGAGATGTAACACTCGATAGAAATCGTTCTGTCTCTACCAGTCACCTAGAGCTAGAGAGGAATGGAGGTGCTGAATGGGGAATTTGGATTGAATGTTTCAATCTTTTCTCGAAGAAACCTGTGATTGAAACGTGTAGAGAAATGTGCAGATCAATCAAAGAGTCACAAAATATATCTTAAAAGATAATTTAATATGCACTAGCAGTATATAGCATACTGGGAGCCTTTTGAATCGAAATTGTGAAAATTTGGGTGTGACTGTTATGATTGTTAACATAATATTTACCGTGATATGACTGTAGAATATTAATTCTATATAAAAATATTTTTTTTGTACACTAATACGAATTTTATATTCCTTTTCCTTCTTCAAATAATAATGCAGTAGCACAGAAAATACATTTTCCGGTACGTAAGTACGTACTGGTTTTTTCTGAAATATGAAATCATATTGATATTGTAAACGCAAATGTGTGTTTATTTGTTCACAGAGTTGACGTTGTTTTTTACATAGAGATGGTTGAAAGATCGGTAAATGAGTGACAGGCTTTTTATCCCGGAAAATTGAGGGTCCCTCAGGGAGCTCCAGGTTCCTCGGGTTATATCTATGCGGGTCTTCTTCTTGCCAGTCGATTTTCCGAAAATACAATTCTATTTTCAAATCAAGTTTCTAGACCAGAACTTTGCCACCCCAATGGCACTCTCCGTGGTTTCATTCAGGTCGTCTATTGTGCAAGTTGTAGGACACGCTGCACAGTCCATCAAGTGTGTCATTGTCTGAGGGTTCACACCACAAAGACTTTCGGTGTCAGAGCCCTTTATATAACCCCACTTTGCCATATTATCCCGACTTCGGCCCACTTGAGACCGAAGTCGGTTCAGGGTTTTCCAAGTGGGCCATGGTTCTTTATGGCCTGGGGGAGCTCCATGCGAGTGAAACCGCGGAGCGCAATTAGTTTCACTGAACTCCCACATTTAATCCACCAGTCCTCCACGGCCACCAAAATGTCGATGACTCCAAATCCCACACATAAAGTGCCGCCACAATTGTTTCCCAAAATCCAAAACCACGCCAAAGCCACCGCAAAGCCATCAAAGGTCATCAGCCGGGTGAATTTCAGTTGATTACAACCAAGACATTGGCTTTTAACGATATTA
Source organism: Agriopis marginaria (assembly GCA_932305915.1). Classification (NCBI taxonomy): domain Eukaryota; kingdom Metazoa; phylum Arthropoda; class Insecta; order Lepidoptera; family Geometridae; genus Agriopis; species Agriopis marginaria. The sequence continues at coordinate 17,232,175 of OW029920.1, read as the reverse complement.
TAAGTGGGAGTAATGTGCGATGGTCAAATCTTACATTTCATTCAGATGAGATGGATAAGAGTTGTTTTGGTCGATGGATAATTTTTTTTAAATCGTTTTTGGTTGGAGTTATTTTGCGATAATGGAAGGTAAGAGACTTTTTATTAGATAGATAGATCAACTCTTTAGTTTCTTTTGATATTCTCTTTCTCTTTAGATGTGGGACTTTCTTAATATTTTAGATTAGGTGAAACAAAACACTTATGTTTTGCCATGTTTAATGAAATTTGCAATGCAACATGCTTAGCAACTAACAGCTTTTAGGTGCCATTTACATTATAGATGCAGGTAAATATGTTCAGTAGGCAAAATATAAATATTCACAAGCGTAAAAAAGTATCAAATTCCATACATGTTTTGAATTTCGAAATTAAAATTTGTACGGAATCAGATACGTATTTACGCACGTCAATATTCGTACTTTGCCCACTGCTCACTGAGTTTATTTTATTCTCGCCTTTATTGTATTTTTCTATTAATTTGTATGCATTTAGTATCAGCCTTCGCACTTAGATATAACACAATACACAATAAAAGTAGAATCAAAGCGCTCTGTACAAGTTTTCGGTTCATCATCATCATCATCAGCCAGCAGACGTCCACCACTAAACATAGGCCTCCCCCTTTAACCTCTAGGCTGAACGACAGCCTGCCTTTTGCATCCACTGGATGCCCGCGACTCTCACTATGTCGTCGGTCCATCTAGTGGGAGGCCTCCCTACGCTGCGTCTTCCGGTTCGTGGTCTCCACTCAAGAACCTTTCTTGCCCATCGCTACCGCATCGTAACAAAGTTAGGCAACGCTCTGACAATGCCCCTGGTATTGTAGGTGTCTATAGGCAGCGATGACCGCTTACCATCAGGTGGCCCGTAGCTAGTTTGCCCGTTATTCCATAAAAAAAATAAAAAAAATCGGTTAATATACTGTGTATAAACAATAACAGTTACGACACACTTTGAAATAACCTATTAATAATAATAATTATAGCTTGTTTTTATGCGCCAACTTCAAAACCATTACAATTTATCTCTTGTGGTTATTAGAAAATGTCACGTTCAGTCAATGTTTACAGCTTCAGTTTCATACAAGATTTACTTCTCAACTGCACGTTCAATGAGCAAGTGGCTAATATTTTTGCATGTAACGAGCTTGTCACGTAAACTTACTTGTGTAGCTTTACGTAATGTTGGCAGTTGACAAGGTACTACTATGAATGAGGAGACATTGTACAAACAGTAGACAATCTACAGTGCGATGGATTTTAATGGGGTACCACTAGTAATTTATAAACTTTCGCGATGTGTTCTCGCCGGACTCACCCGCAGTTTTCAGTCAGCTCGTGACCGAAAACGGCCATTGTAACATGGTCGAAACGTCGAGCGAAAGGTACATATTTTTACCTAAATTAAATAATACGTGATAAGTCCCGATAAACATTTAAAACATGGGGTACCACTGTTGGTGTTTGTTTACAAACTGAGAGCTGCCTTTAAACTACAGTTTAATAACTAAACCATTTAAAAATAATAATGAAATTTTAAGTCAAAAACAAAAACCGACTTCAAGACTATAATACCTACATAGTTAAAACATAGATTGAATGTACCTACTTATCAAAATTTTTGTTGAAGGGAACGACAAACCAAAACGGAATCTGTGTAACCTGGACGTGTGCTTCATCTTCGACCACATCGTCGCTTACCAACAAGCGAGTTGGTGGTCAAACGCCGACTTACCCGCAATAAAAATAAAAATAAAGTTTTTTTTGTGGATTTTGGTAAAAATTATATTAGACCACTTAATCTAAGTTATGTCCTACATAACAAAAAAAACATCAAAACCTATTCATAATTGGCGTAGTAATCGCGTAACAACCACGACGGACGCACCACGCCAACAACGCGCCCACGCGGCAGGCTGTGGCGCTACTCAACGCATTTGCGCGTGAATTCCAGCATGTTGAAATTTTTTATGACAATATTAATATAATTTCCTCATATTTAGGGTTATTTCTTAGTAGGTAATTAAGTAGAATACATAATATTTGTTGTTTAGTTAATAGTTTGCGTTTTGGTTTAACTGTAAGCATTCTGTTGATGAATAAATAAATAAATAAATAAACAAACATAAAAAAATACAGTCGAATACTCCTCCTTTCGTCAGCAATAAAATAAAAACTTATTTTATGGGAAGTTCAATAATCTGAATTCCTCCTCTAATTTTCCACCTTTACAGGTAAAATATCTAATTTAGTCCGAACCAAATCGTTTTTTTTTTAAATCAGTTCACAGTCGGTATGGGAGCCTAATTTTTTTGAGCCAGTTGATGAGCCAACCTCGCATTGTAGTAATCATGTTTCTTTGAAGTCTGTTGGCAATGAGTTCAGTGAACGCATTTCCTTCTATTGACACTTTTTTACTTCACTGTAAATTTAGTGGGACTGACATGTATGATATTGTTAGCATACATGTCAAAAGTATTAAAGATGCAGAATAAAAAAAATAAAAAAAACGGTTTTAAACAACAGCTTGTCATTTGTGTGTTGTGTTATTACAACTTAAAAAGGCAGACCAATATAATTATTTCAGATGAAGATTGCCTTTACATAACCTTTTGCATATGGAAAGCACCGTATAGATTCTTTTGAAGAGTCCTTTAAGGGAATTACATACATTTGATGGTCGATCAACTCTCTGTTCCGCCTAGAATAAAAAAAAGCGACAGATCCCTTACTGCTTATATAGCCTACCATTTCAGTGGCGTCCAAACTGGTGATTACACATCACCCTACGATTCTACAACTCGCTTCTGCAAACAGACTTCCTGATCGTAAATTAGATGAACAACAATGGTGCGAGCGAGACAAACGCCTCCGTCGGTTTCCGCTTTCTTTAATAAACCGTGTCGAATGTTACAAGCTTGCACTGGATGCGATAGGGTGAATATGTTCTCCATTTGTATGGATATTTTGTTCGAAGTCCATTAAATAATTCCCCAATATTAACGGTTACTTTCATCGTCATCATCATCAGCTAGAAGACGTCCACTGCTGAACATAGGCCTCCCCCTTTAACCTCCACACTGAACGAAAGCCTGACATCTGCATCCACTGGATGCCCGCGACTATCACGATTTCGTCGGTCCATCTAGTGGGAAGCCTACCTACGCTACGTCTTCCGGTGCGAGGTCCCTCAAGAACCTTTCTTCTCCATCGGTTATCGGTTCTTCGAGCAATGTGGCCTGCCCATTGCCACTACAGCTTGCAAATTTTAACAAAATACAGCTATGTCAGTGACTCTGGTTCTTTGGCGAATATCCACGTTCCGGATTCTATCGCGCAAAGAAACTCCGAGCATAGCTCTCTCCATTGCCCGCTGTGTGACTCTGAGTTTTTCGAAAGGCCATCAGTTAAGGACCACGTCTCTAGGTGTCCAGGTTACTTTAGTGACTGGTAATGTTAGCGAGATTTTGGTTATAGCCAAAATAAAAAGTAAAGCATATTTTATTGTAATTTACAATGCCATCTTTCTCCCTAATACATAAGAAAAGGGATAAAAACTCCAAATAAAAAGTTTTAGTACTCTACTGTATTAAATTTACTGTGTAATAATCTATCTTTCTTCCACGTAGCGCATCGCATAAAAACCAGTAGTTGCAAAACTTCCATAAATTCTTCTTCATATACAATAATTTAACAAAGTTACGCCTTCTATAAAACTATATTCCCTACAAAGTATTTTATATTTAATTAATTTCAAGGAAAATTTAATGTCCCCATTTTCAAGCATAGTTAAGTACCTACACGCAACACTGCCGTGTGTTCCGTAAACGTGTTAGTTCTTAACCTTTTGCTTTTTTTTTTCGTTTTGGCTCCTGACATCTGGTTTATTTATGCAGCGTCAACTATAATAAAGGATTATCATGTAGTGAATCGTTGCAAATTTTAGATTTTATATTTTAGTCATAGTCAATGTCGTGCTAAGTGAATTACAGTCAAGTCCAAGTCACGTCTAAGCAAAATGGTGGAGTTGGCACCAATGTGAAAAAAAACATCGTCTTGTTGTATATTTTTCCTAAACTTGTGTATTTTCGAGTTTTAATGTGTAATAACGGTGTTTTTTTTTTTTAAATGTGCTCGAGTGTGGATGTGATAAATCCAGCGAAACATGTATTGTATTATTGTGTTGTTTCTAAAGCTCCATAGAAGCCTATTCTGTAAAGTTTACACCACTTACTAGGGCATGACTTTGACTTGACTGTTACTTAGTTTGCTTGACAGTGACTATGACTTGTTTGACGATATTTCATGAAACTTGAAAATTTAACAAAATATTTTTTTCTTTTTTTTTCGGAGTATCCGGCTTAATCTTATATACGTGAGTGATTCCCGTGTAATATAAATAAAATGTGTGAAAACCACGTCAGTTTCAATAATACAACTTGAAAATATTGGTGAAAACTTTACTAGAGGCTTCTATGTCCGTTAGAAACCTGACGTTATGGTCAGTCGAGGCCTGGCATAACGTTCAGTCACGGATTGTAGGATCACGTATAACATAATGTTAGAACGCGCATCTCATAACAAGTGCCTGGTGCACTGCCCGTGCTATACAGGGCTACGGAAAGGCTATATTGAGCTGAAAGGAGCTCATAGTACTACTCAACATTATAAACAATGTTTAGTATGGAACCAACGCTGAAATCACGAAAATTTTCACAGGTGTTCCATAGCAAAAAAGGTATCACATTTTTTTTTATACAACATGTTTTTTCATGGCATCAAGTCTTCGAATCAAGTTACATTCTTGATCGAAGCATTAAGTCATAAAAAACATCATGTTAGTATTGAACCATGATTGCTTAAACCATATGGAAAATCAAGGGACCCCAAAATAAAGGCTCGGCCATGTTTGAAGCCACAGTTGAAGGTTAAAATTTTATTTGTTTTAATTTGGATATTATTATTAGTTTAGCTGACCCGATAGACGTTGTCCTGTCTTAGAACTGTCAAACGCACGAAGTTAAAATCGTCGTCAAGTTTTCTAAAATTTTCCAATTTTCTGCGCAATTTACTTAATTTTTCTTTCCGTAAGAACCTTCTGCAAAGCATCAGAAAACTTAAAAAAAAAAAAGATAAATGAAATCGGTATAGTCGTCGTGAACAAGGTAAATTCATTTTTATAATTATATAATAGATAGATAGATAACGATAGTATTAGGTGCCTATTTAGTTTTTTTATGGTAAAGCGTAATAATGTCTATAAAGAGAGATAGGTACTGAGGTACTTTGTGTTTGGTAAATTATAAATAATTTTTACTATTGGACCAACACTGAAATTTCGGAAAAAATATCAGCTATTCATCTTTTCATCTGTTCATCTGCTTTTTATTTTGTAAATATGTAGAAAATAAAAGGACAATAAGTTTTACCTAGTCAGCCCTTAGTCCGAGCTAGTTACAAATAATTGCAACTACAGCACCTCTCGTCCGCCATTTTATGAAACAGCAAAACAAAATGGCCGCCACCCATTTCGGTACAGGAAACGCGTATCTGTCACCAGCGCCGCATTGCAAGTGAGCATTGTATGATAATCGGTGTGCCGACAAAGTATATAGCTGTGGGGCCACAGAACTAGCGACATTGGTTTCGCATTAGAGTACAAGGTCTAGGTAATTTTATTGTTCAATGCAACATAGACGCTTTATCAATAATTGAGCGGGTATTATTAGTATTTTAGAAAGACAAGGTTTAATTCCTTTTAGTTATACCATTGTTAATAAAAAAAGTATAATTTTCTTTTGTAACTTACGTTACTAGATAAATGCAAGCGACTTTGTACGCGTAAGGTTCGGCCTTCGGCCTCCCCTAATAGATATAATATTCAATTGTCTTTTCTTACCTCACCTACGTTATATGTATTAGAATACTTATGCAAACTTCGTTCTTTTGAGACCCTAGGCTGTGATATATCTATCAGTAAACGAACAAATGAATTAATTTAAGATTTTATTAAGTTAAAATTAAATAAGTAATGTAATGTAAATTGTATTTATATTATTATAATGCGAAATTAGATCTACTCGTGAGAAAAATATAAATTTTCATAAGATGGCTGGTTCACAAAAGTTTTTTTTATTTTTTATGCCATAGGTGGCAAACAAGCAGACGGGCTGCCTGATGGTAAGCAGTCACCGTCGCCTATGGATACTTGTAACACCAGAGGCATCACAAATACGTTGCCGACCCTTTAGAACTCGATTAACTCGCCTTTTGAAGAACCCCATGTTGTAGCTTCTCGGAAACACCGTAGACGGTAGCTCATTCCACATTTTGCAGGTATGAGGCAAGAAGGATCGTGTAAATCGCACTGTGTGCGATTTCCACTGATCTATGATGTGTGGATGAGCCTTCAGGCGGTGGCGGCTAGTGCGATGGTAAAACCGCGCCGCCGGCATAATGAAGAAAACATTTGAAGAACTCACTTCACGCAAAATAAACAAATTCTTAAGAAAAACTACTTATTATCAACGTTTTATTTACAAAAAACACTTACGTGTAATTGGCCAGGACACTTTTATAAAAGAAATACGTCAGTTTCCATTATACCAACAAAAATTTTCACATAAAATTAAAGCCATAGCTGATAAAAACAAACCAAGCCAGTGCAACTTTCACTGCTTATAGCACCTTGTAATTATGCAAGAATCGCGAATTATGCCAGACGTACAAGTGATTAGTTGAATTATGACTCCAGTAAATGTTACATGGATCGTAAATACAACTGCTCTGACAGTTTTGACGAGGTAATGCACTTCATGGTTTATTGCCAACGTAGTTTTCTATTAACTTCAAATTATAACACAAGTTCTAGTGCTACCTATTGCAAATATTTCAATGTTTTTAGTGTTATTGCAGTATTATTGTAAAATCAAACAAATAAAAATTTTTTGAAACATCGACTCGAAAGAAGAAGATGCAGTATTATTGTGTATTTGCATCGAAATACAATACATAAAGAGTCACAATCATGCCAAGAAAATGTCCGAACCAAAACTCGGCGCACGCTACGAATTGCATAGACTTTTTGGTTAGTTACAAGGTAACTGCGATCCGACTACAACGCCGCGCGATGCCAGTGCTACGATGACATAGCGGACAACTAACGTTGAACACTATGCAAGCGACATAATAGGAGTAATGTGGCATTGCGAAGTATTTATGTGATGCAATGTATGTACAATGACGCTCGGACAATTTTTGACTGTTTGCATTGAGAAATTGTGACTCTATAGGAATTGAATCTCGATGTGTATTTGTCTTTTTTTATGGTAGGTATACTTATATATAATAATAGCTTATTTTTATTTGATAGTATTTGTATATTGGCACAGAATAGATACTTAGTGCCTATAAAATCATCATCATCATCAGCCAGAAGACGTCCACTGCTGAACATAGGCCTCCCCCTTTAACCTCCACACTGAACGACAGCCTGCCTTTTGCATCCACTGGATGCCCGCGACTCTCACAATGTCGTCGGTCCATCTAGTGGGAGGCCTACGCGGCGTCATTTACAAAATAGTCATAGTGAATTCTTAATGACTATAAAATAGCATTGTTTAATTCAACCGTTATCTAGACATGCATGACAAATAGCATTTGTGCATACGTCTAGATGATGCATGAAATTTAGCAATTCTTTTATTAACTTTGCTTTTAAATCAGCCTTTTGGACACTTGAAGATGACATTGAAAGCAATGGGTTGTTTACCACTGATATTATCATTGAATGTGAACAATAAGCCCATTAAACAAAAACGCATAATATGTACATTTCAGAGAGGTTCTCACGAATGCAAAGTTTTATGACTACTACCTACCTAGAGACTTGAGAATTTCTATAAAACATTATTTGGCGCGCTGCTATAACCGTGAATCTTGAAGAGCTTTAAAATCATTGATTACCAAGACAAACATAAATTTAAAAATGTTAAAATCCTTGTTGAAAGAGCTGGTAGTCTTCAAACGGCTGAACAGATTTTCTCGAATCAAAGCTAAGAATAGATTCGATATAGTCACGTTTCAAACAAAAAAAAAAAACAACTACAAAAAAAAAAAAAACTAATGTAGATCAATTCAGTAACTCATAGTTTTTATTATTGTATAATTATAGTTTTTACATTAGAGCAAATACAAAAATACGTTAAAAATATGTTTGTTGTATGGGGATGCCCCTTTAGTTTTAACTTTTTGTCTTTTTTTATTATTTTGTTCGTTAATCCGCCGTAACATTACATATTTTGTGAAATCTTCAACTGGCTCTCTATTACGGTTCAAAAAATACAGCCGTCAATAGGTAGGATAGACAGACATACAGATAGACATACAGACCGACAGACATCGTAGACTTAGTAATAGAGTCCAATTTTTACCCTTAGGGTACGGAACTCTAAAAAAAAATAACAGCCACGTCTACGCTTGTTTCGTGGCCACGTCCTAAATCCCGTTTCGTCCGCTTATTCCCTTATCCGTAACGAAATATGGATATTATTGTTATTAGGGATGCGTCGTGACGAGAGCGGTGAAAGCAAGCAACATAGCAAGTGCAAACTTTTAACAAGCTATCATTGGCTGCAACTGATTTTTAACAAGCTAGAGTTGCGAATGTGGCGGAAGAATGCGATAGCTGACGTATAAGTAGGACCAACTTATCTCTACAGTTGGCCAAATGATCGAACTAAATTTTCTTTGGAAGGCTATCGGTCTTGTTAGGTGAATGCGATAATGGCTCTCTCATTCAAGGTTGTATAGAAGTTGGTAGCCACTGGAATGTTTAGGTGACATCGGATTGTGTAATGGGGTGTTTCGAGATTGATAAATCTAGTTCAGTCAGTTGTATTAAGGATAATCTAGCTATAGATTGCTTGCGCTTTGTGTTAAGGTGACTGTATACCCAACATTAAAGCAAACGTATTTTTGTATTAGCTCAAATGTAAAATCGGTAATACGTACAAGCGTCAAACTTTGCATGATTATAGTACACAAATACGCTAACGTATAACACCTTAAAAAAAATTAAAGTATGTATTATTGTATTTATTCAAAATCCTAGTCAAATTACAACTAAACTAATAACTATTCAAATAACCCACCCCTGACCGTTTCCGGCGCAAAGGTACCCAAAACACTCGCTGCGTTACCGCGTTGGATGGCAATGGCCAACCTTTGCACCAGGAACGAGCCGGAGCGGGAGTCACCACACTAAATTTAAATTTAAAGTAATAACCCTTTACAACCGGAACATTTTTTTTCAGATTCTGACTGAAATATTTTTTCTGGTTTTCGACTATGTCTAAAAAGCCTAAAAAAATGTTACAAAAATCCTAGGTTTATAGTTTACTGTTGTTTATTGTTGTTTGTTGTTTACGATCGACGCCGAGTGCGCACGGAAAAAGTGAAACGTTTGGCGCCAACTTTTTTTTAAAATCAAACTCACTCTCGTGTCAGCCCGAGTGTAAAGGGATAAATAATAGCCAAGTGTGAGATGGTGACAAATTTTTGTTCATTACCAAGTTATAACTAAGGTAAGGTAGGTAATTTCGTTATTAGGATAACCTCTTCATTCTAACGCCATTTCACCGAATCCAAATGCCATAATTACTAATTTAGAAGTCGGTTTTTTAATTGATAATTATAGACATAGACATAGACATAATTTATTTTATTTGTCGCAAAAAATACAATATGCAAGGTAAAAAAAAGCAAAAAACTTTAAATTTAAAACAAATCTTAACTAGAGCGTATTATTGTTTTTTGTGGTCGTACGAAACCCTCAGTGCGCGAGCCCGTCTCGCACTTGGCCGATTTTTTTGAGTATTTTTTCACAATGTTACTCTAAAGCTAAAGTTAGCTAAAGTTACTTTGCTATTTATAAGTTACTAGCGGTCCGCCCCAGCTTCGCACGGGTATAGATTATAGCCTATGTCACCCGGGGACAGTGTAGCTTCCCAACAGTGAAAGAATTTTTCAAATCGGTTCTGTAGTTTCGGAGCCTATTCAATGCAAACAAACAATCAAATCTTTCCTCATTATAATATTAGTATAAATGTTAAAGATTGAAAACCTGATCTGTTTTAAAAAAAAGCACACTTTAAAATTAATTTTCTTAAAAAATGTTGAAAACGTGCGATAGAGATAGCTGTCACCGTTAAGCGCAGCTTTAAAGCTCTGAGAAATACTGATGCCAACATCTGCTTGAACGCACTGCCTTGTTGCGTGGGCGACAATTTGATTTGCAGATGAGTGCAGCTGATGCAGTGTTGAGCTCAAGCATGTCATTACGCTTTATAAGCTATCGTTATAGATATTATTTCAGATAGAGTAGGTAAGAGTTGAGAAAAAAGGGTAAAAAGGACCCGGGTATGTCCTAAAACTGCGACCAGAACCACCGGAGGATGGGCAGCAGCATCCTGTTAGTACACGGTGAACGTACTGCGATCCCCAAGCCGCCCGCCAAGCGTGGGGATTATGGCAACACCCCTCTTTAAGAGGGAGGCCTTTGTCCAGTAGTGGACGTTTGATGGCTGATGTGTGTGTGTGAGAAAAACGGACTTTTGGGTTCGCAGGTGATTTAATTTGAAAATCTGACCTAACAGGCAATTCTTTATACCATAGCTGTGCCCCAGAACAGCTAGATATCTTTAGGAGATAACCCCCTGTTACAAAAAAAAATGTTTCAATTTCACCCAAAGCACCCAAACTCTTCAAGTCTCTCTCAACATAAATCTCTATACTTCTTTACTTATTTTGACGATAGAATATCACAACTTCATCGACATTAAGTATAAATCTGTAAAAATGAAAATATGTAGTTATTTTTACACCTACAGTTTAAGGACCCGTATTAATGTTAGGTACTAGTTATAATTGCTTAATAGCTTCTTTTCCGTTGTCACATCATGTCCCGACAAACGTATTCTTGGCACAGGAATAATCTGTTTTTGTACCACACGAGGCACTAAGCTTGGCACTGAACAAAGGCTTTGTCTGCAGTAACTATTACTTAACCTGTGGTTCAGTCGTTTTGCAGTCCACGCCCACTGCGATTAATTATCCCTCACCTCTAATATGAATTGTAGATGATGTTTAGTGTTTTATTTGAATAAGACATCCGGTGGACTTGTCCCATGTTTTCGGCTGCGTTTTCGATACTAGCGGGTGGCGGGAGAGTGGCTGCGGCTTCTGCAGTAATTGTAAGCCGCAGCGGCTGTGTCTACCATCCCACTGTCACGCTTGCCGCGTGCTCGATATTAACGGGTGGTGGGACAAGACTGAAAGAAGAATAGTAGTAAGAGTGGCTGCGGTTTCAGTTTACAATTACAGCTGAAGCCGTAGCCACTTTCACTACCGCGAGAGCCATGGTGCCGTCTTGCAGTCTTACTGGTGTCGAGAGTGAATCCTTATCTACAAAATTAAATATATAGTTTAATTTTATTCGTAGTTCCTACAAATTAATACATATTAAACAATCACGTCGCTCTGTCCTTGCTGTCACCTCATCCGATGTCCAAAATGCAGCCTAAAGGGTTTCTATAGTTTTAGGAGTTTCTATAGTAGGTTTTAAATAGTATTAAAAACTTAATATCAACAAAAATTGGTCTTAATTCTATTGTTTTTTTGTTTCAGGTAAAAGTCAGGTTTTAAGTCAAGTTTGAGAGAGTCACGGAGATACCGTTTGTTTCGACAAGTAAGTTTGAAGGTTTTTAACACTGTTTACCGTATTTAATTGAAGCAACTTTTTATTTATTTATTAAGGAACAGCAAATAGCCATTATAAAATGTACAATAACGTGGGTATATTAATAAACTTAATAATAATACAGCCCACAGCATCATTCACAGATTACTTACAGAATTATATAAATTTACCGGCAGGCGTAGATAACTTGCAAAAAAAAAAAGGTTTTTTTTATAAGCCCTAAAAACACAAAATTTCAAAATTAATGCCTTTGTAAAGTTTTAACAACTATTAACTAACATAATAACAGTATTGTTTCAAAATATGTACTGAATTTACGAGCAGAGCTTTTGAAGTACTGCTGCTTTAAATTTACGTGCAGTGCAAGCAAATACGTTGGTATTTTGAAAACTTGAAACGTCTGGCACTTTGATAAAGTTTTGGTTTAGACATGATGACTAATAATTATTATAATAGTCAATCCAAACACGCGAACAAAATGCTGACCGACTTCGATCAAACGGTGAGTATTGCCATTCAACGTGGTAATGGGGCCAGCATTTAGAGAACAATCCCCACTTCACTAGATTAGTTATTTTCGTTTGGTTGTTATTTTTTTTTTATCTTCTTTGTGCCTAATTATAATATATGTAGGTAATTTTGCAGCCAATCGGACTTCCGTTCACAACCACTTGAATAAAGCAATAGAAAACGCATCCATTCGAAACTGGAAACCGATTGAAAAAACATTCGATTTGTCTCGGCGTCTTTTTCAAACGCAGTAAACCCTCAACTCGAAGACAGTTCGCTCATAAAAGTATGCATTAAACATATGAATTAGCATACCTCGGATGCAAGCACACGGACCTATTGTGAGGCGGCTGGGCGCAACAATTGAATTATTATTATTAAAGGTAAAAAAAAGTCGTGAACTCAAGTTACTTGCGTCGTGAGTGCAGTGTGGAGTTGATATGTGATGCATCTGGAATCGTTTAAAGGAGCTTCGGTGTAAATTGCTGACACATTATTTTACACTGGAATAAAAAGTAAGTTCTTATAGGTCGAGTGGCTAGGGCTAGTGTTAGAGTTGCTCCAAGCTCCAACATTCTCTACGATTTATCAGGTAATGATAACTCTTATTCTTAATTTGTATACGTCAAATTTCTAGTGTAATTCCGCTTCTACGTCGTTCGAGTACAAAAAGGATTTTATGTTAAACTAAAAAAAAAAAATGGACTTCCGCAAAGTAACGCCTGATTCAATCAACTAACTCTTATTCTGTTCTCACATGAGTGAATCGGTTTCTTCTAGGCAAGCGTGCTCCATCGTAGGCCGCATCATCGCGAGTTGACGGCCAAGCGCAAGCCTATATATAATTATAATTAATTTAATTAATTTACATGAGATTCCTTGCTAGAAACGCGTGAAAATGTAATTGAAATATGAACTTTTTAATGCCACAGGTGGCAAACAAACATACGGGCTGCCTGAATCAGGTCATTATTAATTGTGTCTATCGATAGGCAGCGTGTCCTGAAGCCATATTCTAAGACATCGACTATCCAGGGTCAAGATAACCCATCCTATATTCATTCACATGACTAAACAGATGAGCCCTCACACACTCTAACTTTACTCTCCTTTTCTCTTTAACGCGTCATTGTAAAATTTTACTGTCTTTGTTCAAAAGAAGTCGTATAGTAGTGGCCGTAATAAAGTTGTTTATTTACAGGAGACAACACACATCAACAGTACAAAATAAGTATCTCAATTATTTTTACATACGTAAAGTCGACGAACTGAATGGAATTTCAACATAAAGACAACTTATTTGACATGCAACAGAGAGCTTGATTGTGCATCTGTTAAGTTTTTTGTGATAGACGTGACAAGATCAATTTCAGATTTGGCAGCTATTTCTGAGAGGTAAAAATGTTGGCACACATTTTTTTGTCATATTAGCATCATTAGCCAGGAGACGTCCACTGCTGAACATAGGCCTCCCTTTTTATTTATATTCCACGGGAATTACTCACGTAAGATTAAGCTGGTCACTCCGACTATAGTTTCAACCGCATTAGGCATTCTTTTTCAAGGAGAATGCGCGCGCGCGGCTGCGTCTCTCTTGGCACTCTTAAGCTTACGTGAGTAATTCCCGTGTAATATAAAAAAATGTGTGAAAACCACGTCAGTTTCTATAATAAAATAGGCCTCCCTCTTAGAACTCCACACTGAACGACAGCCTGCCATCTGCATTCACTGGATGCCCGCGACTCTCACGATGTCGTCGGTCCATCTAGTTGAAGGCTTACCTACGCTACGTCTTCCAGTTTGTAATCTCCACTCAGGAACCTTTTCATCCATCGGCTATCGGTTCTTCGAGCGTTCTTTGTAGTCATACCTATATTGTTTAGTAAACGAAGTCCCTGCACCTGATATTCTATCGCTTAATTACCAAATTATAAAAAAACTTTATTCCAATCAAAAGAACATACTTAGAAACAAACTCGACGTGTTCAGAACCTCATCCCCTTCTTTCGTCTACAACCAAACAATTATCTTCTTTTTATAGCACAGATTTAGATTATAAAGTATCTATAACAACATAAAAGGCAAGGACTTAATACAATTTCCACGAAACCGGGACATGATCTGTTTTAAGTCATAATATTACAGGATCCATGCGCAAGCGCAAATTGCTTATACGACACAATAACCTGGACCTTGTAGTTGCCTTTATGATATAATGTACAACGTGTACCTTGTAAATATTTATGATATGTTGGGTTTAGCTCAAGCGATTATCCCTTATAAGCTTTAGTTTAGATTTTACGCATCTTGGAATTCCGTCTTTATTTTGTTGCATTTGTCGAATATACAGTCGAGTAAACCCGCATACAGTGACATGTATAGTTTGTCTTCCTGCCTGTTTCTTTACGTCATGATGTTCACCCACCGGCTTCACTCACTAGTAGCCTAGGTAGTTCGCATTTACCCCTGAACCCACTACATTACAGTTGGAAACTAATAAAAAATAGTCGACATTTATGAAGACAACGTACATAGTGTATTATAATGGTTTAAAACTAACATGGTCAAAAACACTCCATGGATATTTTCTTTTTCTTTCGCGAGGGGGAAAATCTCTTCATGCATTCATCAATCACAATATTTTTATTACTAAAACAGGGTTAAAAAAATACTATTCCTACCATGAATTTTAAAACAGACAAATTAATTTGTCAATACCAGGTACCAGGATAGCAGAAACGATGGAGATATGTACCCTGTAGATGCACAAAGAGTGTAATCACTAATCGCGAAGAGAAAACCTATTACTGTCTAAATTGCTCTGTCAACTTCTCGGTAACGGAAATACTCACACGTTAAAACTAGACCGAACAATTTTGAGGATTGTTTAACTTAAGTAACGTTTCTAAAAGACAGATAAGATAGTGGTGACGTACGACGGATACTTTTAATTCGAATAAACGGGTGATAACTGAACAATTGCTACGCTAATTACAACGAAATAAGTTATGGTACAGCAAGAAAAATAAACAACTAAAATCTAGAAATAGAATAGTGCGTCAGTTAAGTTCTTAAAATAACAACTACTCATTTGAACATTTTAGCCGTCTAATAGTTGTATGAATGTAAAAAAACACGTTGTAAAAAATGGGTCTTGGTGAATTGCCCTAAAAACAACGACCACTCAGCTATGTCAAAGGTGACTTAAAAACTCTGCATCAAGGCCCGTATACAAACTTACTTTTATTATAGCCCAAAATATTAAAATGAAGGAACATATTCGATTTCAAGTAACAAGTGTTCAATATTGTCGCCGATAAAACGGCAAATTATGCAACGGCACAGAACCTCTGAATATGTATGCGTGTCTATGCCACGCCGTTTTTATGTAGATTGGTGCGTGCAGGACTTCTCGTAGAATACAAAATCATGAGAGTTTGGTTCCTACTGCGGGCGAAGGTAGTGTCAATTTAAGAAAGTAAACGTTCCTTAATTTTTTTACGATAAATTGGCGATTTGTTCTACTGGCATGGATCAGTGCTAGCGAGTTTGCTTTAGGAGCTGGTCCTGATTTTGATTCCCGGCCAGGCAAATGTTTGTAAGATGAACTTAAAAACTTCCTCTAGGTCTGGGTGCTAGTTGTCTTTGTATAAGTTTCATGATTTCCACGACACATGGATAGGGCTAGGTTTTTGTAAAATGTTCGTAAATCGTTTTTTTTAAGAAGGAGCTACAGATGTTTTATAATCTACCATTAACGTTTTTACAGCTGCCATGCTTGTTCTATTGGTAAAATAAACAGTAGAACAGGTGGTAACGACCCTTTGGAAAAACTCAGATTAGTACAGCGGGCAATGGAGAGAGCTATGCTCGGAGTATCTTTCAACAAACAAATAAACAAATTTTATTTATATAACACGGGAATTACTCGTAAGATTAAGACGTTTATTCCGACTATAGCAAATGTGTGAAAACCACGTCAATTTCCATAATAAAATAAACAAATTAATTTATTTTGTCATAGGAAAATCATAGGAATAAAAACGAAATTCAATTTTCTGTAGGAATTCTTCCACTTCACTTCATAAAAGTACTCTTTTACCAACCACTTCTTCAACTGAGTACAAAAACGCTTATATGTAAGTATATGGGAAATAATAAACTACTTCTAGAAGAAAATTAAAAATTTGAGCATCCATGTGAACACAGTTATTTCTAAACAGCTCTAGCCTAGGTTATTGGAAACGAACTTGAGGAGCAGATCTTTTATTAATATTTCCGTAAAGATCAAACAATGTAGGGTTTATTACAAATTTTGCCATCTCAAATCAATCCGCACTGGGCCTGCGTGGTGGATATGGCCCAATCACCCTTTCGGGGGTAGGCTAAAAGTCCAGCAGTGGACTGTTAAAAGGCTGATTATGATGATGATGATATATTTGATTTGAAAATTTGTTTGGTCGGGTAGCTGTATAATTATTAAAAAATAATGAAAATTATACATGTTATCGCAAACTACTGTACCTATTCTTATCAAAAATGTAATATAGTCATTTTTATAGCCATAGGAGGCGAACAAGCAGACGGGCTACCTGGTGATAAGCAGTCACCGTCGCCCATGACGATCTAGTACTGAAAACGGCAAACCAGATCATAAATAACCCCTAACCCAGAGACCGCGTTACCGCTCACCGGCATATCGCCGAGACAAATCGTGAAATTGTTTGAAAGATCACGACTTTTTCAATAAACAACGTTTTCTATAAACTATTTACGACGTAGATCAGTAAAGCACAGATTGGTAACTCCATAACGTGATGGAAAGTAGGTACGATAAACCTTCCCTACAGTTTTTTTTTAAATATTTTTTAATATTACTGAAATTGACGTGGTTTTCACACATTTTATTTATATTACACGGGAATTACTCACGTAAGATTAAGCCGGTTACTCCGACTATAGTTTCAACCGCATTAGACGGTTTTTTTCAAGGTGAATGCACGCGCGCGGCTGCGTCTCGCTTAGCACTACCTACAGCTTAAAGAGTTGGTGGCCAAACGTAGAACTATTCTTAAAATCTTCAGATCGATTTTACAAGTTTTTTTTTAATATATTGCAAAATATGCTTGCGTTTGTCGGTCACGTCGCCTGTTGTTTAATGCGGTCATGCATCATGCGGTCTACGATGGAGCACATTTGCCTAGAAGAAACATATTCGCTTGAAGACACTTTGATTGTAACTATCTGTATCGTATCTTGATTTTAGGCTTCCCTTATATTTGCCATATAAGGGAAGCCTAAAATCAAGATACAGGTGATCAAACCCAGTTTGATGGTTAGAGCGGTTATTAGTTCTGGAAAGTACTATTATGAAAATACATTATTTGTATTTTGTATTTGTATTGAATACAAATTTTATATTTTGTATATGTATTTTTTTCTTTTGTTTCTCCTTTAATAGTAAACTTGTTTTCCTATTCTGAAAATATCTATGGTAACATGATTTACAGCCTTCACGGTTAGAAACCGACGTCATACCGGCGCTATCACTGGCTCGATCTGTAACACTATTTGCGACTCGCTAAGGAAATCGAAACTATCTTGTAAATACAATTTGAGCTAGTTGAAATAGTTCAAACAAAAATAGAGTCACTATATCTAACAATCGTTGTTGAGCGAACAAAGTGTAAATATCATTAACTGACCAACTGATAATAAAGTAAATTAGAAAATTTCAAAACATATTTACAAGTGGTTAATTTTAGTTTTAGATTAGCTTTAGTCATAAATTTAATTTTAAGATAGTTTTTATTTCAAAATTGGTCGAATTTCAATTTTTTTTTCATATCGAATCACGATTAGTAACCAAATTATTTAAAGTAAAAAAATAAACATTGTAACAAACACAATTTAAAATAAGATGTCAGCAATGCCAGGATGGATGGAGTCAATAACCAAGATTCATCGCCTAGTTTTGTATATTCACCCTCACCCTTATTTTCTTTAAACAATATTGGATCCACTAGATATGTCTTAACATATCTAGTGGATCCAATATAAAAAAAAAAACCACTGAAAATATTTCCCAACAGGCGAAAATATCGCGTATCATACACACACAAAATACAGTCGGACTGAGAACTTCCTTTTTTGAAGTTGGTTGTAAATAATAAACTAATTCGTATTTATAACATCGTAATAACAATAACATTTTCACTTTCACACTGAGATTCCGAATTTTCAATAAAAATAGTAATAAAATAAATACACGAACATTACAACTTTTGATAGCCATTCAGCCAATAGTAGACCTTCCATATTTGAAATTAAACTGTCATTTATGTCACAATAATCTGGTTCCAACTGGATTTTAGTATCCGAGAATTGAATCTAATTCTTATACAATAGAAATAAAGTGCAGTTTTCTTTAAACACTATTCAAGGAAATAAAGGTAGCTATAAAATTTGAGCTTATTGGTGCTTCATAGACATCTCAAGTACATACTTAATAGAACCACTTTCCTATTGCGTAAACTATTGCGTGAGCCTATGAAATGTTTGGATTGCGATCCTTTATAGTATTCAGTAAATTATCAGTTTATTTTAATATCAAAACTCACGTGAGTTTTAACTGTGAGTTAATATATAACATTATTTTACATACCACCTACTTTTCAATGTAACTTTATTATACACAACTTACAAAACAGAAAATTAACGAAAACTTAAATATATAACTAAAAACTAAAACTAAATACTAAATACTTAAACTAAAAGACCATTTGTAATGACCATTGACCTACTTTTTATAATTTATCTTAGAGAAAATTAGACGGGTTAGAAAATGGATTAGAAAATTCGCCCGATTTCATAAAAGTATTCGAATGTATGTTTGTCCATTATGAACCGATTAGGTATAATGATTCTTATTTGCTGCATAGGCTTTATCTCTGTCTTGTCTGGTCTTGTGTTATCTTTTTATCTTTGAATTTGAAGAAATAGAGATAATTTATAAGAGTTTTATGAACATACAGAGGTTTAAAAAAAATGCTTGCGTTCGACCGCCACTTCACCTGATGTTAAGGCGAAGATGCAGTTTACGATGAACCAAACTTGCCTAGAAGTAACTGATTCATTCGCGATTTGAAGACACCCAGTTTATAACTATCAGAAAACATCAATTCAAGTAGTGCATAATAATATTATGTATATGCATGTACACCAATTACTCCGCCTTTGTGAACCGACTTTGTTTTAGTACTTTTTATTATTGCTTTTCAGCTTTCCACAAACATTTCATTAACTTTAGCTTAGTAATTTCTTAACCAGCTCCAGTAATTTAGGTCAAGCACTCAGTACATATTTTTTATTTGTAAAAATATGTATTAATTTAATAATATTGAACGTCAAAATTGACTGACGCATTTTATTTTATAGTTATGTGATTATTAACGGCAAATATGAACAACTGTGGTTGTTTAAAACAGTGTTTTATATTTAATTTTAATATCGTTTAATAGTCACAATTAATCACTTACCGAATTGCTTAAACTTTTAACTTAAACAACGGTTTAATATACGCGTAATATGTGGCCGCAATTTCCCCAAAAAAAAAAAAACTTCACATTTATGGTTTTCATGTGTGTGTAAACTTTCTGCATAAATATTAGTGTGATTATTACTTAATCCTGTCTGATCCACCTGCCGATCCCTTCTAAACCACTGTCACTTTCCAGCGTGATTTACAGCGCAGCGTAGGTATAGCAGGCGTAAATTAGCCTGTGGCAGTACGACGCAGCAACGCATATCATCTGAACGTTTGACCCGACTTTCGCTGGGAGAATATGAATTCGCTTTCAGATTTTAGTACTAGGATTGTGCAAGTACTATATCATCGACCAAGCGAAGGAAGACGAAGAGGAATATAACAAGGGCGTTTGCACCTTTTTCGACAAAAATTTGCGGTCCGTTAATTGGATTCATTAACCTTTGTCAACAATATTCGAACCTGATTTGATTTTTGTAATCAATCTAAGCATTGGTGACACCATATCTAATTCTTGCTAGCTGCACAGACCGGAAATAATTAGTTCGATCTATCCCCTCGCCGGTAACAGGGGGGACAAACCGTTTTTTTTTTTTTACATTTTGTCCCCCCAAGGGACAGATCAGGGGGAAAGATATCAATAATCCCAATTAAGTACTCAGCTAGAACCTTATCAGGCCCTAAAGCTGGCTAAGAAATGAAGCCTTTTACTAACTCTATTGTAATTTTTGAAACGAGGAAAAGTGAGGTACCTTCACCACTTGTAGTAATATTAAAAAAAATTAAGCAAGAAGTTAGTCCAAATAAATTTTTTACGTTAGCAAAGGACGTGTGAAAATATAATCGTCGACAAAATAGTGTCGCTAGGTTACAGTCCGTGCAAACAACTAGTCGTAATTCGAAACCTAAACATATTGCAAAAAATATGTTTTCGAAAATATACTTTTTTCTGGTACCAACACAAAAATCAGACAAAAATATCAGATGTTACATACATTTCGCTAAATTTGGAATTTTGGGGGTGGTCCCATACATTAAAACTTATTTATGATGTTTACAACCCTGTATAGTAGGTGTACATTAAGTGCAAACAGTTAATGTTAATAGTTGTAACTCTTTTGGTACTCTTTTTGCGGTCGATATAACTAAGATAACCCGTTGGTCCAGGTGGTAGTTAACCTGCTTTCTGAGCTTGGAGGTGTGGGTTCGATTCCCACCTAGGACAAACATTTATGTGATAAACATTTGTGTTTTTTCTACATCTGGTTGTTAATATCTATTTAAGTATGTATTTAAAACTATATATTTACGTATATCTGTCTCTGGCAGCCATATCACAAGCTTTGCTTAGTTTGGGGTCAGATGACCGTGTGTGCAAAAATGTCCCGAATATTTATTATTATTATTATTTATTTATCACGAACCGAATCATTTGATACAAATCTTAAGCTAAACAAGTGTGTAACTAGTTTTACTACAAGTCTATTATCCCTATTTTGTAATCTTTAATAATCTCATTCGTTTTTCTTAACATAACTTAAATCCTATAGACGTCCATTCAATTACTAACTAGCTTTATAGATCGTAGCTAGTCTTGATCGAGCTTTTTATAACACTTTGAGTTCTCGTTAAGATTCCTTTGACCCTTTTCTGTCATATGAGAACAGTTGTGTGTCAAAACTTAGCGATTTGCTATCAATCTTTGATCGTGTGAAAAAGCGGGTGGTTTAGCACACAATATAGGAAAGATAGTCGTGTAGGGTAGTAGGAAAGAGTGAATGCTATAAAGAAATTTAGCGGCAATAAGGTTCTTCTAATTATAAATAAATAAAATAAAAAGCCTTTTATTTCCTGCAAGTTGTTTACGACACAGAAATTTGTACTAATTCAAATGTAATTTTTGTAATATAAGTTTTTAATTCTAATTAGTTTGTGTACTATTTCCACTTGCTAGAACCCCTCCCCAGGTGAAAGCCTCCTCCAACGCTATCCCATCTTCTCTAGGTTGGGCTGCTTTACCCCCTAATGGTGGCACGGCTGCGTCTCGCTTGGCTTGTAGTGCCAAGCGGGACGCAGCCGCGCGCGCGCATTCACCTTGAAAAAGACTGCCTAATGCGGTTGAAACTATAGTCGGAGTGACCAGCTTAATCTTACGTGAGTAATTCCCGTGTAATATAAATACATTTCCGTTCTATTTACTTCTTTTTTCCTGTGGGTCAAACCGCAGGCACTGCTTGTTGCATTACATTTGATAGAGCTTTTCCGTCCGTTCCACGAATAAGAAAATGAACCTGATAGTACACATAAAACATTTTATCTCGTACCATTCCACTGCCAATCAATTCGATAATTTGTTCGCCGGCAAATTATCAACATAAATAGGTGCAACTTTCCACGATACTAATTTACAGCATCTAGTTAGGCCGTTATGCCCCACAGTAAGATGATATACTTAGTTATATAACTAACGCTTTTAGGACTTTAAAACAATTCAAACGGTCCAAACTCTAGGGTAATACTGGTATTTACGAAAATTTCGACTGTTCACCTCCTGGCTCCATAATCACTGGGCACTTGTTTTAAGCGAACCAGCAGTGCAAGTGCTGTTCTATATCTATTGTCAAATTTGACAGTTGACATCGACAAATTCGATAAAATGCCATAGAATCGATCATAGCAAGTTCTGAGTTGATGCCTAGTTATAATTAGAATGACATTATTATTTAGCTTTAATATTATTAATTCTATGATGTATTTTTTTTTATATTTTTAAGTGTTGACATGTAATTATTATTATGAATAAAATTATCATTATCATCATTATCATTATTTGATCAACTGGCATTTTATCGAATTTGACGACCTCTATTGTCAAATTTGACGATCGATAATGAATGGTACTAGCACTACTGTTTAGGTGACTGCGAAAAGTTGCGCAACTGCAAACCGTGTCTCGTTAAGGTTTACGTTCCCGTGATTTTCCGCAATCACCTAAACTGAATTGCGTAAAACAAGCGACGGCACCGCCGCATTCCGATGGTATCAACTTATTATTATTATTGGTACGATAAAATCGTCTTCCAAGATTTGTTTATATAGTTCGTAAATTAGTTACAAGTGTAGGCAATAAAAGCGCGTTCCTAAAAATATCGCATAATACATTGCAAATTTCGGCTACATTTTATCTCTTTAAAGCTTTTGTCTTTCCAAGTAATTTTTCAGGGAGAAAAGTTCTACATATTTTAGATTCCTGAGTAGTCAAGAAATTTAGATGTCACTTTATACTTGTTACCTTTTTACGGAAGAAGCAAATTTTGCTATAAACAGTGAAGAAAAGTACGTGGAAAGTTCATCGAATTTTAAATTACGTTAGTACGTAAAACTATTGTGCATGATTGTCAAGCTTAATTGTATTTTTTTTGCTGATACGCAATATACAAATTCTGTGGAAACAGTAACGTTGAACCTGTGAAACTCCATATGCTTCCCTGTCATCGCTACGCTGGCCGCAGTGGAAAACAGACGTTAAAAGCTGGCCATCCTTCTTGCTTACGCAAGCTTTAAGTGCTTAACCAAGTTACTATGCAACTAGTTATCAAAGTAATTGGTCGCCACTTGCAAATCATGCTGAATATTTGTAGAATTTCGCCGCATTTAAGTAAAGCACAGTAATTTAGCGGTGTCGGACCATGTATCACGGAGTCGTGTTAGACAAGTTAAGTTTGCTTTGGCAAACCATATTTTGAAATGTCAACGAGGTTAAAATTTAGATCATTTATTTTACTACTACTTTGCTGAAGTCAAGATATACATTTCATGCGCAATAATGTTATGCGACAATAAATGTTGTGCCGGTGATCCGTCAGTGTTAGAATCCAATGGACTGATGCGAGATGATGGCAAAACACCCAACCACATAATCGTTTTCCCTTGGAAAATTGTTAAATGGTTAAAATAATGGGAAAATTCCCTTGGAAGATAGGGCGGCAAAAATGAGCATTGCCATTCAAACTAGTAATGCTGCCAGCATACTGGCCACTTTTCCTCCCACCAAGGGGCTTTTATATATATTTTAGTTTATGGTACTTATATTTTTTTTGTACGTTCGTACGTTTATTCGTTTTGCTTATTATTTACATAATTACACAGAATAATTTTATTTATTATTACGCGGGTAAATTTTTTTTTTTTTTTTGCGCGGCTGCGTCTCGCTTTGCACTGAGTGCAAAGCGATACGCAGCCGCACGCGCGCATCCACCTTGAAAAAGGCCGTCTAATGCGGTTGAAACTGTAGTCGGAGTAACCGGCTTAATTTCACGTGAGTAATTCCCGTGTAATATAAATAAAATACATAGAATAATTGTATTTCTAGTATATATTATAATCATACTAATATGTATTATAAATGCGAAAGTGTTTGTTCGTTGGTTTGTTGGTGCGTTAGTTTGTTTGTTCCTCTTTCACGCAATAACAGAGCAACGGATCGACCTGATTTTTTGCTTGGGTATAGTTTAAGGGCCGGAGAGTGACATGGGCTACTTTTCATTATCATCGCCATCACCATTTTTCATCACTATGCGGGTGAAACCGCGGGGCGAAGCTAGTTATATATAATAAACTTGAGTTCCACTTGTGATGTTACAAATCTCGGCAGTAAAACAAACAAACACAGTTTTTCAACTATAATGTTATGTGATGACAAATATTACAGCTTTAAAAAAAACTTAGATGTAAGTGTCGCAAATTATACCTTCAGCTACAAACATAAATAACATTTCCATCCAGTTGTTGCTAAAAATCAATTAAGTAGATCTATTCCAAGCCCGGATACATTAACTTTTAATAACATGCTTGCTGCCTTAATTGAAAATAATTTTGCAGCACAAAGAGATTTGTAATGATAACAATTTGAATTGACGAATATCTTCAAGTCATCATGACTATATCGACACTCCCTCCATTCTAGAAATATCTAGCTTAAATTCTACAATTTAGTATTATTTATAATTATGCAGATTATAGCTTCCTGGCATCCAGTGGGTGCAAAAGGCAGGCTGTCGTTCAGTGTGGAGGTTAAAGGCCTATCTTCAGCAGTGGACGTCTTCTGGCTGATGATGATGTTGATGAGATTTTAAGTTTCTACCTCAGAGCATTTTTTTGTGTTGTGTTTTGAGTAGATTTCGGGGTATTAACAACATCATCTTAAAAATTGCAGTAGAGAACCTCTTTTCGCCTTTTAAGGCATTTTGTGCAGGCAATTATCTGAGACTGAGAGACTGCGAAGGAGTTTGAAGTTGTTTGCACAAAAATTTTAAATGAATAATCTTATTACTATATTACTATAGTTTTAAAATTTTTGCTTTTATAAGTTTATAGTTTAAGTTTTATAGTTATGAGTTAAAGGATAATGTTTTGAAGAATAGAATATTAATTTTTTCAAGTTTCTAAAATTCTTTGGTGTTTCGCAATTACCTCATTTTATTGCATTTTCCGGAATAAATAGAATCCTCTAAAGGTCCAAACAGCGAGACAGAGATAGTAAAAGTGAAATACCATTCCCTAAATAAATATTTCAAGAAATATTTTTCAACAGGGACGAATGAAGGAAAAGAGAATCAAAGGGGTTAAAAATATGTGAAATCTACACGTCACAGGAATCATCTAGTAATATATTTAGTAAAAAAAATCGTCTAAGATAAAAGAATCGATGAGATGCTTTAAGTTTTAGTTCTGAGACTAAATTTAAATGTTTTAAGTTATATTTTTTTTTTGTATAAAAACAAAAACCGTCTTTAAGACTATACTTACAACTTAAACTAAAACTAGAAAACAACAGATACATCAAAGATTAAAAGTCCTCATCAAAATTTTTGCTAAAGGGATCACAAACCAAAACGTCATCTGTAAATATTTTTGGTTTTTGATGATTTTTTCAAAAAGCGCTCAATTAATTTCGTTAAAATGTATGTGGGATAACCTCTGAAATATCATAATCAGCCTTTTAACAGTCCACTGCTGGACTTTTAGCCTACCCCCGAAACGGTGATTGGGCCATATCCACCCATAATGCGGATTGGTGGATTCACATACGCCGTTGAATTCCTTCTCCGTACGTATGCAGGTTTCCTCACGATGTTTTCCTTCACCGAAAAGCCAGTGGTATGAAAATCCGTACATAAACTCCAAAGAGCTCATTGGTACGGGCCCGGGGTTTGAACCCACGACCTCACGCATTCAAGTCTAGCGGTCTCCCAAATGGGCTACCACAATATATATCAATATAAAAATAGTAAAAAAAAAACATCAAAATTAATTTTTAATTGGCGGAATAATCGCGTAACAAACAAACAAAAAAACACAGTTGAATTCATAACCTCCTCCTTTCGTTGGTTAAAAATACACTTGAGCTTCTTGTACTAAGGCATACGTCCCTTATTTGTCTGATTTGAGTATGTTGCCGACCTTTTTGTTGGCCTATAATACGATTAAAGTTACAATCTTGCAAGGACCGATGGGGGAGGGGCTAGCATTAGTATCCAGCCAATATAAACGACTATCAGCACCTTATCATCAATAGTTTACGTGCGGACTACCCATCCAATTATTACAATCTTTATAGCAGGTGGTTCATTTATTCCAATGCAAACTGTAATGCATTTGTGGTTATCATCACGGGCATCTGCATTAATAAGCCGACACTCCTCTGAACCGCCTCGTTCAGTGATTGCATGTGACCGCCTTACGTGAAATAACCCGATATAAATCTAAATTGCCTAGGTATTTCTGAATGGGGCTTAAGTCTCTCCACAGATCTTTATATCAGTACAGATACCGCGGTTTGTGTAACTATGACTTCACGATAGCAATATCATAATAGAGGTTAGGTAAAGGAGGATAAATTCAGGTTAGGTTAAATAAGCATCATTGACAAGTTTCTGTAAAGTAAAATTAAAATACACTTAAGCCGATGGGGCCGAAAGGTTCTCGAATGGAGACCACGGACCGGTAAGCGCAGCGTAGGACGTCCACCCACGAGATGGACAGACAACCTAAAAGAGACCGCAGGGAAACGCTGGATGCAGGCCGCTTCCAACCGGCCCTTTTGGAGATCTATGGGGGAGGCCTGCAGTAGTACTGGCCGTAGGACGTCCAGCAGTGGACGCACCAGCGCCAGTTCTCGAAAATGGTCGTGCTTTGCTCTACTGGGACCGGTCTATCATCACGGACAGGACTATTGTCGCCAATAAGCCTGATATCGTGTTGGTCGATCGACCCCAGCGCCGGGCAGTGCTCGTCGACATCACCATCCCACATGACGAGAACCTCGTGAAGGCCGAGGAGGACAAACTCAGCAAGTACCTTGACTTGGCTCACGAGGTTACCGCCATGTGGGATGTTGACTCGACGATTATTGTCCCGATAGTCGTATCGGTGAACGGCCTTATAGCGAAGAGCCTCGACCAACACCTTAAGAGGCTCTCGCTAGATGGTTGGGTCAAGGGTCAGATGCAGAAGGCGGTAATCCTTGACACGGCTTGCATTGTCAGGAGGTTCCTCACTCTGCAGCCCTAACCACCGATAGCTTGGGCCCTGCCCCGCTGCCGGCGGCACTCTAGGTTTAGTTTTTTTTAATAATATTTTGTTTTTATAGGAAATATTGTAAAAAAACGTAAATTTAAGAAGGAAAATAAATATGTGAATAATAATAACACCTTTGCTCAGCAGTCGACGTTTACTGGCTGATGATGTGTGTGAAAACAAAAATTATTAATCCCAAATTCCTTATTGTACTTAATGCGACGTTAAATCGGGAATAAAGATTCGTCGAAGAAACGGTTTTACTTCTGCAAAGTAACGTCTGATTCAATCAAGTATCTGTTGATCTTTTTCACTGAGTTAACAAAAAAAATGCTTTTGAAGAGTTTTTACAGGTTGCTATGGCACAATTTGTAATTTTTGTATTGAAGTACTGTCAAGACGACCGACGGAGATAAAAATGAATTATGAGGCGTTCTAGACTAGCACTTAGTTGGAGAATTGATCCAACTTAGACAGGCCACAGACATGCAAAGTAGGTGAGCGTAAACTCGCGGTATCTATTCCGGTAAAGATCTGTGAGTTGTCACAATTGACGGAACGTGTTGATTGGTCGTAATCTATAGCTTATTGCACCGATATACGGTTGATATTAGACATTTGCGCTGTTCGTTCAGTTTCATTAATTTTAATTGTGTTTAATTAAGGGGATAACGCCGATTCTTGTAATTCGTGTTTGCTTACGTTTGTTCTAGATAAGCTAAAGAAACGTTGCTAATTAGGACATAATTATTCATGAAAGATGTAACTAAGCTAAGAAAAATATTTTTAGTAGTGAGGTAATTCACGTCTGATATTTTTATGATCATAAAATTATAGGTTTTGATATAATACCTCTAGACCTAGATGTTTTTAATTTTTTTATATAAATTTATCGATTGTTAGATATTTGTGCTTCTTTTTTAATTTATTTTATTCTCTGTGTTTATCTAGCTAGGTACTTGAATAAATGTACAATAATCAATTTACACAATTTACATGTACATCAATTTAAACAAGAGTTCGAACTCAAAGACCAATGAAAAATTAAATCAATGCTTTATCACTATCAATAGCAATCTGCACAAAGAAGTCTTAATTAACACACTTGCATGTACCTTATCGTAGGTCGTCATACCAGTAAAGGTCAGTCCTCACTAGAATGCACGAGCGTGACAATTTTGTTTTTCTATATCATATTTTGATCTACACTAATAATAATAATATAATATATAATATAATATATTATTAATATTATAAATAGGTAAAGTTTGTAAGTTTGTAAGTTTGTAAGTTTGTTTGTTCTGTTTTAACTCCGAAACTACTCATCCGATTTTAAAAATTCTTTCACTAATAGAAAGCTACACTATTCCTAAGTGCCATAGGCTATGTTTTATAATGATAAAGTTTAGTTTTCTACATTAAATAACCGTATTAGTAAAACATGTCGGAGAAATATTAGCTGATTGGCATCTTTTTCGGCGTACGCTGACCTAACGGTTTGAGATAAGTGAGTACTATGTTTGACAAAAATGTAGTTCTTAAGTAGTTTAAAAAAAAAGTCCGCGGTAGCATATATCTAATTCTTATAAGAAAACCACAATAACGATAATAACCGGTTATTGTGTTCAGAATAAAAATTAAAATTATAAGGTCATGTTTAGACGCAGTTTTGTAATCTAATATATGAATCTTTACAAAAATAAATGAATTCATTATCAGGAGTACTTAATGTAGATAAATTTTGCCGTTTACAGTATGTCGTTTAGTTGCACAGTTCATGAGATAATGTAAAATTAAAATAACGCGACCATTATAATCCGCGCAGCGCCTTAATGCTGCACATTATTATGTGGTTAGTAGGTAATATAATAAAATAATCATTATCAACACCATAAAAAAGATATTACAAAAAGATTGCATTAAATACGGGAACAAAAAAAAACGGCCTTATCGCTATGAGCGACCTCTTCCAGACTACCTTCAACAATGGTGTGATGCGGTGGAGCGGATCACAGGTATTATTAACCGACTTTAAAAAAGGTTCTCAGTTACGTGGTTTTTAGGGTTCCGTACGCAAAGTAAACGGTTTCCGTAAACGGGACCCTATTACTAAGCCTACTCTGTCTATCTGTCTGTCGTACCTTTTAACGGACTGTATTTTTCGAACTGTAATAGATAGACAGTTAAAATTTTCACAGAATATGTAACGTTACGGCGGATCAACTTGGAAATGTAATAATAGTAAAAGTCAATAAGTGAAAGGTCTCCAACTCCCATACAATTATTTACTAATAATTTTAATAGCTCTAATGTAAAAATGATAAAACGTACAAGCGTCAAACTTGGCATGATTATACTACACACTCTATAGTCTAACAACAAATAATAAATAATGGTCAAGTGCGAGTCGGTGACAAATTTTTGTTAGTTATAATTGTGTTATACTCGAGCGTCACTGTAGCAAAGAATGAAATATGTGACTGCGTCGCCATTACTTCGACTATTTCAGACAATAACTGAGGGTTGTATTTTGTGGTGGTAAGGAACCCTTAATGCGCGAGCCTGACTTGAAATGCGTATTTTACTAATTTTGAAGTCGGTCTAATCACAAATGTTTTTAGTTTTACATAGATAAAAACTATAGTTTTGTGCTAAACAATACTATAAAAGTAGGCTTACCATTCAGGTGGAAAGGGCGGGACTAAACTAGAGTGGATTACAGGACAGATGCGGGATTATTAGCGAAAAGGGCGCGATAGGAGTATATTGGATTACGGTATGGGAGTGGAGTGGAGCGGACGGCTGCGGGACTAGATCGGAAAGAGTGAGACTGAAGTAGATTGGATTACGGAACGGATGCGGGGCTGGATTGCAAAAAGGCGGAAAGGGAGTAAAGTGGATTACGGGACGGATGCCGAGTTGGATCGGAAAGGGTGGGACTGTATTATTAGAGTAGATTATGAGACAAATGCAAGACTGGTGCAGTAAGGATGGGGCGGAAGAAGAGTAGGTTTCGGGACGGATTCGGGCCTGGAGCGGAAAGAGCAGAACGGGAGTTGAGTGGATTTAGGGGTGAATGCAGAATTGGAGCGGAAAGGGTGGTTTAGGCGTAGAGTGGATTACAGGATGGATGCGAGACTGAAACTAAAAAGACGGGAAGTAGTAAAGTAGATTTCAATACTACGTGAGCGAAGCCGCGGGCAACAGCCGGTCCTACGATAAACTGGCAAAAGTTAACTTTGTAGGTACACGCACGTTGCGACGCCGCTTCGACTCTACAGGGTTACGCATAATAGACTATACTAAGCTGAAAGGAGGTCATCATTATGAACAACTTTTACTATGAGACCAACCCTGAGAACAGCTGTTCTATACATTTTGTCGCGTGTCAATAACCGTTTTCTGTTGTTTGTCCCATGTTGGTCCCATAGCAAAAGTCGTTCATAATAATAAGTACACTGACCTCCTTTCGGTTTAGTAAAATCTACATGCGTAACCCTGTAAATTGGGCGTTAGGCCTAGGGCTGTAGTTTC
Source organism: Agriopis marginaria (assembly GCA_932305915.1). NCBI lineage: Eukaryota > Metazoa > Arthropoda > Insecta > Lepidoptera > Geometridae > Agriopis > Agriopis marginaria. Next base: position 17,201,209 of record OW029920.1, on the reverse strand, counting down.
ATCCGCTAAGATTAAATATGCCTTTTATAGAAAAGTTTAAAAAACAAGTGTAAAGCAAAAAAAAATCGTATCGCGAAATTCCAAGTAAATTATACCAATGCGGTTGCACCTTTAGCAAGGAGAAAATGAAAGCAGGCATATATAATATAGTAAGTTGGCAGTGCAGCAGTAAATAAACTCTCTCTGTGGGACGGTATTGGATGATACGATCGCTACAGACGGAACTTACGTGAAACGAGCTGTGGAGTTGTTGTAAACGTGAAGAAATAATGTTACGGCTGGCTTTTGAGAAGAATTCAGGCTGATTTAAAATTGAATAAGTACTTTTAGCAGCCCTCTCGAAAATAGCTTCATTTTATCTTTATTTTCTTTTATAAATAATAAATGTTACGGCTGGCTTTTGAGAAGAATTCAGGCTGATTTAAAATTGAATAAGTACTTTTAGCAGCCCTCTCGAAAATAGCTTCATTTTATCTTTATTTTCTTTTATAAATAATAAATGTTACGGCTGGCTTTTGAGAAGAATTCAGGCTGATTTAAAATTGAATAAGTACTTTTAGCAGCCCTCTCGAAAATAGCTTCATTTTATCTTTATTTTCTTTTATAAATAATAAATGTTACGGCTGGCTTTTGAGAAGAATTCAGGCTGATTTAAAATTGAATAAGTACTTTTAGCAGCCCTCTCGAAAATAGCTTCATTTTATCTTTATTTTCTTTTATAAATAATAAATGTTACGGCTGGCTTTTGAGAAGAATTCAGGCTGATTTAAAATTGAATAAGTACTTTTAGCAGCCCTCTCGAAAATAGCTTCATTTTATCTTTATTTTCTTTTATAAATAATAAACGTTACGGCTGGCTTTTGAGAAGAATTCAGGCTGATTTAAAATTGAATAAGTACTTTTAGCAGCCCTCTTGAAAATAGCTTCATTTTATCTTTATTTTCTTTTATAAATAATAAATGTTACGGCTGGCTTTTGAGAAGAATTCAGGTTGATTTAAAATTGAATAAGTACTTTTAGCAGCCCTCACGAAAATAGCCTTTTTTTTTCTTTCTTTTTTATAAATAATAGGCTTGCGTTTGACTACCATCTCGCCTGATGTTAAGCGATGATGCGGTCTACGTTGGAGCACGCTTCCCTAGAAGAAACCGATTCACTCGTGATTTGAAGACACCCAGATTGTAACCATCTTAGAAAAGGCCAAAATCCGCCATGCCAACCTTTTTAGAGAGTCTAAGGAGGTTATTATTGTATTTTAAATAATTTTAATTCAAACCTTTGGTGAAAATGCATGAAACAATGTGCTATTTCCTTGTAGGTATGATAATACAATATAATAATTATATCACTTGGGGGAAACTTTTTCTTCTTACTTAGCCTTTCTTCGTCAATTTCTAGACAGGCCTCTCCCAATTTTTCCACAACCTGCGATCTTTTGCCTTGAGCATCCCGTCGTGACCTGTGTGTCTTCGGATATCATCAACCCAGTGTTTCGGTGGGCGGCCAGGTGATCTGGTGATTGCGCACAATCTCCCGGATCAAGAATGCGTCTCGTCCATCGGTGACTGTCCATCCGAGCTACATGGCCAGCCCAACTGAGGGGAACTATATACAGATTTTAAAATCGGAAGGCTTGCTTATGCTAATAATATCTTTTATTGAATTAATGACATAATGCTATGTCATTTAAGTATAATTTTAGTTTATTTGACATGTAATTCTTATAATTATGAATAAAAATACCAATACCAATGCCACCCTCAATAAGATTTGGTTCGTTTATCCTCGCGTAAAGCAACGTACCTAATATGGTTAAATTTTAAATTACACAGCTCTAAAAATGCGGCTTTCAATGATTACAGATAGATAAGATACAGTAAAAGGTAAGTACACAATAATTGAGTCATCAAAACTTTATTACAAAATAAGTTCTTTCTCATTTTACTAAGGAAAGCTAGCTAATGAGTAAGTAATTAAAGGTTTACAATCGGAGTAAATTGTGCTGGAATTACAGTTCATAAACTACCTTCTCTAACCTAGAATTCTAAATTGGTGCAACTTTCCCGGTGAAATGATTTATGAAAGCAAATAATCATAGATTTTCTGATAAACGAGACATATCAGTGATAATTGTGACGAAATCTGGAGTGTGATTCATAAAGTGTTAAGGAAAGTTTTCAAATACTTTATATCAACGACGGAATAGAGAAGGTTGGGGTTCTTAGACCTAGAGGGAGTGTATTAATTGTATCTATGTCTATACAATTGTCAATTTTTCTTCAAAATGGACAGACCTATTTCAATGCAGTTTTTTCAATATCTAAACAGTTGGTTCTGGCTATGTTTGATTAATTTATCTGTCCAGTAGTTTGAAAGTTACACGCTTTTTCCAAATTGATAGAGAGTTATTTTTAATTTAATACATTTTAATTTTGCTACCATGAAATCACATGCGAAAGCTGATCGGAAGAAGTCACTGATTTTTTTTTTTTTTTTTTTAAATTTAAAATCTTCAAACGCTATTGGTAATAGGATATAATATAGTCCCTTCCCATAGTGAATCCCTTCCCATGTTGCTGTCTCATCGCTGTGTAGCACAAAATACGATAACTAATCAAAAACGTCTTCTTGTGTTTTACTTCTGCAAAAAAACCACAAAATCAGCTTTGAATTTGACGCGCTGGTCTCGCCGGTAACTTTACAAATCGCAACGGTTTCTAAGACTGAATAGTGAATAGCCCTGCAGTTATTGGGTCACTGCAGTGCAACTGGATCAGTAGTGCAACTTCCTCGGTAGATTCGGATCGGCATTGACAGATAGGCTACCGTATTCAATCAGGCGACGCTGACCATCCGTCAATTGGTATCGAGATGTTGCCTACTTTGCTAAGTTAATTGATTCTAAATCGAGTAGAATACTTAATTTTGATCAAGTGATGGCCGACTAACGGTTTGGACACGCAAGCTTTGGATTAGGTATACCCTTGAAGCCAGTATAAGAGTATAATGTAATAAATAAAATAAAAGGGTAAACATGAAATCGAGAATTACAAATAATTCGTATCATATGAATAATTAAATTATTCCATACGTATTTTAAAATGTTTGTATTTATTGTTTTTTTATTTAATATTTTTTATCACACCAATATAAATTGAATTTTTACACAACTTCGGCTGCCAAAACTTGAAAAATACACTTATTTTTGGCAGTATTTTTACCGGCATTTGTTTTATTACAATAGGCTTGCGTTTAACCGCCACTTCGACTGATATAAAGCGATGATGCAGTCTACGATGGAGCACGCTTGCCGACAACCGATTCACTCGCAACTTGAAGACACCCATTCAGAAGAAACACAAGAAGATTGTAGCTATCGGGAAACACCCATTCAGACAGCGTATTCCAGTCTAGCGATTCGCACAATAAAAGGAGTGGAATCAATGCGCTTCGTACGGGTTTTTAGAATATCAACTATGAAACAAAGTCATCGCCCATCTATTTTGTTTCGTTTTCGTGCCCACCATTTTGTAAAACTAGTGGAAAAAGGAGAGAAAAGATTTTTTTTAAATTAAAACGGCTGTCAAGGCATTTTTGTAAGAAATTTGTTATAGCCCGTTGCACCCCTATAAACGAAACGTCAGTCATTTGAAATCATTTACCAACTGTGACGCAGAGTTCGACGCGTCGATCTAAATAAAAATGTTCAATCAAGGTTCACTCATGGTAACAGATTTTCCTTTTCATTTCCGTTCTAATTACTCTCTTTTCTGTGAAAAAAAAAAACCACAGATATCGCATTTTTTGCTACTAGATTTTTTTTTGTGAAAAGACCAGCCTCTTTCAAGCACCGGATTACAATAAATACTAATCGGAACAGGCGATAATCTAAGTCACTAGACCGTTAGTTTAGTGTCTCACAATTAAAGCAGCCCAATAAAGTACGGCAGGTGTTGCGGATGTATCGATACTCGTTATCGAATAATCGATGCGAGGTTCGACTGGATACTAGGGATGAGGCACATTCGGACACAATGTATCCTACTCGAATTGGTAGAGTAGGGTGGATATATAGTTTTCGTTTGCTTATAGACAGTAAAGTACTACTATTACGGTTTTCTAGGATTTATTCAGAATTGAATGAAACGCGGTATTATTTTTATCATAAAAAAAAAAACATTTAATATATGTTATTCAAGAACTTTGCGAATTGATTGTAATTGATTTTTTTTTATTGAAGACATCGATTTTGACTCTATCTCTGTCTACCTGAAGTCTACCTCTGTCTACTCTGTCTATAATTTTGTACCTACTATTAAATTATAATGAACTAGCAGTCCGCCCCAGATTCGCACGGGTATAGATTATAGCCTATGTCACCCGGGGATAGTGTAGCTTCCCAACAGTGAAAGAATTTGTCAAATCGGTTCAGTTGTTTCGGAGCCTATAAAATGCAAACAAACAAACAATAAAATCTTTCTTCTTTATAATATTAGTATAGATAATAATGATGTCGATTGAATTAGATTTGCCTGTCACTTTAAGGTTTCGAATATAAATAAATAAGGTCCTATATTTAAAAAAAAATACACAAAATTCGTAATTTCGTAATCGTAAAAATACGATTTTTACTGTACCGACTAAACAACTATTCATCCCACCTCCAATAGTCATTCGATTCGTACTTGCTATCTGGTGTTATTCGGACTTTATTGCCTACTAAGGAAGTTTGCGTAAGTGTTATCTTAGAAGGCAGTGTTAGACGCCTTTCTAATCGATTTGATTGAAAAGCGATTTTGTAATCGAGCTTTTAAAACTCGATTTACGGCGATTATAAAGATGGGTTTTTTGAAATGTCACAATAGGGACAGTCTATTATCAAAGTGTTTTAAATCGATAAGTTAAAAATCTCTAATCCGGTGGGTGCTTTTAGATTGTATTTATTTAAACCTTAGTTTTGGTTACACAATTGATGTGTTAACTTGATACAGTAACAAACAATACTCGTATTACCAAATTATATTCAATTTCCCCATTGATAGCCCGTTGGTCCAGTTGGTAGTGAACCTGCCTTCTGAGCACGTGGTGCTCAGAAGGCAGGTGACGTGGTGACGAGGTGGTGACGTCGGTTCAATTCCCACCTAGGAGAAACATTTATGCGATGAACATTTGTGTTTGTTCTATATCTGGGTGTTAATATCTATTTAAGTATGTATTTAAAAAAAAAACTTTATATGTATGTATATCAGTCTCTGGCAGCCATATCACAAGCTTTGCTTAGTTTGGGGTCAGATGACCGTGTGTGCAAAAATGTCCCGAATATTTATTTATTTATACACATAAACTTTGCATTTGCAAGCCCTTTTTAAGCAAATAAGTGACGAGATGCACTTGTACGTCCGAGGGTAAGCGTCACGTTTGCCCATAGCAATATTTGTTCTGCCGGCGTCTTAGTTAAATAATTATAGTCGTCTGAAAAATATCATCTAGTTAGGTTCAAGGTCAAAGTAAGTAGGTATCTTCTAAGTCTGCATGCTTAATATTCGACCACATTGTCGCTTATCAACAGGCGAGTTGGCGGGTCAAACTATACCTACTACGCGATAAAATAACTGACGAGACACGCATATCATAGAGCTCCGAAGCAAAAGCCATAGTTTATAGTTGTGGTGTGGTGACATTCATAGTACATCTAAATTAATTTAAAAAAAAATATATCCGGAAAAAAATATTACGTGACCTAATTATGTAATATAATGTCATTTTTTATGTTTAATTTTAACTAAAGCTAATTAGTGTTCAAACGGAGGACGCTGGTGCCTGTAGCGCAGTTTAATTACTAGTACGGGTGCCAGCCAGTTCCACACACAAACAACATTGTAAATTTAAATGTTATCATTATGTCCAGTTCGATTGCTTTTTTAACAATATTGTTGTCTTTTAATTTTTGATCAATAAACTATTACTGTTACAGAAATTGGTGGTTCTAGAAAAAATCGAAAGGAAGCTTGGCCTTTACCAAATTTTATAGATGTATCATCCCGACATAGCATATACTTTTTATAGCTTAGCTAAAGAAAAAACTACTTATAAAACATTCTTTGCTAAGACCATTTTTACGAAAAGATAATACTACAATGACCTTTGAGCCTCTTGAAATATATGGGTAACTCAAAAAGTTGTAATCACAAAATTTCAAAATAGGTGGTGCAGAAAAAAAGGTTTTATTCCAATTTCACGTTTACCAGAGCGCTACCCTTAAAACACAAAATTATATTTTTATGCTTTTAAAATTAAGATCTATATCAAATCTGTAATTGTATAAAGTTTCATGCACTTTATAACTATAGAAGATAGAAGATTCTAAAAGATAAGGAAGGTTGGACAGAAGGACGGATAGAATTAACTTATAAGGGTTTTTATTTTTACCGGGCAAGTGCCTTTATTAACTACAAATACAGTTGGACTGCCCATAGACCGTTGAAGGTCTAAAGACAATCCAAATGCTCAAGCCCACTACCAGTAGGCAGCGTACCCAGCATGCTGGCGGCATTACCACGTTAAATGGCAATGCTTATGCGTTGAGCCAGAAACACGCCAGCATTTTGGTCACGCGTCGTATTAGGGTTCTTTGTACCTAACCCTTAAAAAATGTCTTCGCTAAATAAAATACCTGCAAGCAAACTACTCGCATACAGTTTATTGACGATGAAATATCCTAATAAATTTGAATACACAATAAATTTACATAACATTAAGCAACACAATGTACAAGTTTAAATTCTCTCTAAAGCCGATCATAAGTTTACTAGATCAAAACAAGGTGTTGTCTTGTAAACTTGAAATTCTTGATGTTGATAAAAACGTAACTGTCAGCGGAGAAATCGAAAACCAGCTCTATAAATCATACACTAAGAACGATATCAATCAACCTGGAAACGAAATAGATAAAGCTTTTCAATTAAATTAAATACTAGCCGTGAGCGAATTAAGAGATAAATTCGTACTCATAAAAAAGAAAATTAGATAAGCGATGGAAAAGTTTGGTCTTTAGATTCAATTGAAACTGATAAAACTACTCACAAACTTAAATTTTATAAGTATTATACATGGGAAAGTGTGTTTGTTGGTTCTTTTTCCAGCAGTCAACGCACCGAAGTGATTTTTAGCATAGAGAGTTGGAAGGACAGTTTTGGCGCCAACATGAATTTTCTTAAACTTGTGTATTTTCGAGTGTTAATGTGTTTTAACGGTGGGTTATTAATTTATTAAGTGTTCGTGGATTTGCTAGAGTGTAGGTATGTGATATAAACGAGGTGAAACATGTATTTTGCGTTATTTCCTAAACTCTAGAAGCCTCTTGTAAAGCCTCCACCACTTTACTGGGGCATGAGTTTGAGTTGACCGTGACTATGAACGAGACCGTGCTTAACTATGACTTATTTGACGCTATTTAATACTACGTAAATTTGTTTAATATTACGACTGAAGGACATTGTATCAACAGTCATGAAAAAAAAAACTTTGCGATTTGAATTTTCCTGCTTTATTTGTACTTTATATAGGTTGTTAGTAGATCGCTTACTGTGTATATATATTGTAAAGCTTAACTTTTATAGGTTAAAGGGTATCACACCTTCGGAAACCCATAAATTAGATAGAGAATTTAACGGAGCGAGTTTACACATCGATACTAAAGTTAGGAATTCGGTCATTAAATTCGATACATCGCGCAGACATACACTTCTCGTTTAATGGCTAGTTTTTGGAACCGTTACAATTTTTTACGAATATATATGTAAAATTTAATTTATTACAATAAAATTACCGACCTTTTTTTTTACAAAAATGAGAAATATGTTTCATAATTCCAGTTTCCAGATAGTGGTAGTTATAATGAATAACTATGTATTTTTACTGTGAAATAATTCACATCATATAAATGTGAAATTTTGCGTAGGAGTGTGAATGTATGATGAGTTTGGCATCAACGTGGAAAAAACATTTCACCTAATTATATTATTTTCCTAAATTTGTGTTATTTCGAGTGCGGATTATTGTTTTTTTTTTTTTGTGTTTTTGAATGTACTTGAGTATAGGCAACAACGAGGCGCTGCTAGTGTATTATTATTGTCTCAGATCTTCATACACTTTATTCTATTCTGCGCCCGTTGTTTCCATAGGTGGCACACAAGCAGACGGGTTGCCTGATGTTAAGCAGTCACCGCCGCCTATGAATACTTGAATACCAGATACATCACAAACACGTTGCCGACCCTTTAAGACTCTATTAACTCAACTTTTGAAGAAACCCATGTTATAACTTTTCGGAAACATCGCGGAAGGTAGCTCATTCCACATTTTGCAGGTGTGAGACAAGAAAGATGGGGCATAGATCATGTATCATAGATTTCCACTTATAAATATGATATGATTGTTTATACATCCAGCTGGTCATAGACACAAACTTTGACAAAAGTAAATAAACTGCTTTGCAGAAAACGCACAACTTAATGTAGACAAAATTCCAGCAAACCCTTTCATATGATACCCATATCAAGATGGCAGATAAAAAATTTGAAAATTCCACCATATTGAATTTAATGTGACGCCATTTTATTTCTCGTATTATTCTCAGCAAAACCTTTCATTATGATCCTAATATTATAGGGGTGCATAAAAAATAACTGGTCCGTCATCTTTGGAATTCCAATACATTGGATTAAGAATGACGACATATAATGCATTGTCATCACTATCACTACATAGTATAAAACAAAGTTGCTGTCGCTGTCTATCCGTCCCTATGTATGCTTAAATCTTTAAAACTACGCAACGGATTTTGATGCGGTTTTTTTAATAGGTAGAGTGATTCAAGAGGAAGGTTTATATGTAGGTATAACTAGTGACTCGCCCCGGCTTCGCACGGTTGTAATTTACGGGCGGGCGGGTCGCTAGTCTAAACTAAACGTGTATGCAAATTTTCAGATCAATCAGTTGCAATAACTGTTTTAAAATTCATTTGCAAGATTTGACCCGTACTAACAAGGCACGTTAAATAGAAGCTTGAAAAAAGAATCTAGCCCAAGGGGCCTTTTTGCGAACAAGCAGTAAGTCTGTACTCTGTAATAATAGTCCGTACACGCATTATTTCATTCAAAACACCTGTCATTCCAGACGCCTGTCAATTACGGTATTTACGTTCCAGTAGCCAAAGTCCTTTGATTTAATCACCAATTTACAAATACCACTTGTCGAATTATCAGCTCGAATCTATAAAGCAGTAAGCGGACAAACAAACATTATGCTGGAAATTCTCATGCATTTATCTGTAACCATATAATTTAAGTTAGACGTTTAACTTCGTTCTAGTTTGCAGAAGGCTAATAAAATTACCGCGTTTATCTAGTAAGATTTCTGTCAGACATAGGTCAGTATCATACTGATATTAGAATAAAATATTATATCATTTAATAAATAAATATTAATTAAATTATTTATAAGTGTATGGACCCGGGTGTGTCCTAAAACTGCGACCAGAACCACCGGAGGATGGGCAGCAGCGTCCTATTAGTACACGGTGAACTTACTGCGATCCTAAAGCCGCCTGCCAAGCGTGGGGATTATGGCAACACCTCAACCCTCTAAGAGGGAGGCCTTTGTCCAGCAGTGGACGTTTAATGGCTGCTGATGTATGTATGTATTATATCATTTATTATCATGTTGTTGCGTTAGCAGAAATTTTCTTCCTGTTCGCGTCGGGCTCCTCATGTCTGAGGGTTATGACCCCCTCCCATCAGCCTCTCCTTAAGACTTTCTTTTCCGACTTTTAGCAATTATGGCCATTCTAGTTATGTGTGCATATCTCCATGGTTAGCTTAAAATTATAAAAATGGTGTCATAACAAAATTGAATGTTGTATCTAGGAAACCCATGAGACCGAAACACGATTAAGCACATTTCGCTCGATAGAAAAAATATATCAAACTAGCAATGATTTGAGTTTTTATCCCTGTTTTTAGGATATATTCAATTACCTATTTATTAAACTATGTCTGCGGTATCTTGATATATAGATTTCATAATTATGAAGGAAACCGGTGAGGTACATTTTACATTACAGCTATACTTTTCGAAAAATATGAGAAAAACCCCAAAAATAGAAGTAGCGAAACGCACGACTGTGTGTAAGCGCCATGATTTTGCTCCGCTAAATGCGACTTTAATAGAATAAACCAAGGATTATGGTCATCTGTAGTAATAAGCGTTGCTTAAAAGTGGAAAAACGTCGCCTTAACAATTGAGGAGGTGAAGAAAAAAACCTCACATTTCCAGTTTTTCAAATTTAAGAAATACATAAAAATTTCTCGACGGAATTTCTCTTTTTCAACGGAAAAGTGTGGTTTTGTTCGAAACTCTCGATTTCAAATGAAAACTTATACATGAAAAGAGGCATTTTTGACAAGGTTTTACTTACATGCTTCAATCAATTTATCATTTTTTCCCAAAGAAAAAAAAAAGAAATTTTCAAAAGTGGAAAAGTGAGGTTTTGTTCTTCACCTCCTCAATTTTACACATCGTATACTTACGTGTCTAAGGTGGTGCGTATCTGGTCGGATCAACGTATCCATCTGCGGCCTCGAGATCATTTGCCATCGATTTTGCCTGTGAATACAAGCTTTTCTAGATTGACGCTCTTTCCTGGCAATATGACCAAAGTACTTTAAGATAGACCGATGGGAAAGAAAGGTTCTTGAGTGGAGACTACGAACCGGAAGACGCAGCGTAGGTAAGTCTCCTACTAGATGGACCGACGACATCGTGAGAGTTGCGGGCATCCAGTGGATGTAGATGGCAGGCTGTTGTTCAGTGTGGAGGTTAATGGGGGAGGCCTATGTTTAGCAGTGGACGTCTTTTGGCTGATGATCACGATGACTCCAAGATAAGCTTGATTCAAATGGTCTCAGCACCACATTTCGAAAGACAGCTAAAATTTTACCAATATAAAATATTATTAACACTTGGAAATATGGAAGCTTCAAATAATTACACCAATTTCGAATTTTCCATTGTGTCATACATCTATTAATATAATGTGTCACCCTTAAAAAAACGACAAAATAAGTGTGAACGTGTGTTTGATTGTTCCTCTTTTACGCAGTAACCTAGCAACGGTTTGATATTTTTTTGCTTTATAAAGTTGGAGGGTTGGAAAATGACACCGGATACTTTTCATCCCGGTAAAATTTACGGTTCCTAAGAAAATTATCACGCGGGCGAATCTGCTGTTGCAACTAGTTAGAATTGAAATTTATATGTAAAGACCACAAGTACTTTACCAAAAAAAAATTAAAAGATATAAACAACCAATTACAAAAACAGACATAAAAACTACAACAAAACACACACACGCACACACATTACAAAAACAAATTAACACACACACATGTAGATTCACTCGTCACTATGTTTTTTTTTACTAAATTGTAACCGTTCTTTTAGGGAAACTTATCTCAAGCGAAAATTCGCAGGCGCCTGCACATCGTAAGACGTCAGTCGCCACTTGACGGCTGTGACCCACATTCTGGCTACGATTTATGAACTGACTCGTACGTTGGTTGCACTCAGGGTTGTCAAACATAAAAAAAAGATGCAATAAAGTAAAATGGAAGGTTTACAAAGGTGAAAATGTGACAAAAGCACAAATTTCAATTTTTGTCACAAGTTTTAACTTTTTCGTTTTCCAGCAACGTCTTGCGGCTTCACTCGCCGTTCTTATAAGAATCGTTATTTTTCCGAGATACCAAAGTGTACCGAGTGTTATGCAGAGTCTAAGCTACGTCCATACCAAATTTTATTTATATTTTGTTATCTTCGGTTACTTTAAGGCGAGCGTGCTCCATTGTATTTGTATTTGTATTTTTCTTTGCCTTCCTAAGGCTGACGCATAAAATAAAAGTACAAACTAAATAGGGATATAACGTACAATGTACTAAAACCTCCGACATGTCATTTAAATCTTAAGCTTAGACAACCCTAGCTTCTGTCTGTACTGGGCTAATTGGATCTGTTCAAATGCTATCTACATGTAAACCTTTTTGCGACGGACGTTGTTGAAGGATTTAGTTGTGTTCTTCTAAACGATCGACTGATCTTTGAGTCTTGAATGTAAATTCTGAAAATCTATGGTTAGATGTGTACTAAAAAGGATGCAATAGACCTACAACTAGCTTAGACAAATTGCTACATAACATTATATGCAAAAAACTTGATTTATTCATATTATCGTTGTACTGCAGTAGAATCCAAATATTAGTAACAAATAGGCGAGTAATATGCTTCTGCTTCTATTTCCTTTCCTTCTTCTTCAATCGCTTCCGCTGACTGAATGCTAAGCGTTGTGATATCCCAACCAGTTGCTTTCTGGAAAACCCATCATCTTTTATGCTATTGGACTCATATATGACCGTAGCTTCAAGATACTGAGACACCATCGTTTTGGGCTTTCACTCTTCATTATTTTTTGCCTCTTTCCCTATGACAATGAGCTTTTCGAAATTGTCCCCGGATATCTAGTAAAGTCCCTAAAGTACTGCAAAGAATTAACTCATTTACTCAACTTATAAGCAGAGTTTAAAATACCCTCACACGTGTATTAAACCCTTTGGTAAAAACTAAAATTGCGTTGAAAAATGGAACGGCAAATTCCAAGTCAAAATTAGACAAATCGGTTGATATATTTGCTTAATTGAAGCCCCAACATAAAAAGCAAATAGTACGCTGAATATAAATACAAGATGCAGATTAGAATACTTATTACATTAAACTAAGCCGCGTTTTAATGATAACTTCTAGATTTATTTGCTAACACAATGTTAAACAAATTAAGTGGCAGAATTAGTACGACTCTTGCCTCTATTAAGGCTTGGAGAATATTGATTATCGTTGATACGTTACTTGTTATGTACTTAATGGCAATGTTAGCAGATATCTTTACCTTGACCACTTTTAGATTTATCTGTGTGCCTTATACGCTTTAGGAGTTGTTTTAGTATAGTACATGGCTTTGATAACAAACACTGGGAGAAAAGCCATAATTTGATCAAATTTACAGCTACAGCTATATTGACTGTGTGATAAGGGTGTGAATGGAGATCCCGATATATAAAAAAAAAACACAGAATACTAAAAAAAAACACAAAAAACAGCAAAAAGCTGAAAAAATACAGCTGACATGGGGTAATACAACAAAGACAAACAAACAAAGAGACAATTAAGAGTTAATCGATCAATTAATACAGCTTACTGCAAGTTATATTTACAACTTGGCGCTGCCATGGTTTGAAAACGTTAAATTGTAGGCCCTGGTTACTTTGTTCCCAACAATGGTACAGCCTTCATGTTCAAGGTTCATGTTAAAGGCCTTCAGGTAGCCTTGAAAACTGATACAATGGGGCTGTCCAGTCAGGTCATGAGAACTAACTTTTTCAATTCAAATACTAATCATTATATAGCTCCCAGGGTATATTTAAAATTTTCAAGAAAATATTGCTGTCAAACACTGTTTTAAACTATCACGGTTGTTCACTAAAGTTATATGATTATTAACGGGATATTTACCGTGGTAAGGTTGTGGAATGAGCTCCCGATATTTCGGCGCAGTTACATGCACCATGTTCACGGAAGACTGAAGAATGCGGGTGGTTGGTCGAACAGTTAAAAAGTTAAGCGCAGACATAACGCTGCCTTTCGCTGCCTTTTGTCTTTTGCTACGGTTATGATCTACCTTCTTTCTTCTTTTGCTACGGTTATCACTGGAACTCGAACTCTATCCTAAGTCCCGACAAAACACACTCACTGTATCACTGCGTATAATATTTTGAACACATTTTGAACGCGGACTTTTATTTTACCTTACCACGGTAAATATCCCGTTAATAATCATATAACTTTAAGATTGCTGTCGTATAAGATTCATGCAACTACTAAATTGATATGGACTAACTGATTCGGACTCTTCTCACTTATCACCTCCAGTCAACTCATAGCTTCGTGATCCAGTTCATCCTACCCACGACAAAGGTTCTTTGATTTCATCCGGTATTTAGCGTATTCCTGTAGGTACCTAGTTATTTATGTGTTGTTTTGGGTTATGGAAACCCAAGCCAATTAGATGGGACTTGGGTACCTCTTGTCTTTTTATTTTTTATTTATTAATTATTTTATTAAAAAGTGGTGACGATTTTTCGTGCCCGCTCAAAGTTGCGGGTGCATCGATTTCTTCAGGGCAAGCGTGCTCCATCGCTTAACATGAGACGAAGTGTTAACGATACGCAAGCTTAAATAATACTGGTACAATAAAAAATACAAAACAAAAAAATATGTCCTGTTGAACAGTTAGTAAATACCAATCACTAATAATCATAGACCTATTTAAATTTTAGAACACCCCAACGTCTTGAACGTGATTACGTAAGTACTTAGAGAGAAAGTTTAAATTGGTCCTTCGACACCTTCCCAAAACGAGTAACAGAAAATAAATATTTCAACAAGATATCTTTAAAAGTGTCAATAATTTACTTCATACAGTTTCGAAAGCGAATGATCCGACAAATACTTTAACACTTTAGGCACTTATCACAATAAATAAAACATAAACTACCTTCAATGAAAGAGGTAAAGTGCGACATAGCTTAACATAGACGTGGCGAAAAGTGAAACTAAAACATTACTCTTTAGTGTTAAAAGAAACAAAAATAATTTAGCAACAGCACAGTCGGTTAACATCAGGTGAGCTGTGGTCAAATGCCTAGCATGTCAAAGAAAAGTATATTTTTTTTATCCCTGATAAAAGAGCTGTAAATTTTCAAAAAGCTGAACAGATTTTGTTAATCAGTTTAGAACACTCTAGAATTTCATAGGTCAAGTCACCTTTCAAACATAAAAACTAAATCAAATTTGATTGAGCCGTTTGGGAGCTACGATGCACAGACAGACACACTGATACATTGTACGTTAAATTTATAACATTCTACCTCTACTTGCGTCGAGGGCAAAACATCTGTCTACACTAATATTATAAAGAAGTACTTAAAGTTTTTATGTTACTTTGCGGAACCACATTACCGATTATAAAATTATTTTACCGATAGAAAGCTACACTATTCTCAAGTGACATATTATGGTATGTTTTGTTCAAATAGCAGACGAAGCCGCATGCAAAAGCTAGTCTGCAATATAATATTACAAAAAGGTAAAATTTGTAAGTAGCTTGTAAGTTTGTTTGTAGGAGATAATCTCAACAACTACAAAACCGAGTATTTTGAAAATTCTTTCACTAATAAAAAGCTATAATATCCAAGAATGACATAAGCAAAGCCGAGGATAGGAGATTGTATATTATGAGCAGAGTCGCACTGTAATTTAGTTATTCCTATTTCGACAAGGTACCAAAGTATTAAAGACCTACTTGACTACAAGGCTTCAATGTTTTATCTATTTACTACAACATTACTACTTTTGAGGGAAAGTTGAATGGTTTCAATACTTTCAACGTATCGATTATGGCATGGCTTAAACATTTTGATATAGAACCGAAGATGCGTACTTTTAAGGTTTTTGTTTGTTTAATTTCTTTACTTCATAGAGAAATTCCAAAGATGACATAATTCCAATACCATAATTATAGTGTTACCCCATAGTTACAATCTGGGTGTCTTCAAATCACGAGTGAATCGGTTTCTTCTAGGCAAGCGTGCTCCGTCGTAGACCGCATAGTCGCTTTGCATCAGGCAAGTTGGCGGTCAAACGCAAGCCTATTAATAGATTAAAAAAAATATTCCGTTGACCATTTGACCGATATTGTGGAGAGCCATTTGTTGTTTGTTAGGGTCCCACAGTAAAACCTTTAAATTTTTATGTATTTTTATGTATATTTGTCACTTTTCTCATCAAATACCTACGACAGAACTATTTAATTTTTAATTTAATTTTTGATAGAATTTTTTAATCGACTTATGAAATAACTTATAAAACAGAAAATTAACGAAAACTTAAATTAATAACTAAAAACTAAAACTTAAATCTAAACAAACTACAAATTAAAATTTAAATTACAAACTAAATATATAAAAACAAAAATTTTAATCAAATAACCCTCCCCTAACTGTACCTTGTGCGAAGGTGCCCATAACACTAGCAGCATTGCCGCGCTGAATGGCTATGACCAACATTTGCACAAGGCGGAGCGAGGGTCATTATGATTCTCCCTCAACTATTTAATTATTTTAAATTCAATGTCATATTATGTATTAAAAATACTGGCCGGACAGATAACGAATAAAAAAGCCAAAACTTTTTTTTTCTTTAAAAAAATTGAAATCATTTTACCATATAAAACGTAAATACTTCTAAGACATTTTACTGTAGAAATTAGCAGCTTAGAGCACGTATAGCCTTCTTTCAGCTTTATAAAAACATATTATTTTTCAAACGTTTACCATAAAAAGTTCTAAGTCGTGACGTAAAAAGACCTAAGCACTGGAATTAAAAAATAAAGTAAAAATCATGTTTTCTTTAAAAAAAATGAAATCATTTTACCATATAAAATGTAAATACTACGTAAGACATTTTACTGTAGAAATTAGCAGCTTAGAGCACGTATAGCCTTCTTTCAGCTTTATAAAAACAAATTCTTTTTCAAACGTTTACCATAAAAAGTTCTAAGTCGTGACGTAAAAAGACCAAAGCACTGGAATTAAAAAATAAAGTAAAAATCATGTTTTCCGTATAAACTTGGCTGTTAGATTTTGTTCGGGCGCTAAATGTATGCAAGATTCGCTATCTAGGAGGCAACTGCAATGAAAATGGAGATTTGTCGTCTGTCGTGATGATGTATACGATGATACCCAACGTTTGAAACCTTGAACGTATCTGGCCTTAGAAATAAAACGCAATAACTCTAAAATGTAACTTTTTAATTTCCTTGCCCTTGAAACATATACGGGGTGTAAGGGGAACACTCTCGAAGCCAAAAGAAGGTAATTGTAATCAACATTATGAACAACTTTTACTATGGAACCAGCCCTTAAATCGCGAAAAAAATATCAGCTGTTCTATAGAAAACGGTCATTGACACTCGACAAAATGTATAGAACAGCTGTTTTTTTTTCGCGATTTTAGGGTTGGTCTCATACTAAAAGTGGTTCATAATGAGTACAAATACCTACTTTTGGCTTCGAGAGTGTTCCCCTTACACCGTGTATACGGTTTTGTACTTTGGTTTTAGCCCCACGTAGGTGCTTATATTTTGCTCAAAAAAACTCCGAAATAATTAAAAACTTTTAGATAAATGATGTGTAGTTTCGATGCCATCTCTCAACAATGGCGAAAGAAAACATCCTGAAGAAACCAGTATGTCCAAGAACCTCAAAAGTTTAAAGACATTATGACATTCAGCAATATGCATTGAGCCAGCGTGGTGGATTAGAGCACATAGATAGCCCGTTGGTCCAGTTGGTAGTGAACCTGCCTTCTGAGCTTAGGGGCGTGGGTTCGATTCCCACCTAGGACAAACATTTGTGTGATGAACATTTGTGTTTGTTCTATATCTGGGTGTTAATATCTATTTAAGTATGTATTTAAACCTATATAATATGTATGTATATCAGTCTCTGGCAGCCATATCACAAGCTTTGCTTAGTTTGGGGTCAGATGACCGTGTGTGCAAAAATGTCCCGAATATTTATTTATTTACATCTCTATCTCTCTCTCTCTCTTTCTCACTCTGAGAGAAGGCCCGTGTGAATATGATAGGTTGTTGATGATGATGAAAATATACGCGATAAGTGTTTAATTCCAAATAAAACTAAGTAATTATAAAGTACTTTAACTTCCTTTACCAGTCGTAGTATTTGCATTTACAAATAAAGCTCGTGCAGCTTAAATTCGTATTTCGAGTCCCGTTTTTAATTAAACGTTGAGCAGGCCGGTGCGCGGGCGCATAACGTGTCAGAAAGTATTAACTTCTAGAGTTTAGGGATGGGTAAATTGGGTAATCACGGATCAGGTCTTATTTTTAGTCCTTTTTGTGTCATTCCAATGATCGAGCGCAATGTTAGTCTCACTGGTGTCAACTAAAGGGACATGATGCAGCAACAAAGTTACGTAGAACTTTGTTGCTTCATACTTTAGACAAAAGCTTTAAGAGCCTCTTATACCAAATTTTACGGTTTTAAATCAATTTTATTCAGTTAAATTACAATATTTGAGCTGGAAAAAAATACATGTCACAGATACATCTGTGTTAGAGTTTATGATTTGATTCGAAACACGATAGAATAAACTTACCTTGATCAAAAAAAATCTGAAACAAAGTCGACTTAGTTTATTTTTTTTATTTTATGCTCTAATGAAAGCTTGTAACAACCTGGAAATTGCATGTACTGAAAGGCAATTTTATTGAACATTCTTTTATTTGGATCGATTTTTGATATTGAATAGTGTCGTTTTTTAGTGAAATTAAAAGCGTAAAAAAGACGCGATAATTTTGGCGCGCCGCGTTCTAGTGCCGCGCCAGGCGTCATCGAGGTCGGAATTTCGAGCATTACAAAATACATCGTCGCTATAACTTGGCGGGGGCTGAGGGAACGTTTTGTTGCCTACGCGAGTAACCGAGTTCGGGTAACCGCCCGTTAATTATGAGAAATGTGACAAACTGCGCACCTGAAAATTTGGACACACATGCCGATTTATAAATATCTATGTGTGTTGACTAAGATTTGACATGACCACACTTGGTGGTCTATTTTGTGCATTTGTAAAGTTCAGCATCTCGCCGATATGCCCGTGGTGAAGTGTCACCTTATTTTTGAAGTCTAAAGATGTATGTATTCACAATAACCCTAATATTTTTCCCACAGAAAATAATTTTTTGTTTAAATTAGAACAGCTCTCAAGGCATTTTTGTAAGAAACTTGTTGTAGCCAGTTGCAATATAAACGAAACGTCAGTCATTCGAAATCAGTTAGCAACTGTGCTGCGGAGTTCGACGCTTTGATCTAGATAAGAATGTTCAATCAAGTTTCATTCATAATGCCTGGCGACAGATTTTCCTTTTCATTTCCGTTCTATTTTTTACTTCTCTTTTCTGTGATTCTACCAACAACTTTACCAAATAGAAAAAAGTATTAATTTAAATTATGTAAATATATTTTCTTTGTAACGTGAATCAACCTTTAACGAGATTTGGGACTCAAGACTGGGTTGCCTGTTCCGTCCCATCACTAAAAGGGCAGTTATGAATTGCGGTTGCTTCCTCTCTGCGGCGTTTTCTTGGAATTTAAACTAAAATTCAGGCTTTAAATATCAAGTTTAGATTTAATCTGAAAGGCGCTTGTACGAAAAAAAATAATCTTTGCATTAAATTGATTAAACAAATAAAATCAAAATACTTATGACTATTAGTAGTTTAGATGGACCGACGACATTGTAAGAGTCACAGGCATCCAGTGGATGCAGATGGCAGGCTGTCGTTCAGTGTGGAGGTTAAAGGGGGAGGCCTATGTTCAGCAGTGGACGTCTTCTATCTGATGATGATGATTAGTAGTTTAATTTAATTTTAGCTATAAAGTAAAACATAACTACCTAGTTTATATTAAATTACCGTCTCGATCTCTAATATATCTGAACTAATGAAAATGACCCGGGTATGTCCTAAAACTGCGACCACAACCACCGGAGGATGGGCAGCAGCGTCCTATTAGTACACGGTGAACGTACTGCGATCTCCAAGCCGCCTGCCAAGCGTGGGGATTATGGCAACACCCTTCTCTAAGGAGGCCTTTGTCCAGCAGTGGACGTTTAGTGGCTGCTGATGTGTGAATGAAAAAAATACTTCAAAAAGCTTTGTAAAAATTGTTTAAATATGTGGTACTGAATCTATAGAACGATCATGGAATTGTTTTTGTTAGACACCAACTTTTACTCGCGGTTTTGCGACATGCATCAAACAACGCGAAACCGTCAAAAAGGTCACCCCTAGACCTTGCAACGCTGGAAATCCCACACCGTCTGAATTTTCCGGTCCGTTCTTCCGCGGACTTTAAGGTGTGGAATGTCCTTCCCCAAAGGTCTTTCCGCCGAGTTTCAACATGAAGAGTTTCAAAAAGGGTGTCTATAACTACCTGTCCGGGCTGGTAAAGCACCGTTAACACCGCTAGCGTTGCATGTATCCGTAATGATAATGATAATTTTATTCATAATAATAATTGCATGTCAAACATTTTAAAAATAAACTATATTTTTTATAAATAATAGGCTTGCGATTGACCGCCAACTCGCCTGATGTTAAGCGATGATGCGGTCTACGGTGGAGCACGCTTGCCTAGAAGAAACCGATTCACTCGTGATTTGAAGACACCCAGATTGTATCTATCGGGGAACACCCATTCAGGCAGCGCATTCCGCAGATTAGCAGTTCGCACAATAAAAGTGGAATCAAAGCGCTTCGTTCGGGTTTTCGGAATACCAACCATAAAGCGGTGTCGATTTTTTGTGCCCGCTCTGGCAGTCCGATAGAAAAATGGGCAAGGAAGGAATTAGATCATGAAGATCAGATGCACACTCTCCGAAATGTATTCGATAAAAGACCGATAGACTAGCAACTTTACGCCGATGCTCAAGACTAAGGAGCTTAGTCTAATCTAATCATATTATTAAAAATAATAATAATACAATGTCAATCTAATAATCATAACTAGGCATTCGTTATTTATTCCAGTTTTGGGATGAATTCCTCTACGCTATACCGCTCCTGCTTCAAAAGTACCTGACATAGGTGGTGGTTTCTACTTACTTTCAGGCGGTCCGCATGTTTGCTTGCAGCGCGCTCTTTTTATTAAATAAAAAAGTGCCCTCTATCAAACAGGGATAGTGTTGCTTTCTATTAGAGAAATAATTTTCAGAATCGGTTTAGTTGTTTCAGCGATTACCTCCTACAAACATATATAAAGTAAACACACAAACTGTATCTCTTTATAATGCTAGTAGAGAGTAGCATAGATGAGTTATGTAGATAGTAAGATAATAATATATATAATACTACTTCGTAAAATATATACCTGACTAACAATAAAATAAATATATATCTAGCATAAGAACATTTGCACGTCTGCATGCAGACTGAATACTTTGTACCGAAAATAATTTTAAGACCTCAATGTAATTCTATGTATTCTAGCAAATAAATGGTTTGATTGATTGATTGATTGGAACAGCATTTCCCCGTCAAAATATACATCAGTTTAAACCGTAGGTTTAAACGCTATATTTCTAGTACGTATACTTACCCAAGTTACTAACAAGTGTCAGAAACAACCTCTTTTCGTATCGAACACAACCAAGACGATAATTGAGTTTTCAAGATAAACTAATTAAAACCAAACAGACGTTCCAAAAACTGCCCTCGGTGATGGCCTAACTGGCCTCCAAGGTCCTGTCGACATGACGTATTATATTAAAATGTGAGCTTGAGACGGCCGGTTACCTTTTGACATGCAATTTTCGGACGATCATTTATCAACGCTGCCCCACCGATATCGATAGTTTTTTTATCGATAACCTCACTAGTTCATTCAAGCCTCACGAATGGGTTCATTCCGTCGTGACTTGGCTAATGTGTGGAACTGACTAGATAACAGCTAGACCGTGGATTATCTTTAGACAATTAATGAGTTTTTAAAATTTAATAATAGACTTGCGTTCGACAGCCAACTTGCTTGTTATTTTATCAATTAGGTTTAAAATGGCGAAATACTTTACCGATCATACTCGTTAACTCAAGGAAAAGAGGTTGTCGCGAACACCTTTGTAAAAACCTAAAAGTGCTAGTGATGTCCTAAGTACATGTATATAAAAAAAAAACATAAACGTACCTATGTGTATATTTTAGATTAGCGTCGATTTTTTTAACTTTTGTCGCAAACATATTATTTCTTTAGCATGTTTATCTGTGTGTCAGTGGTATTGTGGCTTCTAAACGGCTGAAGCAATTATGATTTAGTTTTTTTTGTGAAAACTTCTTTAGCCGCGTTGAGTGATTTTTGGTAGGAGCAAAACTTATGGGTTCGCGTAACCGACATGCTAATTTGACCGCGTCACCGACACGCTAAGTTTTGTTCTGTCGGCAATCCATATAACTGCCTATTTTTTTGTTTGAATGTTCATTTGTTCAAGCATGTTCTTTGCTATGATTCGTGAAAATCTGTTCACTCTTTTAAATACATTAACACTCGAAAATACGTATAAGAAAAAAATACAATGAGATGATAATTTTCAGGTTGTTTTCAAAAATTCACCTACTTACTTTTAATGTTCAGTAACATATTTGATACACCTCCGTACCACAGAATAATATTATAAAAGTATACACCGCACTATTGTTTATTCGGTAGCTGTACTTTCAAGGCTTTTGTATGTTTTTTGTTTTTTCCTCGATATAGTTCCACTCTTAATGGAACATGCCGTTACATCCATCCATCAGCGTTTTATTTCGATCGTTTCAATTTGCCCGAATCAAAGGTCAATGACTTTATTGATTAGCAATTAAACATGGATGGTAATTCATCAGATTCATTCTGTAGAAAGACATAAATGTGTTAATAGGTAGAATTACCTTCTTTGATAATCAAAGAAGATAATTCTACCTATAGAGTGAAGAACAAAACCTCACTTTTCCACTTGTGAAAATTTCTTTTTTTTTTCTATGGGCAAAAAATTATAAATTGATTGAAGTATGTAAGTAAAACCTTGTCAAAAACATCTCTTTTCATATATAAATTTTCATTTGAAATCGAGAGTTCCGAACAAAACCACACTTTCCCGGCGAAAAAGAGAAATTCCGTCGAGAATTTTTTAATGTATTCTCTTAAATTTGGAAAACTGGAAATGTGAGGTTTTGTTCTTCACCTCCTCGATTATAATACCCAGTAGGTACTCACGTAGATCTTAAGGAATATTTTTACTTTAACCTTACACGTATTCTAGAGTCACAAAGTCGATAACATTAGATTTTTTTGCATAGAATTGTCGGAATAAGCATCAATGTGAAATAAGGGTGCCTTTCCACCGGAGATGTGATACGTGGTGTTGCTACGGATGTGTTTGACATTCACCAATAAAGAACTATTATTTTCATAGCTTATGTTAGCACTGGCGGAATCGGATTCCACGAAGCTATGTTTTTTATATACGACTAGCGGTCCGCTTCTGCTTTGCACGGGTATATATTATAGCCTATGTCACCCGCAGATAGTGTAGCTTCCCGTCAGTGAAAGAATTTTTCAAATCGGTTCAGTAGTTTCGGAGCCTATTCAATGCAAACAAACAAACAATCAAATCTTTCCTCTTTATAATATTTTATATATTATATACGATAGAGGGTGCGTGCTAAGAAGTGAGCTACGGATTCGAGCTGCGAATGGGAGCTAAGTTTGGGAATTGCAGATGTGAGTTAGGGATGTGCAAGTAGTGTAGCTATTAGCTATGTACACTATGTACAGAGCAGAGTACGCGAATCGCGCATTTTCATAGCACATCTCACCCGGTACGCTATACTTTTCAGATTTAGTAAAAACAGTCTCATAGTTTTGTACCTTTGATAATGTCATGTTACTCGTCTAAGTTTCGTACATTAGCTTTACATTTTTTTAGAATTCGTTCATAGTTTAGCAGCACATCTCTGGTGGAAAGGCACCTTAATTATAGAATACTCATAAGTCTTCGAACGAAACAAAAAATATATTATATCGTATCTAACAAATTGAGACTAACACGTCAAACGACATTTGACACAAACACTAGTGACGAAACAATCATAATTTCATTCATATCGATATCGATAAAAAATGCCGGTCGCTCGAGAGATCGAATCGACTCACGGGAGGCGCTCCGTCACTGCCGGACAGGATCAAAACAATTAATCTTTGTGATACAGTCCAACCAACTTATCTGTAGAGGTGAACAGGGGAGACACTATCGTATTTTCTGAATAATACTGACAGGAAAAATTTGTTCCTTCATTTGTTCAACTCCACAGATAAGTTAGTCACCGTTCAGCAGATTTTGAACTCAACCTTTTGGAAGGTCCTCGCAAGTTAATCAATTTGCGAACGATACCGGTGTCGGGTGAGAAATGAGATTGGATTGTGAATTTGTTTGCTGAGAAATTATTACTGCTGTTTTTTTTGTAAATTGTTTTTGTGTTCGTTTTGATCAACTTTTATACATCGTGTAGGTATAAAATGTGTTGACTGCAAAATAAATATGGATTACGAATTGTAGGTACAATTATGTTTTACTTTAGCTACGAAAATTCAGTGAAATTACGTTTTATAAACAAATAACTGAGATATAATTTTAATGTGTCTCTCAGGTTCACTGACCATTGCAAATGCACTAATCGAAGAAACTCACAAAATATTAATATCCATACGACTGGAGTCCGTCCAAATTCACATTCGCACCAGTTTTTCGTCTCATCAGGCCGACTTAATGCGAACCGCCATCAATGTTTTTTTAACCACTGGCATCATTTTGAAAACAATTTTCTATCCCATATGATTATGGGTCATTTTGTCCAAGTATAAAACTATTATTAATGTATTATAGCGCGTAACGTTGCAAGTTGTTATTTTTAAGTCTTAGTCATTTTCGTTTTACAATTTTGCTATAATGTTGAAAAATGTTGGATAATGCGAGATATAATTATTCAGGCTTATTACTCCAGAGAATACTTTATGATATTTAAGAATTTATTTATCTGAAAACATGGGCAAATAATAACTATATTATCAGTGTGGACTTGACGTGTCTTACGCAGTATTGATTACATATTTAATGCATTTTAACCAATGACTGTTTTAAAAAGGGGGAAGACGCGTGACATCCAAACATTGTACCCAATAAATATGGCTCTGTTTCGGCTCCAGTCAGTGGCGACGTTGACGTCTACACTGTAAACGTCAACTACACCGCTCCATTAGACACTACACTAGACCATAGAAGTGACATTTAAAGAAAATTAAGTTAATTGTTTTTAAGTATTTACGAGTGAAACTTGTTTTTAGTCTTCGAACTGTTGGTGCACCTTGTGAAAACGCAGGAAGTAATTTTTGCTGCTTTTTTTCAACACAATTTTGACAAGTGATTCACGTGCTATCAAAACGACAGTTCGATTGTGACTGAAGTTGATTAGGCCCGTGAGCCTAATTTGTGCGGTCCACGTCAAGAAGTTCGTCCCGTATCTTCCCCCTATTTACTTACATCAATGATTTTAACGTCACTGTTATGCACTAGAGTATTCACATTTAAATCTAGATTGTATACGTAGGAAATGAATTAGAATCATGCAAATTGACTATAAAAATTTAACCCAAGCTTTACAGCTCTCTGTCATTGTTTTTTAAATCTTTGCATCTCAGGAAACGAACGGTTGTACGCCCATCTTAGCAATCTTTTTCAAAAATATTTAGTACACTAGACAATAGTGGTAGATAAATTGAACGGTTCCCAGGGTTAAATGGCATCTAGTAACGGACAGACCAAGGCTATTGTTGCTGTTATCGCTTTCACCAGTAACAATTATATTCCATCTTCATCGTGATCTTGTTTTATGCCAATGAATTTTGAATAATATAAACACGAGAAGAGTGTTATTTTCTTTGTGATTTCTATTGTTGTTGAGAATACACATATAAATTTTAGGTACATAAAAGTTTGTATATTATGATTTTATTGAGGCTGTCAGTCTATTAGTGACGTGTAAATTTATAATTATGAATTAATGACTTTGACTTTATTATCTATTATTTTTTTACTTTGATAATTATTTAGAATTAGCCTTGCAATAAAGGCTAAACGGAATTGAAAACAGCCTTTTTCAATCAGAACAATGTAATTTTCTACCGGTAAAAGATTTTTCAGAATCGGACAAGAAGTTCCAGAGTTTATCTCATACAAAGTCATAACCTTACAAACTCTACCCAATTTTATTTTGTTTAAATATTAATATATGATGGAATGATGTAGATAGTTTAGATGTAGATTGTTGTAGATGTTGAGGTATTAATAGAGTTTGTGATAATTACAAACATTTTGGTAAAACAAAGCAAAAGTTTTCCTCGTTGACTAGTTATCAAGAAACATCATCATCATCATCATCAGCCAGAAGACGTCCACTGCTGAACATAGGCCTCCCCCTTCAACCTCCACACTGAACGACAGCCTGCCTTTTGCATCCACTGAATGCCAGCGACTCTCACTATGTCGTCGGTCCATCTAGTGGGAGGCCTACCTACGCTGCGTCTTCCGGTTCGTGGTCTCCACTCAAGAACCTTTCTTCCCCATCGGTTATCGGTTCTTCGAGCGATGTGGCCTGCCCATTGCCACTTCAACTTGCAAATTTTAACAGCTATGTCGGTGACTCTGGTTCTTTGGCGAATATCCACGTTTCGGATTTTATCGCGCAAAGAAACTCCGAGCATAGCTCTCTCCATTGCCCGCTGAGTGACTCTGAGTTTTTCCAAAAGGCCAACAGTTAAGGACCACGTCTCAGTACCATATGTCATCACTGGCAACACACACTGGTCAAAGACCCTTGTCTTGAGGCACTGTGGTATCTTGGACGAGAAGATGTCGCGCAATTTCCCGAATGCTGCCCATCCGAGAATATCAAGAAACACGTATTGTTAAATACAAATACGATTACTTATATGCCAATCAATATGACCTTTAGTCATCGGATATTTAGAGAATTTTAGCCTACATTCATCTGGAATTAAAAACTATCTATTATAGTACTCGTACATCATGGAAGTATGAGGAACAGCTGTTTAAAGGTTACCAGATACAGATCTGAGCGGAATAAGATGAGTGCCGGTGTGCTATTGAGGTTATTATGAGGTACCTTAATATACGTGGTGTGGTTGCTAGAGATGGGAAACATATCATGTGAAGTTTTCAGCGATAAAATTCCTTCGAGCCAGGATACAAATCAGACTGCCTTTTAAAAATATTACCAGGGTAAATATAGAAATGCTCAAGCCTTTTACGAAAAAGAGCTGATATATTTAGGTGGTTCAGATTGTCATTTTTTTTCCGTGTACATTCAATTACTACAACAAAAAAATTGTTCCGATTTACTATGTTTGTGACTTAGGTAATAAAAATTAAGTAATATTTCAAAGTTGTACTCGTAATCAACCAAAATCTCGCAATTTTTCTTATTATGGCGTATAAGTCCTCTTGTGACCACCAACTCGCCTGTTGGTAAACGACAATGTGGTCGAAGATGAAGCACGCAGACTAAGAACATACCTATTTAGTCTGGCCATGAAAAGGGCCAGACTATAATTATCTTACATCAAGTATTAGATATTAAATACTTTTCAACAGTACAAATATCGATTAAATAATTTTATCGATATTTTGTAACACTATCCCTACCTCCCGTCGCGTCAATATGCGCTAGCCAATTGTGTATGAGTCGGCAATTCACGACGATTCAATAGCCTCTTCGAGAGATTGATATCGCAACAATGACGCAGTAGACCAACTTGCACGATCAGAAACACCCTGTAGGTACCAATTCGTCAAATGTGACAAATATAAAGTGGATAAGTTAGTTACTACTAAGTTTTGGCCCTTAATACCCAACTGTTTAATCAAAATTATTTAAATTAAAAGTAATCACGAGTGAATCGGTTTCTTCTAGGCAAGCGTGCTTCAACGTAGACCGCATCATTGCTTAACATCGGGCGTGATGGTGGTCAAACGCAAACTTATTAATAAAATAAAAAAGGAATACAGCATTTTTAGAGTTCCGTAAAAAAATTATAAAAATAAACCCTTTATCTTTTGTCTTTGATGTCTGTTTGTATCTCCTACTTGATTTTCTAGAGAACTATAAAAGTTTTCGATTAAAAATTTAAGAAAGATTGAAATAGTGTTAGTCCACACATTTATCAAAAACATCTAAAAAAGCTTCTGTTGCTATCGAGCCTAAACTTAGGGCTTAACTTGGAAGCAATGTAATGTGTAACTTCATTGCGTAGTGAGGCGTATCTAAAAGAAATTAATTTAGGTCATATCCAATGATATTTTTTGTATAAAAAATATTTTAAAAAAATACCTTCATTTGTTTCAAGCTTCGCCACTGTAATAATTTTACTATGCCCATTTCAAAAGATTTGCTCGAATTTTTAATTTGCACTTTATTACCGGGCAATAAAACCGTAATCACAATAAACTGGCTCTGATTAGTTCAACTTTAGAACCAAGCATGCGGGAGATCACCATTCGGTATGCGCGAATGGAAACTAGCCAAGTGCGTGTGGGGCCTATCAGAAGTAAAGGGTTACGTACAGACTTTCCTAGATAATTAAAATAATACATTAAATGTAAAGAAGTGAGCGACCATATTTTGTCTAAAAAAACATGGAAAACTTAACTATAGACAATCTAGGTCCAAGACGGGAGTGAATCGCTTAACATTGGACGAGGTTAAACGCAAACCTATATTAAAAAAAAAAGGTAAATTAGCGGGACTCAGTTTTGAAAAGCGATATACAGGGGTACATGTAATGGATGTATAATTGTATATAGCCGAAAAGAGGTCTGGGTGCTTATCATCGTGAATAACTTGAGAGAGATATAACCCTGAGAGATATAACCTGGGCCTTTTCAAGGCCAGAGTGAATAGGTATCTCTAAGTCAGCGTGCTTCATCTTCGACCACATCGTCGCTTACCAACAGGCGAGTTGGTAGTCAAACGCGGACTTATCAGCGTTAAAAAAAAAATAAAAAAAAAAAAAACTTTACCTCGTTACCAACCCTGATATCGCGGAAAAAATATTTGTTCCAAATAAAAATGTCATTTACATTAAACAAAATTAATAAAATAAATTACTATAAAAAGAATTACACTCACGATTATGTTTATCGGTCGACCTGTTTTGGAGACATTAGAGCTCCTTCATCAGGGAATTCGCGTAGTTAATTGACAATAAATCCACGCGAGTTTTGATTAGTAGAAGAGGTTATTTTTAAAGCGCTTTCAGGGTTGATCCTATAAAAGTTGATCATAAGTGAGTACAATACCTCTTTTCGGCTTAGTACCACCCTTTGACAAATATCATGTACCTGATTTAAGGTACAACCATATCGTATAATTTATTTATTTCTTTATTTCATTGATACAAAAGCCACTAAATTTAATACTCAAAAATACTAAGCTAGTTACTTAAGTAAGCCTGTGTAACAATTAAATTAGGTGTACGAATAAGTTAAGGGTTCCTATTAAGTTGAAGGAACCCTAAAAATGTTGGTGAGAAAATGTTTCCAAGTCGTCAGTTCCCTATTGACAATTCACTTCGTTTCTGGATAAGTAGAGCGCTGCATTGTTTGAGACTGATTAATGAATTAACTGTTGATTAACAGTATCTATGAAACTGATGGTATGGTTCATTGAAAACCGTTACATTCTATTCTAACTGACATTGAACTTACCCACATTTTCAAACACAAACTTAAATGCTTCCTTCAAAGCAAGGCATATTATGATGTTGACGAGTACTTGAAAGATAAATTTTAATTTACTTTGACATACCAATTTAATGTAGACTTGACATTTATTTTATATTATAATTGTATTTTGAGTAGACTTGTATAATTTGGCAACAGCCATTAAAATAAGAGTTGTAGTTGAATTCGCTGTAGTTCAAGCTAATTTGATAATGTATAATGTGATAATAATTTTTCAATATTTAGTTAATTAGATCCTAAAATTTTGTTTGCATGCCGAAAGGTCGATTATGGCGCTCTTTTACTGTAAATTTTCCATCTTCTGTGTACCCATACATACGCAATAAATGAAATATGAATATAATATATGAATATGACCTTTATGTACTAACTAATACCGCCCGCGGTTTCACTCGCTATCTTACATGAAGCATGAACTTTTCTGGGATAAAATTACCAATACGTAAGTAACCTTTTTTTTTCTTCCAAAAATACGATATACCTACATTTTAACAAAATAATTATAGTTAAGGTACATTAAAATTCATGTAGACAATTAGTAGACATTCCTGCGGTCCCAAACTAGGCTTAAGGCCCGTAATATGGAGACCAACAAAACGAAACACAATATAACTAATTATTATTTTAGGAGGCAAGTAACCTATATGTTAATTCAAAGTATTAGCGTCTATCTTCATGCAAATTTTCATTCAAATCCATTCAGCTGTTACGGAGTTGAGTGCGGTCAAATATATTATACACATACACACTTTGTTGCTTACAGATAAACTTTCGCAAATTATTATCAATTCAATTCAATTCAAATTCATTTGATAGCCCGTTGGTCGAGTTGGTAGTGAACCTGCCTTCTGAGCTTGGGGGCGTGGGTTCGATTCCCACCTAGGACAAACATTTGTGTGATGAACATTTGTGTTTGTTCTATATCTGGGTGTTAATATCTATTTAAGTATGTATTTAAACCTATATATGTATATATATCAGTCTCTGGCAGCCATATCACAAGCTTTGCTTAGTTCGGGGTCAGATGACCGTGTGTGCAAAAATGTCCCGAATATTTATTTATTTCAGGCTATGCCACCCATACTATATTTACACAATTTGACAATAATAAAATTACACAAAATATATCATAGTAGAGCTTTACGGTTTTACTACCCGTTCTCACAATATACTTTTTTTGTATAAAAGACAAAACAAGGATATCCGAACATTTGAGTCCCAGTATGAAAAGCACTTTTAAAATTAGCGCCATCTGTCAAAATTTCTACTATTTTATTTAAACTTTTTTTTTAAACCCTGTGCTTATCAAGTTGTTTGCTTGTCATCTTGCAATGTTGTTTTCTGCTATATAGCTATTATTAGTATTTACTATGTCTTATCTAATTATTATTCAACCATTTTAAATATAAGATATTTATAATAATAATAATTGACCTATTAACTAAATCGCATCGCTATAAGGTACGAACGAATGAAGTCGACATGCGATTGACTTTATACTGTACAATATAGTATACACTTGTGTACAGTATATTGTGCTCACTACTGTGTTGGTATCTTTAAAAAGGATCCATTAGCCCAATCCTTACGAATTAATATGTAAGTCAATGGAAAAAGGGACATCTTTTGTATACCTTCGTTATGTAAACTACGTCTTTGCTGAATTTCATTACCATCAGCTCCGCAATTTAGTGGTAACAAATAGTAACTTTCGCATTTGTATTACTGATTAGTTATTGTATGTTATTTTTACTCGGAAAGTAAAAGTTAGTGATTGCCTCCTCAGCGGGAGGCCTCGGGCCTAAGTCGCTACTTTACAAGCACTGAGAACTGAATCAGAGTCAATATTTTAAAAACAATTCTTCCAAATAATATGATACGTATTCTTTACATTTATCAATCGAAAAATAAAGCTTTCGAAATTTTTTGTCATTCACATGCTTCAGTGCTAAAACAAAAGATCAATTTATTTTTTCGAAATCACGAAACGAACACGTTTCCCAATTTGAAAACCGCATTCCATTTTTGAAACAACGCGTTCTCCGCACGTAGTGATGTGCGTATTATCGATAAGGTTGTGTTGGATTACACGTGGTAAGTAAACAAGCAAGTGTAGGTACTTACTTGTTTTAAGTTATGAAATGAAAATGTTTTTTTTTTAAATTAATTATAATTTTGTTGTGAATTATCCGTACCAGGTTGGGTTCATTGGGCTACAGACCCAGCTAAACTAAGGAAGTATTTTAATTTTCTACTGCGCGTCTGCAAGAGCCTTGAACCTTGAGCAGTCAAAAATATTACCAAAAAATATAGCTGAGAAGACGAGTTTTTAGCACTGAATAAAAATACCAAAAAACCGAGTTGAGTGACAGTCCCTCCGCGCGGAAGAAGTGAAACTCTCGCTCTATCTCTTTCTATTCCCCCTCCATGGTAGCGTTATAAGTTTAACGCAACCTTGTTGCAAGTCGCATAAGAAGTATAACTTCAAAAAACCTTTAAAATAGTGAAATGTTCCCAATTCCATTGCTTTTATTGTTCCACTACTCGCATGCTAACTTGCATCGTGTAAACTTCCACATTCGCTTCAGACGCGAACAGTGCCCCAATCGACCCTACATAACGGGACCCGTCAATCTCGCATCAACAACTTTACTCCTACACATGTCAACTTCCATCAACTATGACTTATGATCATAATCCTACGCAATAAGGTCTAAAACACATTACGAGTAAACTTTAAAGCAGCAAATATGGTTGGTTGTAAGCTCTCTAGGTGTCAGATAGTTTGACGGATCGAGGAATCGAGTTTTCAGTCGATTTGTACTACTATCCCTATTTTCGACGCGTTTACGAGGGGCAAGACGGGATTGTTGCGGAATTTAACTGCTATTCCAGAATAAAGATAAGTTAGAATGTAGCTGTCAAAGAAGGATAATTTATTGCTTTAAAAAAATTATCAAATTGTGTATTTCTACGAGAAGTTTATAGAGATATTAAATGAGGTTTATATTTGGGTCCGTAAGCCAAGTTTCAAATATGTAGTTCGTTTTGCGATATAGGGACTTTTTACCATTTTACCTTTTTACAAAAAATTACTAGCCCTAAGAGTAGTGAGAAATACACACGTAGATGACATCTCTGAAAATTCTAGAACACTGTTTTAAAAATCAAATCAAATCTTTTTTATCGGTTTTGTTTTATTATTATTATTTTGTATCTACCAAAACTGACTACGTATGTAACTTTAAACACATGTTTTAATTATTATTATTTATTTATATACCCCTAAATATAAATGCGTATTAAGTCCTGATAACCAATTAAAACACTACTATGGTTCAATAGCTATCCTCGTTCTATGCCTGACAAGTCTAAGCTATGCTAAACCCTGTCATGCTGTATCTTCACGAATTTGAGGTAGTTAAGAAGATGATAACGTCAAATGTCGGTGATGAAGCTAGATGATCGGTCCCGGGGACGACAGTGCCGCGCATTTGGGTAAGATGCCGCGCAAACTTACGACAAAATAAGTCAGTAAGTAACTTACTAATTTCGTCTACAGATTTGACCGCTGTAGAGAACTAGGTAGCTATCGTAAGTTTCCGTATAATATTAACTTTTGTAGTGGTTTCTATATTAAGAAGTGCTGTTTTTAAAATTGAATACAAAAATCAAAAATCATTATATTGAAGGAAAAAATACAAGTATTTCGGACAGTAACAATCCATGCGGCACTATTAAAAATTAAATTAAAATACACTACAAAATATAATATTATAATTTTCTGTCAAAAAGTTTAATTGTTTTTTTTTCTACTGATGTTAACCATTTCACTGAACGTCTCTGGTAGCATATGACCAAATATAACCAAGAATGTCAAAATATGCGGATTTATATTCGTCTGGATTTCTAAACGCAATTTTTAAGGACTACAGGTGAAAAATTATACAACATAATATGAATATAAAGATGCTAAGTATGTGATATATGTCAATGTAGCAAACGTCATTACAATATTTTTCATCAGTATTTGAAGTACAAATATTCAATACATAAAATAGGTACGTATCGAATTACATGAAAATTTCAAATTCAAAACTTCGTGACTTCAATTATGTGTCAAGTATTCGTCTACAGTTACATGATTATTTACGGGATATTTACCGTGGTAAGGTTGTGGAATGAGCTCCCGATATTTCGGCGCAGTTACATGCACCATGTTCACGGGAAGACTGAAGAATGCGGGTGGTTGGTTGGTTGTCAGTATTCGTCTATTTCTACGCTATGATAATTTTAGTTACGACAATAGCCTCATTGAAGAAATTTGCAACTTTTCATTCCGACAGGTCGCAAGTGTGCAGCATGCCTTACTCCCTCGAGCCCGTGTGGGCCGTGCCTCTGTACCGTTAAGGATATTCTCCTAATCTCCAATCGTACAATGCTGGTTACATTACAGTACTGGTTGATAACTCTTACTAGAACGTACAACTGTAAACTAGACATCGGTCGGGTATTGTTGGACATTCATCAATCAAAATCGGTATTAGCATTGTTGTTTAGCATAAAAGTATTTTTTGCAAACTAGCTAAAAGTGTTTTAGTGAGTATTCAAGATCAAGTGTACATTAATATTATTTATGCAACAAATATCTAATTTATCTGGATTAGAGAAAAATTTCCAACACGTTTTTTTAACTTTTCTTATAACTATCTCTACATAGTATAAATTGAAGTCGCTTTCCGCGTCTGTCTGTCTGTCTGTGTCTGTATGGCCGCTAACTCCTCCTAAACTACGCAACGGATTTTGATGCGGTTTTCACCATCAGTTAGATACATTTTCAAGGAAGGTTTTTATACATAACTAGCGACCTGCCCTGGCTTCGCACGTAAATTACACCCGTGCGAAGCCGGGCGGGCGGGTCGCTAGTATTAATTAATTCTACAACTTAGAAGTCGATTTTAACTTACTTCTTCTAATAGTCGTATCGATTTAGAATTTTTCAAATAGGCATATGAAATACGGATGACAATACAATAATTTGATTCCATCGAACTAATCTGATGATGGAGCTAGGAGGAACTCTTCAATAGCTTCTACTAAACCGTAAACCCCTCGAATTTGGATTCATCATCATCATCATCAGCCAGAAGACGTCCACTGCTGAACATAGGCCTCCCCCGTTAACCTCCACACTGAACGACAGCCTGCCTTTTGCATCCACTGGATGCCAGCGACTCTCACTATGTCGTCGGTCCATCTAGTGGGAGGCCTACCTACGCTGCGTCTTCCGGTTCGTGGTCTCCACTCAAGAACCTTTCTTCCCCATCGGTTATCGGTTCTTCGAGCGATGTGGCCTGCCCATTGCCACTTCAACTTGCAAATTTTAACAGCTATGTCGGTGACTCTGGTTCTTTGGCGAATATCCACGTTTCGGATTTTATCACGCAAAGAAACTCCGAGCATAGCTCTCTCCATTGCCCGCTGAGTGACTCTGAGTTTTTCCAAAAGGCCAACAGTTAAGGACCACGTCTCAGTACCATATGTCATCACTGGCAACACACACTGGTCAAAAATTATGATTATTTGTTTTTTATAGAGTAACATGAGCGTGTTTTAAACTTCAGTAATTTTTAACTCCGGTAACATTTATGGCTTCTGAAGGATAGCGGGTAAAAACGCGGGAGGTAACTAGTGAAGTAATTTTAATCTATAAAACGTATACAATACTCAAATTGTTGTTTATCTTCTTAAAATATATAAATCTCGTGTCACAATGTTTGTCCTCAATGGACTCCTAAACCACTTAACCGATTATAATAAAATTCGCACACCATGTGCAGTTCGATCCAACTTGAGAGATAGGATAGTTTAAATAATTATATAACTAGCGACCCGCCCCGGCTTCGCACGTAAATTACACCCGTGCGAAGCCGGGCGGGCGGGTCGCTAGTTGCAATATAAATTTTAGCATTTATAAAATAATAGCAACGCACCTCGGCTTCACACGGGTGCAAATCTTATTTTTTTACACCTCGGGTTACATTATTGGAGTTTTAGTTAAGATTTCCCTATTTAAAAAAAAAAAAATATATAGCCTATGTCACCCGGGGATAATGTAGCTTTTTTTTCGGTTTCGTAGTTTCGAAGCCTATTCAATGCAAACAAACAAACAATCAATCAAATCTTTCCTCTTTATAATATTAGTATAGATAGTATAGACTATATTACAGTGATAAAATACCATACTGGTAGAGCATGCACGTCACAATTTTTTTCACACTACCGTATACACCTGATTTAGTGATGCACCCGCGATTATAGTCGAATACAGAATCCAACTGGAATAGTTGCAATACAAGATTGTCGATAAAAGCGGTACAACCCTTTTCTTGTTTGAACTTTGCTCGCAGAACGGTACCTTCGCTGCAGATTTGAATGTAGGTGCCTATTATAATTAATACTACAAAGTTAATTATTTAATTTATCACTTACGAGAGAATCGCTGATTACGAGGGCAATAATTACCTTTCCGTTGTAAAAGCTTACAAAGTAACTACAATAATTTTTATATCCACGATAATATTATAGAGAAAGGTACATAATATGACAGATGTTGAAAGCACAGAAAAGAAAAGTAATTAAAACGGAAATGATAGGGAAAATCTGTTGCCAGGTATTATAAGTGAAACTTGATTGAACATTCTTATTTATATCAACGCGTCGAACTCCGCATCCATAGAACTTGGACCTTACCTTTTTGGGTTAGATTTCAAAGTTGACAAAAATGCCTTGTAAAATATCGTCATGTTTTAAGCTTTTTTAATGAGTATAAAGTCTTTATTGGTAAAACCTCATTGATGTACAAGGTTATTTTGTAGTGTATAAATACAAAGCTAAAACATTCATACTCATATAAGTTTTGTGTAAAGTCTTGAAACAAGATTTGTTTTTGGTATGAAGCAGGGAGCCGTCATTTTTGTAAATTAACAATAACCCTGTACAACCATGGATGGAACAGGATAGATACACATACACTGAGTGATTTTAAAACACTCATAAGCATATTTAGTTAGTTAACCTTTTGTAAAGCAACTTAAATTAAGATTTTATCTATTTCAATATTATTTTATCTATTTCTATTTCAACATTAACCTAAGACTCAACTCTTATAATAAACATAAATTCGACCTAATATTGACCCGACCAAAATATGTCAAACATTACCAGACCAATTCTTAAGTACTAAACTAATGCAATATATTATTGCATTGCGAAAGTGCAATATAGTAAATAATATTAACACATCGCGATTGGTCCCGGCATTTGCTATTAGCACGACCACGGTATTTTGGACCAAAAGGTGTGCCTAAGCTGTTAGCGGCAAGCGACTTTTTAATTTTATAAGTGGCGACATCGACACGACAAACGATCTGCTGTCCGATTACTAAAAGACCGTTAAGTGACGGCAGCGATCATGATGAGAGTTTTGACGGAAACTGTGGAAAAAAACATGTCTACTCATTGTATTATTTTCCTAAATTTGTGTATTTACGAGTATTAATGTGTAATTATGGTGGATTATTATTTATTAAGTCCTCGTATACGTGCTCGAGTGTGCGTAGGTGAAATTATGTGTAAAACGAGTATACATATTGTAATAAGTAATTTATTTAACGAGTAATCATTAGGACTTGGGTATGTCCTAAAACTGCGACCAGAACCAGTGAAGGATGAGCAGCGGCGTCCTATTAGTACACGGTGAACGTACTGCGATCCCCAAGCCGCTTGCCAAGTGGGGATTATGGCGACAACCCTTTCTAAGAGAAAGGCCTTTGTTCAGCAGTGGACGACTAAAGGGTCGGCAACGTATTTGTGATGCTTCTGGTGTTACAAGTATCCATAGGCGACGGTGACTGCTTACCATCAGGCAGCCTGTCTGCATGCTTGCGACCTATGGCATAAAAAAAAAACAAAAAAAAAAGTTTAATGGCTGATGGTGTGCGTCTGTGAGTAATCATATATAAATTGACTTGATTTTCTCAAAGATTAAAATAATTGTATGGGGTGGTTTTCGATTAGAAAAGCTAATAATTAAACTAAATGTTTAATTCATTAAAATGTAGTATATTAGAATTAGAAGAATTATTATACTATATTATACTGCTATTAGAATTTATTATAAAATAGTCAGTCGTGTCGCTAATCGTACAATGTAAAGCGCTCAAACGGCCAATATTTGACGTAGTAATTAGATGACTAACCGGCTACCTGGGGTTTTAAAAATGACGCTACTGTTTATTTCCTTTATTTGGTTGGGCAAATGCAAAAACGAAGAGTGTATTTGCTGGAAAAATGAACCAAAGATGTTGCCGACTTTCCTTATAGCAATAATACAAGTAGGTAGGTTAATATGCTAAGAATGACTTAGAAGTTCACCCAGAACTGGAACCTCGAGACTCTTATATCTACGTAAACCTATGACCTTTGTTCATATCCGAATATAAAAATTAAATTAAATACTTGCCTAAAAAATTCACATATATCGGATCGCCTCACAGTAAAGAGAAGTAAATAGAACGGAAATGAGAAGGAAAATCTGTTACCAGGCACATAAGTGAACCGTGATTGAACATTCTTATTTAGATCAACGCGTCGAGCTCCGCATCACATTTGCTGATTGCTTTCAATTGACTGACGTTTCGTTTATATGGGTGCAACTGGCTACAAAAAAAATCTTACAAAATTTCTTGACAGCCGTTCTAATTTAAACAAAAAAAAAAGTTCCGACTTGTCACACACATGTATTTTTTTTTTGTACATTATTATTGTATATTTTCCCGAAAAAAAAAACAAACTTTTAATGCGGCTAGAACCGCTGTTATTTCGTCAGATACATATTATAATGTTTTATTTAAATTGTTTTTATTGGTAGGTATTTTTATCTTATATAAATTTACAATTACTAAATTAGAAAATATTGTTTCTTAATAGTTACTTTGCTAGAATTTACTAAGGGTAATTTTATTTGTGCCTACTTATATATCTTTAGAAAATCACAAGAGGCAATTAGAGTTTCCGATTCCCCATATAAAATCGCTAAATCGTAATGCTTAGCCGCTTGCATTTGGACCACAGACTAATATATCGCGTTACTCTCTATGATTACAAATGAAAAGGCCAGACCTTTTCGCACAATACTACTCATACTCCTTAATACCAGCATGGAGACAAATTTTGTGTCAATGGTATTAGAAACAGTACAGAACACAACAAAACAGAAGGTAAAAAACCATCTTTTCGTATTCTTCTCAGCAAACCATTTCGTTTGATACCCACACTATGGGGGTGCATAAAAAATAACTAGCCATCTTTGGAAGTCTGCAATATTGTATATAGAATGAAGTCAGTTGTGTTTTTTTTTTTTTATAATTAAATAGTTCTGTCGTAGGTATTTGATGATAAAAGTGACAAATATACATAAAAATTTAAAAGTTTTACTGTGGGACCCTAAGAAACAAAATATGGCTCTCCACAATATCGGTCAAATGCTCAACGGAATATCATTTTTTTTTCTATTAATAGGCTTGCGTTTGACCGCCAGCTCGCCTGATGTAAAGCGACGATGTGGTTTACGATGGAGCACGCTTGCCTTGAAGATTTCGTAAATTAGTTAACCATACATTATCATCTAAACGTGAATGCAACATTTTAGCTTAATCAGTTAGGGAAAACTCTTTTAAAATTCAGTTGCAAGATTCAGTTACGAGATCTGACCCAAATTTACAAGACAAAAAAAAGCTTGTGAGAGCGTGTAGCAAATAACAATAACAAAAATAATGAAATAGCATAAAACCTATAACAACACTTTTTTCTTATGTTAACACAATATTGATTAATTATGTTAATAGTAGGACTCTTTACTTTAATTTATTATTGTTAGTAATTTTTGATTTTTGAATCGGCTTTTCGCTTTACATTTTAGTTTTTTGACAAATAGTCTGAACTAAAGCTTTTCCAAATGAATTTCAAAACTAACGTAACATTTTTGCCGTGGATGTTAGATTATTATGAATGTTAGCAATAAATGTTAACACAAAGACATTACGGCAGGTTGTTAAATGTTAAGAATTATTGTTTATCTAAAGGTTAAAACCATCTATAAATAATATTAGACGTTGCTCAATTCGTCTCCGATATGGAGTTTCATATACTGATGTTATTTTATTATCTAAATTTAATCTTATAACTTGAACACCACTTTATTGCTGAAAACTTACGAATACTGTTTTAAAAGCACTGCTTTAAGGTTTCATGGTGCTTTTAACTGCGCTGAAATATCGGGAGCTCCACCCACAACCTTATCACGGTAAATATGCTGTTAATAA
This sequence comes from Agriopis marginaria, assembly GCA_932305915.1. Lineage (NCBI taxonomy): Eukaryota > Metazoa > Arthropoda > Insecta > Lepidoptera > Geometridae > Agriopis > Agriopis marginaria. The sequence goes on along the minus strand of OW029920.1, from coordinate 17,161,226 downwards.
TCATATAACTGTCATCATCATCATCATCATAATCAGCCTTTTAACAGTCCACTGCTGGACTTTTAGCCTACCCTCGAAAGAGTGATTGGGCCATATCCACCACGCTGGCCCAGTGCAGTGCATATAACTGTAGTAGTCAGTTACTCGATGAAATGTTACCTTCTTTTTCTTAGGTAGTAAGTTTTGTGTAAGGTAATGTAATGTCATCGTCATCATTTCAACCCCCAGAGAGAGAGAGAGAGAGAGAGAGAGAGAGAAAGAGAAAAAAAGAGAGAGAGAGATGACCGTAATTCGCCATGCTGGCCCAGTGCATATTGGTGAATATCATAATATTGTCTTTGAACTTACCTCTTTGAGATTCATGGACATACCGGTTTTCTCACGACTTACTTTACTTACTTTTATGTATAACTACAGTAATAATTATCTGGCTTTTCTTATCATTATACATTAGTGTCGATTCTGATGCACTCTAAACTAAACTAAACTAAATTTGACAGCACTAAAATTGTTGCCACCCTGCGCTATTTTCTTTCTTTTATTCATATTAATGCGTTAATACGTATTAATATGAAAAGAAAGGCAGATAATTTTAGTCCTGTCAGATTGGTTTAGTTTAGTGAGTGGTATGCCAGAATAGACACCATTATAATCATTAGCCTATTTATATATCCAGGAGATGATTGGTGCAGCGTCCGAAATACATCTGCGCTCATGGCTAAATAAGTAGATTCAGTAGCTACAGGTGCTGTCATAGTTTTGCACTTATGTTTTTTTAATTAAATTATAGGCTTGCGATTGACCACCACTTCACCTGTTGTCCAAATTTACTTTTAATCATTAATAACATTTTAAAGCCAAAAGTCTATTATCTGTATGTCCTCTATATGTTATCTGCGACTAAGCGAAAGTGCTTCGATATTGATAAAAAACAAAAAAGTTATGTGCATGAGAATTGATATACCTAATATTATTCTTTATATCCCGGTAAATGTGAATAAACGAAACAATAACTAGTTAAACTGCGAGGCAGAGCAGGTTAAACCTCTTCAGTTACTTTTAGTACCATTTAATAATAACTAACACAAATAAAAACAATGAAACTCGACGTGGAATCAATATTAAACTCTTAACTCGATATAAATTTTGCGACACTATTATTCACGGCGCACTTCCCTAGTTGTAACTAGATTTAGTCGGATTATTTTAAGATATATAAACGTCAAACGAGCTGAATTGCACAGAGAATAATTTAAACTGTCTAAAGGCATAAATATTAAAACACATTCCGTTTGTACAATACCTCTATTCGGTGGTCTAAGTTATAAGCGAAAATCCTACAAGCGACCGAGAAATAAGCCAGAATTTGGGTATTCAAATCTATAAAATATCTTAACCTTAATATTTCATGCTAATCATAAAAAAAAAAATATCTGTAGATGAACCATTATTGAGCGTCCACCATAGGTGTTTTTTTATTATCTTATCTCCAAACCTCATCTCCCCAAGTGTCTCTATATGCTTCTTGCCTGTCCATTACGGCTGGAAGGTACAAATCTTAATACATCTTACTAATATCATAAAATTAAATGCGAAAGTATTTGTTTGTTTTTTGTCTTTCTTTATCAAAAATATAATAATTATTAACCAAAAAATGTAGATTATGAGGGCCAGTTCCATATCACTATCACTATCACTACATAGTACAAAACAAAGTCGCTGTCGCTGTCTGTTCGTCCCTATGTATGCTTAAATCTTTAAAACTGCGCAACAGATTTTGAAACGGGTTTTTTAATAGATATAGTGATTCAAGAGGAAGGTTTGTATGTATAACTAGCGATCCGCCCCGGCTTCGCACGTAAATTACACGGGCGGGTCGCTAGTAGGTCATAAATGAAAACGTCACTACACACTACATCTAAGTCTACGAAACATCTCACTCTGTCACCTCTCTATGTTTTTCTCTCTCATTTCTGTCACAGCTGGTCTGCGTAATGCGCTGCCTGAATGGGTGTTCCCAGATAGTTACAATCTGGGTGTCTTCAAATCAAGAGTGAATCGGTTTCTTCTAGGCAAGCGTGCTCCATCGTAGGCCACATCAGACGAGTTGGTGGCCAAACGCAAGCCTATTACTAAATTTAAAAAAAGAAAACGTCTTAAACGCGAATAATTCGTAGCTTGTACCACACAATTAAATAGCACTTATTGAATTGTTAAATCTGGTACCTAAGCAGCAGTGGATACTGCATCTTCTCTAATAATTGGCATAACGTTGTAAAACAGTCTTTCCGTTTTATTGTGGATCGATAGGCGTTGTTCTTTGAATTTATTGTGTTATATCCTTGCTTTATGTAGATCGTATTTAGTCCTGTTTCCTTATACAACTCAAGTACTGAAAGTAAATTGTAAGAGTGCTAACAGACGCGTGGATTTGGTCAACTGCCGTCTGGCCAACGGGAGAGAGAGGGATATATTTTATTATCACTCTTTCTCTCCCGTAGGTTGGACGGCGGTCCGTCAACTAAATCCACACGTCTGTAAGCACTTTTAGTAAATAATAATATTTTACAATACGAACAATAAGGCGTATATATAATTTTATTTATTTAAGTACTAGTAGGCCGCCCTGCTTCGCACGGGCGAAGCCGGGACATATAGCCTATGTCAACCGGGGATAGTGCAGCATCCCAACAGTGAAAGAATTTTTCAAATCGGTAGTCAATAGTTTCGGAGCCTATTCAATGCAAACAAACAAACAAACAATCAATTTTTTCCTCTTTATAATATTAGTATAGATATAGAAAACTAAAATTTATTGACATTATATTACTTAACAATAGTTATTAGTTATATTATCTAACAATAGTTTAACGTTTTGTTTGTACTAACCCAATGGATTTTTAATTGTCCTTAATAAAATATTTTGAAAATTAAAAAAAAAAATTACTTTGTCCAAACCTTGCTAGATATTATGCATAATAATGACGGGTTATATTTTTGCTAAAAAAAATATTATTAATGTAACTGTATGATAATAAATAATATTCTATTCTATTCTTGCCTATTCTATTCTATTATATTCTATATTATATTCTATTCTATTATACCTTGCTAGATATTATGTAAAATAGCTGGTTAATGTGATTAATTCTGTCTCATTAATAACTTTATCTAAATTGGGTAGTTATTATATATAATGGCTGGATATTATACATAATATCTAAATTAAGGCGAGGTGGGCTCCCGGCCTTTGGGGAGCTCACCTCATTTTCAAAAATCTTTCAGAGCGCCTGGTTATTGCGACGCGTGACCAAAATGCTGGCGTGTTTCTGGCTCAACGCATAAGCATTGCCATTCAACGTGGTAATGCCGCCAGCATGCTGGGTACGCTGCCAACTGGTAGTGGGCTTGAGCATTTGGATTGTCTTTAGACCTTCAACGGTCTATGGGCAGTCTAACTGTATTTGTAGTTTTAGTTTTAGCTTGTATTTTGTTTAGTTTTCTAAATTAATCACTTTGACTGTAACATATATACACGCCTTTATAGTTCAATAAGCAACAGTAACAGGTTCATGAGCACTCAGCTTAAGCCATTGAGGCACAGAACTGTTTACCATTGAAAGTATATTAGCGTGAAATCTGGTCGGACTCCGTCGCCGTTTCTGTACATGCACCGCGAAATACGACTCAACTCTAACCCCGTGGAAATGGCAACTGTGTTACAATATTTTTATTTATGTTAGAAGACAAAATAAATGTGCTAAATAAATGTTTTTTAACGACATGGTTATTAGCGTTGAGCTTGACTCTATATAATCATAATAAATATACTGAACTTTATTCTAAGCATTCAGTCAAGATTTTCAAAGATACATAACATTTATTTACAAACAGTTTAGTTTTAAATATATTTTTAGGGTTCCGTACCCAAAGGGTAAAAACGGAACCCTATTACCAAGCCTACGATGTCTATCTGTCTGTCTGTCCGGCCGTCCGTCCGTCCTACCGTTAAACGGCTATATCTTTCGAACCGTAATAGATAGCTAGTTGAAATTTTCGCTTAATATGTTATGTTACGGCGTATTAACTAGAAAATAATAAAAAAGACAATAACCACACCAAGAAGATTCTACGTAACAACTGCTATGTATCTTGTTGTTTTTTTTACTAAAATGTTTAGAATAGAGTTCAGCTTATTTTATGATAATCTAGATTCAAACTAAACCCTAATAACATAACGTAAAAAAAAACAACACATTTTTTTTTATAGTAGATAGGCTTGCGCTTGGCCGCTATCTCGCCTGATGTTAAGCGACGATGGAGCACGCTTGCCTAGAAGAAACCGATTCACTCTCGACTTGAAGACACCCAGATTGTAACTAACGGGGAAAACCCATTCAGGCAGCGAATTCCACAGACTAGCACTTCGCACAATAAATGTGGAATCATAGCGCTTCGTACGGGTTCTCGGAATATCAACCATAAATGATGTCGATTTTTTGTGCCCGCCCTGCCGGTCCGATAGAAAAAAGGAGAGGAAGGAATTAAATATTACATTACATTATTATTTATGAGAGATAGGTAGAGTTTTTTTTTAATCACTACCATCTATTCAACTGTTGGTAAGCGAAGATTTGCTTAGTATTTACTGTTAGAGACCGGCGGGTGCAGAAGCAAGTGAAAAAGGCTGTTTATAAACACAAAAAGGCGTTTATTCAGAAAAAAACATGTTCTAATTTTTCATGTATTCGATTGATAATATTTTAAAATTATTGACGCGCCGTCAGTAGTCCTTCGCCAGCCTCCTACTCGCCCATAAAGGCTGCACTCTACCGAGGAGACTGGTGTAGGACGACTGGCTTTATCGCTGCGTGGCCAACATTTATAATATTAATAAGACTAGCGACCCGCCCGCCCGGCTTTACACGGGTGTAATTTACGTGCGAAACCAGGGCGGGTCACTAGTTATATAATATACTAGCAAACCCGGCGAACTCCGTTTCGCCACCAGATGACTTCTATAAACCTCACGGAGCCCGAGACCTTTCCAACGAATGCAAAACTGTAGAAATCGGTTCGTGCGTTCTGGAGTTAAAGCGTCAGGAAGGAAAACCCGACTTATTTTTATATAGTAGATAACTAGTGACCCGCCCCGGCACAAAAGGTTAAATATTATATAAACCTTTCGTGAAAATGTATCTAACTGATGGTGAAAACGGCATCAAAAATCCGTTGCGTGGTTTAGGAGGAGTTAGCGGCCATACAGACAGACACAGAAAGCGTATTTAATTTATACTATGTAGAGATATATGATAATTATGATAGTCAATCAGTTTGTTTCATTTATTATATATATTTTTTTTTTCTTTTCAGGTATGTCGCGTATTTCCACACAGAGTTTGGAAGAAACAAATAACTCTTCTAAGTATATCCAAGTAAGGTGACTAAGGTAATTTTGTTAAAAAAGGTAAAAAAAAACAAGTAAGTCTAAGGTAAGGCGGCCCGTAGTGCAATGCGAGACGCAGCCGCGCGCGCGCATTCACCTTGAAAAAGACCGTCTAATGCGGTCGAAACTATAGCCGGAGTAACCGGCTTAATCTTACGTGAGTGATTCCTGTGTAATATAAATAAAAAGTTCAAGGTAATATGTCAAAAAAGTTAAAAAAAAATACATTAAAAAAACCTATAATAAGTTTTTTTCGTATTCTTCTCAGCAAACACTTTCATTTGATAAAAAAAAATACTCTTATAAAAATTCAAAATATTTTTTCCACCGGCTCAGGCTCTTCCACCATATTAAATTTAGAGTGACGTCATCTTATGTTTTGTATTTGTCTCGGCAAAGCATTTTATTTGATACTCACTGTAATGGGGGTGCATAAAAATAATTAGTCCGCCATATTTGGGAGTCCGCCATATTGAATTTAGAATGACGCCATTTCATCCAAACTAGCGTGTATGCAAAATTTGCTTCACTTCACTTGCCTTTCCACTTGACTTCCAACTGAATTTTCCACTGCCGCATGTACAGTCGGCGCTATGCTTAAGTAAGCGATTAACGCCAAAAATTTGTCCTCAGTCGTGAGTGATATTTACATAAAAACCAAACATATCACGTATGCTAATTATAGTACTCAAACCTACTCTTATCGACCTATTTCAAATTTGACATGCAAGATAAATATGTCTTCCAAAGATATATTGAATCACCGGCGCCTTTGACAACGCCTTGAGAGTCTTATCTATACTTCGGGCCAAAAAACTAAAGAACGATTTATAAAAATAATGTCTTAATTAGCTAATATAAGACGTATTGGATGGTATGTGTATTGACGCTGGTAAAAAATATTTTGATACGTATGCAAATTTGTACGTAGGTAAATTGAAATCGGACAAATGAAAAGGCAAAGTAAATACATATCAGCAATTATTTAAGTGTGAAATAATTAGTAAGTAATTTTGTTATCAGATCGATAATGGATTAGAAATATTTATTGATACTAGTTTGTGGCAATCAGCCAATCACTATTAGTCTCACTTCAAACATCATCATCATCATCATCATCATCAGCTAGAAGACGTCCACTGCTGAACATAGGCCTCCCCCTTTAACCTCCACACTGAACGACAGCCTGCCTTTTGCATCCACTGGATGCCCACGACTCTCACAATGTCGTCGGTCCATCTAGTGGGAGGCCTCCCTACGCTGCGTCTTCCGGTTCGTGGTCTCCACTCCAGAACCTTTCTTCCCCATCGGTTATCGGTTCTTCGAGCGATGTGGCCTGCCCATTGCCACTTCAACTTGTAAATTTTAACAGCTATGTCGGTGACTTTGGTTCTTTGAGGGATATCCACGTTTCGGATTTTATCGCGCAAAGAAACTCCGAGCATAGCTCTCTCCATTGCCCGCTGTGTGACTCTGAGTTTTTCCAAAAGGCCAACAGTTAAGGACCACGTCTCAGTACCATACGTCATCACTGGCAACACACACTGGTCAAAGACCTTCGTCTTGAGGCACTGTGGTATCTTGGACGAGAAGATGTCACGCAATTTCCCGAACGCTGCGCATCCGAGTTGGATTCTTCGGGCGACCTCTTTGCCTAAGTTGGACTTACCTAACTGAACAATCTGTCATTCAAACATCACAACACTTCAAATATAAATTAAAATACTTTCAATTAAAGATCAAAGGTCCTTAGGTACCAATGAAAGTTTAAAGGGACTTAGGTTTGTAGTTTTTTTTCATTTAGCAATATTGACCATTCTAGTTTTAGTTTGTCTATTTGCATGGTTAGCTTAAAATTATAAAAATTTTAAAATTGTTTTTTTTTAAAATAAATATATCATATTGCGTTTGGCATGCTGATGTTAAGCGCCTGATGTTAAGCGATGATGCGGTCCACCGAAACATGAACAAACACATTTCGCTCGATAGAAAAAAAAAGTAACACTGATTTGAGCTTTTATTTCTGTTTTATGGATTCATTCAAATACTTATTTACTAAATGATGTCCTCGATTTCATAACAAACAGATTTGTAATTATGAAAAAACCGTGTAAAGGTACAATTTACATCACAGATGTTTAGAAATAAATGTTTTCGAATAATATGAGAAAAACTTCAAAAATAGAAATAGCACGACTGTTTGTAAGCGCCATATTTTTGCTTCACTAAATGAGACTTTAATCTCTTCTCTATCTCTTCTCTTCTCTATCTCTACATAGTATAATTGAAGTCGCTTTCCGCAACTGTCTGTATGGCCGCTAACTCCTCCTAAACCACACAACGGATTTTGATGCGGTTTACACCATCAGTTAGATACATTTACAAGGAAGGTTTATATATATAACTAGCGACCCGCCCCGGCTTTGCACGTAAATTATACCCGTGCGAAGCCGGGCGGGCGGGTCGCTAGTACAATATAATTAAGCCTTATGGTCATCTGTAGTAACAAGCGTCGCTTAAAGTGGGAAAACCTCGTCTTAGCAGCTTTATTTTACGAACTAAGCTCAATTACCAACAGTTAGTCAAGTTGAACAAGACATCCGCATCCATCGTTTAACTTGGCTCCTTAAACTTGTCTCTAACTTAGAAAATGCTAATTGATCACTTTGTGAGTTCCGCTGCTTAAGCTAACTTCACTTATGCAAATTATATTTTGCATTCCAATCGTGTCTTGGAAGATATGGCTTCTACCTAGGTATATACCTAGTTTTACCTTCAAGAAGAAAGAGAAGAACGTTGTTAAAGTAATAGTAATTCATAATAGACAAGATGACTAATATTTTTTTATTTCCTCATAAAAGAGCTGATCATAATCGAGCCCATCGACGAAAACAAAATTTAAATTAGTTCAAAATTAAATAATTTATATGTATTTTAATTTCATGCTCGACAGAGAGCGCACTATACTGAGCTATGACGTCAGGCCTCAGGTGCGCCATACAAATGCTATACTAACACACGCTTTGCGAGAAAGGGATAGAGGTGAGATGTGGTCAAACGACTAGCCAAAAATATAATCAAAAATAGTGCAAATTTTAGTCGAATTTATTGAAATTAATCTTTATAAAACACTTCTTGTCTTAGAAATGTCAAACGAGCGAAATTTTAAATAGTCGTGAATTTTCTGAAATTTTTCAATTTTCTGCGCAATTTTCTTAATTTTTCTTTCTGTAAGAACCTTCTTCAAAGTATGAGAAAACTTAAAAAAAAAAGATGAATGAAATCGGTAAAATCGTTCTCACGTTATGGCGTGACCATTTTTATATTATATCTCTACATAGTATAAATTAAAGTCGCTTTCCGCGTCTGTCTGTCTGTATGTCTGTATGGCCGCTAACTCCTAAACCACGCAACGGATTTTGATGCGGTTTTCACCATCAGTTAGATACATTTTCAAAGAAAGTTTACACATATATATAACTAGCGACCTGCTCCGGCTTCGCACGTAAATTACACCCGTGCGAAGCCGGGCGGGGGGGTCGCTAGTACATGTATATAGCAAGTACCTAATCCGATGTTAAACAAATAAATAGGCTCAAAATGTAAGCGGAGAGTGTAGAGAAGGTAGTTACTCAAGTATTGTGTATTATTAGAAATAGTTTAGTTCAAGTATACGTGCTTGAATAAGGCTTTCACAGAGCCATTTTGCAATGTCAATGCCGTGCACATTTATGGTGACGCCTATGGGATGGGAGGTAGCGTTTTAAATAATATACAAAGTTTTTTTTTTATTTATTTTTTTATTTCAATATTCTTGCGTTGTACCACCAACTCGCCTGATGTTAAGCGATGATGCGGTCTATGGTGGATCACGCTTGCCTAGAAGAAACCGACTCACTCGTGGTGATCGCTTTTTTTTTAAATTTATAATAGTATACTAACAAGCGACGGGCAACCTGATGGTAAGGAGTCACCGTCGCCTATGGACACCTGCAATACCCGGGGCAATGGCGTAATTTTGGATTTTCGCGTATTGCGGGACAGTTGTCACACGTGGACATGTTCCCGATAAAAATATCTGTTAAATACTTAGGAATGACATATACGACTGATAATGTTGGAATAAGTTACTTAGGTACGGAAAGCTGATCGCAGAAGAAAATAATTGTAACATACAAGACTGGACAAAAATTAAGAGCGCCGATCAGAGATTTATCTATGGTTGTGTGTAGATAGGAATTAAGGTTACGGGACATTGATAGTTCAAAATTACAAGCTTCAGTGCAAGCGGAATGTTTATTGTTTTTGACAGCTAATGTACCACTTGGCAGTTATGCAAACATGGCCGACGTGCCGCGTGGAGATCCTAGATTATAATTATGTATGTATACTTTTTCTATTTGAGTGACTACTTATTGAATAGAGTATGAATCATCATCATCATCATCAGCCAGAAGACGTCCACTGCTGAACATAGGCCTCCCCCTTTAACCTCCACACTGAACGACATGACATCCACTGGATGCCAGCGACTCTCACTATGTCGTCAGTCTGTCATGGGGGGGGAATGAATGGTACATAGTAATACGACCACTAAGTTTATAATTGCTTTTTTATAGAAAACGCCTACAGGAGTCCAATCGAGTGAGTTTCTTATCGATAATTGCCTCTTTTTATAGAGCACTCTTATAAGAGTGTTTGTGATTGATAAAAGTACCTAAATACTGAAATTGATGGAGTAACGTTATTTAGCTTCCAGCGATCACTGAACTAACAATGATTCTCTATTGAATAAATGACGTCATCAATCTTAGACGTTATTAGATGTTATCTACTTTTTTATCCCTTGTATAGCGAATACCTTCTGCTATAAGAACTGAGTCGTCCAACAAATAAGAGACCTCGAGCCCAACCTATTTAATACCATAAACAAAGGGCCCATAAATTCACCAACCATTCTTAATAACTGCTATAACCTATCACTTGACCCACGACTCAAGCAGTAGCGAAGCGTAAGTGCTCGTAAAAAAGCACATTTACAACGTAAATATAGAAATGCGGCCGCCATCTTTTTTTTACCACCGCCCATACCCGGCGTGGCATGCGCAGCAGAATTATTACATTTTAAGGACTTTTTGAAACGTTTTTTCGTGACTATCCCACGGGGAGTGATCTAATGTTATTCTAAGTGAATGTTTATATCCGATTGTACTATTTTAATGCATCGGTTTGTTTGTTCCGGTTGATTTATAGTTGTATTAGGATAAGGCGGTATGTCGTATCTCCTATTATGCCTTTTTGCGCGAGTTGGATCACTTGTACTGCAAGGGTTGGTATAATCGTTTTTACCTTGGTGGTGATAAATGGAAGGTTAAAATGGAGTGGGCGGGTGTTTTATCTCTTTGAATTTAACTCTGTTTTATGTCTTTGTTTTTGTTATCAGCTTCAATATCATTCAATATCATTGCAGGTTGGTAATTAATTTAATTCTTGTTTTTATTTTGGGTTAAGTTATAATAACATGCGATCAGTTTATTATATGGTATTATTATCTCAATTTCCATCTATGTTATGAGGATCCGAATTTTCGCGTCTGTCCCCCTAGTTAGGGTGATCAGACCCCATTCCGACAGGGAGACAAATTGATCGCTTTGTTTTCGTTTGTTTCTAAGGGGACAGAGCAGATGTATAGAGAGGAATAAATTATCCTAATTTCAGCTGAAGTGGCTGTGGACCAGTCATATCTGTCGCAGAACCGGTAAGCGTTGGGGTAACGTGTTTTAGATTAGAAACTATGAATCGATGTCACGATGTCGTCGGTACATCTAGTGGGAGACCTATCTACGCTGCGTCTTTCGGTTCGTGGTCTCCACTAAAGAACCTTTCTTCCCATCGGTTATCGGTTCTTCGAGCGATGTGGCCTGCCCATAGCCACTTCAACTTGAAAATCTGAGCAGTTATATCGGTGACTGTTAGCCTGTCCACCACAGCCTGTCTACAGATAGCATTCGCTGAAAGCAAAGAGAAGCGTGGCTTGGGATATATATGCTAGCAGTCTACAAAGGTAAGCTTATTATGATTATGATCATGAATCCAACCATAACTCAGTTATTCCCGCAACAATAGTACTCGTAATATACAAACAGACGCACCGGCATTTCCCGCTTGTATTAAACAGCTATTTACGATTCTCTATCTCGACTAGCGGTCCTTTCCTGATTTGCAGTAACGTCTGCATTTCTGTAACTAGGTTAGAATTAACGCTGTGACTTGGATATAGGAACAATTGACAGCAGTGGGTTTAGTGGGAAGTTTTGTTGTTGTATTTATTTAATAGCTAAGACCTGCGGTATTACCCGCGATTTTCCAGTTTTACCGCATTTTCTGGAAGTAAAATATACTTATTATATACTAATTATATATATATATATACTAATATATATATATATACAATATATATATACTAATATATATATATACTAATTAATATATACTAAAATTCCTAAAATTATCAGAGAATTAAATATTGGAATGTTTAAAAATAAACTTAAAATTTTATTAGCACAAAAAAGCTACTATGAAATTTCAGAATTCCTTAATGATAAAAATGTTTTGATATGTAATGTAGACTAAATAATTGAGAAAATCGAGACTGGGTACTAGGAAAAGATAAAATGATAATAATAGCTTATATAGGTAGTAATAAACATCTAATTAAGGTATAAAATACAACCAAACCAAAATATGATTCTAACAATATTCTAACTTAGACATAATTTCGTTATTTTTTTTAACTTTAACAAAAACTAATAATAATGTATATAAAAAACTAACATTTGTACGCTGTAACAGGCAAGCACATGAGATACGTCTCCATTATTACGACCATGTATGCTACTTTATATGTATGTGTACCTACCATGTTCTGACAAATAAATATTTTGAATTTGAAAAGTACGATATTCCGTACGCTGGACACTATCATCCTGCCAAATTTCGCTTAAAGTTAAAGTTACTCTTGTTTTTATAATATTAATATAATATTATTAAGGAGTAAGGATGACGTTGTAATAGGCGTAATGACAGTGAAAAAGAATTATTGCAATTATTATTTTAAATAATTGTATTAGTAAGAACAATTTAAAAAACTGTATTTATGTGATTTTAAGAGCGAGTTTAGTCTATATATTATATACAGGGTTACACAAAAGGGGTGTACTAAGCCGTCAGCTGGCTTAGTACCTATAATTATGAATAACTTTTACTATGGGATAAACCCTGCAACTGTGAAAAAATATCTGCTGTTCCATACATATTGTCGAGTGTGAAAGACCGTTATCTATGAATTGATGAACATGGAAAGTTTAAGATTAAGACGTCATAAACCATCGCTACTACTAATAATTTTAGTACATAATCAAACTTATAAAAAAACTGTTTGTTTTGTGGGAGTAATCATCATCATTATCATCAGCCAGAAGACGTCAACTGCTGAACATAGACCTCCCCCTTTAACCTCCACACTGAACGACAGCCTGCCTTTTGCATCCGATGCAAAACGACTCTCACAATGTCGTCGGTCCATCTAGTGGGAAGGCCTCCTTACGCTGCGTCTTCGGGTTCGTGGTCTCCACTCCAGAACCTTTCTTCCCCATCGGTTATCGGTTCTTCGAGCGATGTGGCCTGCCCATTGCCACTTCAACTTGCAAATTTTAACGTGGAAATAATAGATGCATAAGAATATCGCTGTACAGTATTTTTTTTGTCATCATGCATATTACGTACTGCGAGAACGTTAAATGTTCTCGCAGTACGTAATCAGGTACAAATTTTGTACCTAATGTAGATGAAAGACCAGAACTGACTGACCAATCAAGATACAAATTAAAATAATAATGATAAAAATGTTTTGATATGTAATGTAGACTAAATAAGTGACATAAAATCGAGACTAGGTACTAGGAAAAGATAAAATTATAATAATAGCTTATATAGGTAGTAATAAACATCTAATTAAGGTATAAAATACAACCAAACCAAAATATGATTCTAACAATATTCTAACTTAGACATAATTTCGTAATTATTTTAACTTTAACAAAAACTAATAATAATATATATAAAAAACTAACATTTGTACGCTGTAACAGGCAAGGACATGAGATACGTCTCCATTATTACGACCATGTATGCTACTTTATATGTATGTGTAACTACCATGTTCTGACAAATAATTATTTTGAATTTGAATTTGAAAATATCTATGCTGGGTTCGTTATCAAAAACAAACGATTATCAATTTTCATCGCAGAATTCTACGAAAATAATCAACAAGTTAACTGACATAATTACATTGAAACTAAAAAACGCGGTATTTTAATTATGACAAAATACGTTCGGTGATTTCATACTCCAGCTTTAGGCCTCGACCACACTAAAAGCGAGTTGGAAGCGGCGCGGCTAGAACGCGGAGCAGCACAAATTGCATCAAACATGTGATCACTTTCAACTTCAAATTAACCTGATCAGATGTAAAACAGCATGTACCGTGTTGATATATTAATGGTCTCAAAGTTTATAAACTTGCGGCGGCCTAGTAAGAAAGGAAAAACGCGTTTACCCCATGAAAAGAAACACTGGGCCCGAGTTAAGCTCAGAAGCCAACTCTTGTACCTAAATAATAAAAAACAAAACCTTTCTAACAAACATTAAAAAAATATTGACGAACGTATCCATAATAGCATGTCATCATCATTTCAGCCATATGACGTCCCCCATCGATCTCCAAAAGGGCCGGTTGGAAGCGGCTTGCATCCAGCGTTTCCTTGCGGTCTCTTTTAGGTCGTCTGTCCATCCTGTGGGTGTTAGCATGTATCTATCAATATATTAATAACTAGCGGTCCGCCCCAGCTTCGCACGGGTATAGATTATAGCCTATGTCACCCGAAGATAGTGTAGCTTCCCGTCAGTGAAAGAATTTTTCAAATCGGTTCAGTAGTTTCGGAGCCTATTCAATGCAAACAAACAAACAAACAAACAATCAAATCTTTCCTCTTTATAATATTATTAGTAGTATAGATATAGATAATGGCCTTTACACACAAATTTTGTCATGACGGGTATTGACAGCTTTACCATATCAAATCTGTCTAAATTCATAATTTATGGAAGTTATCGTCGTTATCAAAAATGTTTTGTAAAGACGCAAATGGAACAAAGGTTGTTAAGTATGATGAAAAGAAAAGACATGCCTGCGAGAAGTCAAGTAGGTAAAATAAAAATTTAAAATAACCTGTAACAACAAGCAAACGTGTATCAGATTAGCTTTATCAAATAATACTCGATTACACAAAATTTGTTGACCAACACCAGATTTGATGTTCAGTCTAGCCTCTCCTAGTATGGTAGCTAGCAAGCCACAGTGCAGTTGTTGCGATGCTATCACTCACTCACGCGCTGCGCTGCTCACGTCACTCTTTCAGTATAGCGTCGCCTTTAGTTCGAAAACTAGCCCGGCCGCTATCGAATAATTAAGTATTCGCATTAATTTGCATGTATTTGATCGTATCTCGGGGTTTAACGAACGAACACTTGTCAGCGTATCAGAATTTACAGAGTAAAGTGTTTATTGTGTCAAATAGAAACTAACCTGATTTTGTTTGACGTTTTCTCGACATACCTAAGTCTGGAGCCGGATATTTCACTCAGCGAAAATGTTTATAGGTATCAGCTGTGCAAGTACCGTTCTTTATCGATCGTCAAATTCGATAAAATGACATATGATCAATACTAGCTATGATTTTTTTTACTGGGCAAGTGCCTTTATACAACTAAACAAAATACAAGCTAAAACTAAAACTACAAATACAGTTAGACTGCCCATAGACCGTTGAAGGTCTAAAGACAATCCAAATGCTCAAGCAAACTACCAGTTGGCAGCGTACCCAGCATGCTGGCGGCATTACCACGTTGAGTGACAATGCTTATGCGTTGAGCCAGAAACACGCCAGCATTTTGGTCACGCGTCGCATTAACCAGGCGCTCTGAAATATTTTTGATTCCATGGCGTTTTATCGAATTTGACGATCTATAAGGAACGCTATTTGCACTGTAGATTAATAAAAATAAACTAGGGATATTAATAATTTTCAATAAGTGAAAAATTAAATAAAATCAGCTATACACTAGCCTTATATTTAGCTAATTTTATTTTATTTTTAATTTTCGTACATTCGGTACGTACTACTGGTCTATGTATCGATCTAGTACTTACCAGCCGCCTAATTATATTTTTATGGCTCTATTGGCACTGCATATGTTTAGGTATAGTTCTTTGGAAAAATAAACCAGAAAATATAAAATATAGAAGAAAGGGATAAATCACTCTCTTACCCTCTCTCCCTGTCAGTCTCTTTTTTCACGAACTTAGTTACAACGTAAGAAGGTTTCTATTGAGAAAAATTGTTTATGTTTTTTTTTTAAATAACTTCCAAACTTTTCCAAAAGCATTCCACTTTTCGCCAATTGAGTTATTATGCGCGATCGTTGCGTGTTCGGTCGCATCCGCCGACGTTCGGGCATTCCCGCCTCCCGACTCGAGCGCTTTTTTGCCGCGCTTTCGCCCGAGCCAGAGGCAAAAGCGCGCGTTTTTAATTAAAATTTTGCGCCTTATTATGAAAACTATTTAAATTGTAATGATGGGAATGTTTTTGTCATTGTTTTTGTGGTTCAGAGCCCCGGGTGATAGAATTATAATTTTGTCATGTCTTTGACTCGTTCAAAAACCGTGACGATAAAGAATGCCGCGTTAAAAGTGTGCGGCGCTTTCGTTTTGGTAATAAGGTAGTTTAATTAAATATTTTAGTGTTCTAGCGTATATTATACTCATATATATTATAGCGTAACATTTTGTTTAAATCACGTTGTACAGTTGTCTATAAACTTGTTTTTTTTTTTCTTTCTGAATATGGTTTAATAGGGATTTTTTAACGAAAATTAGGGAAATTACTTTGTACCTAGTCATACCAACCTTTTTTTGTAAAACAAATACCCAATAATTGATTTTTGAACGAAACTTTTTTAAACCTGTTGATTGATCTGCATTCAAGTCAGAGATAACGCTACACGTACTGGGCGACACCTCAATGTCTTATAGTTTTATTTTTTATTTATTTATTTGGTGATGTCACCACCCCACGCTTCTTTTTATAAGGTTACTGGGTTCGTTTTATTTTTTTATTGTTATTAAGTTTGTGTGTAATTTTGTTTGACGTGAACACTTCTTTAGCCTTGTGAACGATTTTTGGTAGGGGCAAAACCACAAAACTTATCCGACATGCTAATGTGACGTATTATTTTTTACTGCTGATTTTCCCCACGATTGGCTTTTTTCCACAAACTTCAGGATCCTTTTGGCCGTTTAGAAGAGGGTGATAATATACGACAGAGAGACAAGATTAGAGACAGTTTTAGTCAGTCTGTTATAGGTATTTCGTTACGAGCCATTTCTTTATTAATTAGTCACATTTTTGTCTATGGTTAAGGTTGCAAACAAACAAAAAAAGACATTTTATTTATGTTACACGGGAATTACTCACGTAAGATTAAGCCGGTTAAAAAAAAAGCGGGTTAATAAAATGTGTGAAAACCACGTCAGTTTCAATATTAAACAAAAAAGTATCAAAATTGTTTTATTGACTACATTCAGTCCAATATTCATGAAAAAAAAGTTAAATTTTTAGAACGTAATTTTTTTTGTTTTATTTTAAAAAAATCCGATTATTTGATACTATCACGATTGTTCACTAAAGTTATATGATTTTTTACGGGATATTTACCGTGGTAAGGTTGTGGAATGAGCTCTCGATATTTCGGCGCAGTTACATGCACCATGTTCACGGGAAGACTGAAGAATGCGGGTGTTTGGTCGAACAGTTAAAAAGTTAGGTGCAGACATAACGATCTACCCTCTTTCTTAATATTGGGAGCTCATTCGACAACCTTACCACGGTAAATATCCTGTAAATAATCAAATAACTTTATTTGATAATGCTTCCGCACATAAAATATAAAGTGTGCATTCAAAATTAAAGTGCATTGCTCTAAATTGCTGCATAACTTCACTAAAACACTTTGTATTAAAATTTCATTCGAACGCATTAAAAGCAGCTATTACCCTCTAGTAGAGATGTCAAGGAGAAATGTCTCTTTCACTGGTTATCTCCAAAATTAACGGACTTTCACGCATGTACCGAAAACGCTAATGTTTCCAATAATACCTAATGGATATTGATGACACTATAGCGTAGTCCGGTTCAAGATGTTGCCAGTAGGGTTGCCTTTAAAAAGCTACCGTTTCTAAAATCCTAAAACTCAATATAATGGTGTTCCACCTTAGAATTTGCCGTCTTTTATTTTGTTGTGTTTTTGTTCTCTTCATCATTCTCGTATCATGTTCCCACAGCTGAGGTTCAGGCCTTCTCTCAGAGAGAGAGAGAGAGAGAGAGAGGATGGGCCCTAATCAACCTTCTCTCTTTGAACATTTGAGGTTCTTGAACATACTGGTTTCCTCACAATGTTTTCCATCACCGTTGTTGAGCGATTACATCAAACTGCGCATAATTAATATAGATACCAAATATGTCATTGGTGCAAAGCCGGAGATCAAACCGGGGCCACTGCATTATAAAGCGCACATGCGCACCACTCGCTACCATGAGCATCGCTTCGTTGTTGTGGTTGTGTAGAAAATCGCCGCTAGAAGCGAGGATTGCTATAATCATTTAGCCCGTAGATAGCCCGTTGGTCCAGTTGGTAGTGAACCTGCCTTCTGAGCTTGGGGGCGTGGGTTCGATTCCCACCTAGGACAAACATTTATGTGATGAACATTTGTGTTTGTTCTATATCTGGTTGTTAATATCTATTTAAGTATGTATTTAAAACTATATATGTATGTATATCAGTCTCTGGCAGCCATATCACAAGCTTTGCTTAGTTTGGGGTCAAATGACCGTGTGTGCAAAATTGTCCCGAATATTTATTTATTTATTTATTTGCGATAGTGGCAACCCTAGTTACCTCGTAACAAATCGTGTAAATTTCCAGTTGTATCTTAACCAGTTATTATTATTTATCAAAGCCAAGTTTACTGAGCTAAACCACGGTTAAAGAGAGCCGAGAAAAATGATACAGGAAGATCTACCGTCGCTTGAATCGATCATCTGAACCAAGCGAAATCGATCATTGTGAAACTGGGAGGAACTGTGAATAAAACCTCTTTAAAAGTAGCTGGGCTACCTCTACGAAGATAATATTTCAGCGAGTCATAGATAACTATACTTTGTTTATACAGTAAGACCAGTTCTGTTTTTTTTTTTTTAGGTTTTTTTATCATGGCACTCGTAAATGCAAACTCTCACATTCCAATTCTGAAATTTATTGTTAATTTCATAAATTTTTGATATCAGAACGTTGAAAGTGGACTGTTATAGAATGTTTATTATTTGGGGACTTTGCCCGAAGAAATTATAACCGATGGGGTACACGAGTACTAGAGACCACGTTTAGGCAAACGTAGTGTAGGACACCCTGTGACCAGGTGGAGTGACGACCTGCGTAAAACTATGGATAAAAACTGAATGCAGAGATCTGCCGACCGAGCTCAGTGGCGTGCATTAGAAGAGGCCTATGTCCAGCAAGGGACTGTTAAAGACTGATGATGATGATGATTATTTGAGGACTTACTGTTTATTTTAAGATTATCTCATATATCTAAACCAAAAAAGATGTTGGTTCATGTTTTTAAAATATTTGTAGTTAGACGTTAAGGGGCTTGCAAATTACCTTAAGCATGATAATTTCCATAGAAAGTTCCTTTTCACGGATCAGAAAATTATGTAAAACCCAATCATAAACCTAACTTATCAGCACCATCTACCTTGCCTATTTTATGTTGTGAAACGCGCACACCGACGACAGCCACTCATAACGGAGCGACCCAGCTGTTTCAATTAAGCCTCACAGAGGAAAGGGGTGGTTAGGCACTAAATTACACAGTACGCTGGACGGAGTGTCTGAATCTCAGATTAAATATTCTTTAAGACTTCCGCTGGTACCGTTGTGTGGTAATTATCTTTATAGAAGAACGGTAGAGATCGTTTGCTGTGATGTAATGTAAGATAGTATTTAGGTGTAATCGAAGTGCTATAAAAATTGATTGTAATATTAATGTTTCAAGGGTATTTTATTGATTATTAATAAAAATCATGCTTATTACGATATTTAATCCTATGGCGGATGAAATAATTTCTTTAATAAATGTACTTATACTTACTAACGTTTTAGGAACTGAATCTCACAGAACAGGGGCTTTAAGGCTAGCTGTTTAAAGCAATCCAGTTTAGGTGATGAAAAAATGTTGCGCGACCGCAAACCGTATTTGGGCGCGAAAGTTCACGTTCGCGTGATTTTCCGAACTGCGCGGTTTAACGTTAGTTTGATACCGCGTAAGCAGTTGGCCGTAAGGCCCTACGTCTCGTAGTGTAATAATCAGTTTTCACTAATTGAAATTTTGTTCAAGTACGTCATCATCATCATTTCACCTATCGTGTTCCCACTGCATCCTCTCTCTCTCTCTCTCTCTGAAAGAGTCCCCTCTTTCAGAGAGAGAGGATGAGTCCTCATCCACCATGCTGTCCCAGTGCATGTTGGTGAATGTCATAATTATGTCTTTGAACTTTTGAAGTTCTTAGACATGCCGTTTTCCTCACGATGTTTTCCATCACCGTTTTTGAGCAATGACATCGAAACTGCAAATAATTTATTTAGTTACTAAATAAATCGTTAGGACCGAACCGGGTGCCGTCAGATTATAAAACGCACATGCTACTGGCATACATTTTTTCGAGTGTTTTTTGTTCCGTTACCTTATAAAACGTAACCATGAAAATTGCTTTAAGCCGTTAGCGATTTTATTCTAAATATTATTCCCAACCTGGTTTATATTTCTACTTTAAAATCTTACTTTAGTAGCACCTCTACTTACTTTAGTGCCACTTCTTTCTCGCTCTCTCTTTCTCTTGCGGTCATTCCATGTCGATTGTAAATGATATTCAAATATAAACACTAAAAACTTTACAACCACACCACGAGAATTCATAACCTTATCGTGTGACGATCGCAATGTAAAACTCTCACGCGCCGCATCAAAAAACATCCAGCCCTAATTACCTAACAATGCCATAAAACAACCAATTACATTCATAACTTGTTCAAAAAACTTCACATGGTAAGAAGATAAAGCAAATCATAGGTGTTGAGATTGCATTCAAAAATGTATGATACGAATCAGGATTTGAGGTTTGTTAACAATTATTGTGATTCCTTTGTCTATGTTTTTATCGGAGTTTTTGTGGCGGTTAATTTTGGTTTTGTTTGCATTAAAGTTGTTAGTTTTTTCTAAGAATGAAACAGGTGTTATAAGTGCCTACTTGAGTCAACGAGCGCTGTAGACGACGATTATGTATCTAGTTTTTGTGTGCGATCTGTGAGCAAACGTAAGCCAAAACACCAAAAGTATGCACTTTAAACAATAATGTTTGTATCCGTAGAAATTATTTATCACAATCCCTTCATTAATTTAGTAAAATGTTCTTTTTTTATACATTATTTTTTCATTTCTGATCATTGCTTAACATCAGGCGAAATGGTGATCAAACGCAAGCATATTATTTATTTATTTAAAAAACAAACAAACATAAAAAAGCGATAGGAACTCTATCTATCAAATATTATTAGGCTTGCGTTTAACCGTCACCTCACCTGATGTTAAGCGTTGATGCGGTCTGCGATGAAGCATACTTGTCTAGAAGGAACCGATTCACTCGCGACTAAAGACAACCCAGATTGTATCTATCAGGGCACACCTATTCAAGCAGCTAGTGGTTCGCACAATACAAGTGGAATCAAAGCGATATCGAGTACCTATATCTGTCTCAGAACCGATAACCGTTTGGGTGGATGTGTTTTAAGAGGCTACGGATCCGCAAACGTAGCGTAGGACATCGGACATCCTGAGATTCGATGGAGTGAAAATAAACCTAAGTGACTGGAAGCGGACAGTCGAGATCTGGCTTGCCTTGGGAGAGGTATATTTATGTCCAGCAGTGGACTACGAAAGGCTGGTTATCAAGATGATCTCTGTATGCTTTTAATTTTATTACGATTTAACTACTGAGCTGCATTTTGATGAAATTTGCCAGGAAGTATTAGACTTTTTTTATTATTAATTAGCTGCGCCCCGCGGTTCCACCCGCTTAGTGATGAAATATGGTGATGATGATGATAAAAAGTAGCCTCTGTCACTCTCCATTCCTTGAACTATATACCCTTGATAAATAAAACAATTTGTAGTTAGACAATTTAACTATTGCTAATAATTATAGTTAGGGAGACATAATTTTTAATGTCTAAGAATGCTCTCGTATTCGAAATACTTTCTTGCATAACATTTTTTTCTCATCGCCTCGTCTATATTGCGATCAGTAAATACATGTAATTAATGTAGTTTAACTTACATCAATACTGTAATTTCACACTAATACGATGAAATTATGTTACGTAGAGTTTCGGCAGTGTGTGTGTGGTCCAACTTGAGGGTTGAAACCCACTACGCTGGTCGGCGAGTGAAGCATCAAGGTATGGTGGCTGCTTTTTGCCCGACTGGTCAGGAAGGACGGTAATGGTGCCGGGTGTATGTTTGTTTGTATTTTTTAAGTTTCTTTATTACCTCCTAATCTTCCTATAACCTAAATGGCATAACTGATTTCATCTTTATGCTTACAGTGTTATCGGCGACATTTTGTGGTGATGTATATATTGTTTTTCTTTAAATAATCAACTAGTTTACTACGTTTTATCAACTCACTGTTTGGATATTATTATATATTTTTTTATACCTAATAAAAATAAAACATGGTATATTTTATTAGGTTTATAAAAGTTGATAGGTTAACATCCGGTGAGCGCCTAGCATGTCAATTTAAAAAAAAAATGCTAGCGTAGCGCGGGTGGGTATGGGTATATGGGTGGGATTGCGAGTACCTGATACTGTGGGTATCGACCCTAATATAGGCTTTCGGATATATACCGTTGTCCAATCATGGGAATCAGGTGATATTAACTCCTAATTTACGGCGTAATGGATGGGCCTCGGCAGTTGCGTATATCATGATTTTTTCTTTCAATTTGTTAATTTGTATTTAATTCGCTTCCTGGATACGATATATTCGGGTACGAATGGAGACGTTCTTTGCATTCATATTTGGTACTTAAAGTATACAGTAAAATCGGTTTACCAATGGGCGAAATTTGATACGTAAAATATTATAGAACTCTTAACTTACTCTGCTGAAGCAGCGACCCAAAGTGGGTCTTAGCTTACGACATTAGAGAACGCCATCGGTCCCACGCTGTCTCTCGCCTGTCGGCGACTTGTAGCTTGCGCGAGATCTCCTCGTTTTTCCGGACTCTCCAACTCCCAGTCTTCTTTTTGATAGAAATCCATACAATTTTAATTTTAAATTGATTTAACACGCTTCGTCCACAAAACCGCACCAAATACGATTTTATTATTATATACGAGTAAATACGGAGTCGTCACTATTTTGTTATTTCATCTATACAAATATTATAAAGAGGAAAGATTTGTTTGTTTGTTTGTTTGTTTGCATTGAATAGGCTCCGAAACTACTGAACCGATTTGAAAAATTATTTCACTGACGGGAAGCTACACTATCCCCGGGTGACATAGGCTATCTATACCCGTGCGAAGCTGGGGCGGATCGCTAGTCTGTAAATAAATGTATAACCCATTTCGCTAACTGTCATGTTTGTCTATTTTGTATACACTAGTTCTGTACATTTCGTAAAAAAAACTATAAAGATTCCATTGATTGCTGCGAAACCGCAAAGAGCAATTATTAAAAAAAAAAAAAACATTTATATTATTACTAACTAGCTTTTGCTAGTGAATATGTACGCGTAGACTTTCATATAAACTTTTAGTCCCCATATCTTCAATTGGTTCTTTCGCAAAATCCTTTCTTAACGGACCTCTAAGGAATCTGCTGCCAAGAACCTGCCAAGTTTCAGCTTCATCGGCTTAAGTAGTTTTCGAGATTCCAAAACGAGTAAATGCGTGAGTGGTTTTCGGTTTTATATGGGTATACAGGGGTACTGCGCAATCGATCGTAAAACGAATAACTTGTGTGCTACGCCTTATCGAAATTCGCGAAAAAAACTAGCCGTTTAATACATTTTGTCGAAAGTGAATGATATTTTTGTATGGAACAGCTGATTTTTTTAACACGAATTTCGAAATTTTGTAGAACAAAAGTTGTTTATTTTGATGTTCTAAACTAACTTATTACCAGTAACCCTGTATAGAAGATTTTCAATTGATATTAAAGTATGTGAATGAGGACGTAATGGCTTATCGGATTTAAATTAAGTTTTGTACAAGGTTTTAAAAAAATATATAAATGTGTAATAGGTTTGCGTTTGACCACCATCACGCCTGATGTGCGGTCTACGTTGGAGCACGCTTGCCTAGAAGAAACCGATTCACTCGTGATTTGCACTCGTAACAATATACAAACTAGTTGAGAATTGAATCTTTTTTGAAGTCTGTTAAAAAGAAAATAATTTTCTGCCCACCATGACTTATGGTGCCGAAACAAGGACCCTCACACATGAGGCTGTGCACAAAATCAGAGTAGCATAGAGAGCCATGGAGAGATCCATGCTAGGCATCAAACTCCAAGACCGAGTTCGTAATACCGAAATCCGACGAAGAACAAAGATTCGAGACGTCGGAATCGCGGTAATGAAATTAAAGTGGAGCTGGGCAGGACACGTTGCTAGGCGCAGTGATGACAGGTGGAGTAAGGTCTTAACAGAGTGGTGGCCGAGGCAAGGTAAGCAGAGCGTTGGTCGTCCGGCTGCAAGATGGGTCGACGATATTATTACTATCGCGGGCGAACCTGGACTAGATTAGCACAGGACCGAGGCAGATGGCATAGCAAGAGAGAGGCCTATACCCAGCAGTGGGATAAGGAAGGCTGTGGATGATGATGATTAATAGGTTGGTATGTCAAAGATATAATTCGAGAAATTTATAGTTACCTACACGTGTCAAAGTATTAATAAATTATTATTAGTAATTTTTAGACATTCCCAACGATTTTATTATTATTTTCCTATTACTGAACCTTATGAAGTTCTACAATATTTCTTATTGACAACTATAATGTATTAAAATGACATAATGTACCGTGGTATCATGAAAATTTATAGCTTCTTTATGGATATTATGCACATTGACGGGCAAACCCGAGTGCTAATTACCGGACAAACCGGTGAGAGTGGGCATCTGCTATATGCTCTTAAGGTACGGGGAATGATTCTAGGATTATTTGTACCTTTTTATAAAGTTTACGATAATCTTGAAAATTTAAGTATGATGGGGTTGTAATAAAAATATTTTACTATTATTATAATATATTTTGCTATTTGAATAGGCATTTTGATACATCATTACCAGCCTTTCATGAACATGTGTCCACTACTAAGACACAGGCCTTCTCTCAGAGAGAGAGAGAGAGAGAGAGAGAGAGAGAGAGAGAGAGAGAAAGAGAGAGAGAGAGAAATAAAGATAATGTGCCCTAATCCACCATGCTGGTGCTGACCCAGTGCATGTTGGTAAATGTCACAGAATAGTTTTTTTTTGTTGCTTTTCTGTGGTAAATGTCATAATTATGTTGTTTTTTTTTATGCCATAGTTGGCAAACAAGCAGACGGCCTGATGGTAGCCTGATAGTAAGGTGTCTTTGAACTTGGACACATCTTGGACATGCCGGTTTCCTCGCGATGTTTTCCTTCACCATTGTTGAGCGATGACATCGAAACTGCAGGTAATTTATTTAACTGTATGATTTATCAATAAGTTCCACTATGAACCTTACTTCCCAGCCTAGGTCTGCGACCTACAGGGTTCCGCTTCATCATCATCATCATCATCATCAGCCTCTAATTGTCCACTGCTGGACATAGGCCTCTCCCAATGCACGCCACTGAGCTCGGTCGGCAGTTCCTTGCATCCAGTTTTTACCCGCCGTTTTACGCAGGTCATCACTCCACCTGGCCACAGGGTGTCCTACACTACGTTTGCCTAAACGTGGTCTCCACTCCAGAACTCGTCTACCCCATCGGTTATCGGTTCTTCGGGAAATGTGGCCGGCCCACTGCCACTTCAGCTTGCTAATCCTTTGAGCTATGTCGGTAACTTTGGTTCTATGTCGAATAACTTCGTTCCGAATTTTGTCCCGTATAGAAACTCCAAGCATAGCTCTCTCCATAGCTCGCTGAGCGACTTTAAATTTGTGGACCACCTTAACCGTGAGTGTCCACGTCTCGGCACCGTAGGTCATAACGGGTAGGACACACTGATTAAAGACCTTTGTCTTGAGACACTGTGGTATGGACGACGTGAAGACTTGACGAAGCTTACCGAATGCTGCCCATCCCAGCTGAATCCTTCTATTGGCTTCTTTCTCGAAGTTGTTCTTACCTAACTGCAGAGTTTGTCCTAGGTATGCGTACTCTTGAACTACTTCGAGGTGAACGCCATTAACTACTATCGGCCCCGGGTCTATGCGACTATTGAGCATGATTTTTGTCTTATCTATGTTCATTCCGAGGCCGATGCGTCTAGAAGCGTCAGCCAGGCTAGACAGCATCCCTTGCAGTTCCTGCAGCGACTCAGCCATTATGACAATATCGTCAGCAAATCGTAAATGTGAGAGGTATTCGCCGTTGACATTAATGCCCTTACCTTTCCAGTCCAGTGTCTTAAACATATCTTCCAGGACACTCGTGAACAATTTCGGGGATACTACATCTCCCTGTCTCACTCCCCTGCGCAATTGGATATGCTTAGACTGCTGGTTCTGTACTTGGACACTCATAGTTGCGGCGTCGTAAATACCTCTCAACACCTCGATGTACCGACAGTCGACTTGGCAGCGCTGCAGAGACTCCAGAACAGCCCAGGTTTCGACTGAGTCAAAGGCTTTCTCATAGTCCACGAACGCAAGGCACAGGGGCTGGTTATACTCTTCGGTCTTCTGTATAACTTGCCTCACTGTGTGTATGTGGTCTATAGTGCCAAATCCTGAGCGAAACCCGGCCTGCTCCGGGGGCTGAAACTCATCAAGTCTTCTAGCGAGGCGATTTAGGATGACCCTCGAGAACAACTTAGAAACGTGGCTCAGAAGTGAAATGGGGCGGTAGTTCTTAAGAAGCGTTTTGTCTCCTTTCTTGAAGAACAAGACCACCACACTCCTGCTCCACGCCTCTGGAGTTCTCCCGGTGTTCAAAACGGTACCAAATAACTTCCGAAGCTCAAGAAGTACGGGCTTACCCCCTGCCTTCAATAGCTCCGAAGTTATACCGTCTTCACCTGGGGCTTTTCCATTTTTAAGTTGTCTGAGGGCCAGCTCGATCTCGCCTAAGCTGACGTCCGGCAGCTCGTCAGTGTAGTGGCGTGCTAGTTTTGCGCGAGAATCCTCTGCACTGGTTTCAGGTCTTGGAGCGTGCGAAGCGTACAATCGGCCGTAGAAGTCTTCAATCTCTACGAGCACCTCCGGCTTAGAGACAACAGTGTTGCCATTTGCAGTTTTGAGCTTTGTCAGATGGGCTCTACTTAGTTGTTTGGCAAAGACTTTGGACCCCCGATTCTGTTCAATTGCCTCTTCAATTCGGCGTGTGTTTGAACGTCGGAGGTCACGCCGCACAAACTTAGGGACCTTCTGATTTAGCTCCCGCAACTCTGATGCTGGGGCATCCTGCTTATCTCGCCTTAGATTCATAAGCTGGAGGGTCTCATCGGAGAGTTTAGACCTCGTACCTGTACGCTGCGACTGGCAAAACTTCGCACCCTCCTCCCTCAGGATTCTCACTGTATGTTGGAGTTCCTCGTCCACGTCACTTGAGGTTCCTAAAGCAGCGAATCTGTTTTGCAGCTTGAGCTGAAATGTGTCGGATCCCACTACAGTTTGGATAAGATTAGGTCGGAGCATAGAATTCATCAGACGACATCTTTCAAGCTTACAGTTGATATTCAAAGAGCCTCGAACAAGCCTGTGATCACTTCCGGTATAAAACCTGTTAAGCACTGAGACATCTCTGAATACGTGCTTCTTGTCTGTCATGATGAAATCAATCTCGTTTCTAGTAACCTTATCTGGGCTTTCCCAAGTCCACTTTCGGTGAGGCTTCTTCTCAAAGAACGAGTTCATTAAGAAGAGACCCTCCTTTGCCATGAAGTTGACCAGGATATGACCCCTGTCATTCCTGCTTCCAAAGCCATGTGGACCGACTTTTGATTCGCTGCAAGCCTGTACTCCCACTTTAGCGTTGAAGTCCCCCATGACAATGTTGTAGTGAGCCCTAGTGGTGTTATGTAGAGCCGAAGAAACGTAGTCTAAGGTTTCCTCGTATTCTTCGTCTGGGTATCGGCAACAGGGTGCGTAGACCTGTACGACTTTGAGAGTATACCTCTCAGTCAGTTTCAGTATAAGGTACGCTACCCTTGCCGACACACTCGACATTTCCACAACATTGTCAGCTAGGGACTTGTTGACGAGAAACCCCACCCCACCTTGGGACAGTTGGTCGCCCTCTCGGTAATAGAATAGGTGGCCAGAATCCAGAGTTATGGTGTCCTCCCCCTGTCTTCGGACTTCACATAGCCCTAGGATGTCCCACCTAATCTTTGACAGTTCGACCTCGAGTTCTGCCATCCTGTCATCAGTCCTCATCGATCGTCCGTTGTACGAAGCTAGGGTCAGTGGTTTTGATTTTTGGTGGCCTGCGGTAACCCGGGGATTCTTAGCACCCCCCACCTCGCCGTTACCATGGCCGCCACCTTGGTCAGGAATAGCGAGGCTACCGGGAACTAGGGGCCGTTTTTTGGTTGTACTGTGCATTGGAGGTAATACCCATAATCGCCACGCTGGGCAGACGTGTTGGCGATCGCAGAAACGTAGCTTTGCATCAAGAATGCTGCTGCCCATCCCTGACCTGTGTTATTTTAGCTACGTTTGGTTGGAAATGGTTATACCGCCATTTATCGGTTCGCCAGGGTTCCGCTTACACTGGTTCTTCTGTAAGTCTGTATGTACAATAATATTAATTGGAGCCCATTATTTCGAGGCGTAGAAAGCGGGTCGGAGACGACGGTAGTCGGCCGCCCTCGCATTAGTTTATGGGGTGACAACTAGTTGGGTATGTTGAAGGATACTATTTATTTATAACCAGCTGTGCCTAGCGTTGTCAGCCACTAATTTACTCCTTATATCATCAGCTATCTGCCAGTGAAAATCTCGTCAAAATAGGTCCAGCCGTTTCGGAGTCCATAGGGAACATACATACTATATTATCGCCTTTTTATATAATACTAGCAGTCCGCTCCTGCTCCGCACGGGTATAGTTGTATAGCCTATTAAAATAGCCTATATTAATAAGTGACAATGTAGCATTCAAATAGTGAAAGAATTTTTAAAATCGGTCCAGAACTTTTTGAGCCAATTCAAACTTACAAACATACTTACATACAAATCTTTCCTCTTTATAATATTAGTATAGATAGATGGTGACATGTAAGGTATTAAGGTAAAACTCATGATTATATGCCAATAATATGATATCTGAGATAAATTCATAGACTTTTTTATTTATTTTCCTTGGAACACTTGGACATGTCAACCAAACAATTAAAAAGGTGAATATTTATTAAAATAATGTACAAAAATAACTCAGCAAGCGGCTGTAAAGGGGTTTTGTCATGAAAATTAAACAATAATAATTTTTTTTACAAAGAAATGAACTTCTAAACGTTATGCAATTGTCATTCACACTTACACATCACATCATCAGCCATTAAATGTCCACTGCTGAACAAGGCCTCCCTCTTAGAGAGGGGTGTTGCCATAATCCCCACGCTTGGCAGGCGGCTTGGAAATCGCAGTACGTTCACCGTGTACTAACAGCATGCTGCTACCCATCCTCTGGTGGTTCTGATCGCAAATTTAGGATATACCCGGGTCATTGTCATTCAAAAATATTTAATAAACATGATTTTTATTTACAAATAAACTTCAGAAGTTTATTGTTACGTTTTGCCGTTTCCTATGGGAATATCTTTAAAATGTGTAAGCCATATGCGCCCTACTCGCATAGTAGAGTAGACTCTACCCGTTAACGCTTTTGTCCTGTAACGCTTAGATATAATTGTTGAGTTTAATAGGTATCATTCATTTACTTTCTCTTGAACTGCGTACCGTCATTATATACTATTTTGTTCCTCAGTTATTGAGATGAAAGAAATTAATGTTGTAATTACCTATGCCCGTTCCGAAAATAGTACATCACAACATGTCTGACTGAGGCAGTGATCTTTGCTTTCATGAATTAAAAACATATTTACAGAAGTTTAAAACTGGTTAGCTAGATTAATCATACTGGCTGACAATAAAAAAATACTTCTTTTTTGATGCTGGCCATCAAATACTTTCTATTAGCTTTACCTTGTCTGTGCTGGCAATCAATAATTGATATATCTCGGTAACATAAATATTTATCAACTTTTAGTATTTATCTTCTTTTTTTTTCTCATAAGAGAATTTTGGCATCCCATGACTTGTGCATTTGCCAGTGTCTAATATTGCAATATATTCAAGTTTTTAATGATAGTTGTAGATAGATAATTATTTTAATATATCATTTTTTAATTTTCAATAGGGTCATTCCCATTGTTTTTTTTTTGTAACGACAGTATAACCTCAGAATAATAACATTATTCTGATAAAACTTTTTTTTTTAACGCGTATATTATGTCCGCGTTTGACCACCAACTCGCCTGTTGGTAAGCGACGATGTGGTCAAAGATGAAGCACGCAGACGTAGAAAAAATACGAATTATGACGAAATATACGAAAAACGCTGTTTGTAAAGCTGACAAAAAACGCCATGATAAAATTTGTGATTGAGTCCCATGATGAGATATTATTTTAAAGTGGAAACAGTTTCAAATTATTACTTAATTTTGTACCGCCATAATTTTATATATATACCTTTTTCGTTTTATTTGGTTATTCTCTACTTTCATGCAATCAATAACATGCCTTCGACTGGCACTGAGTTAAATAGACCTTAGATATCAATAACTTTCCATGAATCAGCTAAAATCAAAAATTGCTTGTCTATCTAGCGTTTCCCATGAATAACTTGACTTTTAGACAGTACTATGTACGATTACAATTTATATTCCTAATTAGAGGAAAGCGGGCCGAATTTGGCTCAAGGCTCCTTTATAAAGGTCCGTGAGACGGTTAGTAGGACGGATCCGCCCCGAGATGATATTCCATGTTAACGGATTGAATTTATATTGTATAATGTAGAAAGTGCATTGTAGAGCAAGTATTGAATCGATTTTAGTGGAGTATAGCATAAATATGATGTAAAACTATAGATAGGTAAATAAACCCTTTATTGTTCACACCACAAATTTCATACACATGATAAAACAGCTTAAAAACCTAATGCAATAATCGGTGACCTTATCGCTAAGAGAGATCTCTTCCAGACAACCTTAGGAAAGAGAGGATTCATACAGGAGGTAGAAAGCGGGGTGTGCAATATTGATTAGTGTGATAGTTATATCATAAACCGTGCATTCTAATAACTATACAACCTAATACTTAAATTACTTAAAATAACGATTATATACTAATACCTACATAAAAATATAAAAAATAATAATATGTATAGTTAAATAAACAACAACAACGTCAACAAGATGGCAACTGCGACAAATAAAGTGTGAAAGGCGTTGTACTATCTACCTTAGGTAAATGCTAATTTGGTTCAAAATCTAAGGACTATTAAAATTTTCTAACGTTACCAGGTCAATTAGAGCAAGCTAAAGCACTTCTAAAAAGCCGTGGTAGCCCATTTCCATGTTCTCCCATTTCGGGAGACCGCTAGACTTGAAAGCGTGTGGTCGCGGGTTCAAACCCCGGGCCCGTACCAATGAGGTCTTTGGAATTTATGTACGGATTTTCATAACACTGGCTTTTCGGTGAAGGAAAACATCGTGAGGAAACCTGCATACGTACGGAGAAGGAATTCAATGGCGTATGTGAATCCATCAATCCGCACTGGGCCAGCGTGGTGGATATGGCCCAATCACCCTTTCGGGGGTAGGCTAAAAGTCCAGCAGTGGACTGTTAAAAGGCTGATTATGATGAAGGCACTTCTTTCATTATATGCGAGCTAGAAACCTATATATTGTAAGCTGTAGGTGGCAAGTCTCTGGGTCAGTCAATTACCACCGATGATTAATACCCAGAAACTATTCGGATGTTTTAATTGAAATACGAATGGGCAATTTTGATTTACCGCCAGTGCCCTTAATTGGAATTATTTGCTTGAAATTAAACGATAATTGGAAGTATTGAAATTGAAATATCAATTTGAAATTAACGGTGATGTTGCGTTTGTCCACAAAATTAATTCACGCAACGTTATGATTTAGAATGCGGAGAAAATTACAACTCATCGCGAGCTTTAACTAGGAAATAATGAGTTTATCAGAGGCAAAGCAAATTGAGAAATGAAAATAGATCTTATTGAAAATAGACATTCGACGCGCTTGAGGTCGTAGATCTGCTATTTTTTAAGCAAAGCCTTTCCTCTGTCTTTTTGCAACTCCTGGTATAAAATTGTTTTATGTTTTCCTTTGGTTTATCGATGAATGTTTACACTTACCAGAGAAAATGAGGCTTTTTTTTACAAATTGCGCAACAAAAATAGCTTTTTAATTGATACTCTGTACGTATTGTATAGCTAGACTAATGTTTTAAAACTTTAACCAGTTTATTGTTAAAATGCATTTTTATATTTTGATAAATTAAATAAAAACCTGGTAAGCGCAGCGTAGGACGTCCACCCACAAGATGGACAGACGACCTAAAAGAGACCGCAGGGAAACGCTGGATGCAGGCCGCTTCCAACCGGCCCTTTTGGAGATCGATGGGGGAGGCCTATGTCCAGAACTGGACGTCCTATGGCTGAAATGATGATGATGAAATAAAAACTCTCAAAATTATATAAACACAAGCACAAAGTCATCAAATATGATGAAATACGATTTTCGACTTTAAACAAAGCCGTTTTAGATAGCAAATAGATCATGGCGTGAGCGGGTGAAAAACGAACTTGATATCGTGATCAGACCGCGCCTTAAATTCAAAATGTACTTCCTTTCTCCTCCAAGAACAGTAAACCAGCACTCCCACTCCACTGCCACATCTCACCACTCTCTCGACCGTCCTTCAAACTCCATCGTTACGCTAACGTGCAAAATTAAGCAACCACTGCACGTCGGCATTATTTAGTTAGACGCGGCAAAAAAGGGCCCCATGTCACATCATTAGTGATCCAAACCTGTATACGCGGACAGATACGTCTTATTCAACCGGAGACGCATAAATAAGATGCGCTGGAGTCTAGTGAAATATTAGATGCAAACGAACACAGGCAAAAATGTCGAACGGGATTACCATAAGGATATGGCGCGCCCGCCTTTCAGCTCGAAAGGCTTTCTGCTGGTAAATTACTTGACATTGGGATAGGCTTTTCGATATGTACGTGGAGACAATTTTAAAAAGTTTTTTATAAGTTTTGTTTCTTTTTAATTATAAATAAGCCATCCCTTGGCCGCAAACTCGCCTGAGGTTAAGCGATGTGAGGTCTACGATGGAGCATGCTTGCTTAGAAAAACCGGTTCACTCTGGACTTGAAGACGCCCCACATTGTAACTATTGGGGAACACCCACCCAGGCAGCGAATTCCACAGACTAGGAGTTCGCACAATAAATTTGGAATCAAAGCGCTTCGTACGGGTTCTCGGAATAAAAACCATTAAGCGGTGTCGATTCTTCGTGCCCACTCTGGCAGTCTGATAGAAAAATGGGCAGGAAGTAATCAAATCATGCAGATATGATGCACAAAAAAAAATTGTAGAAGTTTTTTCAATTATAACCGAGCCACTGAGCTTAGGAACGCCACAAATAGCGATCTTCGGCTCTTTGTAAAAAAATATTACAAATAGCTTTTTTTTTCATTGTAATATTTTTAGTTTACTCAATAAAATTTAGGAAGTACCTACCTACATATATACAATTTTCTTGTTTATCCTAACCACGATAGAACGAAGCGACGCTTATAACTATGGAACTCTTAATATAGGCAGTCTTAAGAATAATCTTCTGTTCACCAATTCATTTTTAACAGATGCCTCCTAAGAGTTGCCTAAATATTTGACAGTTATCTATGGTTTTGATGTGAGTGAGCGAGCGCGGTGCGGGCTATCAGTAGAGCCTCTTATACCAAATTTGACGGTTTTAAATCAATTTTATTCAGTTAAATTGCAATATTTGAGCTGGAAAAAAATACATGTCACAGATACATCTGTGCTAGAGTTTATGATTTGGTTCAAAACACGATAGAATAAACTTATCCCGATCAAAAAAAAATCTGAAACAAAGTCGACTTAGTTTATTTTTTTCATTTTATGCTCTAATGAAAATTACACATATATTTTTGATAGTGAATAATGTAGTTTTTTAGTGAAATTAAAAGCGTAAAAAGGACGCGAGAATTTTGGCGCGCCGCGTTCAGTGCCGCGCCAGGCGTCATCGAGGTCGGACATATGCTCGTTTTTGTCGTTGCACTCCCCCCGCGGGCGCCCTGACTCTAGCATTGTAAAATACAACGTCGCTATAACTTGGCGGGGGCTGAGGGAGCGTTTTGTTGCCTACGCGCCTCGGATAACCGCCCGTTACGAGTTGCCATCATTAGGCTACCCCGAATCGGTGTCGTAACTTTAGGTGACGCTTATCGTCACTAATTATTACCAAAAGTTTGGTGAAACGTTTTTTTTTGCCTTAGGCAACTCCTAAATATTTAGGCATCTGAGAGAACTCCCAAGGTCTGTGAAAACCACAGCTACGACGTGGGCAGACTAGGTATGGCTACGATGTAGGTGAAAACGGGCAGTCTGATAATCCAGGCCAAATCTCATCTCAGCTGATGTCTTACACAAGTTATGTTGGCAGAGCAACTGGCTGGTGTATTTAGACAGCTCTAGAGAACTCATTCGATCATGACATTCTAGTTCTATATATTTAGAAAAGAACTACCAAAATATTTCCGAAATACTTAGTTGTATATTTTTTTTCATTGTTAGAATGGATCCATGTATATTGAATTCTCATGCTAAAGCCTGTAGCATTCAGCATGGCTATGTTGTGAAATAAACTGTCCATAAGTGTAATGGTATGTAAATGTACCAAATTGATCGTTAAGCCGTATTTCAAGCAGTTTATATCGTGCAGAAAGTTGTCTGCACTATTTTAGTCATTGTTTTGCATACTCACATTGTATTGTACTCATTATCGACTTGCTTGGGTTTATGTTCGTTTTTATTTTTGCATATTTTCGAGTTGTTAGTTTGGCTCTTTTCGGAATGCCTCTGTGGTGGCCTTCAAGCAATGTCGGAGGTTTGGCGCCAAAGTTGAAAAAAAAACATGTTGCTTCATTGTATTATTTTCCTAAACTAATGTATTTAAATTGTAATAATAGTATATTATTATTTATGAAGTATTATTAAGTGTTCGTGAATGTCCTTGAGTATGGGAAAGTGATATAATGAAATAAAACTTGTATTTCATATGGATTCCAAAACTCCGTAAGAGCAGAGCCTCTAGTATAGTCTTCATTACTTTACTAGAGCAAAACTTATGACAGTAAAATACGGAAGACGAAGCGGTATGGCCTTAATGGCTTTAGCCTGCTCACCATAAGGCTAAAATAAATAAATAAACAACAATCAGATCGTAAAGGGAGAAAGCAATACTTAGCCTATGCACCTGATAGACTGCAGCGTGCAATAGCCTGGACTCTGAATCGGGCCACGGAGAAAGTTATTGGGGGTGTCCGAATTATGATCAAAAAAATTTATACATTCTCGAAACATCGACTCTATAGAAGAAGCAGATTAGTTTTTCGCTACCAATAATACTATTTATATGTTTTGTGTTATACGCAAACACATAAATATAAAGTTTTATTATCATAATATGCTTCTGTCGATTAAAAACCATTACTATAAAAAATATCGAACCTAATTTTTTAATAGGTACTTATCCTTATATGAAGGTATTATTATATTTTTAAATAAAAAAAAATGTATATAATAATTAGGTGGTGATAGTTTTAGTTTTTAAATACTGTGTAATGTTTTAACTTAGTTATTTTTAAATTACAAATTTGAAGTTCCCAAAAAAAAAATTGCTGATTAACCCCATTATTTAGAATTAAGTACTTAGTTAGCTAGAATCAATTAACTGTGTTCTATAGTTTGATGTCAAAGCGTAAATGTCATCTTAATGCACCTTAGATTGGTAAGTATTAATAGTACAGCTTTTTGTAAAGACTAATCAAAATGCTAAACAGCCGTTTTAAATTCAGCTAAATGCCACTTGCCTATCACGAAACTGGCTTCAAGTCTCAACACCAAATTAAGAATGATTTATGATATTACACTAGTGCTTGCACTTTTACTTGAGATTCTCTAGTTTCCTGCAATTTTACGAGTATACGGAGAGCTACTATGAAATTTCAGAATTCCTTAATGATAAAATTTTTTTGATATGTAATGTAGACTAAATAATTGACATAAAATCGAGACTAGGTACTAGGAAAAGATAAAATGATAATAATAGGTTATATAGGTAGTAATAAACATCTAATTAAGGTATAAAATACAACCAAACCAAAATATGATTCTAACAATATTCTAACTTAGACATAATTTCGTTATTTTTTAACTTTAACAAAAACTAATAATAATATAGGTATATAAAAAACTAACATTTGTACGCTGTAACAGGCAAGGACATGAGATACGTCTCCATTATTACGACCATGTATGCTACTTTATATGTATGTGTACCTACCATGTTCTGACAAATAAATATTTTGAATTTGAATTTGAATTTACGCAGAAACGCGTGTCCAAAAATAAATAGAAGAAAGATATTTTGCTATAAATAAAAATACCTAAATTATTATGGAATGAACTATTTTCTTTTGTAATACATTTTCATCTATGGCATGGCAATACTTTGGATAAGAATCATAGACAAACAACCATTATGTAGATTAAACTATGTGAAATGACCTTCTAACTGCACGCCATCTAGTGAACAACTTATGAACGGGGAGTACTGGCGACATTAAACAAAATACTGCGCATTTCTCGTCAAACTAGGGTAATGTACACCATAAAATAATATGAAGCCATTTATTATGTCATTTTCTTGAGAAACCTTTTAAGTTGGAAGGTTTGTCTGCGATCGGAAAGCTATTTATCTTACGGTACAATCTAAACTTTCATATACGAATGTGGTATCTCTCTCTCTTAGTATCTCTTTCTCTCATCATAAGTCATATAGGACAGTAAGTAGCATAGAATCCGTCACGTGATTTACAAAGTGTAGCACGCCGTCTGTCAAGTAGTATGTAGCCTTGGAGCCTTTTTGAGCCTACAGGCCCATAATACATTAAAACAGAGTACATTTGTATCTTCTTCTTCTTATATATGTCGGAGTGTGTTCACCCAGTTTGAAGACTGACTGAAGACGCGAAAACATTTCAATTAGTACTCGTACCCGCCAATAGAGGGCGCTATTTTGATTTTATTCAGAGTTGAATTAGACTGTCAACTTCAGTTCTTTGCACACGTCACTCGAGAGTGACAAGTAAACAAGAACCTTCTGTTCAAGGTGTGTTCAAGGAATATACTACTCTCTAACGAGAGCATCTGTTAATCGGACGACTGAGGGGACTTTTGAACGGACCGGCAGCGAAGTAACAGCTCTGAATATCATCCTGGTTATAATCCGTTTCCATCGGCGGTAGTTTAAGTAATTTTGTAACGTATTACTGCTGGGAGAATACAATTGATCCAAAGAACTCGCAATTCTGTTTATTTCTAAAAATCATGCACGATGGACGAAGAGAATCGTGATTCCTTGTACCCCAACCCTGATGGCACGCCGACATAATATAAAAGGCGATGTTGTATGTATGTTCCTTATGAACTCAAAAACGGCTGCACCGATTTTAACGGAACTTTCACTGGCAGATAGCTGATGTTATAAAGAGTAATCCATGCGGCTGAAACCGCGGGCTTACCTAGTCCTGTATACAAACACCGTGTAATTTTATCCCGGAAAATGTAAAATATCTCACCTCGCAGGATAAAAAACAAGAAAACAAGCAAGCATCAAAAATTTCTTAACAATACTTAGCACCTATCATTTTAAGGTATCAGTACATCTAAATCGAAGCACGCAGGAAGTTCCAACGACCTGCCATTATAACTCAGCGTCTTAGCACAACATTAATCTAAGTCTGAAGTCTAGACGAGCCTTTCTCACTTCAAGTTGTAACTATATATAATATTATGTATAGCCACGGTGGCCTAGTTATGCGAACGGTAGCTAAGCGTAATGTTTTTGTCGCCTCAGGGTGACTTATTCATGTACAGGCGGAGAAAAAACTGCTTACGACTTAATTTACCCGATAATGGCCAGTTATTAAGATAATAATCGTAAAATAATTTTGATAATCGCTTTTATAGTTTTTGGGTTGCTTTTCGGCTTCTATGTTATGCATTTGAATATAATTATATATTTTGTATTATAATATTTCCATTATTATTTCCAATGATGACGTAAAGCTTTTTTTATAATTATAGTGTGTCATGCTAATATTATAAACGCAAAAGTGTGTTCGTGTGTTTTTTTAATCATTAGTATAAATAGGCTTACGTTAGACCACCGACTCAGTTTACACTAAAGCAAATACAGGGATTCGTAAAAAAAAGCTTTGTTGTATAGGGACCTTCCTTTTGATTTTGAATTTGAATTTTTGATTTTATATTTTTTTTGGTAATTTTCCGTAATATGTATTCTGTAAAAAAATCGACTGGCAAAAGACACAGCCATGAAAAGTTAGGATAGAAATACAGACAGGCTGCGTAGGCTTAGTAATAGGGTTCCATTAGGTACGGAATCCTAAAAAAGGAACAGACCTACCTACTCAGTTGTATTGAAATGGTTCAGCAGCTAGACATGTTAGTGTCCCACATTCGACCTCAAAGCGGAATTCTATGTTAAGAAATAGTAATTAAATGTTAAAGTAGCCATTTATTGACTGTTCAGACGTCGTGGGATAAGACTAACGCAATACTTGAGGCAGATACTTACTTATTGCGAAATAAGTTGAATGAATGAGCTGAAAGTGTTCAATTCTGTGTCAATAAATTAATTTTATTTATTTATTGATATGCGTTTGACTGCAAACTCACCTGATTTTAAGTGATGATGCGGTCTACGATAGAGCACGCTTCCCTAGAAGAAACTGATATACTTGTCATTTGAAGAAATTCAACTTGTAACCGTCGGGGAACACCTATTCAGGCAGCGTATTCCACAAAACAGCAGTTCGACATTAAAAGTAATGCGTTGTCCTTTCTGTTTTGATAAATCAAAAGAAGAGTGGTGGATGTAAACCGAGAATATTATTATTTTGCGACCTATAATACCGTTTTCCAATTATAATACCTATTATAGCCGTGGTAGCCCATTTGGGAGACCGCTAGACTTGAAAGCGTGAGGTCGCGGGTTCAAACCCCGGGCCCGTACCAATGAGCTCTTTGGAGCTTATGTACAGATTTTCATACCACTGGCTTTTCGGTGAAGGAAAACATCGTGAGGAAACCTGCATACGTACGGAGAAGGAATTCAATGGCGTATGTGAATCCACCAATCTGCACTGAGCCAGTGTGGTGGATATGGCCCAATCACCCTTTCGGGGGTAGGCTAAAAGTCCAGCAGTGGACTGTTAAAAGGCTGATTATGATGAATACCGTTTACGATATGCTATCATGAACCGGACATTGGCAAAATTGTGACACTAGACGCAAAAGCCACAGACCCAAGAAGTCAAGAAAAAATGGACAGATAAATCATTGAGGAAACTAACGAGAAACTTTGGCCCAAAACTATTGCAAATATATCTAAATTAAAACAATAGGAATGCGATTTAAAAAGCCAGAACTCATAAAACAAAAACAAGTGTAAAAATTAGATTTATAATTGTATTTAGCATTCGTGAATTATTAATTATGGCCAGAATCAAAATGGTTACGATGTTTTATTATATTTTAATGTGTAACATTTGAAATTGAATAATTTATTCAAAACCAGCCAGGTTTTGTGTTTATTGTTAAATCTAATAATTAAATACTGACGACGAAACAGCAGGATACATATTCATGATTTCGTCGAGTGTATAAATAATATATCTAATATCATTATCATACCTAAAAATATTATGCATTTATATCACATTAGGAACATAAAATACACATTTTATTCGCATGTCTAATTTAAGACTTTATGTTTAAAAAAAAATTACTAATAATATTAGATCATTAAAATTGATCTAGACCAAGTAATGTGACATAATTTCTCATATTTTTCAAGGTTAAAGATATAAAACTAATACTTTGTTATAGGTGTAACACTGTTTTAAACTATCACGGTTGCTCACTAAAGTTATATGATTATTTACGGGATATTTACGGTGGTAAGGTTGTGGATTGTGGAATGAGCTCCCGATATTTCGGCGCAGTTACATGCACCATGTTCACGGGGATATTCTTTTTTGTTATAGGTATGTCACGTAAGTTCAAATCACAAGAATGGATAAAGTAAAAGACACACATATGGAATATACCGAAGTAAATCTGTCTTTTGGTTACCTTTAGGACTAAATGTCTGGACTCATAATAAAATTTCACAAAGAGGTAGTATGTGTTACAAAGACGGATACTTTTCCCATAGAAAACTTGAAAGTCGCTGGCAAATCCGATAAACGCAGCTAGTAAATGATCAAAATATTGTTGTAAATGAATAAAAAAATAAAATATATGATTTTATATATCAGTACGATATCGATATCTCGAAATGTTTAAGGCAAATAGATATAAAAATATTAGTTATCGTATATATATTATTTTTTTCGTTTTTAAGTCAATTTTATTCAGTAAATACATAAGCATTCTAAATAAAACATATTATATAATTATGTATATAATATTTATAATCGTATATAATTATGTTAAATATTTCATATCTTTAGGTTTCAATGAAATTGATGTAAAACACGCGATAAAATCCGCTAAAAGTTCATATCTTCCTAATACTTTAAACGATTTTCATCTGTGACTGTACAAGATGTAAAACTTTTTGACACTTAATAATATACTTAATAACAATGACATTTATAATCATTATTCACTAATGAACAAATAATACAACGGACAAGTTCCATTGCCGTTCTATTATTCACTTTACGATTGCAACATTGCAACTTAGGTTTTTAGGGTTCCGTAGCAAAACGGGACATTGCAGTTTCATCGTGTCTGTCCCCTATTTCTCGGTATGTACCAGTACAGAGACCATAAGACTTATTGTGCTGAATTTCATACACTTGCATTTATCTGCTATAAG
Source organism: Agriopis marginaria (assembly GCA_932305915.1). Classification (NCBI taxonomy): domain Eukaryota; kingdom Metazoa; phylum Arthropoda; class Insecta; order Lepidoptera; family Geometridae; genus Agriopis; species Agriopis marginaria. The sequence continues at coordinate 17,120,015 of OW029920.1, read as the reverse complement.
GAAAACTTAAAAAAACGGATCACGAGACTCAAGTGGAGATGGGCGGGACACTTGGCTAGAAGGGAAGATGGACGGTGGACCAAAGCAGTCACAGAATGGTGGCCGCGGAACGGAAAGCGACCACCGGGCAGACCACCAGCCCGCTGGTCGGACGACATCGTTAGGACAGCAGGAAAGCAGTGGACAAGACTAGCACAGGACCGGAAAAGATGGAGCGCTGAAGAGGAGACCTATACCCAGCAGTGGGTGGAGAATGGTTGATGATGATGATGATGAGTGCATAAAATCTGTTTTATTCTCTAGTGAATATAAATGTACTCTATAAAATTTGTCATGGCCACAGAACCCTATCATGAGCATGTTTGATGCCATGACACGCACTTGACATTTTCGCAACTGCACCTATTTGCGTGGGTAGTTCTTGATTGCAAATTCATTTTTGTTTCCGGCTGTTGTCACTTTAACGAATAATTTTTTATTCGGTAATCAATCTAGATTTTTGGCTGGTACCACTATCGTAATGCAAACTTTCAAATTATTGTTGCAATGTATCATGACACTTGCGCTTATGCAAAAAACTTTTTTTAAATTCTTTTCTCTGTTTGGAGCTTAGCGTCGCACTCATGTGTATTTGCCAGTGTCGCGTATTAAATTAGTTGGATGAAAATGTAGTCAAACAACACACACACAGTCACAGTCATATTCAATCAAAGAAGTCATCGCCAAGTCAAAGTCATGCCCTAATAAAATTGTGGAGACTTAACAACTTTTATGGAGCTTTGGAAACATCACGAAAATACCATGTTTCACCGCGCTATATCACTTTCCCAACCAAAATCCAACGTTATTACGAAAATATAAGTTACAAGCTTTGGAAAATAATACGAGACGACATGTTTTTTTCAGTAAATAGTTTGTACTAATACGGGGTGTAAGAGGAACACTCTCGTAGCCAAAAGAAGGTATTGTACTCATCATTATGAACCACTTTTAGTATGGGACCAACACTGAAATCGCGTGTCAATGACTGTTTTCAATAGAACAGCTGATATTTTTTTCGCGATTTCAGAGCTGGTCCCATAGTAAAAGTTGTTCATAATAATGAGTACAATTACCTTCTTTTGGCTTTAAGAGTGTTCCCCTTACACCCCGTATAATGTGTGTGTACTATGTGTGTGTTATTTGTGATATTAAAAAAGAAAAATAAAAGAAAAAGGAGTGATATCTGTGACATAGAATACATGAAGTGAGCTTTTCCGCGTGTGTTGGTGGCCGTGCCATCTTTCATCTGTAGTGTAATGTTTCACTGTGAAAGCACTACACTTCGAAGTAAATGGTTTTGGATGCGGCAACTATACTTTGACACTTGCTAACTTAACTGTTGACGAGAAAAACGCTTTTTGTCTCCGTTAGTCCAACAAATGTATGCATATACAGCGCTTAGCAGCCAGTCCAGCGTTTTTTTTAATTCATCCTATTTAAATATACCTTTTTATTTTATTTAGCGCTTTTTATTGTTTAGGTGGCGCAACGCGTATCAACTTGTATTTTTATTTTGGCAACTATTATTAATATTATAACATTAAACAAATGACTTTATAATGAAATAACCATATTATTATTTTTGGAAGCGCAAATCTTCCAAAGATTGGGCATTGGGCATTGAGCTACATTGGGGTGCAGCCAGGTTATGTTGGATTACATCTACTAAAACCCCCCGGTGACCAGCCTTAGTGCTTGACAAGAGAGCTCCGGGATCTCCAGAGGAACACACCGAAGCCCTCGGCACTGCGCTACGGCTCCTCCCGAGACAACCGTGTTGTCTCAGCCCTTCCGCCCACGTCGTTCTCTCCCTGGGCACGTTTAAGTGGATGGTCAGAGCCCCAACTTACCCCATCCCGAGCCCGGAGGTCCCCTTTTAGTAGCCTCTTACTACAGGCAAAGGTTACCGGTGCCGTATTCTATTGCCCCGGCGCCAGGGCTAACAATGAAATACCTAAATCTCTGATAGCTCCCAAGAAGCAAAAACTTAACCCATTATGGGCTAGCGGTGCCGTACGGCATCGCCGTTACGCAGTTTTAAATTTTGCGCTCATTTTGAAATTGGAGCAATGTAGGTAGCCAATCAATCGTTGTGCCGAAGCTCGATAGACATATTAGGATTCAAGTGAATTTAGCAACATGTCATCGAGTAATTATAAGTTTGAACGATTCAAAATTGACTGTGGAAAAAATCGTGGCAAATTCGATGTGCGCTTCAAGTAAGTAAATCATATTTATTTATATTTTTGTGTTATATGCTAGTTATTTGTGTAATACTTATCTCGAAAGACATGATAATGTATTAATAATTCAAAACGCGTTCTTTTTTTTTCGGTTTTTGTGTAATTCAGGGTAAAACTATGAGAGTGCCAAATGGCACCGCTAGCCCGATATCGTGTCTTTTCGAAATGTATGAAATCGTTCCATAATGTGTTTAAGTAATACGTAAACCTCGATTGTAATAATTATTTAGTTATTTTATTTCGATTCAGGATTTGTACGCTTCATGAAGCATTGAAAATTTTCGAAGATGATGAAAGTTTAGATTTTTTTTTAGTGTTTATTGAACCTCCGGAACCAATAATTCTTGCTGACGAAGACTCAGCAGATGAAAGCGAGGGAGTTCTCGTCAACAACGTTACTGGTCGACAGCTCAATGCTGACTGTGGAGTGGTATTGGCTCCAAGCACTTCACAGAAAGACTGCTCATCAGCACCATCGGTCACCGAACATCCAGCAATGTCATTAGCCTTAACAAGTGACATAGCTAAATGTGGTTGTGGTCATACTCGTGGACGTACTCGTGGTAGTCACCGTGGTGGTCGCAGTCGTGGCAGTTCTCGCAGTCAGGGCAGAGGAGCAAAGCGAACCACTCAAGTATCAGTTGGAGTCAGACCAGAACGGAGTGTCGTAAGTGTGGTGATGGTGTATGTATCACTTGTAACTACCAATTTCATATGTGTTACTAAGGTATTTACATAATAAAAGCATTGTTAATTACGTATATGGAGTATTATTGTTATAACAATCCAATATTATCTATTTATAACATTTTAGATTGAGATACTTGATTATGTTAAGAAATATAAAAATACTACATAAGTGGCTAGCGGTGCCATATGGCATCACCCATTTTTCCAAAAACCGTGAAGTTTTTTTTATTTTTTTCGACTGTTTTATGACCAGGGGATCCATAACTACTACATATGTAAAACTCACTAAAAAGTAAGACCATAAATTAATTCAGCCCATAATGGGTTAAACAGTTGAATAACTATCAACACAGTAGGTCTTCTAAAGGCTTCACGACTGGTTCCCACTTTAAGAATAGATGGCGTCACAGGTTCCTACTTTAAAAATAGACGGCGCCTCTTTCGAGCATACATTTTCACACATCCGTACAATGCGCGCAAGCCAGCTCATTCTAATTAAGCAGGCGGGCAGAGATTTATAAGATATGGAAGCATTAGTGAGATTTATACCTAGTACTGAATAATGAGATAAAGCTAATGATTCAGCGTGTCTCTGGATTCCCGGCGCTAAACGCTTTATTTCGCTATGGAAATTAAGGATAATTTTATGAATTTATTTAACTGGCAGAATCTCGCGGGTTTGACTCGCTGTTGTAAAGGGACCATGAAATTAGGATAGGATAAACTAACAGATAACAGAACACCAAATTTCTTACAACATTCATCCGTTATGAAGTTGAGTAAGAATTTACTTACTGTGAACAAAAATACACTTTAAATAAATAAATATTCGGGACATTTTTGCACACACGGTCATCTGACCCCAAACTAAGCAAAGCTTGTAATATGGCTGCCAGAAACTGATATACGTACATATATATTTTTAAATACATACTTAAATAGACATTAACACCCAGACATAGAACAAACACAAATGTTCATCACACAAATGTTTGTCCTAGATGGGAATCGAACCCACGCCCCCAAGCACAGAAGATAGGTTCACTACCAACTGAGCCACCGGGGCAGTCAACATTGGAAGGCACATTGGAAGTACTTAGCACCATTTTGCACATTTTGTACCCACTTTCACATTCACATTATTTGTAATACGAAAATAGCTTAGTGTCTGTCAGTTTTCAATCTTATCACAAATACGACAAATGTATCAATGGAGTGACCATCAATTTAGACCAAACAAAAGTTGGAAAAAATAAACAAATAGTTATTATACCTTTTTTCTAACGGAGTGGAAATCTTCTACAGATACTCGACTGTATATGGGGTACAGCCAATTTATATAGGATTGCACCCACTAAAACCCCCTCGGTTGGTCTCTGTACCAAACGGAGGGTACCGGGATCTCCTCAGGAACGCGCCGGTCTCTAGCACGCTGCCTGAAGCATCACTCCCGGAAAATGCTTGAACAATTTCCGCTCCTTCCCTCTACAACGGCGCGCTTCCTAAAATACGACCACGTGCCCATAGGTCCCCTTTTGATCGGGATTTACGATAGATAGGTGATACCAAAACAAGAAAAACTTTAAAGCACTGTTAGTACACTATATTAGTAGAATTGTAACTGGACTTGTCTTTGAAAAATCGTTAGACGTTTGGATCAGGTGAATAAACTTGTATGGGTCTAGCTTGTAGACAGCTGATGTATGATCGTCATTAAATACTGTTTATAGGTAAGATAAGTTAGTTTTTAATCTTCCGCATAACAGTAAAATTACTGCACTAAATGCGTATGAAGTGATTAAATTTAATGGGCTGGTAGCGAAATATTTGCATTCGATTATGAAATCTTTATAAATTTTAAAACATTTTATTTTATTTCTTAAGAAAAATTCTTTATGTTTTTATCTTTTTCTTTTTGTTTTCTCTGTTGTGGCACGAGTTTGAGCTCATTGGTTTTGTATTTAGTTTGAAATTAGTATTGTATTGTATTTATCAGTATTGTTAAGTCTGCATGCTGCGCTAGGCGGCACATATATTTATCTACCTACTAAGTTTAATGTGTAATCTCAGTAAGTGAATGTAATATTCTTATGAGATTAATAAAGAATTCTGAAACCGTAAATCTTAGGAAGATACTTATAAATGACAGAAATGATGGAAATTGCATCCCTCACATTTAATAGACTATGTGGTAAAAAATTGTAAGAAGCTTAACTTCAGATTAAAAAACGAACAATCTATCGGATATCTTTCTAAGAAAGAGAATTTTGTAATTAATCTACAAATAAAAAATATAAACATAAACAATAAATATAAAAAATATCGTTAGGACAGCAGGAAAGCAGTGGACAAGACTAGCACAGGACCGGAAAAGATGGCGCGCTGAAGAGAAGACTAGACCCAGCAGTGGGTGGAGAATGGTTGATGATGATGATGATGATAAAAAATATAACGATAAATTTATTATAAAAAATATAGACTATTTTAAGATACTAAAATAATAATAATAGACGAACCCCTTTTTTAGATGTCTCCAAGCACACCTTCAGTTGTATACACGTGGGTAGTATAAGACCCAACCAAGTTTTGTAGTTAAGTGTGCATGGATATTACAGCATAGGTCCCACCCAATCTACGAGCCTTGCAGATGATGACGCATGTTCCGTTAAGATTGCGTGAGACATCGTTTTTTTTCACTTATACAGGGACACTATGTGATCGCTTACCATCAGCGTATCACCATCACCAGGTGTTGGTGGCCAAAATTATATTTATGTTAGTTTAAAAATAAATCATGTGCCCAATAATCCAATATATCGCACTCTTAATAAAACAGTGACCGAATCCAAAATCGCAACTTTTTGGGAATCGACAAAAAACAATTTTTAACTGAGTAACAGCACACAATCTGAGGGACGGATTAAGACTCAAGTAGTTATAAACTTTATTGCATATAGAAAACAGGTGTTTTTAATCGCCTAGATTGTAGAGCATGCTTTTTTAGGTCGATATTTTACTAAAACTCTTTTTGCCAAAATTTCGAGTTCGGTCATTGTTTTATTAAGAGTGCGATATATTTATAGCCATAGTCATCATGATGTCTGTATACCATTTCTAGGTAGACGCTAGAGCACATACAACTGTTTTGAAACCATGTAACATTATATATTTTTACTTAGTTTCACAGAATAATAAAGTCATTGAATCATTATATCAATACTGCAGTGCAAGTACCGTTCTTTATCGGACGTCAAATTCGTTAAAATGCCACAGAATTGATCATAGCAAGTACTGATTAAATGGCATTTTATCGAATTTGACGATCTCAACTGTCAAATTTCACGATCGATAAAGAACGATACTTGCACTGCTGGCTAGTCAATCTAGCTGCATTTTTGATGACATTTCAAAACGTACGATAATATCTCTATTTTCAGCATTTCCAAGGTAATCTTAGCGTCAACCGCAAGTGGACCATTGAAAATTGGCCGCCATAGAAACCATCCGAGCAATAAACCTCTAAAAGTGATGATAATGAGACTCGCTCATTACTCCGCTAATTGACACAAGAGTTCATTTCAAAATTACAGTTGGCCCCTGGCCTAAGATTAAGACGGCAGAGAGAGCGGGTCCACAGTTCACCGCATTGCATTAAGTGCAATAAAACACGGTCAATTATATTTTTCTTGCACCGCGGCGTCTTCACCTCATTTTTAGGGTTTTAGGGTACCTCAAAAGGAAAAAACAGAACCCTCAAAGGATCACTTTGTTCTCTGTCTGTGCGTCTGTCCATCTGACCGTCTGTCAAGCTCCTTTTTCTCAAGAATGCGTTGAGGTATCGGGTTGAAATTTATATCATATAGGTACTCGAGTCTACGGTTTTATAGCTGTACTTCCCGTTGACCAAGACTCATAAAATTTGCCTGTCTCACAGCATATATAAAGGGAAAAAAAATATTGCTTATTAAATTCCGGGAACACAGTAGAAGAGTTTTTGCGCCAACGTGAAAAAAAGTATCGCCTCACTTTTCCTAAGCTTGCGTATTTTTGTAATGGTGAATTATTATTTATTTAGTGCATAAAAGTGATATTATTATAACGAGGCGAAACATGTATGTGTTGCTTTCAAAACTGCATTCTAGTAAATTCTGTATTTATTTATTAGGGCATGACTTAGACTTGTCTGTGACTCACTTTGCTTGACTCTAACTGTAACTATGACTTAAGGATATTTGATCGTCATGATCATCATCATCATTTCAGCCATAGGACGCCCACTGCTGGACATAGGCCTCCCCCATCGATCTCCAAAAGGGCCGGATATTTAATAAACTATTAATTTATTTGAATTTTAATATTATTTTTATTAATATTCTTGTAATTAGTTTTAAGTAACTGCTTATAGGCTGACAAAGCGGGACTTGGAGAACCTTAATTTTCTTACACATATACCAACTTTGTAACACAAGCTCACGGGCTCAATAAATTAAATTTGAATTTGAATATAATTAAATACTTGACTTGCAATTTTTTTTTAATTTGCAAGTTGAAGTGGCAATGGGCAGGCCACATCGCTCGAAAAACCGATAACCGATGGGGAAGAAAGGTTCTTGAGTGGAGACCACGAACCGGAAGACGCAGCGTAGGTAGGTCTTCCACTAGATGGACCGACGACACAGTGAGAGTCGCTGGCATACAGTGGATGCAAAAGGCAGGCTGTCGTTCAGTGTGGAGGTTAAAGGGGGAGGCCTATGTTCAGCAGTGGACGTCTTCTGGCTGATGATGATGATGATGAAATACTTGACACCAGAAAATTCACAAGATATGCAACGCCTAAATCGCCGCGTGAGGAAAGAAGGAAAAAAAACAGTTGAATAATCTATGAAAGTTCTCGCTTGTCCGCTTTAGCTTTTAACTTAGCCAGCGTCTAATCTGTAACCGCGCATACCAGTTCTGTGGGAGCGTAACGGGCTCAGAATGCGAGTTATTGCGTAGATAAGCACCCATTAAACTCATATTTTGTTTGACCTTTATGGCCGGAATTATAGTTTTTGAATTTCATCTACACCTCTAATTTGAGTTGAGGTAGCGATATATGGTGTTGTCGGAAATTGAATGATATAAAAAAAATGGGTTTTATTATCTGTAAAAGCCATTTTGACATCCTACGTCATTTTGGGACGCATCTTTATTATGGTGGTAGATTTTATTTATTTGCCATAGCATTCGCTATTAAACTATCACTGATAGCTGCTATTTATTTATAAAAAAAATTGACTTCTCTGGACACCGTAAGTGACTACAGCGTACATAGGGAAACGTGATTAAAATCATTTATTAATTTCATAAGATTTTTAAAGACATCCGTCATCTAGTCTACCTGTGACCATAGACCACAGAAAAGAGAAGTAAATAGAACGGAAATGAAAAGGAAAATTTGTTACCAGGCATTATGAACCTTGATTGAATATTCTTATTTAGATCAATGCGTCGAACTCCGCATCACAGTTGCTAACTGATTTCTAATGACTGACGTTTATTTTATATGGGTTCAACTGTCTACAGCAAATTTCTCACAAAAATGCCTTGACAGCCATTTTATTTATATTACACGGGAATTATTCACGTAAGACAGCCGTTCTAATTAAAAAAATAAAACGTTTTTGTGCCACAGACACTCCAAAGTGTTTAAAACGTCAGGAATTAAAATAATGTAAAATACACGCGATAAACTCGTTTAAAAGTGTTCCAATTTTTGATGAAATTGAATTGCCTCTCGCTCTATCTACTGTAGTTGAAGCAAGAGACAAGCCATTGTGACTCAAGATTGTGAAATGGTCACTCAACCTATATGAAAGGCGTCATTGAACGCTCCTAATGAAAAAATCAATTTGAAACCTTACAAAATGAAACAAAAAACCTCCATCGTCAGAATGATCTATTTCCCGGGCGGTGGTTACGCAAACCGGCTTATTGTCACGTTGCGCAAGCGCGGACTTGTCCACAATAATCTCGATTGATAAACTCGACAGTAATCCCACGTGATTGTCTAATCGCACCAGAATCAGGCTACGGCTTGATTTTTTGGTGCTGACGCTTTTAATTATAGCAACACCTACGTGCTGCATGGCAATGGGGATAATCCATATTTTTCTACCAACAGTTATATGTTCATCATCATTATTAGCTAGAAGATGTCCACTGCTAGAGCAGACAATCTAGGTGTCTTCAAATCACGAGTGAATCCGTTTCTTCTAGGCAAGCGTGCTCCAACGTAGACCACATCATCGCTTAACATCAGGCGAGATGGTGGTCAAACGCAAGCCAATTTTTTTTTTAAACAAGCATAAGCTTTAGATTTCCACACTGAACGACAGCCTGCCATCTGCATCCACTGGATGCCAGCGACCCTCACGATGTCGTCGGTCCATCTAGTGGGATCTAGTAGGCCCACCTAAGCTGCGTCTTCCAGTTCGTGGTCTCCAATCAAGAACCTTTTTCCCCATCTGTTCTCCCTAAGTTTTATTTTAATTTCTGTGTTATTTATTTTAAAACAAATTTAAGATTTAGAAACTTTTACACGGAATATCGTCAGCAAGGTAAGCATCTAAAGGGTCGGCAACGTATTTGTGATGCCTCGGGTGTTACAAGTATCCATAGGCGACGGTGACTGCTTTCCATCAGGCAGCCCGTCTGCTTGTTTGCCACCTATGGCATAAAAAAAAAAAAAAAAAAGCATCGGCAGAATATTCATATTCAATGACTCAAGTATAAAAATATTTAAATGATTTTTATAGATATTCGTGTATATATTTATTACTCAATAGTTTAAAGATACTAATTTGTGTATAAAATTTATAGTATCAAATATAGTAAAGAAGCGTGAACAAAGTTATCGTAAATACTTAACTTCAACATAAAAAAGTCGTAAAGTCGAATCACCTAGTTCAAATACATTTTGACACAAATTATGTCACCTTCTACATTAATAATAGCTTCTAAATGTCATAATAATACTAGCAAAGTGTGCAATGGGCATTAGAGAACACTATTTTGATGTTTTTTGCGAGTTTTCACCACAGGACGCCTGCAACACTTTGAAATTCATTTTGCTTTAAAATGCTGTAAGAAACCTTTTTAATGATGCTTATGTATGCATGTAAACTTCTGTACTAATACGTGAATTGTTGATTGAAAAGATCATAATTTTTTAAGCAAAAACTGTATAAATCTATATACATCTATATATATAAAAGCGAAATTCATCTACTCATTCACTCATTAAACACGAAATCTCGAAAACCACTTGACCTACGAAGCTGAAATTTGTCAGGTAGATTCCTTATAGGGTGTAGAGGTCCGCTAAGAAAGGATTTTGCGAAAGAGCCGAATTAAGGGGGCAAAAGGGGGGTTGAAAGTTTGTATGAAAGTCTTTTGTTTTTGATCATAGGGATATGAAATTTGGTATTCAGGTTAATAATTTAAAATAAATTAATACTGTATATATTTTTATCGGAAAAGATGGATTAAGGATGAGTAATGGGAGTTTTATTTTTTGTCGAAAGTATGTTAAAATTTGGCAAGTATTACTTTCGGGGAGTAGAGGTCCGCCCAGAAAAGATTTTGCGAAAAGGGTGAATCAAGGGGGGCAAAAAGGGTTGATATATTGTATGAAAATCTACGCGTACGAAGTCGCGGTCAACAGCTAGTATAATTGTAAAAGCGAAATTCACCTACTCACTCACTCACTCATTCACTCACTCACTCTTTCACTCACTCATCACGTAATCTCGAAAACTACTTGACTTACGAAGCTGAAATTTCGCAAGTAGATTCCTTATGGAGTGCAAAGGTCCGTTAAGAAAGGATTTTGCGAAAGGGCTAAATTATGGGGACCAAATGAAGGTTGAAAGTTTGTATGAAAGTCCTTTGTTTTTGATGTCAGTGAAATGAAATTTAGTATTTAGGTTAATGGTTTAAAATAAAATAAATACTGTATTATTATTTTTCCGAAAAGATAAATTAAGGTGGGGAAATTGGGGTTTGAATTATTTGTTGACAGTTTTGTAATTACGAGGGTGATATTTGGCAAGTAGATTACTTATGGGGTGTGTAGAGGTCCGCTAAGAAAGGATTTTGCAAAAGGACTGAATTAAGGGGGGCAAAATGGGGTTGAAATATTATATGAAAGTGTACGTGTACGAAGTCGCGGGAGTCGAGCAGCTAGTTACTTATTATTCAATTCTATGGTGACCGGCAAACATTTTGAACAAAAATCGGCTTATTCCCACCTGACGGGGATGTCAAGTGGAGGCGTTGGGAATAAACCACAAAAATTTGGACAATATATAAAAATACAAAAAGAATGTTAAATCTCTACATAGTATAAATTGAAGTTGCTTTCCGCGTCTGTCTGTATGTCTGTATGACCGCTAACTCCTCCTAAACCACGCAACGGATTTTGATGCGGTTTTCACCATCAGTTAGATACATTTTCAAGGAAGGTTTATATATATAACTAGCGACCCGCCCCGACTTCGCACGTAAATTACACCCGTGCGAAGCCGGGCGGGCGGGTCGCTAGTATCATATAAGTAGTCGAGTATATCTATAAACTATATTCACTTTTTCAGCGGTATCAATTTCTCATTGAATTTAAGAACTTGTTTTCTTAAAATAGCCATGACACCAAACAATAAATATTTTTCTATCCGTCTAAAAATTCAATATTGTTATTGTCACTATTGACACATAGAAACATTTGCTACGAAATATCGAATACAATAAAAATATTATGCCAAAAATATGAATAATTAATTAAGAACCTGCCAACACCTACACGTTTGCATTCATTTAAAGCTGTCAAAATTTTGCTATAAAATATCAAACTAATATTTATTTTATTCTAACAGACCCGAGAATGCTCCGACGGGCTTCAACGCGTTAATGTAACTTGAGAATATTCAAAAAGAAGTATCAAAGTATCAAGAAAGGTTAATCAGGAACATATGGATATCCCAAATTGATGACAACATAGGGCAAATTTAATAGATAACATTTGACACTTCATCAAAATTCAACAACATAACGGAAGTTCTTTTTTTCAAAGTTAGATTTGCACTATTATTTAGCGTTTTTCAGGTAAAAATACACATATTTATTATAATAATGACAAAAAAAGGCAATTTTATGATTTACTTTGACTTTTAAACAAAAGACTGACATAATTATGTCAAATGTGGTCTAATAAATTTGCCTTACTTTAAAAATGGTGCACATATTTCGCTACTAGCTGCCAGTGTTTGACAAATACGATGATAGCTCACACGATGAGTTTTAGCACCCACGTGAAAAAAAATATTGCATTTCTTTTATAAACTTGTGTTAGTGTTAATGCGTAATAATGGTGGATTATTATATAATAAATGTTCTTGGACGTGCTGAAGTGTGGGTCGTGATATAATGCGGTGAAATATGTATATTCATGTGGTTTCCGAAGCTCTATAGAAGCCTTTTTTGAAGTCTTTACTAGGTCATGACCTTGCTCAACTCTGACTTGTTTGACGAAATTTCATAAAACTTGATAATATTTTAATACTTGACACTGGAAAATGCACAAGGAGTGCTACGCCAAATCCTCACAGAGAAAAGAATAATTAAAAATATTTTGTTTATGTAACACGGGAATTACTCACGTAAGGTTAAGCCAATTATTCTGACTATAGTAGAAACGTGTGAAAACCACGCCAGTTTCCATGATAAAATATAGTTAAAAACTTCACAAAAAAGTTAGTTACTGTTACCGAAAGTTCTGATGCACCGTAAGGGTCAGATTTCGAAAATGTGTTTAAGTCTGGTGCAAAATAAACGAGTCTGCGCAGACATTGCGACCGGTCACAATTTTGGTGTAAATAACCATTAACCACTGAACGAAAAACTTCGGTTGTTGTTAGGTCTCAGACTGTATTTTTCACTTAGATTATTATTTTGAGACACAAAAAATCAAAGTTCCTTTCACCCGATCAGCCTTCTATTTCAACTTCTGCTGGCTGCTTTATATATCGTCATTTCAACCTGTCTCAGAGCGTCTTACGCTACGTTTTCCAACTCGTGGTCTCCACTCTAGAACACTTCTATCCCAACGACTAACGGTTCTGCGACAGATATGACCAACCCATTGCCTGTTTCTTAATATTATCTCGCCATTTTTATCGTTTTGCATTCAGCGTCAACAAATTTGCGTTGTCTCAAAGAAGCGTACGTAAATACGTAGTTAGTATAGTATGAAATCTTTGGTAGAAAGATTTATTTGAAATATTTGTGGTTTGGGCGACAATAATTTGCTTAGTGCTAACTTGGGAATACTGCAGGACACTCAAAACAAAGACTACTATAATATAGGACTCACAAGACTCAAATATTGGAGCTATCTTGTTGACACAAGCAAAAGGTGGGACTTTTTTTTTTAGGGTATATTGGTGTCGCACGTTTTGTGCATTTGCCAGCGCTAAAGCAATAAAAACATTTTCAAGTTTTAGTAAATATAGTCAAACAAAGTAACTCACGGCCAAGTTCAAGTCAAGCTCCAGTGTTAACGACTTTACTGGAGACTCTTTATATAAACGACATTAGTTTTGACCAATGTTTAGTGTATCGCACAAAAAATATTGGTTTGACTTATATTCTTAGTCTGGCTAATGAAAGTTGAGACTGAAAATGCCTGCCAAATTTTAAAATATCAGCATAAAAACCCCAAAAATTATTATGAAATGCCTGGAATCATATCACTTGATACTTGTAAGTTATACATATTTATTGTAACAGTCAGAACACAGAAATGTTTGCATTTCATATTAAATTCGGGCTTGCAATGCGGATTTTTTAAAATTTGGCGGGCGTTTTCAGTCTCAAATTTCATTAGCCAGACTCTAATAATAGTAAACTATATTAAATCTATGATAATTTCTATTCGGAGATCTAGTTCAAAATAAATTACTCAATCCAAACTTCCCACGATTTACGTGTATCAAATAAAGATAAAGTATACAAAAGATGAGACGTTAGTGACCGAATCCCCAGAATAGGAAAATAAACATGTAATGAAAGCTCGCGCACCGATTATAACACCGGCGATGCGACCACAGCGTGTACGTACGCAGCACAACCGCAGGGTATCGGCTATCCGGCCTCTCTTCCGCAAATCCATTCACACCACAGTAAAACAATGTCCAGTAGTACAAGTTCTTACAAAGTTACAACTTACGTATAAGTGCGTAAAAACTTCTGCAAGTATTAAAGATCTCATAAATTACGTAACACAACCTGGTGTTGCCAAGTCTTCGTGTTTTTTTGGTTTGGTATATTTACGTAATCGAATCTTTTTTTATCGCGAAAAAGTCTGCGTTTGACCACCAACTCGCCTGTTGGTTAACGACGGTGAGGTCGAAATGACTGTAATAAAACTAAATAAACATTATAAAATTAACGAGTCACATAACAAACGTGTTCTAATTTTTTTTTTATTATTATTTGTTCACATTTTCTTGTTACCAATTCATCATCATCATCATTACAGCCGTAGGACGTCCACTGCTGGACATAGGCCTCCCCCATCGATCTCCAAAAGAGCCGGTTAGAAGCGGCCTGCATCCAGCGTTTCCTTGCGGTTTCTTTTAGGTCGTCTGTCTATCTTGTAGGTGGACGTCCTACGCTGGGCTTACCGGCCAATAATAAAGTTGTTATGTTTCGAGTTGCGTTACTGCTAGTAAATATTTCTATGGCCACATGCGCCTGCGCCGCGTCCGCTGACATGCGTTGACACCTCACACACCAGTACAACTATAAAATTCGTGTATTTATCCCCACGGTACTCCCACACGGGTCGTTTCGCTAAAATATATCGCTTTTTATTCGCCGTCCACGAGTTTACATCGAATTTAAATCGGTAGATTTCAAATCATTTTACTCAGCATGACAAAGAGTGGTTTCGTGTCCAGTGCCTTGTGGAACGCTTACATTAATTTAATAGATGTTTTCTCGGGTGGTGTGCGGCATGTTTTATTTCTATACGTTTATAAAAAAGCTACTGTAATGATTTAGGCTATAGCTGTACAACTGTACACAAGGATGAAAGAAACACTGGTACTAAGCTGATTGGAGGTAATTTTACTCATTATTATGAACAACTTTTACTCTAAGATAAACCAAGAAATCGCAAAAAATCTACTGTTTCACAACAAATACGTTAATATAGAACAAATAAAAAATAAAAAAACTATTCAGGAAAAAAAATCTCATCCGTGTGTGCTAAGTTTCGGGTCATATGACCATTCATCTGACTCCAAACTAAGCAAAGCTTGTACTATGACTGCTAGACTGATATACATACATAATTATAATTATATCTTTCTATATAAATATTAACACCCAAATATAGAACAATTACAAATGTTCATCTCATTAATTTTCCTGTGGGAATTGAACCCACATCCTAAAGTGCAGAAGGCAGGTTTACTACCAACTGAGCCACCGGGGCAATTTAAACGAAAATCTACGGAACCGTTGTTTTTTTTGCTATATCATGGCTGGGCTTTTTGTAGATAAAAGTTATTCACAATGATAAGTAAAAAGAGGTCATTAGACCTCCCTTAGGCTTAACCGTATATATATTATAAGGAAAGTAAACTGTCGATTTCTATACAGTTCAAATCTATAAAAACAAAATAACGACCATATAATAATTATTTATAATAGCCAGAATAACCAATTCCGCTACCAAAGAGGAAGTAACATATAAAATCAAATCAAAAATATGCAACACTCTCCGTCAAAAATAACATTCCTGAGAGCTCACATATTACTCACATCCTGCCTTTGATTCTATAAAAAATACATCCCTGTCTCTTTCGAATAAAATTCTTGATGTAAATAAGCTTAGACTTACGGCAGCAAATGATCTTGGCGAGTTTATTCACGCAGTACTAGTATCATTTTACATTAAAGACCGGCTGATCACCGCGCATGTTATATAACTGTTTATAAATTAACGTAAAAGCTTAGAATAACTACACAAAGAAACCAAGAACATTCGCAAAATTTGAGCTATTCAAATGGTGTCACATATGGCTCAAAAAAATAATATAAATTTTACTATGACAATTTGCGCGGTGAAATCGTACCACAACAAATCAGAAAAGCAGCATAAGAGTTATGGTGTGACATTCCACAGGTAATCCATTAATTTTCTTGCTTAAATCGTTTAAAATACCAATCGAAACGTAAGCTACAAAGCGAATTTGTAGCTTACGTTTTGAGAAGGCATTGTTTGGAAACCTACCTTCTCTGAGTAGTTATTCTAAGCGTTAAAGCTTATATTGGGAAGCGTAGTTTGAAAACAAGAAAGCTACCAATGCAAGTTTGAATGCGCGTAGACCTGAGTTACTTGATATTAAAATAATAATAAAAAACTTGTGAATGGATATTATTTGGTTATTGATAAAACTAACAAAAATACAGTCATATGATTATTAACGGGATATTTACTGTGATCAGGTTATGGATGGAGCTACCAATATTATGGTGCAGTTACATGCACCATACATAGAAGGAGGAAAGAGGGTTTTACTTTAAAAAAACCGGAGTACTCTCTCTCTCTTGGATTAGCTAGCGTATTGCAAAATCTAGAAAACTACTTGAGAAGAAGCTAAAATTTGTCGGATAGATTTGTTTTAAGGTGAAGAGATCTGCTAAGAAAGAATTTGTAAAAAGGCTGAATTAAGGAGAGCAAAAGAGGATGCAAAGTTTATATGAAAGTCTACACGTACAAAGTCGCAAGCCAAAACTAGTACTAGAATATAATCATGATCATTTATGGGGCTTTTAAAATACACGAAAATAAAAAAAGGAATGAGTTTTATGGCTACATTCAGTAAAGAGAATTTATTTAAGGTAGCAAACTATAGAATAAAATTCAATCGAGATGATAATGCAAGTGTTAAATTAAAAGAAGCAATGAAATCCCATACATAATCAGATTAAAGCTCGCTATTAACTGTGGCTAAAATCAAATTATCTTTTTTAATTCTTTAAACCGAAGCTGAGAAATAAACTACAGTACAATAAAGAGTTTAATGAATAAAAGGAAGAGAACGTAAAGGTCAAATACGATGGCTTCAAGTTCAATTAAAGAAATTCTCGATAAACTTTTGTCTGTTGATTGTAGTTTATATAAAGATACAGTAATTGTATTTTCTGCCATAATCAAGTTTATGGGATTTATTACTAAAAATGAAAACAAGAACGGCTTCCTTAAATATTACATTTATTGGCTTGTTCCGTCTTTAGGTATTTGGTAAAACAGTACACTAGAAACAATTTTTTACGACCACTTTCTTTTTTTAATGAAAGCATAGTTTAATTGAATTCACATCAATAATCTTTATTGTTTCTTCTTTTATGGTCCATATAATTTAAAAGAAGACGCATTTAAAAATAATCACACAAAAAGCATGCTCTAAATATCTTCAATTAAAACCAATTACAAAGAAAGTGATAGTCGCATCGGTATGCAGGTCAGAAATTCGATTTATTTTTTAATTATCAACAAACAGTTTTAAGGCGTTATCGTCTACTTTATTATTTGGCGGTTAAAGTTCATTTTTGTTTGTGTTAAAGTTGGAGCTGTTCAACTAATGGTCCTACAAATCCTTCGTGGCCGAGTCCTGGTATTGTCCGCCGCCAAGTTTATTTGCTCCTTGCACTACTGTCGCCGGTCCGGTTACCTTTTTCCTTTTAACGCGGACAATTTTTAAATGGTTTACGTTTGATACCATTATTGTGTGCCAATCAGGTTGAATTACAATGTCCTTTACCAACGGCCGAACTCAGTTGTAAGAATTTATACTATTTTTTGTAACAAATCATTTTATTTTGTGCTTATTTTTACATTCGAGTAAACAAGGCAGCTGGTTTATTTAGATGAGTCCCCGCTCGTTGAATTTAAATAACTTTTGTTTGACATTTGTGAATTTAAGTACACTCTTTGAGACCCTAAAAATGGTCTTTTACTTGATTCAGAATTTCGCATGTTGTCTTTGACTGCTTTTTCAGCATTTTCATGCATTTTTAGCATCGTTTTTAAGGAATTAATATAAATCGTAAACGACATTGCATTTGCATTTTCTTTTATATTTCACGGCAGTTAATTATAATGTGTCAAGTTTTATTATAAAAGTTAGTCAAATAAAACAGAAAACTAGTTTTGGTAATGCAGTATTCTTAATAAACTTCGTAACAATGTTTTCTTGGGAATCAATAAATCAATATTTATTAAAGTAAGCAATACACTGTAATTCACCGTAACATGATGAGCTTTTGCATCGTAAAATGACTACACCTACTTTTAATACCAGTACTCTATTTTGAAAGTTAATATTCTTACAATCTTGCCGTTAAAGACGCGTTTAAGTACCGTGTTCTCGAGCATTTGCAATAAATCTTCCTTTGACCACTCTTATCTGCTTCGCCGTGGTAGCCGATATAACCTGTGTCAACTTGATTGAGAAATTTAAATACAAAACATCTTAAGTACCAACACTGACGGTCAGAGATACCTCCTATCTCTATAGAGCCCTCATGTTTTAAAAGTGTGAAACTCTTGTAATTTTATTTGTACCGTTCGTCTAAGCCAATCGTATTTTCTCTTAACTTTTATATAATATTTTAACAATACTATAATTTCCCATGATATAACTGAATCGGTACTGAAACGTGGTCTCTCACTATGGGCCTCATAAGCAAGCTCAAAGTCACACAACGAGCTATGGAGAGGGCTATGCTCGGGGTTTCTCTACGAGATCAAATCATAAATGACGTAGACAAACGAAAGTCACCGACATAGCCCACAGGATTAGCAAGTTGAAGTGGCAGTGGGCAGGGCACATATCACGCAGAACAGATGGTAAATGGGACCGAAATGTTCTGGAGTGGAGACCACGGACCGGTAAGCGGAATGTAGGACGTCCACCCACAAGATGGACGGACAAACGACCTAAAAGAGACCGCGGGGTAATGCTGGATGCAGGCCGCTTCCAACCAGCCCTTTTGGAAATCGATGGGGGAAGCCTATATCCAGCAGTGGACGTCCTATGGCTGAAATGATGATGACGATGATGATGATAACTGAATCGTAAATAATATATTATTTACATCTTCACTTAGAGATGATCTCAATTTCCGAAAGAAATTTATAAATGATGATATTTATGTACAAATACTTCGAGCTAAAGTAAGAGCGATTATAGAAACAGATAAAAACAAATTAGAATTTCTTAAATCATTAAACGCGCTAAACGTCGAGTCATCGTGTGTGGCTCCAAAACGAAAGGTTATGCTTATCTAAGATCTCTTCATTAAAGACTAAAATACGGGGTCGTGGTGACGTGAGTTCTTTCTTAATAAGGGAACCAGTGTGACAGAGATAGCGGGGCCACAGGTTTGCATGCTGCGCTCGATCGAGCATCAATCAGACTCCAAACTTCCAATAATAATAAAGTAACCAATCTGATTCGGGAATCAAACCTACAAATGTGTTTCTCCGTATCCAATTCCGTTGCGTGTACGTATTTAATGATTGACAAAACAAAAACGCAGTAGCGACGCGGTAGATGAATGATATAGTGAAGTGAAGTTGTTTTAATGAATGTTAAACTCGAACGGAATAATGATTTCGCATCGTATATTTTCGAAAAGAGTCTGGATCCACGATAAAACCTCATAATTACCATAAAAGTTAGCATTCAAACTCATTATAATGAAGTCGTAAGTGTTATTGAACAATACAAAACGTTTAACAATGAGCCATTGATTTTATGGTCATCGCCATTGAAATACTGATTTGGCGATGATCTTCAACTAACCCCTTTAGACCTCAATACTGAAGCAATTTATATCAATGACTGACTAACAATGTTAATAAGGCAAGATACAAGAATGAAGCCATTAGCGAAATCACTAAAACTAACACTCGGTCGTTAGAATCTCTCAATCCAATTTGTACCATAGAATTAGCGGGTCTAAGATACAAATTCCAGCCTAAAAGAGTATACGCACGGCATCATTGTTGCCATTTATCTTGGCATTGGACGTGGCCGCAATTAATCAAGTGCCGTTGTCACGTACGTAATATACAGAAGATAAAGAGAAAAAGATGATTTCGAGCTAATTATTGGCAATGTTGTATGATTCTTTTTTACTGCCACTTAACACCTACCGGGCCAATTTGTCGGTTGTTCTCTTTTGGTATTCAAACTTTCGGTGCCTTTTCAATCCTTGCTCTGTATTATTTCGGCTGTGAACTGCTTTATCTGTGCATACCACTCCGACACTCGCGAGAGTAATATACGGTGTTGATTTATTTTCTGGTCGGCATTTTCACTCTCATTTATCATCGTATATCGGATGCATTTAGATTGTTTATTTTATAATGAGCTCGTGCAAAGGTCAGTATCGATTTTGTTTCTTTTGGTCCTTTCCTTTACACGGATCCCTCGTTTGAGATAACTGTTTTGAGATATTGGGAATCAGCTTGAAATCTTTTCTCAATTAAGTGATTAATCATTTTAGTTGCAAACGTCTCCATTTCAAGTCGAGGCTGCTGAGTTTTCTTAAATTAATTTAAGTGCCAGAGCGTTGTAAGATTCTCGCAAAAGGCATTCAGTATCCTGTTCATAAGTCGAAGGACCTCACATGTACTGATCAATTCACATTGGATTAAATACCTCTAATTAATTACGATGGCAATCTTAACGTCTGTAGGCGCAAACAATTAGTTTCGCCGAGTCCCTTTACTATTGCAGTAAAGTAGCTTTTGTTGCGTTAGAATCTTATAGATGGAGTTTCTTGTTTCGCGTTTATTTCTAGCATTCAAGATAGGAATTTTGATTTGTACTAATAAATCACTCAAACACAGTTTGTTAGATAATGCCATTCTTAAAGGTTAACTAGTAGAACCTTCCAGTTAGCAAATTTTCTGTGAATTATTATTTAATCGTATTTAAGATTTTGACTAATTATTATATAAATTACAAGTATACATTGTTTTTTTAAACCCCTATAAAAGAGCTGATAATCATCAAACCGTTGAACAGATTTTCTTGAAATTAAAATCAGTTCAGCCGTATAGGATCTAAGATGCCATATACAGAGACACAGATACACACGTTAAACTTATAACACCCCTCTGCACCAGGGTTAAAAACGAATCAATTATGAACCTATTAATAAGAAGGAATATCCACCTAGAGATTTTACAAATTTTTGAGAAAAACGTTTTACTCCTAACATAAGTGATATTTATTATATCCATTCCGTCTTGCCACTTAGTTATTTATTGTATACTTTTCATTAAAATGTATTATCTCTTTCTTTCCCAGATGTCAGCCATAGATCCAGACTGTGGAGTGAACGCTATCGTCAACTACACCCTCGGAGACAGCATCACCAGAGCCCAGTTTATCGTTAAACCTGACACTGGAGATCTCTGTGTTGCCGCCCCTTTGGACTATGAAGCCAGCAGCGATTTTGAGTTCCCGGTCATTGCTACGGATAGAGGTACCTACGCAATAAGTTATAATACCTACAGTATATTTTCAATTTATCCTCATGGTAGATATAAACAGCATTCCTACATCTAGGAGGTCAAATATTTAAGAGAACTTTATTAATTTCCAAAATAATTAGATTATATAGAAACTCAAGATTGATTAACTTCTAAATTAATTACTGTATTAACTGGTAGTAACGGTGGCACGATTTCATGATTTTAATGCGTAATGGTCGATTAATATTCCTTTATACGGTATCTAAAATGATCATTATTGCAAATTAATCAAATAACCTTTAGCTCAAACACTACATTATCATTGAAGTTTCCAGTTTTTGCCTTTTCTGACTCGTAGCTATTTTAAATGCTGGAAACTAAAAGGAAACTCAATTGAAGTGCTTACAAATGGTAATATCTACATATATTTATATAATATTATTATATAATAATAGTTTGGCGTTTGACCGCCACCTACATTTCATATATTTTCAGTCAGACAATTTCAATTTTTTTAGCTGTTAACTCTAAAGGGTATTCAAACTTAAAGATTATGTACAAACTTAATCTATCATTTTGAATACCCTTTGGAGTTCAAGTAGAGAAAGTATTAACCGAACAGAAATAATAAAAGCAGTCAAGTATTTGCGCATGTAAAGCCGTAATTTGAGTCGCATCAGTCAATTTCGGATCCCCAGCTTTTTGTGTTGGCTCCTCTTTTCTCTCCTTAATTGGCAAAGATGTGACGCGTCAAATGCAGGAACCAGTACATTATCCACGTACTTCTGTACTAAATGTATCGATGCTATAGATAGAGGATGCTATAGAATTACCATTGCTCAAAAATAAGGCTGAAGTGGATTGGCCAGCCCGAAATAAATTCCGAAAATGTCTGTCGGCAACCCTACCTGATTTATGGGGCGAGAAGCGAGCAACTATTACTTCTCGTTTTTATTTGCCAAACTTCTGATGGTGACTTTGTGTCGCCGCACACGGGAAAAGAAGTTTTAGCTGGATTAAAAGGATTTTATTTCAAAGAAAACATTCAAATGATCGTATCGATTGACGTGGAACATCGGGATATAAAGTTATTAAACGATTCAGTAATGTAATATTTAAGGATTGCATATCAGCTTGTCAGCGTCAGCCATTATCGAGTAATATATTCTCAGGCTCAAAATCTTTTATTCGATTCTAAATTGTAATTTTGCATTATTTGCACATGCCAAAGGAATGTTGTTCTTTCTTGTATTACCAATTTTAGCAATTTGTATTTATGTATCTGAACATGTCTAATTCAGCATTACTAATTTGACGTGTCAAGATTTAAGGCACAGTCGATTAAGAATGAATTTAATAGAAATTCCTATGACATTGCAACATAGTTTTGCTAAATCATTGCGCATCAGGTTTCATTGCATATAAAATATCACTGCTATTTTCATTATGTTTCGATTACTTATTTTATTAACACCATTAAAATAAACATAAACATAAAGATAGTAGTTGTTACCTATTTCGCGCTAATCTTTACTAACAAGTTATTGCAACAACAATCTCTTTGACCTTTAAATGCACCACAGGAAGAGCATCAGCAGAACAAATACATGCAAAGTAACAAAGCTCAAACAATTATTATCGGCACAACGTTGTCGGCATAAGCATTGACATCCGCATAAATCAAGTGTCTGTCAATTAAACATAGCATTACAACAATACAAACAATCAAGCGACCAATTATTTATTTATTCGCAGGGGGCCTCTCGACAACGGCAATGGTGAAGATCCAACTTCTTGATATAAACGACAACGTACCAGCTTTTACTGTTAAGGACTACAACGTGTCCTTGAAAGAGGGGAGGATATCGACCGAGCCAATAATTGCCGTCTCGGCGACCGATGCAGATTCAGGGAGATTTGGAACGGTTACGTACAGAATCGTAAATGGCAATGACAATGATATATTCCGCATCGATAGGAGCACGGGAGAGATATTGGTGACGAAGCCGGCTCTGGTACAGAATAATGCCAAGTTTGATCTGGAAGTTTCTGCGACTGATGGTGGAGGTTTGACGGCGCCTCAAGTAGCTGTAGTCCATGTCACGGTGATGCCAGCTGGTATGGGAATGGCGCTCTTTGACAAATCACGGTACAACTTTCGCGTGAAGGAAGATGTGCGAGTCAGGACCGTCGTCGGGACTTTGAATGCCACTGTTGGAGAACGAGGTAAGTTACTATGAAATTTCTATTAAAAAACAGATGAGCCGGGGTTTAATTCCTGGCCAGACAGATGTTTAATGATGACTTTAAACTGTGGTAACTGTGTTCTATAGCATTGCGACGCAGATGATTTTAGTAGGAAGCTGTAAGAGTAACCTCATATCTGACAAACAATGGAGATAATTATGGCTTACGTACAATTATATTTTGTGTTCAAATTTATCAGTGTTTCACCCACTGTTTCACTTTATTTATTATTTATTTAATATTTTATTGCACATTACAAATTATGTAGAAATGTACAAATGGAAGACATAATGCTAAACCTTTTCTACCAGTCATCCACCAAATTGGTATGTAGGCGTGCATCAAAAACACCTTATAATAAAAGACAAAAAGGTGGTCAAGTACCGAAAATAAACAAATGGATTAAATGTTTACAACAAATACATAGATAACCTAGATAGATACAACAAATATAAATCTAACTTAAATTATATATCAATACAAAATTATATAAGTACACGATTTTATTACATATTATTACACAAATTATAATTAATATTATGCGTATAAATAAAAATTATAATATATAAGTGAGTAGTATAGATACGTAAAGACACTGATGCTTTTAAAAATCAGTTTTTGATAGAGTTTGCGAAATAATTTGATCACTTTACCGCTAATTCGCTTAATGCAATAACATGCAAAACAAGGGCGGCAAGAACGTCTGCAGGGGTGTTTTTCAACGAAAAGCACCAAGCACGACTTAAACTAGATGCGGTTTTACCCACTACACCACCTTACACTACCTTGTTTACGGTTCTTAAATTACAGAAAATAATCACTCGTATAATTACCTCATTTTCTGAGTGTATTCTCTGATGCTGTGAATCTTTCTAGGAAAGAAAGCTTTAAAAGCAAACGGTTAGGATTACGTACACCGAATTATACTTAGGGAAAGAGCAAATATGAATATACAACGGTAGTTCAAGAGAATACCGTTCAAAAATACCTTATAGCTTCATTTTGCTTGAACAAATTTATTGAGAACGTGGAAGGGCTATTTGTATTCAAATAAGAGGATATTAGTGGCAGAAGGAAAAGTGATTAGCGGTGAATATTCGAATATACATTATCCTTTTTTTCCCATTTTAAATTTCCCTACTTTGTATCTAGAATTATCGATTTTACTTTTTGACAAAATTCGGGAAATTTAACACGCGTAATACATGGAACTGAAATATCGTCCAACCTGTAGATAGATAGATAGAAACTCTTTATTGTGTACACCAGAAATTAATATTACAAACAGATAGAAAACACTTACGAGCTAGTGTCACAAGTGGCGGCCTTATCGCTAAAAGCGATCTCTTCCAGGCAACCATTGATACTGTATTAAATTACTATCTCTACCGAAAAAACATAATATACAAATATAAAACATATATTCCCTATATTATCGAATAGAGTATTTTATGTTTTTTTCAAATAATAAAAAGGCATGTAAATCGGTTCACAAATGTTGGAGTAATCGATATCTCTACATAGTATAAATTGAAGTCGCTTTCCGCGTCTGTCTGTCTGTATGTCTGTATGGCCGCTAACTCCTCCTAAACCACACAACGGATTTTGATGCGGTTTTTACCATCAGTTAGATACATTTTCAAGAAAGGTTTATATATATATATATAACTAGCGACCCGACCCGGCTTCGCATGTAAATTACACCCGTGCGAAGCCGGGCGGGCAGTTCGCTAGTAAAAAATAAGAACGAGTCAAGAGCTCCTTAAAGTCTATTAAAAAGCGCACAACTCTTTTGTCACTGGGCACCTTCATCTTGTAATTTGCGCCAACCATAAAGAGAGACATACTTATGCACAATAGTAATCGGCTATTGTCCCGGGCAGGATCACGACCATCTGATGTGCAGCCATCGTTTCTACACGCTGTTTACGACTCTCGCCTTTCTCTATTCTCTTGGAGACAATTTTCACGAGGTTGGGATGGAACGGTAACAGTTTGCATAGATTTTGAGCCGTGAGTTCTTGGCGGTACTTAAACGTATTAATTTACTTATTTCACATACATCACATCATCAGCCATTAAATGTCCACTGCTGAACAAGGCCTCCCTCTTAGAGAGGGGTGTTGCCATAATCCCCACGTTTGGCAGGCGGCTTGGAGATCGCAGTACGTTCACCGTGTACTAACAGTACGCTGCTGCCCATCCTCCGGTGGTTCTGGTCGCAGTTTTAGGACATACCCGGGTCCCGGTTCCCGGGAATTTACTTATTTATTTTCACCTAATACTTAAATAGCAGCTTATGGCAAACTAGCGACCCGCCCGCCCGGCTTCGCACGGGTGTAATTTGCGTGCGAAGCCGGGGCGGGTTGCTAGTAACATAATTATATAAACCTTCCGTGAAAATGAATCTAACTGATTGTGAAAACGTCATCAAAATCCGTTGCGTGGTTTAGGAGGAGTTAGCGGCCATACAGACATACAGACAGACGCGGAAAGGGACTTAAATTTTTATACTATGTAGAGAAGATAGAGAAGATGTGTCAATCACGCGAAGCCAAAAGACCCACATGCCCACAAGGGAAAAAAATTGCAACTGCTCATTTTTTCTTTGCTCGTGATGAGATAGTTTTGGCGTCACATCTTTTGTGTATTTGCCGGTGTCAAGTAGTGAAAAGTTTTCAAATTAAAATATCATGAAACAAGTCATAGTCAGAGTCAAGCAAAGTAATTATTAATATTTTCAGTTCAAAAAGATACTTGCCTGGTGTCAAGTAGTGAAAAGTTTTCAAATTAAAATATCATGAAACAAGTCATAGTCATAGTCAAGCAAGTCATAGTCAAGCAAAGTAATTATTAATATTTTCAGTTCAAAAAGATACTAGTAACTTAAATACTGATAATTTAATTTTTTTACGTAAGAAAAATTAAGAAGCGTTCAATCCACCCCTATAACTTGTAAATTGTGTCATATTCATTATTTTTACAAGCTTTTATTTAACTTACGATGTTTGTTAGTTTGTTTACGTCAAATCTTGCAAGCTGACCCCCCCCCCAAACCGATTTTGCAAAAAATTTGCTTACACTTTCAGTTCTGGTGACAATACAATAAAACAAAAACAAACAATAAAATACAATACAAAAACATGCAAAACAAAAAATACAGTACAAAACAAAACAAAACAATACAATGTAATATATTAAAAAAACATACGATACATGCAATGCAATATGCAATGTGTGTGTGGGTGTGTGTGATGTATATGCGTGTGTGTGTTATGCAATACATTAAAATTTATACAATAACCAATGTTTATTAATTTTTGAATTTGTATATTGTAATATTTTCAAAACAGCCGCCGCCACATGTAAAATCTTGTTTTGAACAATGTTTTTTACGATAAATTTATTAATTTTGTTCAAACCTTAGGAATTTAAAAGTGCAATTGTGAGCTTTCTCTATATAAATCTACTTAACTTAAATTCATCACATCCTTTTCGTGCAGAGCTCAAATTGTCTCTATCACACCATTGCGTAACAGCACTGACAGCTAAAATATAGACGCGGAAAACCATTCGAGCTATGCCCATGCGCATTCCAATTTTGAATTTATTCGCTCATTGCCGTCATAATTAACGGCTTATTTGAGATACGTATCGCGGTTCTGTTGTGATTATAAATCTGTCGTGGAAATGTCGTGAAAGGAATTACTTTCTTTGGTTGTGAAAGTAGCTAGATTAGAATTAATTTTATTTAAATAATTAGCTTGCCCTTGACCGCTTCTGCGCCTGATGTTAAGCGATGGTGTGGTCTACAATGCGCGTGCTTGCAAGAAGAAACCGATTCACTTGCGACTTCAAGATACCCAGATTGTAAATATCGGGGAATATCCTTTCAGGCAGCGCAATCTATAGTCTAGCAGTTCGCACAATACAAGTGGAATAATAATTGAAATACCTTTCTTCGGCTGGGAAGGTAACAAAATTTTAACTGAAATTGAAATAACTTTTATTGGCTAGGAAAGTAGCTAAATTACAATTTAAACAAAAATATATATCGATGCTTCGGAAAGTAGCTAAAATTTAAAAACATATGGCTGGAAAAGTAGCTAAATTTCAACTGAAGTTATAATAAGTACTTTTGTTGGCTGGGAAATTAGCTAAACTTCAACCGAAATTAGAATACTTTTGTTGGCTAGGAAAGTAGCTAAATTACAACTGAAATGAAAATATTTATTGTTGGCTCGGAGAGTACCTAAACTTCAACTAAAATTAAAATATCTTTTGTTGGCGGGAAATGTAGGTAGTTTAAGTTTTAGAATAACACCTTGGCAATTTTTTTGATGTGACATCGGACATTGTTCTCGGCTTGCGACAAATAAATTTCCACGTGGGGAAATTCACGGGGCGCAAATAATATAAAACTTTCAGACTACTTTCAACAATTTCTTATTGAGCTCGGTCAAATTATTTTTTCTCTAACATCTGCTATATTATAGTGAAAATGAGAATGACAACCACGGATTCTGATCATTTTCGCTAGGTTTTTTGAACGTAAGACTACTGAAGACATAATAGGTAAGACTTTAGCAGGTATCCGATATAAGTACGAGTACTACTCCAGAAAAATATTAACAGAAAACGTTTTTAATCAGATTTTCACAATGTTAATGCTATCAGAGCAAATAAATGAATAAAAACAGAAAAGTACATAAAACCGCAAAAAGTTTATTACAAGTAACAAAAAGTTTGAACCTCTGCCTGTACCTAACTTTTTCAGTGCAATTCTCAATTATTAATGTTTCCGATGCTCTCGATACCCGAGTGTGCAAATTAAGCAATTAGTAAACTAATTTAAGATCCGGCTTCAATTATAATAAGGGTTTGGACGAATTATCTTTAAATGTGATTCGAATTCGAATGTCGGGAGGCGCTTCTGGGTCACATACAGTTACATCATATTGAGACTCATTTAGGACTAAAATTGTAATTGTGGAAGGAACTGGACTGGTTTACTTTAGGACCTGCTCCCATTCGAAGTTAAGCAAACTGGACACTTACTAACTTTGTGGGAACTAAATTTAATTGGAATATGGCATCAAAATCATGCTTAATCATGCTGTCGTTCAGTGTGGAGGTTAAAAGGGAGGCCTATGTTCAGTAGTGGTTATCTTCTGGCTGATGATGATGATGATCAAAATCATTAAACAGATCATTTCGATGATTATTAAAATAGGAACGTAAACTTAAAACGCATTCTCATTTTCTGGATTTTATCCGTGTAGCAAGAATTCCAAAAACAACTCTGCAATGAGACATTTCCAGTGCATCGAAGTGTAGGTAGATGAATAAAGACTTCATCACTTTCCCTAAAAACAATCTACAGGTACACTCTACACAAAATGTGTAAATGTGTATGTGTGTGTGTGTGTGTGTGTGTGTGTGTGTGTGTGTGTGTGTGTGTGTGTGTGTTCAATTAATGTGTATTTATATAAAGATTGTTTTATGACTTTGTGTGTTTGTATGGTAATTTCTGGAACTACTGAACAGATGCCAAAAATGTATTTACTGATAGAAGGCTACACCATCCCCGAGTGACATAGGTTATGTTTTGTTTACAATGCGGGCGAATCCGCAGGCATAAGCTAGGTATATATTTACATATATCTAGTTTAGAGGTCAGTAGGCGCGTACTCGCTAAACATTGCAATAATTTCTCAGCGTAATCATAATTCCGTACCTTTCAGCCTTTCACAGATGTGCTATGGCTAGATTTAAAACGTAGCTTTATTTTGAAACATAGCTACATTTCATCATTAAAATGTATACGCTCGCTGGACAAAGTATGAATCTCTCGGCCAACCGCTCTGTGAAACCGTTAATAAAGTTTTGTTAAAAAGTAGGTTCTGTTGGAATGATACTTTCGGAGTCAAATTATTTTGCATTGCGAGCTTTCGGAAAATCATGGTTTGCCCATAGAAACTTTCATAGAAACGTATTTTGGAATTAAGAATAAGATATATATATTTATTGTCAAAAAACAAAAACAATGGACATATACTATAAGAAACATAAGGAGAAACAGTGTTTGGCAATAGGGGTAAGCTCAGCGCTGTACTGCGAGGTCCCGAAGGGTCACGAAGGGCTGGTTTTCGGCATACCCCTGTGCTCAGAAAAAGATGGTAGGTGAGCATTAGGTGACGGCGGGTATTACAATATAAACTAATAATATCTGTCGTTAATCGTAATACACTATAATTACTATTTTCATTATATTTATAATTTTCAGTATATATTTATAATTCACACGTATAATATTCTACTAGCAGCGCCCCGCGTTTCACCCGTAAAGCCCCAGGCAAAATTCCTACATGAAATATATAACAAACAGAACCTCTCTGAACAATAAAATGTTAAGGAGTACATTTTCTATTTTATTGCATGCACTAGTGCATAAAATCACATTTCTATTCACTAGAGCATAAAAAGCACTGAACTTACTCTTAAACAAGAACTTTATGAGCATGAGAAGTGAAAATAACGTATTTTGATTTAATAGTTAATCTCCCAGGATCTGTCAAGGCCAAGTTCTGCGTCCACCTCCAGTCCCGTGGTATCTACATGCCGTAACAATGGTGCAGTCATAGAGTACTATTCCCATGGACAAGTGCCGTAACGGTACGGTTTGCGATCCAGTGATTTACAGTGGTGCAGCTCGAGTCTACAGAATAGCGCGGTCTGGTGGTAAGGTGAGGGCGCCTGTCACACCGTTATCAGACACTTGTTTATCTGACAAAGCACCGTCAACACCCCTAGTGTTCCAGGTGTACATAAGCGGCGGTTTCTGCTTACCTTCAGGTGGAACGCAAGCTTGTTTGCCGCTTTCCATAAAAAGTATTCTAGCCTCTTTATTTACATTAGATAAATAATCTACAACATATTATAAGATGTCATATCTAAGATGTCATAATTATGTCATATCCTCGCAATTTCACGCTGACGACCACGCGAAAATGAGTTAAACTATTTTTACAAGCAGAATTGGAACCAATTCCTCCTAACTGATTTTGCTGAAATTTTGCATACGCTTTTAGTTTTAGTGACAATACAATATGCAATACCCAATATTGTGATTTATTCAAAATGGCCGCCAAAATACTAATACAAATCAATGTAAATTAAAAGCATCATTTAAATAAAATCTTGTTTTAATATTTCAATAATGGAACGTAAAGTACTTGCAAATCCAATTTCAAATTAAATACACACTCTTTTCAAACATATACTTAAAGTCAAACCAGCGTATTTAACGTACAAGAAAAATGGCGAGCAAAAAAAACTACACGACAACTGCTGATTATAGGGAATTCTAGCGCACACGTGGAAAAATATGTCGCCTCATTGTATTATTTTCCTTAATTTGTGTATTTCGTGTTATTTCCATAATTCTATAGAAGCCTCTAGACCCTCCATCACTTTATTAGTCATGACTATGACTTGACTGCGTCTTATTTTGCTTTACTCTGACATGCTTATACGATATATCATAAAATCTTCAAAATATTATTATACTTGACACTGGAAAATGCGACGTGCGACGCCAAAATCATCCACAAAGAAAAGAATAAAAATGAAAATTTTGACATTAAACTTGGTTCGTTTGACATTTACCACAGACAAAAATGTGATCATTAATATTATAACAGAATGCTTTTTCTCTTTGTGCTTTGTGACAAAACATACTATGTTACCTACATCGTGTGGTACGATTAAAATAGTATTTGTACTATTTATTACACGTCGGTGTCACAGCCACCGAAATAGAAAGCCATCCTGTATAAATATTAGCGAACGCACCGCTCTGTGCTAAGATAACGAACGTGTTTATTGGCTCTACATCTAAACAGCGATATCAGGAGAGTTAGATGTTTACTGGATTCTATAGACATCCCCGTTTCTATTAGAAGATCTATGGGATTTTGTTTCTGTAGTAACCTACACACCTCTGTCTCCGTATTCTTAGATGTAAACCCAAGCGAGGGTAGACACAACACCCGCTCTTCTCGCCAAGTCACAGTCAGAGTCAAGCAAAGTAAGTCACGGTCAAGTTCAAGTCATGCCCTAGGAAAGTGGTAAAGACTTTACTAGAGGATTCTGTGGAGTTTTGGAAACATCACGAAAATGCATGTTTCACCTAGTTATATCATTTTTTACAATCGAGCACGTTCAAGAAATTTTAACAAACAATAATCTGCCATTATTACACATGAACACTCGAAATAACACAACTTCAGCAAAATAATACAATGAAGCGCCATGCTTTTTTTTTCACAGGCCTCAAAACTCATATTACATGCTACATTCAATGTGGCTGTCGTTCAGTGTGGAGGTTAAAGGGAGAGGCCTATGTTCAGCAGTGGACGTCTTCTGGCTGATGATGATGATGATGATTCAATGTTGTCATATTTTATTTTTTTATATAAATAATATGCTTGCGTTTGACCGCCAACTCGCCCGATGTTAAGCGATGATGCGGTCTACGGTGGAGCACGCTTTCCTAGAAGAAACCGATTCACTCGTGATTTGAAGACACCCAGATTGTAACTATCGGGAACACCCATTCAGGCAGCACATTCCACAGACTAGCAGTTCGCTTAATAAGAGTGGAATCAAAGCGCTTCGTTTGGGTTTTCGGAATAACAACCATAAAGCAGTGTCGATTTTTGTGCTCGCTCTGGCAGTCCGATAGAAAAATGGGCAGGAGGGAATTAGATCATGAATATCCGATGCACACTCTCCGAAATGTATTCGATAAAAGACCGATAGACTAGCAACTTTGCGCTGATGCTCAAGACTAAGGAGCTTAGTCTGAACCAGGGATTTGTTACCGATGAGCCTCTTCGCACGTCTCTCAATAGACTCTAATGCCCCAAGCTGATACTTAGCTGATCCATCCCAAAGGTGAGAGCAGTACTCCATGCACGACCGAACTTGTGCTTGATACAGTGACAGCAACTGTTCTGACGTGAAGTACCGTCACACCTTCGATAGGACACCCAGCTTTTTGGCAGCCAATTGATCATACAACAAATTTAAACTATCCCACAATTTTCTTGTAATAAAATAAGCTGGTTTGCGTATAAATAGTATTTTGAACAAAATATATTCTTGCCAAGTCCGGCTGTCCAAACAATGGACTCAGTCACCTCGTGACCACAGCAATGTTATAACTCTATTTGAGTGCAAAATTAAGCCATTTGGCAGGACCTCATACCAAATAAATTATAAAGTAATTAGCCAGGCCAACAATAGCAATATTGCCGGGATTAGTATTGCGAATCATATCTTTAGATTCATAAGATACCGTGTTTAAAAATCACGTTGTGGTTGCTGCGATTGGTGTAAGTTATAAGAATAGCGATTTCAATTCCTACACTCAATGTTGTACGGCAGAATATTGAGTACAGTCCCACCATCTCACCTGTTTAGTTGACAGCGTCGCTAGTCGAGAACAAAGTATTGCTACCTAAGGAATTCACTAAGAAAAATTGTGCTCCAATTTTGCCCACCTGAATAGCTAAGTTATACGAAACATTCACATATCACATCACACATCATCAGCCATTAAATGTCCACTGCTGAACAAGGCCTCCCTCTTAGCGAGGGGTGTTGCCATAATCCCCACGCGTGGCAGGCGGCTTGGAGATCGCAGTACGTTCACCGTGTACTAACAGGACGCTGCTGCCCATCCTCCGGTGGTTCTGGTCGCAGTTTTAGGACATACCCGGGTCCTATACGAGACATTATTTAGGGCTAAAAATCAATGGTTTGCTTTTATAGTTAGGTTGTTTTGAGTGATTGGTGCAGCAACACTCTTAAAGTATTCCATCTCCACCACATCTTAGTTTATAATGTTAGGAACCAAACCAACCAGGGTTTGGTTCTTATCACTGCCAGAAAAAGTCATTGGTTTTTTCTCTCGTATATTGCAAAAACTTTACTTTTTCTTCTCCTTGAAATAATTTTGATATTGAAACAAATACGTTGATAGGGATTTCCCAAGCATTGAAACATACATTATTCTATATTGCACTGTACTGTGCTGTAGAAAAAAAAACATGTAGTTCTGGCTTAAAACAATCTAAATAAATAAAATAAAAAACTTAGTTTGATTTATTTTTAATTTTCTTAATAAAACGCTAGGTATTTTCTTTCGCCCGTAGCTTTTCCACCCATTCTCAACAAAAAAAAACAAGCAGTACTGGCTTAAAACAATCTAAATAAATAAAATGTTGTCTTAGTTTGATTTGTTTTACATTTTCTTATTAAATCGCTAGTTTCTTTCGTTTTAGGTCTCCCACCCATTCTCAAGTTTAATTAGAAAGAGGTCCGTAACATTTATGTGCGGTGTACAAACGCACGCCCCCACCAGATTTATAGCTGCGGCTCGAGATAAACATCCATTAATTAAAAAACACATATTATATTCGATATTTGGAAGGGGAATATTAAATGTGTACCTGTTTTGGCTCACCGTCGACTGGGCAAATTGGGCGAGAAACGAGGTGTAGAAAGTATGTTTTCACACTAGGTGCTGGAACTTTGGTTTCCCTTACTTAGCTGCGCGCCGTGGTTTCTTCAATGGTGGACTTTTCCTCAGGAAAGTCCACATTCAAAGGATTTTGAGATCAGTCAATTCTAAATAAACCAAACTAGCTGCTTCCTTGTGGTAACACTCGCTATTTTTCAGTTTTTCCACAGATCCCAAGTGGAAGGAAAAGTATCCTATGTCCGTTTTCATGATTTTCGACTTCATTTTTTTGTATTATATAAGTAATTTGAACCGGGTGCCGTCAGATTGTAAAGCGCAAGTGCTACCGCTCGGCCACCATCGCTCAAAGTTGACTGACTAAATTTAGTGTTGTTATTTAACTTTAATTTTCCGCAGTCTTAACACAAAATAAGCTGACTTAACTATTCAATAAGTAATGTTGAACTTACACTTCTTACACTTCTTTCACTTCTTTTTTGTACACTTCTTTGACACTTTATTTATCAAAGCTTTCAAGCCATTACTGGCACCTACTCTTCCATAATTACCAATCCATTGACGTCTAATCAAATAACGATAATATACAATATTATATACATAATATAACATGTATTAATGTGTAGTCCGTTGGACCACACGCATATGCTATTTATCATTTATGACGGAATATGCGTTGGATACACTACAATTTGCCGTTAGAATACTGAGAGAACATTTTTATTAATATGCGTAATTATAATATACCTGACATGGTAAGCATTGGTAGGTTACTGTTTATATACCCATAGAAAATAAAGACTGCTACCTGTAATAAGTGTAAGATCGTGAGTACCTATTTTATTACACGAGAGAGGCAAATAAAAAAAAAATACTTTTTACGCCATCTTCATCATCATCAACCAGAAGATGTCCACTGCTGAACATAGGCCTCCCCCTTTAACCTCCACACCGAACGAAAGCCTGCCATCTGCATCTACTGGATGCCCGCGACTCTCACAATGTCGTTGGTCCATCATGACACCATATTATACGTTTGTCCAAATAAATGTGCAATCATGTATTATCAAACCTAATCTAAAGTCATTATAGCATTAGAGTCGATATAAAGTACTGAATTTCAATATACAAGCTGTATTATTTTATATTTGTCTGTATTTGGTTGTAGGTGAATGTTGTGATTTGAAACCTCATTTGTATGAAAACCTTTAACTAAAGACACTACACCAAAAAGATCTTGTTCGAAAATCGATCTGGCTTCCTGTACTCTATACGAACTTCGATATGTAATCGTACCAAATAAAAACATAACTTTGTCTTTTCGCAACTGTATGTAATAATTGGTAATAATATATTCATTAACATTTAGATAGCCCGTTGGTCTAGTTGGTAGTGATCTTGCCTACTGCGCTTGGGGGCGTGGGTTAGATTCCCAAATAGGACAAACATTCATGTGATGAATTGTGAAAAACATTATTGTGTTTGTTTGTATACCTGGGTGTTAATATATATTTAAGTATGTATTTAAAAATATATATGTATGTTTATCAGTCTCTGGCAGCCATATTACAAGCTTTGCTTAGTTTGAGGTCAAATGACCGTGTGTGAAAAAATGTGCTAAATATTACTATATTTTATTTAATTTGTACTTCGATTGTACGTTAAAATTATTGTATAAAGAATAAATTTTTAATTTACTTATCCATTTGGTGAATAATCTAATTTTAGATTGCAACACCGAAAGTAGTGAATAAAACAATTATGTCACTTTTTTTTACACTAACCAAATAGTGACCATTAATAGGAATGCCTTGTGACAAAATATACCTTACTGGTTAGACCTTGACAAAATCAAGGGTTACACTAATAGATCACTTTTTTTATCCAATTTAAATATGTATATAATTTTGATGTAGGTAGGTATATTAAAAATATAACCGTTTTTGTCCGTAGTTTCCAGTAAGATTATTTTTAAACTTTTTAGATTGAAATAGGTGATCGATTAAAAGTTTTGGATGTTACATACGTACTTGTCAGGTGCCATAAAATATCATGAAGTAAGAGAATCACTCATGACTAGATCACTCGATAAGCAATACCACCGACCTTTTTCCACCCAGCTCCGCATAAAAAATCAATTTTTATTTCACGCTCGCAGAATTGTATAAGTAACTGAAAAATTTGAAATTCGAATCCAAGTCCAAGGATACTTTTCGGCGGAGTTGCGCGGGCGCATCCCAGTCGAATAAATCCTTTGGTTCGTCGACCTCGCCTCGCGACAGTTTTTGCCCCCAAAACTTTTAGAGCTTCTTTTTTAAAAGTCCGCTCAGTCGGTACCTACCACAATTATTTTCAACTTTTTCAACTGTGAGTTTCACGATTTATGTGTTAAAACTTTAAGTGATGTTACGCGTAATAAGCGTAATTTCAGCCGTGACGTTTGAATGTTGCGTTGGACATTAATAGCACAGAGAAGGTGTGAAGGACTTTATAACACCAGGGGCCTTACGAACAACTGCTATTGCGGCACCTGATCCGCTCAGTTGGAAAATCATGCGAACGTGAACCTTATCGCGCCCTGATACGGCTGAACTGACCAGTACCAGACGTGTGAACTGTACCCTTAGTACAAGTTTAGATAGTATTCGAAAACTTTTTTTCGTTTTTGTATTGTTCCATACATTGCTGGGCTAAAAGGTATTCGAAAACTTTTTTCGTATTAGAGTGAAGCAATCTATACCACTATATATCTATACCCGGGTATGTCCTAAAACTGCGACCAGAACCACCGGAGGATGGGCAGCAGCGTCCTATTAGTACACGGTGAACATACTGCGATCCCCAAGCCGCCTGCCAAGCGTGGGGATTATGGCATCACTCTTCTCTAAGAGGGAGGCCTTTGTCCAGCAGTGGACGTTTAATGGCTGCTGATGTGATGTGATGTGTAATCAATACCAAAGAATCAGAGTCACCGACATAGCTGTTAAAATTTGCAAGTTGAAGTAACAACGGATCAACCTGATTTTTTGTATGGGTATAGTTCAAGAGCCAGAGAGTAACAAAGGCTACTTTTCATCATCATCATCATCACCATTTTTCATCATTACGCGGATGAAATCGCGGGGCGCAGCTAGTCTTGACTTCAATTCTTGACTGAATTATAATTATTCACACTGTTATCGATAAAATTGCTTATCTGTTTAACTATTTGAATACCTGAACGTGGTATTGTAGATGCAAATCTGCGATACACTTGCAATTATTTATTTTAAACGGAGGTGATAAACATTAAAATATTTTCACATCGCATTAAAATCAACCCGAGGTCCCGATCCGATAAACAATAGGATTTCTAAAAGCGGTCCGGTGTCGGCCGTGTTATTCTGAATGCCCCCAGATAATCTAACTTCATTGCATTAGATAAATTAATTCATTAAATTAAATCGGGAATCGCTAACAATTCACATAGGGAAATCTTTACAACACTTAATTGAAGCAGTTCAGTCTTCGTGAGTGAGATAATCGGAACGCCATTAATGATTTCAATTTAGAAGGGCGAGATGCAAATTCATTTTGTTTTGCGGGCCGGTACGCCACCGCGTGATGCCTGCTTGGCTCTAATGAATTGAACGCACACCTGGCCCCAAAACTTGATCACCATTGACATCTCTACTTTATCGCTATCGTCGAACTAAAGAAATACGAACGCTCCGCCAATGTTTCGCTGTAATCCTCTCGAGGGTGCGCTCGACGTTATTTAATGCTCATGAATTTAAGATTCCACCTTTAAGTAACTCTAAATCAAATAAAGTTACAATATACCATGACTGGGATTAAGAGATCATCGCTAAATTTATCGTGATAGGGTTCGGAGAGTGGACAATAATTGCAAAATATTTGATGATTGAGGTAAAATTGAAAAAAGCCTTGAAAATAGCGATGTAGCAGACAAAAACGGAGTGAACAGGGATGCCAAATCCTGCCGAAATAAGACGAGTTTGCGCGTCACTGACTGAATCTAGAGAGAAGAGACAAAGGGAGAGCGCGGAGTGAGGGCGGAGAGAGGGAAGCGGAGGTCCGGACCTGTTACACAAACAAAGACTGCCGGGCATGTCCACGAATAAGACTGT
The DNA here is from genome assembly GCA_932305915.1 of Agriopis marginaria. Lineage (NCBI taxonomy): Eukaryota > Metazoa > Arthropoda > Insecta > Lepidoptera > Geometridae > Agriopis > Agriopis marginaria. Next base: position 17,081,519 of record OW029920.1, on the reverse strand, counting down.
ATATCAATCTCCCGTCAGCGGATCTGCCCAAAACGACCGACGAAAAAACGAGCGCAAAAACTGAGCGCTCAGCAAAAAAATATTTCGACAATGAACCCTTTAAATCGTTGTGAGAACTGCCAATTAAAAACTGATAGATTCAAAATCGTTTCAGTTACCACACGCAGTTTTCTTCCAGTTTTCCAAAGTTTAATAATACGAGAGAACGAAAAACTCAATAGATCTTACAAAAAAGTGACTAGATCTATAATAATAATTTATCTAACCAAGCCAAGTCTTCGAAAAGCTATAGAGCTATGACAGCTTTGTAAGCCTGTTTTGGCGAACTAAAAAAACTGACTATGTTGCTCATTCAAACCCATAAACAATATTCACAATGTAAATCAAACAAATGCTAATTCAGCACCGAGTTAGGACCGCGACACAATTAGCAATAAGAACAAACACACTTAAAGAGACCAAAACAGTTTATTGAGAGACGTAACAATGGCGGACTTGGAACGTGGAAGACATGCGTTGTATTAATCTGAGAGAAGGTGTAATTATCTATAGACAGGTTGGAAATAGATCAAGGGTAAAGATGTTGTGGATCTTGTTTTGGCTGGACGGACACTACTAGATAGATCAAGGTTTATCTAATGGATGGTTTAAAAATCTTACTACTAATGGATGGTTTAATTTGCCGTCAAATACAAAACAACAATATTTTATTGACACCAAAACTCATACTTCAGGTGGTTATAGAAAAATTAATCCGATTGAAGTCCAGTGGACTGTGAACAAAGAGTAGTATAATAAAGGACTGTGAATTTCAAAGATGTATCATCCTGACATAACATTCCTGTTTATGGTTTAGTCAAAGAGAAAACCACAAAATTATTTTAGCAAATAATGTTTATTTGCTAAAATAATTTTGTGAAAAGGTCAATGATATTTAAGCCATAACATCATGAATTTATTATCATAGGTACAGTTTAATGGCTTTAACTTAAAAAGTTGTAATCACTAGATGATCGAAATAACTTTAAATACTTAAATGTTTTTAATATGACCTATCACCAAGTTGCAAGTTTCTCTGTCTAATATTTAAAGACAAATTATCAAATTTAAAGGATAAACTTGATAAAAGAGTGATGCATGAAACAATAAATCTTAATATTAAAATACCTTTTCAACGATATGCCACACGATGCAGCAAAAAAATGTCAACCCAATTTCATAGATTCGCCGAGCTCTTAAGGCTTTGGGTCACTGGCATAACTGTTTCACCAATTATGCCGAAATAAGGTTATAATCAATCAATGCTAATTTAATTCCTTTTTCGTCCAGGAAAACTGCCGATCCGCTACAGCATCGTCTCCGGGGACCCTAATCATCACTTCACCCTGGACCCGACTAGCGGCACCATCATGACGGCAGCCCAGCTCGACCGGGAGTCTATACCTTCATACCTCCTTAACGTGAGAGCTGTCAATGGGAACCCGCAGAACTACGACCAGACTCAAGTAAGTTTAATAATCTATATTCTTTTTTTAGGATTACGTAAACAAAGGCCTGTATCTTTTGAATGGTAATAAACAGCTAGTGGAATATTGTCGTGAATCATATTATTTGTATATATTTTTTAAATTTACTACCATGCTTGCTTTTTACCGACACTTAATAAAAACAATTAACTGAATAACTTAAAACTTATACATTAAAATAGTAAGTATTCTTTTATGTTACTGTATTCATTAGTGGTACGAAATCCTCAGTGCGAGAGCCCGAATTGTACTTGGCCAGTCTATATTTTATTATAAAAATAGGGCTGCGCTTGGACGTCACACATGACATTAAGCGATGATGTGATTAACAATAGAGCATGCTTGCCAAGAAGAAACCAATTTCACTCGCACTCGATTATTAGACACCCAGTTTGTATATATTGGGGAACACTAACTCAAGCTCTAGAGAATTACAAAGTAAGAAATTCGTTAAGCGTACAGTATATTTATTTAGGATAAAAAGTAGTGCATGTGTTAATCCAAAGTCTAGGCTTACGTTAATCCAGTCGTTACGGAGTTGAGGGGAAACAAATACACTTACACACAAACTTTCGCATTCACAATATTAATGTGTCAAAATGCAGGGCACTACACAGGTGACCACACATTTCTTATAAATATAAAAGCAGTCTGAGAAAAGCACGGCACTCCACAACAAGCCTGTCAACCAAAATCTGTCAAACCTTTTGAAATTTTAAAACCCACAAAAATGTCTTTGCAGGTCCAAATAACCTTGATAGATGTGAACGACAATGCACCAGAGTTTGGAACGTCATCGGTTCGAGTGTCAGTAGCGGAGTCAGCTGCCATCGGATCCGTGGTGTACGCAGCCAAGGCCACGGATGAGGACGATGGGAAGAATGGGCAGATCAGCTACCACCTCGTGTCAGCAAGTGGACCTTCGAACACGTTTGCTGTGAATCCTCAACACGGACTGGTCACTTTGCTGAGGTATGTAGATGCGATCACCGATCGTTATGAAATGTTGTAGGCAAGTAGTGTGTTCAAATACAATTTATTGATTTGAATATGTGTGAAAATTGTTGAGGGGTTGTGAAGCATGGGTCGCGAGATCACCCTTGCGCGAGGTCTTTCAGGGCGAACAACTAGTAATAACAGTAGTTGCAAAGGTGTAGTTGAAGATGGTTGGTCCGTCGAACTTGATATTGAAGGTTACTCTCAAGTTGAACTACAGCATCTGATGCTTGGTGAATAAATCAGTATTACATATGCCAACCATCGGAAGTATATCTATGTACAGGAATATAACCTTAGAGTCAAAGTTGTCATTATTAACAACGTTTGCAATAGACTTAAACCTAAAATCGCGAAACATGCTTTTAAACAACTTACTAATCTATTTTTTTAAACTTTTTTTTTTGATGAGAGGGAAAATCTTCCGTCTTTTTGACGAGAGGAAAATCTTCCATCGAATTCTCCGAGATCTCCGGAGCAATACATCAGAGCCTCTAGCACTACGCTTCGACACCTCCACTTACGACAATCTATTCATTCAATTCCAGGCATCGCTTGGGAAGATGGTCAAAACTCTACCTCTTACCATCACGAGCCCCAAGGTCTTCTTATGGTAGCCTTTTAACTACAGGCAGAGGATACTGATGCCATTTTCTTAATTCTATTACCCCAGCAACAGCGATACCCCGTTTTTATAACCCAATTACTATTTTCTTCCACAGACCGCTTGACTACGAGAACCTGGTCCGCCACAACCTCGTCATCACAGCTAGAGACAACGGCGTACCTGCTCTTAGCTCCAACCTGACCTTAGTCGTGGATGTCCAGGATTTCAATGATAACCCGCCGGTCTTCGAACACGACTCTTATACAGCTAATGTTTTGGAATCTGAAGCTATTAATACCAAGGTAAGATATGAGTTTTTTTTTTAAATTCAAGATCTTTCACTAGTCCACATGATATTAAGAAGTGAAGAAGATTTAGTTACCAACTTCTGAAGAACGCAGCATGGGGTCGCTTCATTATCAGCCTTTCATATTCCCACTACTAGGATACAGTGCTTCCCTGTAAGCATGCTCCATCTTAGACCACATCTTGATTATAATGTCATCATCATCAAATGTCATCTTCGTATTGAAGTTTGGAGGTCAGTAGGCAAAACTTGATGCGACCCCATCAAGCCGATACGCAATTGTGAGCGATGGTAGCAAACGGTAGCATGTGCACTTTACCATCCGGTTCGATTCGACCCTTTGCCCTATAGCAATGACTTTTTAGTACCTTAATAAATTATGTGCTGTTTGTGCGGTTTACTCACGATATTTTAGCATCGTGAACCGGTATGTTCAAAAACCTCAAAAGTTTAATAAAACGTATGACATTGACCAACATGCACTGGGTCAGCCACCACTCAATCCACCATGGATTAGGGTCCATCTTCTCTCTCTCTTTCTGAAAGGAAGGCATGTGTTCCAGCAGTGGGAACATGGTAGACTGATAATTAATTAAATGTAATTTGGATGACAATACAGTAATTTGGTACCAACGAACTAATCTGTTGATGAAGCCAAGTGATGGATAATGGTACACCACTCGATCTTGGACTAATTTACGTATGATCGTAAATGGCTTTTAAACTCCTTATCTGTATCTTTCTACATTCATTCTGCCATATTTCAATAATATATAAACTGCTTGCTAAGTCTTTCTTTGATGAATAATGCGACACATAATTTGTACTTATCTGGCAGCTCATAGAAAATGCGTAACACAATTTATTACTTAGATGGTCGAACAAACGTCGATAACAATCTACAAGCATCGGTTTAGATCTCGGCGTTGACTTTCCCAATATGGGCTCAGTCGCATTCCCTTTGCAAGCCATCCATGTAATGAAAATACTCTTTGCAGATATTAGAAATACAAGCGATAGATAAGGACACCGGCAACAACGCGCGGATCACGTACCGTATTCTAAACAACGGGACTGACGAATTTTTCAAAGTACAGCCTAGTACTGGATGGGTGTACCTCGCTAAGGCGCTCGATAGAGAAACAATCGCCAGACACAAGATGGTCATTACAGCTACCGATAATGGAATCCCGCCTTTATCAGCTACTGCCAGTCTCGTCGTCAACGTCATAGATGCAAACGACAATGATCCAGTCTTTTCAAAAGCAGCTTATGACTTTCAAGTGGAAGAAAATCAGAAGGTTGGAGCATATGTTGGGAAAATTGCAGCAACAGACGCCGATTTGGGAGAAAATGCTGTTCTAAGATACAGTCTGTTTCCATCCAACACCAGCTTCAACGTCCACCCCGTCACAGGTGAGTGTTGATTCATTCTTAACTCGAAGAATTTGGCTTGTAAATTTAAATGAGGGAGCACCGCAGGCTTCGTTTGTATCGTCAAATAAAATTTCCAATCCAAAGCGCTTCTTCAAAAGACGGTTTATTTATCGATACTGCTGTAGTTATTTATTTTCACTTATGGCAGCAGAATTTTTGTTTACGTTATTTCTTAAAAATCCAAATAGGTCCGGCGCTACACGCGTCATTACAACACATACTTACTAAGAACAATGCAATTTTACCGTAATGCCGACTCCAGTCTTGTGTTTGACCAAGCGAGGAAGTATTCCAGTGACCAACAGGCCACTCGAAGCTTTGTTTAGTCCGGCGGCTCTTTTGAAAGCTAAAACCCAAAGTATGTCGTGCCTTAAGACTCATCGACTGAACAAACAGTTTGGTCAAACAAGACCTTTAATACCTGCACAATTTAAATGGATAGGGAGCAGATCCGATGGCGCATATATTGACTTTGGTGCCTTCCCATGAACAGCTTTTTAAGGCCATCTGTCGCATTCCACCCTGTAATAAGATCAGTTTTGTATTTTCAAATATTATGCGTATTATTTTTCGGTATCAGTTGCTCGCAATCCGACAAATGAAAACGGCATTATAATAAAACGCTTCAGGTATTATAAAGGCCGTATTGTCGCTGGATACGATTGGATTATTATTCATAAATGGGCATAATCTCGGCTCGCATGATTCAGGTTCTTAATCGTACTGATGCTTATCGCCGGAATCGTGTGAGTTTTTCGCTACTCAATATGGGCGTTCGCAAAAAGGGGGGTTGGCAGTTCGTTATCGTGCCGATAACTGACTGATGAATGGTGGATCTTTTCGTCTCAATTCGGTTATCGGAGATCAACACCCCACGAGCTAGTTAGCGAATCTTTACCGGGAGCTCACCCTTTAGCGCAGCGCAGTTAAATTCGTAAATCATTCGCATCGACGTCTGTATGTGGTCCCGATCGCCTCCGATCGCGGATTTAGATTCGAACAGATGCTTATACAATGTTTTCGGTGGCAAAAACTCACAGCCTTTTATGAGCATAATCACTTCGTTGATTTTATTCGTCGGCGACTCAAAGATAGAAAGAATCGCGGGCTTTCACACTTGATCGTATCTCTTCTCTCTAAACGCTTCGCGGTTGTTAATGATGTTAATCATTTATGGCAATTTTTATTGGAAAGGTCACGCCGCTAGGCAGTGAGGTACCCGCACCAAGCGGGAAGCTGCGCAGGCGCACAATGGATTTATGCGCGTCAATTGCGAGTTATAAACGTCGTCGCGCGCGCATGCGTCGTGACCCGCCATTAACTATTATTAAAATATTGCTATGTAGGAGCCTCGCTATTCTCTCCCATGTTTTATTACAGCCTTACCCCGGCCAGATACTGTCGTCGGGTATTTAAAGCTCATACGTTACAAATGTACGTGTAGGACGCTCCGTGGTTCTACAACTCGTTTGCTTGACGGATACCTTTTATTTTCATATGTTCGCAAATGAATTATAGGTGTAAAATGTAGTTGGAATCTGACTCTCGACTGTGCGACTATAAATTGCAATAATACCGGCCGTTGAAACAAAAAAGGTAATTGCGATCAAGGGACGGGGTGACGCCATTGTAAATGAATCTGCAGATACGAATTTCTCAGCCTTTTGTAAAGTTATTCCTGTGGCATAGTAGATATAATATAAACTAAAGCAGTAGTTCGACTCGGACTTGTCCTTGAATTCGATGCTTCAATTCACAGGGCTAAGGTTGTTACTATAGGGTTTTAAGAATTTTTTAATTATTTCGCACGCTACTTTTACGCTGATGACACACATATACGGTGAATCATAATAACGCGGCGTGCGCGACTAACACTCTGAGCGTACCGTGAAGTATCGTAGTGAGTGGTTACACCACACTTACTTATTACACCACAAAAAAAATGCTCATTTGTCATTTATCGTATTTTTTCAAACGTTTTGCTTCACGTCACCCATAGTGGCATTTCTAATCCCCGACACAAAAAGAGGGGTGTTGTAAGTTTAACGCACGTATATGTGTGTCTGTCTGTTGTATCGTAGCTCTCAAACGGCTAACCATATTTTGATTAGGTTTGTTTTTTGTTTGAAAGGTGACATGATCAAAAGTGTTCTTAGTTAAAGAAAATATTCACTCTTTATCGGGGTAAATAAAATGCTTGTTCACGTTTTTATATTTTACTCTAATTCCAACTCTCATCGCGAATATTTTATGATGTTACTGATTGCAGTTAATGCATAAAAAATACGTTCTCTTCCTTCACCGTTTCTATCATCACGAGGTTATGGTTCCCAATAAGGAATCTTCTTTGGATAATTATAGCTATTTCACCGCAAGGGATCTCTTTTATGAGAGCTTAATTTCAGGGCTGGAGGGTCACGGTAATCATTTCAAAATTGACAAAATCTTAAACGAAATAAGAGTTCAGAAGCTAATTTGCTTAGGACGCGAACGAAATATATTATAATGCAACAAAACTGAGCATAGCATTATTATTATTCTCCAATTTCTAATTTGCAGTCTTATTCCTCTAAAGAAAAACATAATTATGCTAATAAAAATGTTTATAAAATTTGCCAAACTTTTATAAAATGGTAATGGTCAATGACAATTTCTATTATCTTTCAAATTCAAATTCAAAATATTTATTTTGCGAAGATCTTTGGTAATGCCACATCGCTAACGCTAGCTAACGCTGCATTAGCAACTGTTATGTTATCTGTGGCGTCGTTTTCACATTTTCAATTGTTTTTTTTTTTCAGTTGTTTGCTTTCATTTCAAGTTAGCATATAAGCTTACCTGATTAACTATGAATTTGTTACTTTTAAATTTAAGTTTTTTTTTGGTTAATTTCGTACAAAAGATGATGATAATAAAGAATAACTAATCGACACTGAATAGCAACCCTCGCGGGTCGCATACGAGATACGCAACATCCTGCATACCTTTTAGACCACAATACTCATTCATGTATAAACAACATCCCTCAATACTTACCCACTATTCTTTTTTTCACAGGTGTAATCACGACCAAAGAAATCCTAGACCGCGAATTCAAGTCATCTTACTCTCTGTTCGCCGAAGCAAAAGACCAGGGTTCCCTGCCAAGGTCAACTCGCGTTCCTGTTTCTATCAAAATCACCGATGTAAACGACAACCCTCCTGAGATCATTGATCCCAGAGAAGACGTGGTTAGCGTCAGAGAAGAACAGCAGCCAGGTGCTGAAGTGGCCAGAGTCAAGGCAATAGATAGAGACAACGGAGTTAATTCTTCTATAACTTACTCTATCCTAAATGAAAGAGATATGGATGGATTTGGAGTATTTGTTATCGATTCTCACACTGGTGTTATTAAAACTAGCACAGGTAATAATTACATTGATATGCAAATACCTAGATATTGACTTCAGTACAAAATTCAAGAAAAAAGTATCCTGGTTTTACCTATACAGATCAGAGAGATACAAAGAGATCATGCGGAAAGGGAAAAGCGGCAAGCTAGTGAAAAAGCGTAGAGACATTTAAACGCGAACGATAAATTCACTAAAGCACTCCCTTGTCTGTCAGATTTGAAGCTGACCCGATACCCACAGTTAAATATCTTTTATTTTTACTAAAACAGAATTTAAAGAGAATTATATTAATTGAATGTTTTCTTACAGTACTAGATCACGAAGAGAGGTCCATTTACCGTTTGACAGTGGCGGCTACAGATGGTGGCACTCCTCCTAAACAGACAGTCAGGCAGCTGAAAGTAGAAGTTCTAGACTTGAACGACAACAGACCTACTTACACCAGCTCAAGTTTGTCATTCAAGGTAAGTTATTATTAATTTTCAAAAGTTTGCCACTTATGGCTGGCCACGCTCACGCTGTATACGGCTGCGTGGATAAGTGGCGTCAAAGACGTAGATTGCCGCAGCTGCCAAACTTGCCAGCTGACCAACTGAATTTTCCATGCTTTGGACGTGAGGAATGCGAGATAGGGGGAGAAGGTTTCACATATATATATTTTAAAATAGAAATTTGTCGAATGTAACTAAGTGAAATCTAAGCCACACGAGTAAACAAAATAGCATTACGAATGTCCAGTACAATTTTCTGAAACAAGTTGTCACATAAAATCCATTCTATAACTTTTTATTAGTACTTATAATGTTTTTACTTCATTCCTACTATTTCGTACTGTACAGTGAATTTCCATAAGTACACTCAACATTTCATATCTTCAAAAATATTATGCGCGAGTGAGATTTAAGTTTTAGTGGTTTTTCTTTTCTTTAAAATGCACAAAGCATGACCTCTAAATAAACAGAAATCTATAAAATGCGTCATGAATATGTTTCTAAAAACACTTATGTTTCAGGTAAAAGAAAATGCCAAGATCGGACACGTGGTTGGAACTGTGGCTTGCTGTGACAGCTACATCAACGATAACTCCATAAATAATGAAGAAGAGAAACAAATCTCGTACTTACTCATGTCACTGACATCTGACCATTTACCAGGGACCTTTGAAATTGATAGAAGAACAGGTTCCTTGGTTGTTGCGAGACAGTTAGATCGTGAAATCCAGGATGAATACAGATTAGAAGTTAGAGCACTTGATACTTCTGCCACTAATAACCCGCAAAGTAGTGCGGTCACCGTCAAAATTGATATAGTAGATGTCAACGATAATGCTCCGCAATGGCCTCAAGATCCCGTTAATATAGAAATATCTGAGATAACGCCTATTGGCACAACCGTGTACAATTTCACAGCAAAAGATGCAGATTCTGGTGTCAATGGAGAACTTAATTTTCGTATAGTCTCCTCTTTGCCGTCAACTAAAAACATATTCAACTTAGATCCGTTAACCGGCTCTTTAACTTTAACGTCTACTCTTGACTATGAGACTTTGAAAGAATATTGGTTAGTTTTAGAAGCGACGGATTTAGCTGCTAACTTATCAGAGAGAATGGCTACATCTGCCACAGTTCACATAGCAGTTACTGATGCAAATGATAATGCTCCTACTTTTGTCTCGGCAACCAAAGTCACCGTTTCACTAAATACACTTTCGGGCACGTTGTATCAAGCTTTAGCTGTAGATGCTGACTCTGGAAATAACGGGAAGATTTCTTACTACATTTCAAGTGGAAACGACCACGCATACTTTTCCATGGATTATGATAATGGAAAGTTGTCATTTTCCAACAAATACTTGTCTGATATTTCGAGAGTGCGATCTGGCCAGTATAGGTTGAATTTGACGGCTTCAGACCATGGAGTTCCGTTCCCGAGACAAAGCCACATGACCTTGGTGCTGAATTTGCAAGAGTCTACAAATATTCCTCCAAGATTTACTGACTCTTACTACAGAGCAAATATTAGTGAAGATATTCGTCCAGGGAGTTTTGTTACTAGACTTTCTGCCAAGTCTTCTCGAGGAAGTGCAAGTAAGTTTATTTTTCATTTCTCATGTTCGGAAAGTTGTTCATATCACCGCCAAAATCTTAATTGGAAGTGCCATTTTTAATGGAAGTTTTTAAAAGTGTATTTAAAAGTAATTTGAATACATGACAATAAATCAAAAAGCAAATGTTACTAAAGAGGTTTTTGGTACAATCAATTATCGCGCCGTTTCTTCTTTTTGAATAGCACCACATAATAAATAATGTATCTGGCTAGTGTCACATAATCAACCTCATCATTATCAGCCTGCTTGGATACAGACCTTCTCTCAGAGAGAGATGATGCAGCAGTAGGATGGATCATGAAAGACTGATAATGATGATGATGGTGATGAAATTAAATACCTTGGTAACTTTAAAGTCAGGTTTATTACATAATACTTATTGACTCTTTTTATTGTTGCAGGTAATTTAACATACACAATACCAGTTGGAGTGGCCAATGATAAATTTGCCATAGACGAGCGATTAGGCACAATCACAGTGAAAACACGAATAGACCGTGAAGAGACAGACAACTACATATTCCCTGTATACGTTACAGATTCCAGCACATTCCAATCGACGTCAAACTTCGACGTCACCACCGTGACGATAAGCATCATGGACGTGAATGACAATGCCCCAACTTTTAAATCTGGATCTTGCTATCCCCTAGCTGTCCCTGAAAATAATGAACCAGAAGTGATACACACTGTAGCTGCAACAGATAAAGACATAGGAGCTAATGGGATCATAACTTACAGCATTACGTCTGGGAATAATGGGAATAAATTCTCGATTGATTCCACGACGGGAAAGTTGACGGCTAGAATGTTAGACCGGGAGACGCAATCGAAATACCACTTGACCATTACTGCTTTTGATCACGGCTCGCCGGTAGCTCTTCAGGGATCTTGCAATATAACAGTAATAGTTGAAGACCAGAACGACAACGATCCTGTTTTCGATACCGGCCATTATTCAGCTGCGATCCCTGAGGACGCCACGATCGATACTTCAGTTATAAAAGTGAGAGCAACCGACGCCGATTTGGGATTCAATAAGCGCATTGTATATTCATTGGCAAACGAAAGTCAGGGACTGTTCAGGATCGATAATAAAACTGGAATCATTTTTACTACTGGGTGAGTTAATTGGATACCGGCCTTGCGAAAATATTTCGTATTTTAAACAGTGATTTAATTCTGTCGTTTTTTACCCCTGACACAAAAAGAGGGGTGCTATATTTAACGTGTGTATCTGTGTGTCTGTCTGTGGCATCGTAGCTCCTAAACGGATGAACTGATTTTGACTTAGTTTATTTTTGTTTTAAGCTTCGTCGAGATTGTTTCTTAGCTATGATTCAAGAAAATCTGTGCGACCGTTTGAAGATTATCAGCACTAGTATCGAGGGTTTTTAATAATTTTTAATGTGTACTTGTTGTAGTGTAAGCTTGTATTTTTTATTTATTAATGCCATACATCCTTCAGTCAGTTTTTTTTTACAAGGTATTAAATATCGTCAAACAAATCACAGTCAGAGTCAATCAAAGTAAGTCACGGCCCAGTCCAAGCTGTGTTCATGTTCTTAGGTATGATTCACGAAAATCGATTCAGCTGAAGATTATGAGCTCTTATATTGGGGGTTTTTAATTTTAAATTTCTACTTGTATTTCAGGGCTTTTGATAGAGAGAAAATGAATGTATATCATTTCGAAGCTGTGGCCACCGATGAGGGGCGGTACATCGCTCGCTCGCAGAGAGTGTCCGTAGAGGTGACAATAAACGACGTGAACGATAACAAGCCAATTTTTACGAAGTACCCGTTCAGAGAACAGGTAGGCACGCTGACGCCACCGGGCCAGAGTCTCCTGCGGGTGTCAGCCACTGATAACGACATAGGCGTCAACGCGGAACTAATCTACGAGCTCATCGATACCACCCACAAATTCCGCATCAACCCCACAACTGGCGTACTGACGGCTACACAGAGCTTGGCGAGCGAAAACGGGAAACTCATCCATCTAAAAGTAATGGTCAAAGATAAAGGCAACCCGCCGCAGAGCTCCGTCGGCCTCATTGAAATTCGTGTCGGGGACTTTTCTGATCAGATGACTTTAAATTTTCAAAACGCGACATACAACGTCACTATAGAAGAAAATATGGAGTACGGGAAGGACGTGTTGCAAGTGACGGCCGTGAGAAGCGACGGACGCCGACAGCGAATCATTTATGAAATCGGGAACGGGAACGATCAGTACGCGTTCGAAATTGACCCTTCCTCTGGCGTAATAAGAGTCAACAACTCAGGTAATCTGGACTACGAGTCGTACCCGGGGCCGCGGCGGCAGCTGGTGGTCGTTGCGCGCACGGAAGGCACGCCCGTCCTATACGGCTACTGCGACGTTATAATAAATCTGCTCGACCAAAACGACCACGCTCCTAGATTTACGCAGCAGCAATACATCGCGAACGTTCTAGAAGGGAACACTAAGGGGGAGTTTGTGGTACAACTCGCCGCGGCGGATGGAGATCGTGGGGCTAACGCGCGGATTTTGTACCATATCGTGGACGGGAACCACGATAACGCGTTTATAATTGAGCCTGCGTTCTCGGGGTCGGTGAAGACGAACATCGTGCTGGACCGCGAGATCCGGGAGTCGTACAAGCTGACCGTGATTGCGACGGACGAGGGAGCTCCGCAGATGACCGGCGTGGCCACGCTGCGCATCACCGTGGTCGACGTGAACGACAATCAGCCCACATTCCCGCCGCCGAACCAGATCTCCGTCTCGGAAGGTACGTTCTGACTTGTTCCTTCACTACTTATTTGTAGCGTAGCGTAGAGGATAATTCATGTATTATTTTATTACCAACAAACTCCGCCCGCAGTTTTACCTGGATAGTGATGAACAATGGTGATGATGATGATGATGATGATGAAAAGCAGCCTATGTCACTCTCCAACTATTGAACTATACACATGCAAAAAATCAGGTCGATCCGATGCTCTGTTGCTGTGTGAAAGAGGAACAAACAAACCAACAAACTAACAAACAAACACACTTTTTTTCTACACTTTTCACGGACTTAGATCGTCATACAAAAGAAGTCAAAGTCACAGTCAAGAATAAGAATAATGTAAAAAAATGCGATAAAAACCATTAAAAACTGTTTTCAAAAACCGATGTATCAGTAGATGAACGATGTATGATCAGGAGACTAACGGTTTTGTAATTACAATGTAAAGAAAAAAAATAGGCATCCCCACTGATGTAGGACGACCTATCGACTCGAAATAAATTGGTGGAACAAAAAACATTTCACAAAGAGGGAAGCATTTTACATAATTTGTATTCTCGACTCCGCGGCTACATTGCGACTTTTCGATTCCAGCGCCGAGATTAAATAAAGCTACTCCTTCGGGATCAATATTTATTGGATGGTATTACATTTTTTCGAGGGCATGTTTTAGCGGTGCCTCCCCGACGGTTCGCGTTTCGTTTACAGTTTTTTTCACTTTGTTTTTGTATCGTTGTTTTGTTTTGTGAATCTTCGAAACGGCAATCGAAATGAGAAAGTAACGTTTTGGTATTGTTTTTACAGGAGCGGAAGTGGGTACGGTGCTAACATCTGTGACAGCGAACGACGTGGATACATATCCAGCCCTGAAGTACTCGATAATGCAAGGAGACAATAGGTTCTCTATAGACAGATACAGCGGGAAAGTAGTCTTGAACAGGCCATTGGACTTTGAAACTAAGAAACTTTATCAAGTGAATATAACTGCGTCGGATAGTGAACATGTCGCTAGTACTACGCTCACGATCAAAGTGACGGATGTCAACGACAATTCGCCCGTGTTTGACGATATCTCATATAACAGAATTTTACCAGGTAACTATATAAGTAGCTATAGATTTATTTGATGTGAAACATCTACTGGCGCGCCTTGGCAGTCAAATCGACTCGTATGCCGTGGTGGCAAACAACACGACGCTTTTTTATGCCGTCATGTTTCCCAGCTCAGGAGTCCCGCGATGGCCAACTCGTTTTAAACTTGCTGACCGACAGACTTATTCCCGTCCAAATTTCAACAAATTTGTCTGAGTTATGGTCTTGAGCTAATACAAATATCCCCAAAAAAGATCTTTCTGTTTCCCAAATTTTCCAAATTTCCAGGCAAGTTTTCTAATTTTTCTTTCCCTAAAAACATTATTTGCACTATTACAAACATTTTGATTAAAAGTTAGCCAAATTGGCCCAGCCGTTCTCAAGTGATGCGCTTAACAATAAACAGCATTTAATGTTAAACCTCCCAAAGCAAAAAGAAGGGGGATTATAAGTTTAACTTGTATGTCTGTGTTTGTGTATGTGTGCTCGCAAACTAAGGAACTGATACACTGTTTTAAACTATCACGGTTGTTCACTAAAGTTATATGATAAGACTAAGAAAGAGGGTAGATCGTTATGTCTGCACCTAACTTTTTAACTTTTCGACCAACCACCCGCATTCTTCAGTCTTCCCGTGAACATGGTGCATGTAACTGCGCCGAAATATCGGGAGCTCATTCCACAACCTTACCACGGTAAATATCCCGTTAATAATCATATAACTTTAAGGAACTGATTTTTTTAAAGGTGACTTGATCGATGTAGTTAAATATAGATTCAAGAAAATCTGTTCAGCCGTTTGAAGACTATACCGGGGGGTTTTTAATATATATATATATTTTTTTTCAATTTCTACTTGTTGTTAAGTATGTTAACTTATTCGGATCATAATCAAAATAGCGTTGAATATTTGTTAGATTCGTTATTTGGATGAAATGCATATTAGACCAAGTGCTATTAGATCAAAATTAGGCCCTTACATACATTTCATAACATATATTATATTGGATGTTCTGAAAACCTTCACCTATGTAAATTGTAACCTTTTCAATTTCCAGAAGGCACTGATACTCAAGAAATTGGCTCCGTAAGTGCAAGAGACAATGACAGCGGAGATAACGGCAAGATATCATACTCACTTCTCCGGCCCGCCAAGGGTTACTACATCGACGCCATCTCTGGGGCGATCCTCGTCAACTACAGCGCGCTGTCGGGCAGCCAGCGAGACACCCAGCTGGCCATCGTGGCTACCGATCACGGGAAGCCGAATAAAAGTGCAGTGGCTGCAGTGAGGATCAGCACCGGCGCTTCTTCGGAGATCAAACCTTTCATTGGACAGGATACTTACAGGTAATTTATGATCCCACAGCATCAATTTACATCTATTAATTTAAAAAAGCCAAAATAAAAACGGATAAACTACGTTAACAACCGCTCAGGTTAACAATTTCAAAATCAAGACTAGAAATGCACATTATTGCACATAATTATTGCATATAATTATTGATTTTAGTTTTCATTAATTTTCTGTTTTTTAAGTTCCCATAAATATTAAATATAACTTTTTTGTTTATTTTTATAATAATATATATACATATAAAATCGAAAAAAAAATTGCTGTATAAATACACAATGGCTATTAAAATATTTAACAAATTACCTGATAACTTGATAAAAAGACAAGAAAAAGTGATTAAATTAAGACATAAAAAGTGCTATTATTAAGTAGATATATTTAAGGTGATAAAATATTTTTGTATAAAAACTGATCAGGCCACTCCATACAAAATTGCCATACCCTAATTGGGTCATTATGCTCAAATAAGTTTCACCAAAATTTTTTGTGACATAAAAAATTTAAAATCTTATTTTTTTAAGTAAAGAGAAGAAACCTATAAAACATTAATAGTCACTTAATTAAAAAAAAATCTCTCAATTTCAGGATCACGGTCAACGAAGACACAAAGAAAGGTTCATCGCTTCTTCAAATTGGAGGCATCAATGACGTCCTTAAAAAGTACAATCTGGATTTCCACATCATATCCGGCAACGAAGGCGATATGTTCGACGTCACTTCAGAAGGTGCACTGATTCTGATAAACAACTTGGATAGAGAGAATCAAGATTCTTACATACTCGGCTTGGCTGCGGTTGAACAAGGAAAGATGCTGACTTACAGTCAAAATAAAACATCCATAACTGTTTTTGTAACAGTAGCTGATGCTAATGACAATGCTCCTATATTTTCCACGAGTGACTTTGAGCTGACCGTCAGCGAAGATGTAAAAATTGGATATACACTAACACAGCTATCTGCTACTGACGCTGACCTGTACGGAACTCCTAATGCTGCTATCACTTACAACATCACTTCTGGAGACGATGAAAATCTATTTCTAATAGACCCGATTGCTGGAATACTAACTGTAAATAAAACTCTCGATTATGACACTGGTAATACTGAATACAAGTTGGTCATTGTTGCTTGTGACCAAGGAACTCCATCACTATGCAACGCTGCGTACATAAAAGTTGGTATTTTAGATGAAAATGATAACGCTCCAACGTTCCCAGTCAATGAGTATTTTGAGACTATTGCAGAGAATGAGCGAGTAGGCACTTCAATATTTACTGCTAGAGCCACGGATTTGGATAAAGGAAAATACGGAATGCTTAACTATTCCATTGTACAATCTTCGAACAATTACAACAGAAACGATGATTCCTGGAAATTGTTTCTTATAGATTCTTCATCAGGCTTGGTGAACACAAACGCAGTTTTTGATTACGAACAGAAAAATAAATATGAATTTTCGATCAAAGCTTCCGACGTTGGTGGTAAAAGCTCGACGGTTAAAGTGAGAATAGACATCGAAAGCCGTGATGAGTTCTACCCTCAGTTTACCCAAAAAACTTACAAATTCCGGATTCCTAAATCTCGAGCATTACCCTCCGGATATGTGATCGGTCAAGCCACTGCCACCGATCGAGACAAGGGCATCGATGGACGTATTGTGTACCAACTCTCTACTTCCCACCCATACTTCAAAATAAACCGAACTACAGGCGTTATTATACTAAAGAAAAAGGTTGAATCTGTACCTAATCTCTTTGGAGGTGATAAATCAATCAGCTTGGTAGTCACTGCCAGCTCTGGAAGACAAGGCTCACTGACCAATAAGACTGCTGTAGAAATAGGCCTGAACGATTTAGCTATAGCAGCTGATACAGAACAAATAACTGACACAGCTGCGGCGGCCAGCGGTGGCCTATCAGACTGGGCATTAGGATTACTTATAGCATTTATTATAGTCATAATTATATTTGCAGCGGCATTCGTATTTATTAAATTGAAAAATAAGAGGCATAAAAAAGAGAACAAGCCAGGTCTGAACTCTGAAGGTGTAGGAGCTACAAATAGCTACGTAGACCCGAGTGCCTTCGACACAATACCTATAAGAAATACTGGTAATGTTCCACCGAACCAATTTGCCCCACCAAAGTATGACGAGATTCCACCGTACGGTCCACATACAGCCAGTTCTAATTCCGGAGCAGCGACTACGTCAGAACTTTCTGGATCTGATCAATCTGGATCGAGTGGTCGAGGGTCTGCTGAAGATGGTGAAGACGGTGAAGATGAAGAAATTAGAATGATAAATGAAGGTCCTTTGCAAAGAGAGGGCTTACACAGGCCTAACGGAGTCGACGATGATAATCTATCCGATGTCTCCGTCCATAACACTCAAGAGTATTTAGCAAGGCTCGGCATCGTCGACGCTGGAACCGGAGGCGGTGCTTCAACTTCCTCTAGACGTTGCTCAGAAAATGTGGGGACAAAGGATGCGATGCTACACCACGCACCTATAGACTCCATGCACATGTTTGATGAAGACGGAGCCCACGAAAATGATATCACAAACTTGATCTACGCAAAATTAAACGAAGTAACGGGCAGTGAACGAGCAAGCAGTGCAGATGAAGCGAGTGCAGCTGTAGACCGAGCGATGGCTTTGGGAGCGTTCCCTAGCGCTTCGGGTGACAACACAGCTGTGCCCACTGCTGGACCTTCAATGACAGGAAGCCTCAGTTCTATAGTCCATTCAGAAGAAGAGCTAACCGGAAGTTACAACTGGGACTACTTGCTAGATTGGGGTCCACAGTACCAGCCATTAGCACACGTGTTTTCGGAAATCGCGAGATTAAAAGACGACGCAGTTTCACTTCAAAGTGGTAATAGTGGTGCTTCTAGTGCTAAGAGTAAAGGGACTTCTATATCGGGTGGGAAAAGCGTACCTCCTCCTTTATTGACAACGGTTGCTCCGAGGAGTTGTCCAGCTCCGTCATTGTCTTGTCGGCAGCCACAGTTATTGTTACCTAGGTCTCCTATTAGCCACGATGTTTCTGGAGGGTTTTCAGCCGCTGCGGCTATGTCGCCTTCCTTCTCGCCATCGCTTTCGCCTTTAGCGACTCGGTCTCCATCGATGTCTCCTTTAGTAGGTCCAGGCTTACCGCCTACAGCCGCCGGTAGAAAACCTCCACACTCTGCTATGAGAATATGAACTGTATCGTTAACTTAGTATAATAAATTAGACTTGTACCTATGTAAATATTATAAAAGACAATTTGCCTATGAGTATTCTTTATTGTATTTATTGACTGATTAAATCGGTCACTTTTGTGTATTTTATCATCATTTTGTGCATGTCATTTGTAATTGACTGTCTCGAATGTGCTCAAAGTGATTTCTTAAGTGTTTATTACCGGTTTTTGCGGTAACTGTATATAACTTATGTCGGGTTTAACTGTAATTTGTAAATACTAGCATACCTTGTACATTTCTAGGTTCTTGTGAAATATTAAATCAAGACTGCCATGTTGTATTTTTATAGAACAAATCAGCTTTACTTTAAGCTATAAGTTGTTTAGCATTTTGTTTTTAAGCTTTTAGTACATTTTCATTGCAGTCACAAATTTACGTCAACTGAATGCCAATAAATGTGCCTTGATAAAAATTCTACTGTGTTAGTAAGAATTTTTTACTGTGATTCTATGTGTAAATTAATTTTTCAATGCTCTTCCCGTCTGAAGTTTTCTGGCTCGCGAATTTTCATATTTTAAAGATATAAAATTGCTCAGTGTGAATTTGCAAATGTGACAAAAGTTTTACTGAAACAAAGACATTGTACATGGCATTGTACTGTTGTTACAAATACATTTTTGTTTCAGTGATTATTTTGATGGAGTAAGATGGTAACAAGCAAAATATTAACTTTTTCTTCACTTTTTACCCATTTCACTCTGTCATAATATATTTGTATAAACCATTTTTTGTTCGTAACGTTATGATGGACAGAAAAAATAATTTTTTCACATTTCGGAGATTCACAATTAGTGATTTTATAACTGCAATAATACATACATTTACGAGCAAAAAAACTGCAAATGGGAACAGCGAGAAGTTTACAGAGCAGCTTTAAGCATTGTTTAACTTAAATAACGTTTCTGAGTAAGGCCGATAATGTTTTGACTTTTATTTTCAATTGTACCTTTTCCATAAGTCTCTGTAATCAATCATTTGAATTATTATTATTTCATGAATTTCATTAATCATTGTAAAAGTGATATGTTTTGTACGAAAACACAAATAACTGTAAATAATTCTTGTAAAATGTATTAATTTAAGGTCAGCGAGACTGTCTGTGAATTGTTTACACGGAAATAAAATTGTAAAATTTTATTATTGATTTTATTTTAGTCCACTTTTCCTAATATCTATTCCAAAAAAAAAGTTTTTACTAGTACCATGGGGATTTTAGGAGAACCTTAAATGCATTTCCATTTTTTCCGTTTTCTTTTCCATAAAATTTTTGCAAAAAACAGACAGATTCAGACCTTAGAAGAAAAAAACAATAACCGACCAACCTTCAACCTTTACCTTAAAAATGTAAAAAGTAAAATGTAGAGAATTCGTTGGTTATTGTAGTTTATTTTCCCAAAAAGGGCTAAATCAATTTTGAAAAAAAATATTTGGGACCACCTCTAAACTTTTAAGTATGAAACAAAAAAAGAATCATCAAAATATGTTCATAATTGGCAGAGTAATGGCGTAACAAACAAACAAAGAAAGAAAAAACAGTCGAATTGATAACCTGCCGAATCAGGCAGTGGCTGAAGTACGAATTATCGATACGTAAATTAAAATTTGCATCTAATTTGATACGTAAGTATTTCACGTAAGTACTTTTCGAATAGTCGTACTACGGCCAACTGCACTTTTGGTGCATGACAGTCCGTGGTAGAAAAGCTATTGCTAATAATTAATAATCCAAAAACACACGTTTAGGAAAATAATAGGTACGTTAGGTACCCAAAACTCGAATATGTAATGTTAGGTAGGACAAGGGTTGCCAAACATGTTAAAAACAGCTCTTGAATACTGCGTACTGTTCCAAAAAACAAGTATGCAAAATACAGGTAATAACTTTCAGCGCGCGCGGAGCATAATATTTTTTCGGAACTGTAAAACGAAGTCTACTAGTAAAAAAATATTTACACTGATAATTTTTCCAGAATACTGTATTCTCCTTAGTTTAAAATACTTTATAATTTGTGCAAACTGTTGGCAACCCTACGTAGGATCTAAGACCTAGTCTAGATAATCCTAAAATTTTCAGGAATGGAGTAATAAAATAACTATTACATTTAATGGAAATGTTTTATTACTTATTATCTGATATAATTATAAGGCAACTAGGTATACAGTCAAACTCCGACCATGCGAAATACCTACTACATGTAAACTACTCTCTAAATTCTTAGCGCTTAGAACCCTATCCTAATAAGATTTCTATCAAAGGTTGAACTAAAATCTTAGTAAGATAAAGTTTTTCATTTACATGTCATTAAAAATTAGGTAAGCACTGGTTTAGTAAAATTGTTTCCGACATAACTAAAGCTTACAAACTAAGAAAAGTAGGCAGGTATGACCACTAATTAGTAGAAATATTTTCTACTACATTAACTGCATAAGCTAAGTATTTATTGTAGTTTCATTTTCTTTCCCCTAAAGGGATTTTGTCGTCGCACGTTTAGTGCATTTGCCAATGATAAGCATTAAAATATTATCAAGTATAACCTATTAGTAAAAACCGTCAACAAAATAAGATTTATGAGTTAAATTTGCAAATATGGTCAAGCAGGTCATAAAGTCAAAAAAAGGAAGTTTCTAGCCATCGAAGCAACATCTCCAATACTTTACTGGCACATGACTTGGACTTGACCCTGACTTTGCTTAACTAACTAGTTTGACGATATTAAACTAAAACTTGAAAATAAGTATGAATTAATTACAACTGGCAAAGGCACGACGTGAGAAGATTAAGAAAAAAAATGTTTTAAAACCGTCAAATTTGCTATAAGAGGCCGTTAAGAGTCGATATGTCGTCAGCTCAAATTCAAGTTTTGCCTCTGCGCGAAACAGGGACAAAAGTATGCTATCCACGTCTGCAGGAAAAAATCCAGACGCGGAGAAATTTTTTATAACATGTTTTAGAAAGCCTGTTTTCGCCGGATTATTCTATCGAGAAAAGTTACACAAATCATGTTTCCAAAATTACATTTAACTTACTTGTATACTTAACTATTAAAAACCAAAATATGAATTTGTTGCTGTTTGCCATAACCGCGTAAATTGATGCAACGCTACCCAAGTTCACGACATATAAACACTTAAGGCCCAATACACTATGCATAGACTATCTCGCGCTTTAAACGTCTTCTTCCTTCAGGCCCAAAACAAAACTACAAAATGGAATATCACAGATGTGCCTGATGCTTTTCTACTTACTACGATTTTTTACTTTTATACTCATAAACTTTTAATAGTAAACAACTTCGGTACTACCTTTAATATTTAATATATATATATTTAATATTATCCCTACAAATGAATCACGAAACAGTTTTTTTTTTTTTTTTACTGAGATTTAATTTATAAACCATACTGTTTTAGCTCTACAATACTGATAACTGTTCAACAAAAACAAAGTAGGCAAACCTTTTTTTTGTATTAAATTTATAATGCTTTATAATTTATAATACTGTTTATTATAAATACTATTATATAAATAATATTATAAATATAATCAGCGTGGGTAGGCCTCCCACTAGATGGACCGACGACAGAGAGAGAGTCGCTGGCATCCAGTGGATGCAAAAGGCAGGCTGTCGTTCAGTGTGGAGGTTAAAGGGGGAGGCCTATGTTCAGCAGTGGACGTCTTCTGGCTGATGATGATAATGATTTTTACAGCCACGGTCATTTTCATTAAATCACCATTACTTTCTTTTGTATTTTTTTTATTGTAAATTTTTCTTTAATCTTTTTTGCAATGTGTTGTCTACCCTATGTATGGTATACCTACACACATAATAAACAGTGGGCGAAGTACGAATTTACGTTACGTATAATACGTATCAAATTCCACATAAATTTCAATTAATACATTCGTATGTATTACAGCCACTGTAGGATAAGTGAAACGAAACGCAATATTTCGCTTGAGTTTTTGTTTCGATTTAACCAAGTTTTTTTTTTTTAAATTCAACCCTAACCTCTTTTACACAATATGTGAACACAATATATTATTATGTTGGACAATTGTAGGTATATATATTTTTCCCTACGCAGTAGAAAAACGGTTATTGTTGCTGGTAAAAATGCTGGTGTATAACAATTTATTCTTATCAAAATCTTGATTTTATTTTAGTTTACTGTGCACGCATCACATTTCTTACATGAAAATACATACTTATTCAACATTATTTTAAATTAATAATTGTTCTTAGTCCTAATAACAAAAAGACATACTAAATTGATTAGGAAACTTACAACCTGTGGTACCTATGGCTAGTGTAAAAAAATTATGGGTACCTAGGGCAACAATTTGTTTGGTACCTATATGTCAACATTTTTTCTGGCTAGCAATGGCATTTTTTTGTAAAATATACTGTTTTCTTTATGTTAAATAGTAGTATTTTCAAGTAAGTACTTAAGTCTCAAACACAACGTGATCGTGTTTTAAACACCAAGTCGGAATACAAAGTTAAAAGTGATTTGCTTATTTAAAAAAAAACTACATAGTTTTAGCAACATTTCATACCGTGACGAACAGTCTTACTACAAATGTCTATAAAATAATCAATACTAATAATATATAGTATACTTGACACTACTGAAATCTTAATTGACTTAGGTTAGGTTATGTTTAGATTTAATTTTAGCAAATACCGGGTGAAAGGAAAACGCACCCGAGGTCAAAATACTACCTATGATTATACTACATCTTTTTTTTTTTACAAATAATAGGCTTGCGTTATATCTGTACACAATCGAATATAAATAACTATTTGCTTCATACTTGCTGTTTTAGTGTTTTTCTTGTGGTTTAGAATTTTGCAAACCAGCAATGTAAAGCGTACAAGCGAGCGCGTGACGCAGGTAGTCCGTTGACCTCTAGCATCATCTGATATTTTATTTACATCATATTGCAAAAAACCTCAGTGCCCAAAGACGAAGGTCTTCAACCAGTGTGTGTTGCCAGTGATGACATATGGGAGTGAAATGTGCTCTCACTATGGGCCTCATAAGCAAGCTCAAAGTCGCACAACGCTATGCTGGGGGTTTCTCTACCAAGATTGAATCAGAATCCGTAGACGAACGAAAGTTAGTGACTTAGCCCATCGAATTAGCAAGTTGAAGTGGCAGTG
The DNA here is from genome assembly GCA_932305915.1 of Agriopis marginaria. Taxonomy (NCBI): domain Eukaryota; kingdom Metazoa; phylum Arthropoda; class Insecta; order Lepidoptera; family Geometridae; genus Agriopis; species Agriopis marginaria. Next base: position 17,057,508 of record OW029920.1, on the reverse strand, counting down.
GGCAAACGTCCACCCACAATACGGACAAACGACCTAAAAGAGACCGCAAGGAAATGCTGGATGCAAGCCGCTTCCAACCGGCCCTTTTGAACATCGATGGGGGAAGCCTACGTCCAGCAGTGGATGCCCTACGGCTGAAATGATGATGATGGTGATTGCAAAAAATGTGGATTTTATCATCAATCACCAGCATTATCACTACTATTCGTTTTCGGGAGAGTTTCCTTTTCACCCGGTATTTTAACTTATGGCGAAAGAAAGATTAATATACTTAATAAATGAAAGTCAATTATATCTTAGGTTTTTGCGATTGAACACGCTTGTAACGGATTTTATTTTTCATTATTTTAATAATAATTCCTAACGTTTCGAACACTGCAGTAACAACGTGCAGTGACGTCAGTCAGTTTTCCTGTAACCATGGACACTCCAGTGTTCGAAACGTCAGGAATAAAAAAATACGGATCGAATTGAGAACCATCATCCTTTTTTGAAGTCGATTAATAATGCAAAATTATGTGCCAAGTTAAAAGAGTGTTTAATTTTAATAATTGAAAGATATTGATATTGCTAAGAAATAAAATAACAAATATTTTTCTCATCATTTGCTGTTTTTTAACGCTTTGCTATTGCTTATTAGACAGGATTATATATCACGTCCTCAGCGAATCCTAACTTTTTATCTATGCTATAGCAACATGTTTAACCTAAACGCAATTTGATTTACTCAAATTGTACCCAGTTTTTATTTACCCAAATTGTCAAATGAGACGCTCACAAAATGGTCAAAAGTCTTCAAAAGTCACAACTCTATAAATTTACTGATATTGGTAAGACAACAATGCAAAATTTCCCTCACCAACAACCATCGAGATACAATACATATAGAGACACAATCCAAAAAAAAAACTGGACCAAAACTCGGCGCAGTCGAATTGCGGTGACTTTTGGTTAGTTACAAGCTAACAGCGGACCGACTACAAAGCCGCGCGATATCAGAACTACGATGACATAGCGCTCATCTAACGTTGAATATGCAAGCGACATAGCGTCTAAATTGAAGTAAATGTGGCATTGTGAACTATATAATATATATAATGTATGTACAATGACGTTCGGACGATTTTTAAATGTTTTCACTGAGAGATTATGACTCCATAGGAATTGTATCTCGATGCCAACAACAAAAAATGTTTCCATTGAAAACAAAATCTTAATCACAATTTTATAATAATCATATCATCAAAACATCAGCCCTAGCAATTAGGAACATAATTATTAAAATAACTGGCTTTAAAATAAGTGGGCTGCCCAGCCCACTTATGAATATATACTTTTGAAAAATAGGAATAATCTCGTGCGAGTGCCCACTCGCACGAGATTATTCCTATTTTTAACAATACAATACAATATCTGCTTGAATATATCTTTAATTAGAGGTTGCGGGTTCAAACCCTGGGCCCGTACCAATGAGCTCTTTGGAGCCTTTCTCATACCACTGGCTTTTCGGTGAAGGAAAACATCGTGTGGAAACCTGCATACGTACGGAGAAGAAATTCAATGGCGTATGTGAATCCACCAACCCGCACTGGGCCAGCGTGGTGGATATGGCCCAAGCACCCTTTCGGGGGTAGGGTAAAAGTCCAGCAGTGGACTGTTAAAAGGCTGAATATGATAACTTTAATTCAAGAAAATCAGTTTAGCCGTTTGATAAATCGACACCGTTTAAAGGTTTATGTTCCGAAAACCCGTACGAAGCGCTTGAATTCCACATTTATTGTGTGACTTGCTAGTCTATGGAATTCGCTGCCTGAATGGGTGTTCCCCGATAGTTACAATCTCGGTGTCTTCAAATCGAGAGTGAATCGGTGTCTAGCGGTGGGCAAGCGTGCTCCATCGTAGGGCGATATATAAAAAAAGAAGATTATCAGCTCTTTTATCCCGATAAAAAATATGAGCCCCGGGTTTTTTTTCAATTCGTTGGAACTGAATCAAAATATAAAGAGTTTATTTTTAAAAAGTTATTGAAATTATTATATAAATTATTGCCTTGAGGGCTTCCCCTACATATAAATAAGCAAGTAAATCGATTTACAAAATGTGGGAAGTAATCGTCGTTTATACCTTCGACCAAAATAAAATGAATGGACTGGCCATAACCATTGAACTAGCTCAGTAAAAACGAGGCAAAACCGTCGGGCATTATACTTCAACGCTTAATTATAACCGTACATTTGTTTAAAATCTACAGTACATTTGTTACAAAAATGTTATAGTGGTTTTTTGTTGTGTATTTACACTTCGGGAAAGCACATAAGGCATAATAAAATTTTGTCAGAAATCATGTAACAATAGTCTCTTGTCGCACTTTCTACGGCTAGTGACCGACTGAAACGAAGTGAGCGCTGGCGCTCATTTTGTAATCTTCAAAAATACGCTTCTTCTGGGCCCGTCCAAAATTTTATTTTGGTCGTAGGATTAGACATTTTTTTTAAACGAATTGAAATCATAATCTTCTGAAGTCAGTTAAAAATGATTCTAAACATCAAGGTGGTAAATACTAAATTCGTTTGATGGAATTGTGGTTCTGTTTATGTAAATGCATGTCTATGATGACGTCATCGGAGGCGGGCGACTTGTTCCCCGGGCTAGTGATGAGGTTTGCTTCCGAGCTTGGAGTTACGCCGTTCGCAGACTCCTGAAGGCACAAAACATGATAAATCATACTTGCAAACCAAAATTGTAAAAAAGAACATCAAAAATGAAAACAAAATATTATTGACATCATTCACTCTAAATTTTTAAAAGTTTTAAAAGGAAGTTTTAAAAAGTGATGATTTTAAAATTTTAAAATTAATCATGCCAAAAATGGAAGTTAATATATTAGAAAAAAAATATACAATACTAGCTGCGCCCCACGGTTTCACCCGCGCAGTGATGATAAATAGTGATGATGATGATGATAAATAGTATTATATTTTTGGAATGGAGACCATGAACTGGTAAGCGCAGCGTAGGACGTCCACAAGACCCACAAGATAGACAGACGACCTAAATGAGACCGCAGGGAAACGCTGGATGCAGGCCGCTTCCAACCGGCCCTTTTGGAGATCGATGGGGAGGCCTATGTCCAACAGTGGACGTCCTATGGCTGAAATGATGATGATGATATTTTTGGCAGTTAGAATGTTTGTGGTCGCACACAGCATACTTTGATAGACCCGTTGGTCCAGTTGGTAGTGTACCTGCCTTCTGAGCTTGGGGGCGTGGGTTCTATTCCCACCTAGGAGAAACATTTATGTGATGAACGTTTGTATTTGTTCTATATCTGATTGTTAATATTTATTTAAGTATGTATTTAAAAGTATATATGTATATATATCAGTCTCTGGCAGCCATATCACAAACTTTGCTTAGTTTGGGGTCAGATGACCGTGTGTGCAAAAATGTCCCGAATATTATTTTTGCTATATTAAATGTGACGAAAGTTATACTGACATTATCAAGACTTTTTTGTTTCGGCGATTTTAATTTGAGTAACATGGTTACTCAAATTATGGTAACATAATGTTTGTTAAACATGGTAATAAGCAAAATATTTACTTTTTACCATTTTACTCTGTCGAATTCTCTGTCATAATATCAAATAGACCAATTTTTATTCGTACGTTACATGTATGTTACAATGGATAGAAAAACATTGTTTTCTTACATTTGTTTGTTCTATATCTAGGTGTTAATATCTATTTAAGTATGTATTTAAAAACTATAAATGTATGTATATCAGTTTCTGGCCGCCATATCACTAGCTTTGCTTAGTTTGGGGTCAGATGACCGTGTGTGCAAAAATGTCCCAAATATTTATTTATTTAAGAAATTCCCAATCAGTAATTTTATATATGCAATGATATGAAAATGTGCGAGCGATAAAACTGCAAATGGAAACAGCGAGAAGTTTACAGAGCTGCTTTAATCATTGTTTAACTTAAATAACGTTTTTGAGTAAGGCCGGTAATTTTTTGACTTTTATTTTCAATTGTACCTTTTCCATAAGTCTCTGTAATCACTCATTTGAATTATTATTGTTTGGGGTCAGATGACCGTGTGTGCAAAAATGTCCCGAATATTTATTTATTTATACTAGAGCAGGGTGATATAGAAGACGCAGCGTAGGGAGGCCTCCCACTAGATGGACCGACGACATTGTGAGAGTCGCGGGCATCCAGTGGATGCAAATAGTAGACTGTCGTTCAGTGTGGAGGTTAAAGGGGGAGGCCTATGTTTAGCAGTGGACGTCTTCTGGCTGATGATGATGATGATGATGATGAGGGTGATATCTCACCGTAATGAGGGCGTCACACGCCATGAGTTCGTTCTTGGAGAGGTGCTCGACAACCGCAGCCGCGTAGCAGTCACCCAACATGTTGTTTGTGGTCCGTATCCGATCGCTGGAAACACGAAAATTAAGTATCTTACATTTAAGAATTCCGTAAGCAGAATTTTAGTCATTGTTACGGTAGAGCCGCCATAAAAAACTAATGACAGTGGGCAGGGCACATATCACGCAGAACAGATGGCCGATGGGGCCGAAAGGTTCTCCAATGAAGACCACGGACCGGTAACCGCAGCGTAGGACGTCCACCCACAAGATGGACAGACGACCTAAAAGAGACCGCATGGAAACGCTGGATACAGACCGCTTCCAACCGGCCCTTTTGGAGATCGATGGGGGAGGCCTATGTCCAGCAGTGGACGTCCTACGGCTGAAATGATGATGATGATGAAAAAACTAAAAAACTCGCAATGTGACTTTGTTTAAACAAACCAAAAGAACTCAAATTCGATAACTATATAGCTATTCTCCAATGACGATATAACTACTATATTATCTTTACTATTCTCCATCATCTGATTTACCATCAGACGAGCAACTAGCTGGACAGATGATCTAAAAGAGACCGCAGGGAAACGCTGGATGCAGGCCGCTTCCAACCGGCCCTTTTGGAGATCGATGGGGGAGGCCTATGTCCAACAGTGGACGTCCTATGACTGAAATGATGATGATAATGAGCAACTAGCTCGTCTCATCAGTTCTCGTCGTCAAACAGTTGCAGATGTGTGTGTGTGTATAATAGAGCGTCATGTTGTTTGCCGTCACAGATTTTACTGCTAAGACGCGCCAAGATGATTCACATCAAAAACACCGTTTTTTTTTTTTTTAAATTACAATTAAGCTGATGACAAGACTTACTCTGATGATACTGCTAACCATTTTCAATACACTCACACGAGCCAGTCGACAGCAAAGAGTAGGGAGACATCGTGCGCGGGCGCATCCACCGCCGCCAGCACGACTAGAAGCAGCACTAGCGCCGCTGACGGCACTGACGCTGACGACACTGACGCTGCGGTTGACGTTAAGCTGGAATTATAATAAAACGAAGTTAGTCAGCAAATTCGGCTTCGACCCTGCACCAATTATTTATTAAATGGAGTGATAGTGGCCGGTTCAATCCTCGCTCTTGCATCAATGACTTATTTAGTTTCGATGCCATCGCTCCAAAACGGTGAAGGAGAACGGTATGTCCAAGGACCTCAAAGGTTCAAAGATATGTGTCATTCACCAACATGCACTGGGCCAGCATGATGGATTAGGGTCCATCCTCTCTCTCTGAGAGAAAGCCTGTGTCCCGGAAGTGGGAACATGTTAGGTTGATAATGATAATGATGAGTCAATAAAGTTGCCGATATCAATATAATCAGTAGCAATTTCAGAGTGACAAAGATAATTAAAAATGTTCCAAAGAGCATTAGGCTTAAATAAAATGGGCATGATTTTGTCTCGACCATGGCTTTGCTTGACCAAGGGACCAGGACTGATCTTTATAAAATTTAAACTGGCGATTACTTAAAAATTCAGTTGTATTTGAGATTGTTACATGATGGCTTACAATGTTTAGCGGCTCAATTTTAAAGAAAAAGTCGACAAGAGATTGGTATTTAAATGAGAGAGAGACAACAATAAAACTAAAACTCACACAAACAAACGGAAAAAAAAAAAACAAAGAACAGAACAAAACAATAACATTTAGTAACAAGATTAACTTACAATATAGTGGTTAGCTGAGCGAATCCCAAGTGTATGTTGTTCATCTGGCAGATGAAGACACTGGCCACGGCGACGAAGAGTGCGGTCCCGTCCATGTTGATGTTACACCCGATGGGCAGCACAAACCGTGTGATTCGAGGGTCGATTCGGAGAGGGCCTTCCATCGCACGGAACGTCACGGGAAGGGCGGCTGCACTGGACCCGACAAATAACGCTCTCATAAAATATTGAATTTAAATAGCTAACGTGGTGTTTCTGAGAAGCTACAACATGAGGTTCTTCAAAAGGCGAGTTAATAGAGTCCTTAAGGGTTGGCAACGTATTTGTAATGCCTCTGGTGTTACAAGTATCCATAGGCAACGGTGACTGCTTACCATCTGGCGGCCCGTCTGCTTGTTTGCCACCTAATAAATATCTGGCATAAAAAAGGTAGGTAGGTTGCTGTAGGTATATATAATATTAATAAAAACAAAATTATGTAGTTACTAAAACAAATTATTTAATCCTGAAACTACTAAAATTAAGTCCAATTTTGTAAACCGCTGGTCAAATATAAAAACTGTTCTTAATCATAAAATGTATTTAGAGAATTCGTTTCAAGAACGAACATTTCCCTCACAATTTAAGCTTCGTATATATGAATACTCGTACGCCAGACGAATGCTCCCGGTTATTAGATACCCTTAAAGATATAACTCATCTTAAGTGACACCTATAATATATGTGATACATAGGGATCTATACCATTTATACCTTGATGAGGTCATAACCTGAAAATTGCCAATTCAAAATGTTCAACGAAACTACTACATCGAATATGAAAATCGAATTAATAAACGACTTATATATTTCATATAGGCTTCGAATCTGCAGCTGTTGCTTAGTTGCTTAATATATGTGGTAGTTGATGGTTGAATGCCATTCTAACTTACGTGGAAGCAGTAGCAGATGCCGTTAGCATCGCGTGTGAGAGTCCGCAGTAGAACTTGTAAGGGTTCTTCTTGAGGAACAAGAAATAGATGAGCTGCATCACCACTAGCTGGTAGAAGAACACGCCGGTGGTGACTGTCGCGATGAACCACGCCAGTTGCGACATGACTTGAGCTAAAACAACAAATGTGGTATGGCTTAAAAAATCCTTTATTTCTAGTACAGTTTGCTTTCAAATGTATACACTAATATAATTTTTATATCAGTCGCAGAAGTTGCCACTGAGGCATAGGCCCTTCTTTATTATTTTTCGTTCTTCTCTTTTTCTAGTCCTCTGCCTCCAGGTGGTTTCTAATATTTTGTAAAAATGTCTCTGCATGTTTTTCTCTGTCTTCCCTTTTCCCATCGAGGGGGATTCATGCTCTAACTGTTTTTGTCCATCTTGTGTTTTCGGGTTTGCAGATGTGCCCCACCAGGGTATGACTTTTATTTTAGTAAATTTTAATTTACATACACCTACAAAATAATTTCAAGTCTGATAGTTTTTTTGGACAAACTGGCGAAATAAACATGATACGATATCGTCAACTAATATTTAAAAAAAAAACGCCGAATCCAATGGATCTAGCCGGGGTAACCAATGTGTAAACTGGAAAAAACTTTGGCAGTGCAATTCGTCTTGATTACATTTAAGTATTTTTTTATTTATTTTATGTGATTCAAAACTAACCTACATCATCCACATCAAGTATTTTGCCAGCTATGACACTGCTGACTCCAAAAGGTGTGAACCACATAACCCCAGTCACCATTTTCATGATAACATCGAAGATGGCTTGAAAGAAGTCGGTCACTACTTGTCCTTTGGCTCCTAGCGTGCCAAGCAGACTGCCGAAGACCAGGCAGAAGCAAACAAGACCCAGTGTGTTGGTTCCTGATCTGAAAAACCACCAATTATATAGGTTGCAGAGGATTGAACATGGTACGAACTTCAACGCAGGACGTCTCATCGCACAAGGAGACAGTTTGAATATTGGACCCTAAACAGTTATACTTAGTGGAACTAAATGTTATTTCTGGAGCTGCGATTCTATAATACTGCTTTGGTATCCCTTCTCTGTCGTAAAAGCCGACTAAAAGAGGGCCCTGGGGCTTATGGGTGATCAGATTTGGCGACCTGACCACCCATTCAAGCGAGCCCAAGGAAGGCAAAGGCGTGGTGTGGCTGTTTTGAGTGTGCTAGGACCGTGCGTTCCTATGGAGATCTCGGTACTCTCTATCTGGCACGGAGTCAGCTACCAAGGAGGTTTTAGTGGGTGCAATCTCACATTACCTGGCTACACCCCAATGCAGCGAGTTCTTTCGAAGACAACTAAAAAATGAGGAACTAAATGGGATAGAACGGAAATATATGAACTATTTGGAGTGATATATCAACATTTCCGGTAAGCAATGGAGGCAATAACCAAATAACGATTTGGTTCAATAATAAACCAGTTTATTTATAAACCATTGCATGCAGCAAAGCTTAAACTATTCTAGGCATCAGTAAGTTAAGGGTAGCACGCAATGCGCCCAAGGGAGCCCAGAAAACCTTAATCGCAAGCAATCATGCTATGATGCGAACCCTGGCCTTGAAGTTGGCTCGTGTAAGCTTTGAATTACGTAAGACAGCTGTTAGGATTGATGGCACAGGTCATTTTGTAGTTGTGCTACGGAAAACAGTTATATTACGGTAACCTAACATACAATTATTGATTGATTGATTTTAAAAGTTCTTTATTTGACATAAAACAATTACATAAAAACGTACAAACTAGACACAGTCCAAGAAATTGTATACACCAATATTGTATAAATGACTTTATCAGGCTAGCAACACCTCTGTTAGTCTTTTAAAAACCTAGGTTTAATTATAAAAACATTTAAAACCATGAAGTAAAATACATCACATATAAAATACGTTAAATCACTTACGGGTAATGGACCTATCGCACCAGGCTCATTTTTGAGCAGAAAAGCATAAATGGTGTATAACATTGAAGTATAGGTATTTAATTTACAAGCAAAGTTCACAGCAAGCACGTCACAATGATTAATATTTCCGAATGTGAATCCCACGTCGATTCAAAATGTATATAGAGTACAATAATATTAAACACAATATACGGGGTGTAAGGGGAACACTCTCGAAGCCAAAAGAACGTAATTGTACTCATCATTATGAACAACTTTTACTATAGGACAAGCCCTGAAATTTCGAAAAAAATATCAGCTGTTCTATAGAAAACGGTCATTGACACTCGACAAAATGTATGGAACAGCTGATTTTTTTTCGCGATTTCAGGGTTGGTCCCATAGTAAAAGTTGTTCATAATTATGAGTACAATTACTTTCTTTTGGCTTTAAGAGTGTTCCCCTTACACTTACCCTTTTTCGCAAATTTTGTGTTAGTATAGCATTAGTATGGTGCACCTGAGGCGTGACGTCATAACTCAGTTTATTGCGCTCTCTGTCGAGCATGAAATGAACATAATTATAACTTATTGATTTTTGAACCAATTTTAATTTTGTTTTCAATGATGGGCTCTATTTATGATCAGCTTTTTTTGTGAGGTATTAAAAAAAAATTGTCATCATGTCTATTATACAGTTTAAAATGTTTTCTTGGTACTTACCGATATGACACCACTCGTACTAAAGCCATCGTTTCATTTTCCGTGTTATTCTTTCCGAACATAGCTGGTGGCTCGGCGTACACTGTGTGAGCTTGCTGGAACGCAGCCTGAACTATATTGTCGGGGAAAATATTCCTGAAATTACATTATTCGCTAACTATGCTACACGAAGGCTGTGTGCGAAGTTTGGTTAACGTCAACTCGTCAAAAACACGCATAGGTTTAGCTATAGGTTTATGTTATGATACATTTAAAAAAAATACTCTAAGAAATTTTTGACAGTAACCAAACATCGCGCAATTACAACAAATAAAGTAAATCAATTAATTAATTACACGTAATAATTATAACCGTGGTAACCTATTTGGGAGACCGCTAGACTTGAAAGCGTGAGGTTGCGGGTTCGACCCCGCAACCCCGGGCACATACCAATGGGCTCTTTGGAGTTTATGTACGGATTTTCATACGAGTGGCTTTTCGGTGAAGGAAAACATCGTGAGGAAACCTGCATACGCACGGAGAAGAAATTCAATGGCGTATGTGAATCCACCAACCCGCACTGGGCCAGCGTGGTGGATATGGCCCAGTCAGCCTTTCGGGGGTAGGCTAAAAGTCCAGCAGTGGACTGTTAAAAGGCTGATTATGATGATATTATAAATAATTATAAAAACCATGCAGGCGAAGAATTTTAAAAGTGCGTCCTTTTTTAACCGACTTTAAAAATGATCTGGTTTTTTTTTTCAGACGGACCGGTGGTAATCTGAGCATTTGCTTTTTCTACGGAACCCTAAAAAGTACCCTATGAAATACTCATAATTATAGGAACTAAGTTTTTTTCTTTTTAACCATGTACAAAAAGGATTCTCAAAATGCTCCGTCATTAAATTTATAAACTGATTTGGACAATTATTTATTAATTTCTAAGGATATCTATACTTCCAAAGTAATACCACAGTAAGTAAATTAATACACATTAATAACATCGCATCGGTAGTTTGGTTTTGAAATCAAAATAACTGGAAAATTTTACTTTACTTTTTGAATTCGCTGCCTGAGTGGGTGTTCCCCGATAGTTACATTCTGGGTGTCTTCAAGTCGAGAGTGAATAGGTTTCTTTTAGGCAAGCGTGCTCCATCGTAGGCCGCATCATCGCTTAACATCAGACGAGTTGGCGGCCAAGGGCAAGATTATTTATAATAAAAAAAAAAAAAAAAAACAATATAACATAATATTGTCATCTAAGTTAACGAAATTGCCTATTTTACAAATTTTAAAGTCGGTTTTATCAATTGATAAGGTAATTTAAAAAATTACTCACCGACCAATATCCAAAAGGCTGTCCAAAATACTGTGATCTTTCTTCCCCTCCATTGGGCTCCACACATTCTCTTTCAGCTCTGGTTTCCCAGGATGTATCAGCATCGCCAGTAGGATCCCCAAGAACGCGTTAAACATGGAAGTGAGGATGAAGTACAGCAAGGTCCTGACTGCGATCTTCCCACTCATCTTTGCGTTCAAACTGGCAGAGCCAGCGATGAGGCTCGCGATGATTAGAGGCAGAATCATCAGCTTCAGAACCCTCATGAACAGCTCCCCAGGGTATGATATGAGTATGAGAGCGTCCGGGCTGAGGTTGTAGGGGCGGAGGCCGAATCCTGAAATACGGTGTTTTAAGGATCTGGTTACGGCGAAAGCTCAAAGTCTAGCGAATCTAGGTTTTGTCGGTGGTGCTACAGTTTTCACTTCGAGCTTTTGCCGCTTTGATAAATAATTGTATTTCATTAATTACTTACAATAATATTCGCAAGTAATATTCAGCAAATGTCATATCTTTGGCTTTTTAACATCAAGTTATAAAACTCAGAATTTCTGATATTTATATGAAGCTCTAGAATTATTCAAATAATTAATTATTGAACTATATTTTCATTTTATAAGCGAAATTGTATGACCGGTGGGCTTTATTATAATTGTTGGGTCCACAGCAAAAACACCAAACTTCCGATTTTTAATGAGTGCATTCAAATAATAAAGACTGATATTCATCGTCATCATTTCAGCCATAGGAAGTCCACTGCTGGACATAGGCCTCCCCCATCGATTTCCAAAAGAGCCGGTTGGAAGCGGCCTACATCCAGCGTTTCTCTGCGGTCTCTTTTAGATAATTTAAACTGATGTAACAACTAGCTACCACCGGGCAGACCACCAGCCCGCTGGTCGGACGACATCGTTAGGACAGCAGGAAAGCAGTGGACAAGACTAGCACAGGACCGGAAAAGATGGCGCGCTGAAGAGGAGACCTATACCCAGCAGTGGGTGGAGAATGGTTGATGATGATGATGATGATGAACAACTTATAATAAAAATAACCAACAACAGTAAGCTTTCTCCTTTTTTAACCGGCAAAAAGGAGGAGGCTCTCAAGTCAACGCGTCTCATTTTTTTATGTATGACAACGCATAACTGTTTACGGACCAGTCTGATTTTGATCATTCTTTTTCAAAGCCATAATCTTCAAATCACAATTTTCGTGCAATAAAAAAGCACTATAAACTTTCTCCGGTGTATGGTATAAGTTTCAGAAATTACTTTTTCTAAGTTTCTCAGTATTTTAAATTAAACTCACCAAAAGCAATCCCCGTGAGCACACCAGCTAAGGTCACCACCAGCATCGTGTTCTCTGCAAGGCATTTCCTCCAGCCAGTGGGTTCGACCGGAGCAGACCGGTCCTCCGTGGTCTTCGGCCCTCTATCAGCCGGCCCCATCTTCGCAAACAGATACTCTGAAAACCGTTCACTCCTCTCCATTACAAGCTATCCAATGACTTTACACCAGACCGGAACAACCCAGACTGGTCTTTTATCGTTACAAACAGACACGTTTGTCGCAAGCGGGATTCTCCACTCTACTAACTCTATTCACATGTTAAAGTACTTTGTCTTGTCGTTAAATCGTATTTTTAATCAGTCCAATTAAGACGGCATTTGTTTCAATAAAGTCCAATTTATACTGTCATAGTATTTTTTGCCGATACAACATGCTGTTAGTTCAGCCAGCGTTCTTTTAGCTGCACTTAGCATCACTAACCTACAGGTTCTACTGGTGTGTCGTTTACCACTTGACTTGCATGTGTAGTTGACCTCGTATTAATCAATTTACGGAATAACCATTGGTGGTTTGGTCACGTGAGGTTTTGTAGGCAGAGATTAAACGAAGCAATGTTTGGTGTTCTTGGAGTAATGTCATTGGAATGTGATTTTAGTTGCAAGAAGCCGTGTTGTGGTGCGCGCGCAATCATCGATTTCTTTCCATTTACTTAGTTTTATTAAATATCTATATACCTATAGATTATTAAATTATACCATTATAGGTAAAGGATGGTACCTTAAGCTTGTTATGTAATCTGTAGCGTGACTTATGAAAGTAAAATGGAGAGTCATTGGCTGCGCAATTTTATGTATCGAATACACTTGACAACCTAATAGTATTTTTTTCTTTTTCCTTGGCAAGCTCCTTTATTAACTAAACAAAATACAAACTAAAACTACAAATACAGTTAGACTGCCCATAGACCGTTGAAGGTCTAAAGACAATCCAAATGCTCAAGCCCACTACCAGTTGGCAGCGTACCCAGCATGCTGGCGGCATTACCACGTTGAATGGCAATGCTTATGCTAATAGATTGTTTTTCTTTCCCCGTTGTCGGACAATTTACATTTCCTTTATTTCTTATCACAACAGACGGTAACACAAACGTTTATAATATATGCAAATATCTTAGACACAATTCTTACTTTATTCGAAAAAATGTAACAACTTTAATTTTAAATATTCTTAGTTTTACAGCGGGACAAAACTTCTCTTAAAATATGCATTTTCAACTATTTGTTCAGATATTGAGTACCCATTAGTACGACTTATTTTTACCAATTATATTTTTAAGGATAAAGATAACGGGACCCTATTACTGAGCCTACATTGTATGTCCGTCTGTCCGTCCGTTCGTCCGTCCGTCCTACATTCAAACGGCTCTACGGAGAGGGCACATACACGTAGTTACGTTTCATAAATGCTGGTGTTTCTGGCTCAACGCATATGCATCGCCATTCAGCGTAGTAATGCCGCCTGTATACTGGGTACGCTGCCAACTGGTCAGCGCTCAATGGGCAGACTAACTGTTTTTGTGGCATTAGCTTTTATTTTGTTTAGTTACTTATTAAAGGCACTTCCGCATTTCTTTGAATGCTTAGGTACATTTTATTCGTGCTCATGAGGTAGATCGTTATGTCTGCACCTAATATTTTAACTGTTCGACCAACCACCCACATTCTTCTGTCTTCCCGTAAACATGGTGCATGTAACTGCGCCGAAATATCGGGAGCTCATTCCACAACCTTACTACTGTAAATATCCCGTAAATAATCATATAATAATAAGCCATGATAGCCCATTTGGGAGATCGCTAGACTTGAAAGCGTGAGGTCGCGGGTTCAAACCCCGGGCCCGTACCAATGAGCTCTTTGGAGTTTATGTACGGATTTTCATACCACTGGCTTTTCGGTGAAGGAAAACATCGTGAGGAAACCTGCATACGTACGGAGAAGAAATTCAATGCCGTATGTGAATCCACCAATCCGCACTGGGCCAGCTTGGTGGATATGGCCCAATCACCTTTTCGAGGGTATGCTAAAAGTCCAGCAGTGGACTGTTAAAAGGCTTATTATGATGATGATGAAATAATCATAATTATAACTTTAGCGAACAACCGTGATAGTATAAAACAGTGTTTTATTATGCTCTCTCTCTGATAATAACATTTGAAAACTTGCGACACTCATGACGTAGCCCCGCTGTCGCTGTCCGCTGCGTTAAAAACCGCAGCTCTACATTGTCTATTCCGAATGGAGAAGATTCAGTCAGAACTCGTCACATGTCCCATGCAGTTATAAATATCCACGTACATCGCAATACTCACGTGCATCGGTTACAAGCCAACAAACTTACAAGCGATCGATGTACTCATTTTTAGATCGTTGATCTTCGTCGATGGAAGATTTTTAGCAAACTTCGAAATGGGGAAGAGGAAGAGGGAAGGATGTTTAAGGCCCTGTTTTCCCACTTTTAGAAATTTTGGTCTTACAAGTTTTCATATTCATATTTCATTTATTGCGTATAAATGGGTACACAGGAAATGGAAAAATTACAGTAAAAGAGCTCCATAATCAACCTTACGGCATGCAAACAAATATAAGGACCTAAGGAAAGATTCAAAAATCTTTCAGAGCGCGTGGTTAATGCGACGCTTGACCAAAATGCTGGCGTGTTTCTGGCTCAACGCATAAGCATTGCCATTCAACGTGGTTATGCCGCCAGCATGCTGGGTACGCTGCCAACTGGTAGTGGGCTTGAGCATTTGGATTGTCTTTAGACCTTCAACGGTCTATGGGCAGTCTAACTGTATTTGTAGTGTTAGTTTTAGCTTGTATTTGTTTAGTTAATAAAGGCGCTTGCCCAGAAAAAAAAAGGAAAGATAAATTAAACAATTAAAAATTATTATCACATTGCACTGATTGCACATTATAAAATCAACTTCAACTAGAACTCACATACTGATGGCTGTTGTCAAATTAAACAAGTCAACTCAAAATACAATTAGGTATATATAAGATTTGGTCAGAAATAAATGTCAAGTCTAGATTAAATAAATAGGTATGTCAAAGTATATTAAAATGTATCATTGTCAAACATCGTCAAAGTTTTAGTTTGTTTATTTCCGTGGTTAGCTCAAAATTATAATAATACTAGCTGCGCCCCGCGGTTTCAACCGCGTAGTGATGATGATGATAATGAAAAGTAACCTATGTCACTCTCTGGCCCTTGAACTATACCCATGCAAAAAATCAGGTCGATCCGTTGTTCCGTTGCAGCGTGAAAGAGGAACAAACATCCATACATCCATACAAACAAACTTTCGCGTTTATAATATTAGTAGGAAATAGGTTAATAATATTGTCATATCAAAATTTTATCTATACTAATATTTTAAAGAGGAAAGATTTGATTGTTTGTTTGTTTGTTTGCATTGAATAGGGTCCGAAACTATTACTGAACCGAATTGAAAAATTCTTTCACTGACGGGAACCTACACTATCCCCGGGTGACATAGGCTATAATCTATATCCGTACGAAGCTGGGGCGGACCGCTAGTGTTTTATAAAAATAAATAAAAAATATATAGAAAACTGTAAAGATTGAAACAAGATTAAGGACATTTTGCTTAATAGAAATTATATTATGAAAGTAACACTGATTTCGCGCTTTTCTCCCTGTTATTATGAATTCATTTAATTGCCTTTACATTTTAATATTTTATGGAGGGAATCGTAAAGGTACATTAATTTACATTACAGCAATACTTTTCGAATAAATGAGAAAAACCTCAAAAATAGAAGTAGCGAAACACACGGCTGTGTGTAAGCGCCATGGTTTTGCTCTATTAATTATTAGTGCAATTTTACGTTTTTTTTAAATGCATTTTGAATTAATTGATTCATAATATCAATCGATCACAGACTATCAGTTCGCATAATAAAAGAGGAATCAGAGCACTTCGTACGGGTTTTTGGAATATTAACCAAAACGCAGTGTCGATCTGTGTAAAATTTAAAATTTAATATTTAGGTATCCTCATAATGTATTTTTTTTTCCAAACTCTTTGTTTTTTTACAACTTTGTAGATTATTTAGTATAGATTATTTTTTGAGATAAAGACTTGTAACATTTAGGTACTAATAATGTGTTTTAGCAACAAAATTGACTGTCGAATAATGATATCATGATATGTATTTTTTTTTATTACCCACATTTAGATCTTTTGCTATATATATATTTTCTTTTGTCAAAATTATCTTAATCATAATCGTTAATATGCCGTGTAAAAATATTTGTAACACTATCTTAAACCCATAGATGGGAGAAGACGCTGGATCCCGAAATACAGTGCAAACTAGTTCGGGATACAGACGCTTCACTATATAAAATGTACCGTTACTTTGATCCAAATAAATGATTGATTGATTGATTGATTGATCTTATAAGCCCTCAACGCAAAAAGAAGGGTGTTATACAATTTACAGTGAGTATCTGTGCGTCTGTCTGTGGCACCGTAGCTCCCAATCGGCTGAACCAATTTTGAAGTAGTTTTGTTTTGAAATGTGACTTGATCAAAAGTGTTTTTAGCTACAATTCATAAAAATCTGATCAGCCGTTTGAGGATTGCCAGCTTTATTTATTTATTTAGATTATTGGCACACAAAACAAAATATGGTCAAAACAATCTAAACTTAGAGTAGACTACAAAATTTTAAACTAAACCATATTCCTAAATATGTATACACAACATGTTTCTTTTTAATGCAGTAATTGGTAAAGTATTACAAACTAATTTAGATACAAAAATATTAAATAAACTTAACTATAAACAGCTCTTTTCTTTAGGTTACTAAACCATTTCAACTCAAACTTTTTACAAATCGATCACCTTCGACCCGGGTACGTCCTAAAACTGCGACCAGAACCACCAGAGGATGGGCAGCAGCATCCTCCTACTTGAATGGTTGAACGTTCTGGGATCCCCAAGCTGCCTGCCAAGCGTGGGGATTATGGCAACCCCCCCTCTCCATGACAGACAAATAATACCACGGCCGCCAGTCCCCGGCAGCCCCTCTATCTCTGGCCAAGCTAGCGGGCCAGGTAACGGTGGAGCAGGGGGTGCGATAAATCACAGGCAGCCCCGCTACCACCCCAACATAATTTGGTCCTGGTAACGCACAATATTCACACAAAGACAAGGGTCTTTGACCAGTGTGTGTTGCCAGTGATGTCATAATATGGTACTGAGACATGGTCCTTAACTGTTGGCCTTTTGCAAAAACTCAGATTCACACAGCGGGCAATGGAGAGAGCTATGCTCGGAGTTTCTTTGCGCGATAGAATCCGAAACGTGGATATTCGCCAAAGAACCAGAGCCACCGACTATTAAAGTGGCAATGGGCAGGCCACATCGCTCGAAGAACCAATAACCGATGGGGAAGAAAGGTTCTTGAGTGGAGACCACGAACCGGAAGACGCAGCGTAGGTAGGCCTTCCACTAGATGGACCGACGACATGGTGAGAGTCGCTGGCATCCAGTGGATGCAAAAGGCAGGCTGTCGTTCAGTGTGGAGGTTAAAGGATGAAGCCTATGTTCAGCAGTGGACGTCTTCTGGCTGATGATGATGATGATGACAGAACCCTCAGTGCACGAGCTCAACTCGCAGTTGGCCGGTTTTTCTATCCTTTTATTTGTTCCCGATATTAGGATAGATATTTTTATGTGAACTAACTGCCTATGATCGTCTATCGTTTATATTCGATTCTTATCGCAGATTTCCTTGCTTCATGCATGCAACATATTTTTGTGTGATAATGTATCAAGTTTTGTGAAAAGTTTGAAACAAACGTTTAAGTATGCTATCGGGAAGCTCCCCGTGACAGTTCGTTTACTATAATAACCAATAACCCTGTATATCAGCGACCTTATCCACTTGGTAATGCCGTGTGCCACTGTACGTAGTACTTGCTTCTGTAAACTATCTACCGTCAAAAAGTTCCTACTTGGTACATACAGTTCTTGATGTTTTTGAACTGAAAACTTCTTTAGCCGTGTCAAAAACTTAGGGGCTCGCGTCACCGACATGCTAATGCAAAAGTTATTACAAAGTTTTAAGTTTTCTGTTTCTATCGGCAGTCCCCATGACTGTCAATTTTATTTATGTGGCTACCAGTGTGTTTTTTTTTTTTGGTCTGGCTACAGGTGCCTTTGGACCATGTCTTTATTTTGAATCACGGCTACCAGTGTGACTAGACTCTAAATCATAGATAATAAATCCTTATGAAAACATATAGTATTAGGTATAAACGCGAAAGTTTGTAGGTATGTATGGATGTTTGTTCCTCTTTCACGCTGAAACGGAACAACGGATCGACCTGATTTTTTGTTCAAGAGCCAGAGAGTGATATAGGCTACTTTTCATCATCATCATCATCATCACTACGCGGGTGAAACCGTGGGGCGCAGCTAGTAACTAATATACCTATCGTCGTTGCTTTATGAACGCTGCTGTATAGACGCTGTTAATGTTACGTTGCTCTCTCTGCAGCTGTGGTTCCTCTTTGATTATGATCATTTTAAAGTTAGGCTTAAAGTACAACTTCCTTAGAAGAAAAATATGAATATTTTCAGAATAAACGTTATTTATTAATTACACGACCCGTTTACTTATCTACAATAGGTAACTACCTTAGAACTCAGTGTTATTGGTTACTAAAAACCTCTAAGATAGCTTATTAGTAGGCACTTACAGATTCAACTGGTTTTCAACGACACTCAAGACACAAACATCGGTATAGTTGTTTAAGAACAGTTTCATACACTCTCAGCAAATCACAAGAACACATTGAAAGCCAAAGTGGGACACTTACCTTTTAAATGCTTAATTTTGGCAGTTGCTTTCCACGTGAAACAGATAATAAATTCAATAGTAACAAAAATAAAACAAAACAATTGAAAAAGTCACAGACGCACAGAGGTTATAAGCAATTAAACTCATTTAATCGCAGACTTCTTTTGTTTTCGCGCCAAGAGTTTAAAAAAAAATTCAGGCAGATTTTTTTACATTTTTAATGACACTAATATTTTATTATGATCAGTCGATGTTTTCGTTTTTTTTCTCAATTAGGTAACATCTATTGTCACGGGATGGTTTCTTTCGACTGCGTGTTTAGATGCTTAGTTGGCAAGAGTAGCGAATAGCTGGTGCATCCACAAGGTTATTTTAATCATGCAGACGGCTGATATATTGAACTTTTATTCAGCGTCACTGATTCGATACGTCCAAATGTCGTTTCCTCGTTGTAGATGAAGAAATTGTTATGGCATGCTATGCAAATAGATTGTAATGACAAGAATGTCGTAGTCATGCACCCCATTGTATTTTTCCATGACCCCTCGGCGTTCATTTCCGTGATGATTTTTTATGACCAAATTATGAAATTCTTTATAGGATGTAGCTAGGTACCTACTTCCACCCACAGGACAAACGACCTAAAAGAGACCGCAGGGAAACGCTGGATGCAGGCCGCTTCCAATTGGCCCTTTTAGAGATCGATGGCCAATGTCCAGCAGTGGACGTCCTATGGCTGAAATGATGAGGTACCTACTTACATACTGCGTAAGTAAAACATTATGTGAGTGTATAGGTAAATACATGGGGTACAAAACAAATGGGCCAATCATTGATTTTTAAACATAAATGTTTTGGGCCAATGATAAAACAATTTCGTCCAGACAACCTGGATCAGAAGAGGATGGATGGTGGAAATTTGGAGAAAAGGTAAAAAAATATATGTTTTTTTTTATAGTAGATAGGCTTGCGCTTGGCCGCCATCTCGCCTAATGTTAAGCGACGATGCGGTCTACGATGGAGTACGCTTGCCTAGAAGAAACCGATTCACTCTCGACTTGAAGACACCCAGATTGTAACTAACGGGGAAAACCCATTCAGGCAGCGAATTCCACAGACTAGCACTTCACACAATAAATGTGGAATCAAAGCGCTTCGTACGGGTTCTCGGAATATCAACCATAAAACGATGTCGATTTTTTGTGCCCGCCCTGGCGGTCCGATAGAAAAAAGGGTAGGAGGGAATTAAATCATGCAGATCTGATGCACACTCTCCGAAATGTATCCGATAAAAAACCGATAGACTAGCTACTTTACGCCAATGCTCGAGACTTAAGAAGCTTAGTCTGAACCAGGGATTCATTGCTGATGAGTCGCTTGGCACGTTTCTCAATAGACTCCAACGCCCCAAGCTGGTGCTTAGCTGAGCCATCCCAAAGCTGAGAGCAGTACTCCATGCACGACCGAACTTATGCTTGGTACAGTGACAGCAACTGCTCCGACGTGAACTACCGTCGCACCTTCGATAGGATACCCAGCTTTTTGGCAGCCAATTGAGCTTTCTTTGTTTGAAGATGTTGTGAATTGTGGTGTACAAAAATATATTTTATTACAGAAATTATTGAAATTAGTGCATTTCATCTTCGACCACAACGTCACAGCCCAGCAGTGTTGCCGCTGGCTACATTTGGGGCTACCGTATAATATAATTATGTGGGAAAATTACCGTATTTGCAAAAAAAACCGTACTGTAGTTTTCTTGGGCGTTTGAGACGATGACGGGGGGAGGGGGGTGTAATCTCTCCCTTTGGTTGGCCTGCGGTCCATTTAGTTAAGTCCGTCTTGTCTGTTAGCTGTTAGCACTATTACTATATAACACCTCGCAACCTTCGAAAACCCTTTTTTTATTTGATGTGACGAAATTACCGTATTTTAGCGTACGGTAGTAACTACTGGACCGTATGCCGTACATTGTGCGTTTTGAAGGCCTAATTACCGTACGAAACGGTAATTACCGTAGTTTTGGCAACCCTGCAGCCCAGCCCGTCAACGATAAAATTGTGTAGAGGTATCAGGACTAGCGCCATCTCTACAAAAGTGTATAAAATAAAATAATACATCAACAATGTCAGGCTGCTGCTGGCTTTTATCAAGTAGTTAAAAGAATGCAACATAGATGTCGTTAAATTGAATGAAATAGTTTTTTTTTTTGTATTATCTCTATCTCTACATAGTATAAATTAAAGTCGCTCTCCGTGTCTGTTTGTATAACCGCTAACTCCTCCTAAACCACGCAACGGATTTTGATACGGTTTTCATCATCAGTCAGATAACTTTTCACGGAAGGTTAATTATATTTTATTACTAGTGACCTGCCCCGGCTTCGCACATAAATTACAGCCGTGCGAAGCCGAAGTGGGTCGTTAATATAATTATAATCTAATACTTGGTAGAAGGTTCTTATGGAAAGAAAAATTTAATAAAATGTGTAGCAAATTTGAAAATTATTTTGAATACGACTATTTTAATTCGCGGGTGAACTGCGGGGCGAAGCTAGTATGTTTATAAAAATGAATCTGTATTTACCTAGGTCGTGCCTTACTTGAGAACGACTTAAGCAATTTCATTCGTCTTTATTGTATAGGTTTTCAAATAATGTGTAAAAGGTTTTTTTCGGAAAGAAAAATTAAGACAATTACGCAGAAAATTGGAAAATTTCAGAAAAAATAACGTTGATTTTAAATCGCGGGTGAAACCGCAGGGCGCTGCTTAAGTATTTTAAAAAGAAGTGTAGGAATCTTCAATATGATTTTATTTTACTTTTATATAATTATACTCATCCAATGGCATAGGTAATATTTTTTTCATCTTGGTTTTCCATTTTAGTTAATACCTAAAGTATTAGGTACGTATGTTTACAAAATTTCAGTGCTATCGTTTTTAAATGGACAGAGCTAAAAAATAAGACATTATTTATTTGCTACAGTATCCTAAAAGGATCCGGAAAAGTTGGAAAACAACTAAAGTTTTCTCTTATTATTACCTACGCAAATTCCTTTTCGCGGTAAGCCCAAACACGGAACAAAGATTGCTGAAATATATTTCCACCTCATGGTTGATACACACGGACGATCGATGGCTAGCAATCTCTATCTGCTAAGTCGTGAGATAATATTTTGCATCTCATTATTAGTACTCAAAATCTCGAACTGAGATGTGTAATTTTTTACATACATATATGTTTATATTCTCTTTATTGGTTTGTAAATATCATACAATATTATATAAAGATCGAAGCAACGGTAGGTATGCGAGTTGTCATCATGTCACCATAGGCGGGAACTTGTAATTGGCCTAGTCTCCTAATTGTTTTTGTTTACTTATATCCTATTAGGCTGTAAGTTTCCCTAAAAATGCAAAATAAAAATAAAATAAAATAAATCATAGTTACATGTACAAAGATATAAACGTAGATACAAACACCGCAACTACACCAACAGCATAAGTATATTATTATAGGTACACTAGCTGCACCACCCCGCGGTTTCACCCACGTGGTGGTGAAAAATGGCGATGTTGATGATGAAAAGTAGTTTATGTGTTAAATCAGGACATAAACTATGTACATTTCAAATTTCATCCAAATCCATCTAGCCGTCTCTGCGTGAAAGAGTAACAAACATACACACTCACACAAACTTTCGCTTTATTATAAAAGCGAAAGTTTGTGCGTGTGTGTGATAGTGTGATAGTGTGGTTAGTGTGATAATATAAGGAGTAAGTATATTATTCCAATTTCTATCATTCTGATAGACTCTTATTTAATAACGATAATCATACAATGTACGTATTGTAAGTAGGTACCTTCTTAATTTTTTTTCCTGGGCTAGCGCCTTTATTAACTAAACAAAATACAAAATAAAACTACAAATACAGTTAGACTGCCCATAGACCGTTGAAGGTCTAAAGACAATCCAAATGCTCAAGCCCACTACCAGTTGGCAGCGTACCCAGCATGCTGGCGGCATTACCACGTTGAATGGCAATGCTTATGCGTTGAGCCAGAAACACGCCAGCATTTTGGTCACGCGTCGCATTAACCAGGCGCTCTGAAAGATTTTTGAAAATGAGGTGAGCTCCCGGTCCCCAAGGGCCCAATGTCTCGACCCCAAACGCCTCAAATATGTAACCACTGCCGAGGTTAGCATATTGAAGTAGAATAAGAAGTTTACCTGAGTTTACTTTCAATATTTCCAGTTCTAGTTCCAATATTACAGTTATTGTTATTGAACTTTTTTGCTTCTAGTATTAATATTTTGTCTATGATATATCTCTCTGAATAGCGAATGAGATTGTAAATGATGTTTGACAAATGGCATGCTCGTATGTCGAACTGGTATACCGTTTGAGGATTTTATAAGAAAGATTTTTAGACTTTAGATTTTGGCAGACGCCAACCAGTGCATGCTGGCAGATTTACTTTGATCTAACAAAAGATGAAAGACTAAACACATAATAATATATATTTATTATTATTTTTTCTTTTATTTAATAACAGGCTTGCGGTTGGCCGAAGCCGTGGTAGCCCATTTGGGAGACCTTTCATACCACTGGCTTTTCGGTGAAGGAAAACATTGTGAGGAATCCTGCATACTTACGGAGAAGGAATTCAATGGCGTATGTGAATCCACCAATCGCACTGGGCCAGCGTGGTGGATATGGCCCAATCAGTGGACTGTTAAAAGGCTGATTATGATGTTGATGATGATTGGCAGGAAACTCACCTGGCGCCAATTCTATCAGAATCTCTTAGCTGGATGCTGAAACAATTATTAAAACAGTCAAATACCTTAGTGTAGCCACCAGACAAAAATGGAGCAGCACTCAAAGACGGAACTGCTGCCTTATTATAGAAGTTTGATTGTGATCGAGATTGCATGCCGTCAGTAACTGTTCAGTAAGGCGCGTGCCAATAAATAATAATAATAAATAAATATCTGGGACATTTTTGCACACACGGTCATCTGACCCCAAACTAAGCAAAGCTTGTTAATATGGCTGCCAGAAACTGATATACGTACATATATATTTTTAAATACATACTTAAATAGATATTAACACCCAGACATAGAACAAACACAAATGTTCATCATACAAATGTTCGTCCTAGATGGGAATCGAACCCACGCCCCCAAGCACAGAAGATAGGTTCCCTACCAAACCAACTGAGCCACCGGGGCAGACAATGGCGCAGAACATCCCCGTATCATTGATACAACTACGATCACTGTTTTTGCCTTCTGAGTAAAAGTATTATAATATTCATTATGATATAAATAAATAATAATAATAAGCCTTTATTTCTAAAATATAATATAACAGTATTTCTTAATTTAAACATAAATCTATATTATACATAGATATATATATAAAGGAAGATTTGATTGTTTGTTTGTTTGCATTAAATAGGCTCCGAAACAAAAATTCTTTCACTGTTGGGAAGCTACACTATCCTCGAGTGACATAGGCTATAATTATATCTATACCCGTGCGAAGCCGGGGCGAACAGCTAGTATATTATAAAGCTAAATGAGGCCTCTCAATTTAGAGTGCCTGTCGGCAAACGCCTCCAGCTCTCTCCAATGTAGTCTTTCTGTAGTTGCTCTTTTCCAGTATGGACTCGCAGTCAACAATTTCATCTTCCCATCTTTTGACCGGCCTTCCTTTACTTCTTTTGCCATCTATTGGGTACCAATTCGTTACGATTTTACATAATTTTTCATACTTGCTGCGAATCATATGTCCCGTCCAATGCCATTTTTATGGCGTTGATATGATGCGTAATGATATTAATATGAAATTTAAATTATGTTACCACACTTTTATATTCACAGTGTGGGGGGTGTGGAATTCTCAGCTGCAGTCTGTGTTCCCCGAAAAGAACAATTACGTCATAAAATCTTAAGTAAGCAGGTTCTTTCTAGGCAAAAGTGCTCCATCATTTTGCGTTGTTTATCATCAGGTGACATAATGTTGATAATAAACCGGCCAAGTGCGAGTAGGCTCGTGCACTGAGGGTTCCGTGCCACCACAATATTCAAAAACGAAATTACCAGTTATAACTTGGAAATGAACAGAAACTTGTCACCGGCTCGCACTTGGCCATTATTTATTGTTACAATACTTTAAAGTGTGTACTATAATCGTGCCAAGTTTGACGCTTGTACGTATTATTACTATTTTTACATTAGAGCCAATACCAAAATACATTTGTTGTATGGAGGAGTTTTTTTTCACCTTTTCAGTTTTACTATTTTATTATTTTTTAGTTAATCTGCCGTAATTCATATTCTGAGAAAATTTCAACTGGCTATCTATTACGGTTCGAAAGATACAGCCATTTAAAGGTAGGATGGACGGACAGACAGACAGACAGACGGACAGACAGACAATGTAGGCTTAATAGTAGGGTCCCGTTTTTACCCTTTGGGTACGGAACCATAAAAACATTACTTTGGTACTCACCTTTAACAAAACGACGCTGAAATAAATCGATGTATCTTTAAATGTTTGTCACTTAATTGACGCTCTTTCTAAAGACCACTTTATAGTTTCACCACAACACAGAATATCAAATTCAAGTGTACAAAAAGTTATTATCAGATGCTCAAACTTATTATCAATTTATCATGCTCCACTAGTGAAGTGTGCAGTGACCCAGAGCTTGGCATTAAACTAAAAAGATGGGAGTGACTCTGCACGAGAAATGACGTGTGTTTTTTTTAATGCAAGATAGTCTAAGCAATGCTCGGTTGAATACGGTTTGACAATGTATTATTTTATTGGTGTGAAAAGATTAGTCAAAACAAGCTGATCAGTATGTTTAAACAAAGGATGTTGATATAATTATGTAAGTACTATCAGATAAATGTTTTGGAAATCTCCTCTAGGAACTTACGAGTGTGTAGGTATTTCTTATGTCCACTGTATATTACCACTAGTAACTGTTTTAATACAGACTCTATTAGTACATAATAAGGTTTTGCATACGTCTTTTGGGTTGTTATTGAAGACTCAATTCAAATTTTCGTAGATTTCACTCGGTTGCAGAATCGTTCTTTAAATTTTAAAGTCAACATTAAACACAAATTTTTCATTAAACCATTGCACAAAACATCATCTGACCTAGCGGTCCGCCCCAGCTTCGCACGGGTATAGATTATAGCCTGTCACCCGGGGATAGTGTAGCTTCCCGTCAGTTAAATAATTTTTCAAATCGGTTCAGTAGTTTCGGAGCCTATTCAATTCAAACAAACAATCAAATCTTTCGTCTTTATAATAATTATTAGTATAGACTAATGGCATCCTTTAAATTAAACTAATGATGTGTCAAACGATCCATTAAAGCTTTCTAATAGTAAAGTTGTCAAAAACTAAATGAGTACCTACAAATATACGTGTTACTGAATCCCGCAGATAAATTTTCCAAATATTTTCCGGGATAAAAAAAATCAACGAATTTGTAAAAAACCGACGTCACTGGAAGTAGATGAAATTAAGCAGTATTTCTCCCCTAATTTTCCACCCTTAGAGGTGGAATATTTTCAGAATCTTGTCATATAAAATGGATTCACCCTTGAGATAATTAAAGCCTATTCATTAAAAAAATATTGAAATCGCTTCTCATAAAATATGTACGGATAAAATACGAACACACGACAAAAAAAAAGTTATTTAATAGTTTTTTTTTTTTTTTTTAGTATTTATTAAATAATATTTATATTTTTTGTATGTAATTTAAAAAAGAAATCATTTTTGCTGACTGTATCGCTTGATTGCATCTATGACAAGTCACACGTGGTCAAAATAAAAACTGAATTTGTTTAATATTTAATTCAGAGACTTTATAGATAATTTTTAGACTTTTTAGGCTGTGGTTTGCACAGCTGTCCACTACACAATATAGGTAAGTAGCCTGAATAATTGAGACTGTTATTTGGGTGTATATAAATATGTTTGGATGCATGTTTGTTTTATATTACCTTTGATTTGTCTTCATGTCCAGAGTGTCATAAACATAAATTATACGTTTAATTTTTACTATTATGTTTTTAAAATAAATATTTGTTTTTTATCATAGGGTGAATTAATTTTTTCAGTAAATAAAATAATAAATAAATATTCGGGACATTTTTTACACACAGTCATCTGACCCCAAACTAAGCAAAGCTTGTGGTATATTATGGCTAACAGAGACTGATATACATACATATTTATACATGTATTTTTAAATACGTACTTAAATAGATATTACCAACCAGATATAGAACAAACACAAATGTTCATCTTCATAAATGATTGTCCTAGGTGGAAATCGAACCCACGCCCCAAGCTCAGAAGGTAGGTACACCACCAACTGGACCAACGGGCTTCCAAATTATAAAAACAGTAGCAAACTAAGAGACAAACAGCAAGAGGAAAGCTTGTTTGTCGCTATTAAAAAAAAAGGTTTTATACAAAGAGTTCCTTGCGTAAATTTACCAGTGATTTTCAGAATGCCCCAGCGAGCAATGAGGTCCCCTCATCTGCAGTGCATTACCGGCGTAATCACGGTCAGATTGATGACATACTTCCCCCATTTGTTATATAGAACACAAAATAAAAATGTTCTGGCATAAATAATAATTTCTCTATAGTTCTGGGTGCAACATTGATGTAAGTAAATAGGGACGAACTTCTTGACGTGGACCGCACAAATTAGGCTCACGGGCCTAATCAACTTCAGTCACAATCTAACTGTCGTTTTGATAGCACGTGAATTACTTGTCAAAATTGTGTGAAATAAAGCAGCAAATTACTTCCTGCGTTTTCACAAGGTGCACCAACAGTTCGAAGACAAAAAACAAATTTCACGGCATTACTTTTCACTCGTAAATACCTTAATTTTCTTTGAATGTCACTTCTATGGTCTAGTGTAGTGTCTAATGGAGCGATGAAGTTGACGTTTACAGTGTAGAAGTCAACGTCGCCGCTGACTCCGAGCCGAAACAGAGCCATATTTATTGGGTACAATGTTTGGATGTCACGCGTCTTCCCCCTTTGTAAAACAGTTATTGGGGTGCACTTATTCTTCATTTCGAAACTTTCAGGTACCTAAAGTCAAATGCCTAGCTACCAAAGAATAGCTACTCAGCGACCACAAAGTGTCTTGGTTCCGATACCAAAAGACGCTACCCTTCCCTATCTTGCGCAAGTTCACGTCAATCATGAACTTCCAGTTTCTGCAGATCTTTTTCCCACTTCATATTTCCATCCTAAGACGGCCGATGGGCCTTCAGCCATTCGGCAACCCCAAGTAAGCCATTTAACAGCGCAATCCTCTCCCATCCTCTACAGTCATTCGACAAAACGCCTAGCTACGATCTCCATAACCATAAACTTTTTTTTAATATAGAAGTGAAAGTGTTTGTTGGTTTGTTTATTCCTTTTTCACATAACAACTGTTCTAAAGAAAGCTGTCTTTTATCCACACGTACAAAATAAATAGGTACGGATAGCCAGCTCCATACAAAGAGCGTTAACAGGCGCACGCACACAAACACGAGTACGTACAACGATCGCGGCTCAAGTCGGTCGAACGCCAGTTGCGAGTGCCCATGTCTTCTGTGGAGTGCCTGCGCTTTGGCGATATTCGTAATTATGGTTTCGTGTGACAATTGTCATAATTTACAATATTTTTTCCATTGTTGTCATAATATAGCAAACAAACTTATTTTAAGAAAGAGTCTTTTTGTATATAATAGTCGTGCCCTTCGTACATGCCATAATCGACGAAACTACTCTTCGGTAACCAATTCATAGATATTTTTTGGTTATTTCCTATTACTTTAATTGTTTTTTTTTTTGTTTAAAAGTAATGTAATATTATAATTATATCATTATACCTAAAATAAAATACAAATCAAAATATTTCACAGAACATTATAGTTGTTTTGCCAGCCATAGCGCTGCGATTGCGGGTAAGTTATTAAAATGGAGGTCAGCCAAAGTTGGTCTTCTGTACCCAATTTATTTTGTACCACATGGTCGCACTGCACCGGGCTAGATACTTCCACCACTTGCCAAAGGCCCGCTGACTAATTTTCATTTATTTATTTTTGTTTGAAATGTGACTTGATCAAGAGTGTTATTAGCTATGATTCATGAAAAGCGGTTCAGCAGTTTGAATATCATTAGCTCTTATACATCATCATCATCATCATAATTTCAGCCATAGGACGTCTACTGCTAGACATAGGCCTCATCGATATCCAAAAGGGCCGGTTGGAAGCGGCCTGCATCTAGCGTTTTCCTGCGGTCTCTTTTAGATCGTCCGTCCATCTTGTTTGTCGTCCTACGCTGCGCTTACCGGTCCGTGGTCTCCATTCCAGAACCTTTCAGCCCCATCTGTTCTGCGTGATATGTGCCCTGCCCATTGCCACTTTAACTTGCTAATCCGGTGGGCTTCGTCGGTGACTTTCGTTCGTCTACGGATCTCCTAATTTTTGATTCGATCTCGTAGCTCTTATACGGGCTTATTTAAAATTATTAATGTATATTTGTTTCCGCACTGCAGTCCTACCGCAGCTCCATTTCTCCAGCGATTGTTTCTACATTTGGCTTAGGACTGTGGCTAGTTTAAGACCGTGGTGTGAAAGTATAAAACCAAAAAAAAAGTGATAAATCAATATTTCCCAGTGACAGCTCTCTCACGGATATATACCACGGGATTTTCAGATAAAAGCCAAGGCAGCGAAGGGTATCAGATAAAATGTCGCACGGATCGCGACGGAAAGATGAACGAGTCTCGGAAGCTGATTTATGTTGTGCTGAAATTATTTTATAAAAGTTACGTCCTGTCTTACCCGCATTTTTTTTTCTTCAGGATACAAAAAAATATATACAAACGAAAAAAGGTAAGCCATCACGGGTCATCCGGCAAATGTAAACCATCAGAGCGGTGAAGAAAACAAAACAAAACACATAAGTAAAGATATAATGCCGTCACTTCCGTCACGGCATACTAGTCGTTCTTACCTCCAAGATGCGCCAAAAGATGTTTAACATCAAAATACACATAATTATTAGGTACAGGTACAGAACCCTCAGTGCGCGAGTCCGACTCGCACTTGGCCAGTTTATTACCCTTTGGGTACGGAACCCTAAAAATGACAGTTATAACAGAGATTGCAAGTCCTCATCAAAACTTTTGCTGAAGAGAACCACAAACCCAAAACGTCACACAGGTGACGTTTTGGATTCTCTTACCGTATATGTTATTTGTTGTAAGTTTTTAATTTTTTCAAAAATCGAAAATACGAAGGTGAATCAATTTCAATAAAATTTATATGGAACCACCTCTGAAGTATGACCTACTAAACAAATAAAACATATCAATTCATAATTGGCGGAGTAATCGCGAAACAAACACGAAAAAAGATACAGCCGAATTGGACCTCCTTTTTTGAAGTTGGTTAAAAATCGTTATAAATAAATATTCGGGACATTTTTGCACACTCGGTCACCTGACCCCGAACTAACCAAGCTTGTAATATGGCTGCCAGAGACTGAGATACATATAATTATATATATTTAAATACATACTAAGAGAGCTTCTATCTATCTATCTATCTACATACTTAAATAAATATTAACACCCAGATATATTATAGAAAAAACACAAATGTTCATCACATAAATGTTTGTCCTAGGTGGGGATCGAACTCACGCCCCCAAGCGCAGAATGCAGGTTCACTACCAACTGGATCAACTGGCTATCAAAGTTGGACTGCCCATAGACTATTGAATGCACAGAAAAGATTTTTTGAAGTGAAACTTCTTATGCGACTTGCAACAATGTTGCGTTAAACGTTTAACGCTACCATGGAGGGGGAATAGAAAGAGAAAGAGCGAGAGTTTTAGATGCCATCTATGAGGAAATGTTGAAACTTGTACATCCTTCTCATAGTTTATTAGTTCACTAATATTTGCATAGATGGCAGAACATGCTACTTCCAACAAAGTTGCGTTAAACGTTTAACGCTATGATGGAGGGGGTATGAAAGCACTGTTGCGTTAAAAGTTCAACGCTCCTGGGGAGGGGGAATAGAAAAAGACAGAGCGAGAGTTTCACTTCTTCCGCTTCTTACCTTCTCTTTTCTTCGTTTGAATGTTTAACCCACTGATCCCACTACCAGTAACCTGCGTGAAGAAAGATAATTAAAGTTGAATAAAATAACATAATTATATCTATTAAAATGGCATTAAGTACACTAATTATATTATATTGTCTATTGTCTACTAATTATTTATTACAAGTAAATAACAATACAGGAAATGATTCATTTGCGCCTTATCGCGCCTGCTGGAAACGGGACTGATAATACAGTAATTACAAAAAGTTTTAACAAGTATCATTTAATATTACATCGTAAGTATTTTTTTGTATTTCTATCATTACCCTCAGAGCAAATAAAAATACAGAGTCACTATGGCGAACACGAAAAATTAAGCCACTTTTTGAAACATTTCGCACTCTTAATAAAACAGTGACCGAATCCAAAATCGCAACTTTTTGGGAATCGACAAAAACAATTTTTACTGAGTAACAGCGCGCAAGGTGAGGGACGGATAAAGACTCAAGTAGTTATAAACCTTATTGCATATAGAAAACAGGTGTTTTTAATCGCCTAGATTGTAGAGCATGCTTTTAGGTCGATATTTTACTAAAACTCAATTTGCCAAAATTTCGAGTTCGGTCATTGTTTTATTAAGAGTGCGATGTGTGCGTAGTCGAATCAATTTTCTGACGAGAAATTCACGTAGTGTTGAATGCGTATGTGTGCGTGAGTCGTGTATTTATTGGGAATTCACGTAGTGCGATTTTGGCGTCACTTTGGCAGTGCGCCGTAGTGCCTCTGTATTTTTATTTGCTCTGAGATCATTACCAAGTTAAGCAACGTAGGGCGCTGTCAGTACTTGGATGGATGGCCGTCTGGGCGTGATGTTGTCTTTTTGCACTACTTTTTTTATTTTGTGCTGGTACGGAACCCTCAGTGCGCGAGCCCGTCTCGCATTTGGCCGGTTTTTTCCACGTAAAAGCTATTGTCGCTTACTAACACGCGTGTTGGTGTCAAACGTAGATAATTATAACTGCGATAAATAAATTTGCATGCATTTTTGTATTTACTAATTGCAATAATGGGTGAGATGAATCTTTTAAATAGTCTTCCCGTTTGTCATTTTACCGATAAAATCTCCGCGGTTATTTTATAGGATAGAAGTTGGACAGCTATAAAAATAACCCATTAAAAAAATAGTGCGTGGAGTCCCTCCGCGCGGAAGAAGTTGTACTTCAACAAGGAACCATAAATAAAATTATGACTAGGGCAAAAATATCAACAATTTAAAAACATGCTTTTCTCGAGATTCGAACCTAGCTCCTTAGGCTTCTCAATCCATTAGCGATACCATTACACTACCGGATCTGCTAGTCGCAGCGCGAAAAAAAGGATACGCATTCGCAACCATACGATAGAGAAAAATTTCCCCTCCATCAACGCAAACTTGTTTGCAAGTCGCATAAGAAGTATAACTTAAAAATCCTACTAATATTATAAACGCGAAAGTTTGTATGTATGGATGTATAGATGTATGGATGTTTGTTCCTCTTTCACGCTGCAACAGAGCAACGGATTGACCGGTTTTTTTATCCACACTTTAAGGACTAGAGAGTGACATAGGCTACTTTTCATCATCATCATCATCACTATTTTTCATCACTACGCGGGTGAAATCGCGAGGCGCAGCTAGTCCGAATATATTTGTGTTCTATATTGAATTTTCCACAAACTTGTTTACTAATTTTGGCAATCTTTTTTAAGATACATTGCTGTACTGATCAAATAAACGCAAACAGTCGGACGATCAGTTGGCAAAGATAGTATGAAAATATTACGTGTTAGCATTGTAAGTATGATACATTTAAAAAAATGGAACTTTTACTTTTACTCTTAATCGTGGCAAATTTAATTAATTTACCTAAGAAGTTACGGGAACTTCTTTGGTATATTAAATCTTCATGCAATTAAAAACTGCTTGGTTATAACTTTTCCTTTTGATTGTTAATTAATTTAAATTGGATCTTTTCGGATTCACTTTTTGCCAGAGTCAAGCAAAGTAGGTCACGGTCAAGTGAATGTCATGCCATAGTAAAGTGGTGGAGCGTTTACAATAGGCTTCTAAGGAGCTTTGAGACATCACGAAAATTGTTGGTAAAATTTTCATTACCACTTGTAAATACAAAAAGTTTAGGAAAATAATACAATGAAGCGACATGTTTTTTCACGTTGGTGCCAAAAACTTACCTAATTATCATCAATTAAGACAGTTACCTATTAGTAATATACCACGCTATAGTTAAGGTAAAATATTTCTCGTCTGCAGCTCTCTCGCTCGCACATTATTGATGATATAAAATCAAAGAGTGTGAATTTCCAAAAATTAACGAAATCATGTCATGGTGCCTCGTAACATTACAAACAAAGAAATAGTCAATTTGATATATTTTAATTTGACACAGTAAAATGGTAACAAGTGATTTTTATTTCTCGTGTCATGTTATTCCGTCAAATTACAAGATATCGAAACAAACATTTCTATGTTTGTAATGTTACGATAGACACCAAGACATGATTTTGTTACTTTTTGGAAATTCACACTCATTGATTTTATATCTTCAATAGTGTGAAAACGTGCGAGCAAGAGAGCTGCAGATGGGAACAGTCCTCTTAAGGTATCGTTTCTTTTAATTGTTGTGCATGATATGCACAATAATTAAAAGAAATAATATTTATTATTTACACATTGTGTAAATAAAGAAATGGTAGTTTTTTTCTTAATAAAAACTTAATTTTATCCTCTAGCAAAAACCGTAAAAAAACTGCGTTTCTGGACCATCTACGTAACGAAGTTGCGAGGCATCCTTACAAAAGCCATCATCATCAAAAGTTGAAGCTATTATGTATTGTCTTCTGTGGTTAGGGTTGCCAGATCCTAGCTTATCAATTCCTGGGCATTTCTGGGGTTAGGAACGGCGTCAGTACATGGACCGGTATGGATAATATACTATCATTCAGAAAGCACATCCCATGGCAATTTTAAATCATCTTATTTACGGGACTAAATAAAACTTATTGTAAATTCAATTAGGGCCAAAATCATACCTGTCTGCCAAATAGTTGATTGCTCTTTCCAAGAAAATGTGTGGTGGTCTTAGTTTGGTGTCCAAAAGTAAAAGTAAAAACCCTAGTATTCGCGAATTCCGGGATAGTAAAGTGAAATTACTGGACACTGGACTAGCCACCTCATTCCGGGACTATCCCGGATTTCCCGGGTGTCTGGCAACCCTATCTGTGGTTGAAGGTAAGCAAAAAGTACTCTGACAATAGTTCATTCATGTTTAGGTAGATGTCACTACAAAAAATCTAGATTTTTTTCTTCTCATCAGTAGGACAACACGGAACCTTATGAAGATCATTTACTCAAGATACGCCAGTAAATATAAAAATAAATAAATTATAGTGTAAAATCTACTGTACGAATAAAAAAAACATCAAAAAAATTCTCTTTGATTTAAACAAGTTTTCAAACATAAAAATTTGATAAATAAATCGGCCAAGTGCGAGTCGGGAGCGCTCAGTGCGCGAGCACTGAGGGTTCCGTACCACCACAAAAATCAATTACGAAATTACCAGTTACAACTTGGTAATGAACAGAAACTTGTCACCGACTCGCACTTGGGCATTTTTTATTATTTGCTGTTATACTTTAGAGGGTGTAATATAATTGTCTAAGTTTGATGCCTATACGTATCACTGTTTTTACATTAAAGCTAATACAAAAATACGTTAAAAAATACGTTTGTTGTATGGGGATCCTCTTTTGTTTTTGCTTTTTGACTTTTTTATTATTTGTTAGTTAATCCACCGTAACATTACCATATTCTGTGAAAAATTCAACAAGCTATCTATTACGGTTCGAAAGATACAGTCGTTAATAGGTAGGACAGACGGACAGACGGACAGATGAACAGACAGACAGACATCGTAGGCTTAGTATTAAGGTCCCGTTTTAACCCTTGAGGTACGGAACCATACAAATGTACTATAGAATGCTTGAATCAAAATCATAAAGACTAGTGTTCTCAATTTATTGTATAGTTGTTTTCTTTATTCGTACAGTTTAAGTTTTTACATAAGTATCTACAATACAATCATTTCGATTATGTTATGTCAATGCGCGAGTAAGACAGAGAACGCACTAAGCATTGCCTCCAAATACAGGGATATTTTTTTCACGATTTCAGGGCTAGTCCCATAGTATAGGTTGTTCATAATTATGAGTATATTAACCTCCTTTCGGCTTAGTACAATCTATATGCTACCCTGTATATTTACAATCTAAGCTTATTAAGGTAATAATTGAGTAGGTAGCTAGATAAATCATAAAATGAATCCCTATTTTCCTTGGTCACGCCATAAGTTCAGTACGACATTACCGATTTCATTCAACTTTTTTTTAAAGTTTTCTTATACTTAAAGTTACATGATTATTTACGGGATATTTACCGTGGTAAGGTTGTGGAATGAGCTCCCGATATTTCGGCGCAGTTACATGCACCATGTTCACGGGAAGACACCGCTGCGCCGAAATATCGGGAGCTCATTCCACAACCTTACCACGGTAAATATCCCGTAAATAATCATATAACTTTAGTGAACAACCGTGATAGTTTAAAACAGTGTTTCTTATACTTTGTCGAAGGTCCTTACGGAAAGAAAAACTTAGGAAATTTTGCAGAAAATTTAAAAGTTTGAGAAAACTTAACGATTATTCGCGCATTTGACAGTTCTAAGACAGGACAACGTCTGTCGGGTCAGCTAGTGTTAAATAAGAATGTCCATTAACACTTTTTCTTATTATTTCTATTGCTATTAACTTAATAAAGTATAGTATCATTATAAAAATAAACTATAAGCTAAAGTAACTAAATAAAAACTAATTTAAATCTAAACTAAAATA
The DNA here is from genome assembly GCA_932305915.1 of Agriopis marginaria. NCBI lineage: Eukaryota > Metazoa > Arthropoda > Insecta > Lepidoptera > Geometridae > Agriopis > Agriopis marginaria. Next base: position 17,021,167 of record OW029920.1, on the reverse strand, counting down.
CTATCTCAAACTTTAAATTAAAAAATGCAATAACAATAAATAAGTAAACAAAATATTTATCCGGCGAAAGGCGCCGCTGCAATTGCGGCATCGTATGCTTCTGCAGCTGCCAGCTGGGCTGCTGCTTCAGCACGGTGTACCCGTATAGCATCCATCTTCGCTTCATCCACTATGTTCAGAATATTGCTGCAGTAAGGTATCGGGCAGTCGCTCGTCTCCTGGCAGTGCTTGATGTGGAAGCTCCACAATGCGACCAGCTGTACGCAGAGTTTACAGTTGCCCTTAGCTTGCAGCTTGCAGACCTTCTGGTGTCTCACCACAAATCTCATCTTATGGCAAGCACCCCGCCGACAATGAGCATTCCTGCATTCGTAAGCATGCACCAGCAGATTGAGGGTTCTCTGCATAGCAATATCGAGGATGAAACATTTATGTCTTTGAACTACACGCGCCATAATTGCCTCTTTCTGCGAGGTACCAACTTCAACCCAGCTTCAACGTCTTGTATAAATCGTTCCTTATCTAGTCACACGCACGGAATAACTCTTGATGTAGCCCTAAGATCGTAGCCTGTTGCACGTAAAGTTTTACCCACAAAGAGTACTAAGGTATGAATTATGACTGTATGTACACTTGGTTATTAGACTAATTTATCGGTAGAGTTGAACGAGGGCACCACCAACATATTTTCGAAGTTATCCGTAAAAAATTTAAAGTTCCATCGTTTGGCCAACTGATACAGATAAGTTGGTCGGTCTGTATTGCTATTGATCGTGGTCATCTGAGCTTTTAAGATGCGCGCGCCGTTTTGGATATCCACCAATGATGAACTGAGGTGCGAAATATTAGCCAATCATAAATATTCGTAGAATTGCACTAAAGTCGTTTCAAAGTGAAGTCGATGTGCATCCCGGGAACTCGGCCTTGAAAGTTCAATCAGCGCAAATAACACTAACAAACGTGAAAACCACGACCAAATAAATGGTCTGCAGACTGTGACTAGCTATCGTATCATGCACTGTATCCAGTCACAGTTTTAAACGATTTTTCTTAAACGATCTAAACTTACAACCTTCTCATCTATCTATGTATCTATGTATGCAGGTCTGCCTTAGGACTCTGGAGTTACTTCTTTTTCTTCGAATTCTTCTTTCGACAGCTTGAAGCGGCTGATTGTAAATCATTACTATTGTTTTGAGACACGCTTTTGTAAATCGTTAAAACAACACAAAGGAGCTCAAATTCGCGAATCTGTTTTTTTTTTATATGTAATAGTAGGCAAACAAGAGACGGGCCACCAGATGGTAAGTAGTCACCGTCGCCTATGGATACCTACAATACCCGAAGCATTGGCGGTGCGTTGCCTACCATTGAGGACTCTATTCACTTTTTGCTTGAAGTAATTGAGGTCATATTTTGGAGAAAAAACCGAAGGTGGTAAGTCATTCCACAACTTACAGGTGCGTGGCAGAAACAGTCGATCAAATTGAGCAGTGCGAGACTTCCACGCATCTATAATATGTGGAGCTTACGCATCTATATTATGTGAGCTTACAGGTAATGAAAGGCTATTGAAAGGTTCCACTACCCACCTATCGGCTGCACCATCACATCTTTGTCACCAAGCTTAATGTATGGGACTCGTTAAACCAAACCAAATGCAAACTCGAAAGTTCCACTATCCACCTTCTACCTCCATTATAAGATATGTTCAATGCCACCAAATTATGGTATTGTTATCCGATATAACCCACTAGATGGACCGACGACATGGTGAGAGTCGCGGGCAAGGATGTTGTATAGATACTAGGTATGGCCGCAGGCATCCAGTGGACGCAGATGGCAGGCCACACTCAAATTTTTTTACTCTAATTTTTCTGTGAAAATACTGAACTGGCTACCTATTAAGGCGCTTGCAGACGATGCATAGTACAAGTAACAATTACAAGTTACAAATGTAGTAGCTACTTGCAACTTTTACTTGTAACTTCTACTTGCTACTTGTACTACCGTACGCATCGTCTGCAAGCGCCTTTAGAGTTCAAAAGATACAGCCATTAAAATAGGATATACATAATTACATATATTCAGACAGAAAGTGTAGGTTATCCCGTTGACACCAGCTGGTGTGTGTGGACCCTAAAAATGTAGTGGTGATTTAAATAGGAAACAATCATTATTGCATTCACTAAGTACCTACTTATCTTTTGTTGTAGAAGCAATTCCAATGAGTTTATCAGTCACCCACTTAGCGTTCTGGGATACAGTTGTGTACTTGTATATATACAATGGAGTGAAAAGAAAAACGAACCTCAACAATATTTTATTGGAATAAAATTACAGTGTAGTGTCTATAAACAAAAAGTTTACTTCGTAATCAATATCAAAAATATAACACATTTATTATAAATAGATACAAATTACAACGAAAAATATTGTAAACGGATGGAGGTATCTGTAGTGATATATTTGTTTATAGTGATGTAATTTTTGTTCGCTGAGTTGGGCAGGAAAGTTCATGAGGAATTAGTATATTCTTTGTTTTGCCTCTTGTTTTATTTACTAAATAACGTGTATTTATGAAATCATCATGACCTATAAGGAGCGGATTTTTATTTAAAGTAGATATTTAACATTTTGAAACATTGTATTGGGAAACAATCAGGTTTTCGTACGATTCTATTAAAGTGGTTCGTTGCACAAATGGCGGGAAATTCAGCTTTCAAACAGTTTTCTTGTCCTTGTAGCTAGGCCGGGTAATTATTATAAACAACCATGATGTTTGCGCAGATTGATTATTATTCTTTACTAAATCATATAAAGCTTTTTATCTCTAATGCCCATTATTACTTACATTTGTGAATAAACAAATTTTTGCTGTTTCAAACGGTTTATTCACAGATGAAAGTAATATGGTGCGTTACTGTTAAATAATTGTACATTATAATGTAAAGAACAGCTAACATTTTGCGCAAACACTGTGTTATTTAAAAATAATTACCTGGCCTGGATACTAGGACCAAAAAACTGTTAAAAATTTGAATTTCCCGCCATAGGTAAATCGAACCACCTTAAAACCCCTACAGCGGCCTTGTACCTTCACCTTCCTACCAACTAATCTATATTTTTTTTTAAGTGACGGTAGTTCTTAACTCTTGACAATAACGTAACAACTTTGGACAAAATATACGATAGCTCTGGTAAAATTACTGTGAATATGTGTTTCAAAATCATCATAGTAGTGTGCATTATAAGTGTGGGTGGTAGTGGCATATATCATGAGAACACGAAAGTTACTTTTCGTAATCCAGTGGCTGATTCTGAGTTTTTTGGATACTCAGTTGTGCTGAATCGTAATGGGTATGTAAAGTTTTTTTAATTTTATCTTTATATCTATTAAAATAATCTACAAAAAGCAGTACAGAAGGCTGTTAAGAAGTTCCAGTAGGAACTTTTTCCAGTAAACATTCTTTCGAGTTTTTCCAATCCCACTTCGATCAAATAATATTGCACTAAACGCCGCCTAAAAACTCCGCCTATAGGCGCCGGTGCAGCAGTTTGCACTCAGTTACTCGGTACCTAGCGATGAGTAAACATACCGTGCCATCAACAAATTCATAGCATGTTTTAAATGTTTATCGGGACTTATCACGTATTATTTAATATATTAAATAATACGTGATATTTAATATATTAAATAATACGTGACAACCTATATTAAATAATACGTGATAAGTCCCGATAAACATTTAAAACATGTGTTCAAATCGCGAAAGTTTAAAAATTACTAAATTCATAGCAAGTATGTATTGACAATGAATTATTCTCCACTATTTTGCAAGGTTTCAGTGTATGTACGGCATGCAATATTCTTGGTTTATTTGATCGAAGGATCTCCGCCAAATATAAAAAAATCAATCAAAAAAAGAGATTTAAAATCTCTATTCAGTTTTTTTTTTATTGTTTAGCATAGTATGTTATAATGTGCTAAAGAGACAGCCCTGACCGGGGAGCCTGATCTTTAGAAGCTCCTGTGTGGCTGTTCCATTTAACTGGTCTCAATTTTTTCCACATATTCCAGGCTTATCGTAGGAGCACCGAAAGCACGAACCAGACCTGGGCAAACAGGGTTGGTGTTCAACTGTACCTTATATGGATTGGATTCGACCCATGCACGGAATAACACTGTTAATTGCTTGCCAGCAGTAGATCCTAGCGAATTATGTAAGCAATTGTTTTCTTATAGTGTACATCATCATCATCATTTCAGCCATAGGCCTCCCCCATCGGGCCCATCGATTTCCAAAAGGGCCGGTTGGAACCGGCCTGTATCCAACGTTTCCCTGCGGTCTCTTTTAGATCATCCGGCCATCTTGTTGGTGGATGTCCTACGCTGCGCTTCTTATAGTGTGAATAACTTATCTGTGAAGTTATGGGCTACATCGAGAAAAGCTATGCTTGGCGTTTCTCTGAGGGATCGCATCCGGAACGAATTTATTCGCCAGAGAACCAGTCACCGACATAGCGGTTATATCTGTCGTAGAACCGATAACCGCTGGTGTAGACATGTTCTAGAGTGAAGCCACAAATCAGTAAACGTAGCATTAGACTCCCTGAGAATCGTTGGAGTGATGTTATACGTAAGATGGCTGGCAGTGACAAGAAGCGAAACGCCGAAGATCGGGCTGATTGGCGTGCCTTAGGAGAGGCATATGTCCAGCAGTGGACTAGTATAGGCTGATGATGATGATGGTGATGATCAAAATAATAGCGATTCACACTTCTATGTGCAGAAAAGAGATGTAGTTGGCGCGCTACTTAAATCATAAGCGCTTTTCAGATTGTTGATTTAAAAAAGTTCCAGCTGACTCGAAATATAGAGATAGGCTGGTATTAATAACAGCAAATATTATATTTATAGCTGTTTATAGCACAATTTTATTACCTGTAGATTCCGTATCTGACAGGTTAATTGTGTTATATCCTTGACATTGCCAAGAAATTGGCGTCACAACAAAAAAAAATTTTTATAAAAAGCGTTCTCGGCAAAAAAAACCATTGCGAAAATTTATTTTAGTCGTATTTTCTATTACACGATTATGTCTAAACATAATTATTATTTATGGAAACGTTTAAATTCAAATGCACATTATTTAGTGAGGCACATGGAATATAAGAACCATCATTGTTTCTGAAGGAAACATACAAAGTTTTTGTTCCATCATTAGACCAACTCTAAAAATAAAATTGTTAATCTGTATAAACTCGAATTGTTTAAGTACCATTTTTTAACTAACTTAATTTGACTAAGTAATTGGTTTATTTTTTAGCTCGCTTTTTCAAAGACGACATGTGGTTTGGAGCAACTGTAGCTTCGTTAACTGATGGAAAATCGTTGGTAAGTAGCTAATTTATTAATTATACCTACTCGTAATACGCATGATGACAACTTTTAAACTCTTCTACAATATTCTTACGCATATCTACTAATTCTAATAAAATTTGATGTAAAAAAATCGACTTCATAATTAGTAAGCAGAGCGCAGCTCTTGAGGTTTCTTTGATTCCAAATAATACGTAAGACGAATAATTTTGTTTGAGTGTGTGATTTGGAAATATCAATAATTTTGTAATTTTGAAAAAAGATTTTCATCATCATCATCATCATCAGCCAGAAGACGTCCACTGCTGAACATAGGCCTCCCCCTTTAACCTCCACACTGAACGACAGCCTGCCTTTTGCATCCACTGGATGCCAGCGACTCTCAATATGTCGTCGGTCCATCTAGTGGGAGGCCTACCTACGCTGCGTCTTCCGGTTCGTGGTCTCCACTCAAGAACCTTTCTTCCCCATCGGTTATCGGTTCTTCGAGCGATGTGGCCTGCCCATTGCCACTTCAACTTAACTTAAAAAAGATTTTATATTTTTATAATTATAAATTTTAATTATATGTACCTATTATAATTTAACTTTTTTTTCAGTATTGCGCTCCAAGATATACGGAACCGTACAATTCAAAACATTTACTCGCCCATGGGGTGTGTCTGATTTCCATTGAAAGAGGATATAGGCACAGCTCTGTCAATCCTCTTAGTGAAAAAAGTGAGTAGATCTATACTCATCTGCCCCATATGACTGCCCCGGTGTCTCAGTTGGTAGTGAACCTATCTTCTGTGCTTGGGGGCGTGGGTTCGATTCCCATCTAGGACAAACATTTGTGTGATGAACATTTGTGTTTGTTCTATGTCTGGGTGTTAATATCTATTTAAGTATGTATTTAAAAATATATATGTACGTATATCAGTTTCTGGCAGCCATATTACAAGCTTTGCTTAGTTTGGGGTCAGATGACCGTGTGTGCAAAAATGTCCCAGATATTTATTATTATATTTATTTATCTCGAAGATGATAGAATATTAACTATATTAAGTAAGCATCCCGTGGCCGAGGGAGCTCATCCACTCTTTCTCTGAGAGAAGGTCTGTGTCCCAGCAGTGGAAACATGAAAGGCTGATGGTATAAATGATGGTCCCGTGGCCAAAATGCTGGTCAGTATCTCTCCCAACGGGTCAGTATTGCAATACTGCTGTCAATTATGCAGGCCGCTTCCAACCGGCCTTTTTGGATATCGATGGGAGAGGCCTATGCCCAGCAGTGGACGTCCTATGGCTGAAATGATGAGACATCGTAATTATAGTAAACTAGCTACGCCTCGCGGTTTCACCCGCGTAGTGATGAAAAATGGTGATGATGATGATGATGAAAAGTAGTCTTTGTCACTCTCCAGCCCTTAAACTATACATACCAATGCAAAAAATCAGGTCGATTCGTTGCTCTGTTGCTGTGTGAAAGAGGAACAAACAAACCAACAAACTTTTCGCATTTATAATATTAGCATGAGGTATTTGTAATATTCCAAAAAACAGGGAGAAAAATGCAAATCAGTGCTTTTTTTCGCGGATAATTCCTCTTTTGATCACCAACTTGCCTGTTGGTAAGCGACGATGTGGTCGAAGATGAAGTACGCAGACTTAGACGATACCTATTCACTCTGGCCTTGAAATTAAGGCCCAGATTATGTTTACTTACGTATTTTGGTCTTCACAGTTGCCTAGATAAAACATAAAATTTTAATAATACACCTTTTTTTAAATTTTAAACTTTCTATAGTAGTAGACAAACAGAAACTAGATGGCCAAAATTGCAAGTGGGAAAAGATAAGTTTCGGGGAACTTTGCCCTTAGTTCGCCAGAAAATAAGTATTATGTTAAATTGTTGTCTCCTGATAACAATGAAATTGCATTCTTGATAATTCTCTGTAATGAAGCCAAATACATTGTGAATGTAGATAAGGAATCATCAAAACGGTTCTTACAGCGGCGCGTTCGCAGTCCTACAGTTTTGATGATATAACATTTTAAATATACCTATTGTGTTTGATACTAGTAGGTTTTACTGTTCCTGCTCATATTACGAGATTATGAATTTATAATATCACCATATTAAGTTTGTGAACAAAGACTTTCTACGTAGCGTCTATTCTCATTAGTTTAATCAACAGTTCACGTACTAGCTATACCTAGTCTGTGTTTGTGAGTGAGTATAATAACTGTATGTCTCTGTCTGTCTGTCACATTTTTAGGGTTCCGTACATCAAAAATAAAAATAAACTAAACTCTTATAGGATCACTTTGTTGTCCATCTGACCGTCTGTCCGTCTCTCAAGGCCTTTTTTCTCAACAACTCGTAAAGGCATCAAGTTGAAATTAATATCAAATACTCAAATCTACGATCCCTTTCAGCTGTGAAAAAATCAAACTTGTAAGTCAACACATTCAAAAGATATGACCGTTTATGTTGCATATTTTCGTATATTTTGCAATTTCATGAATCAAACCCTATAGAGTACTTCCCGTAGACCTAGAAGCATGAAATTTGGCAAGAGGCAAGTTCTCACAGCACATATAAAGGAATCAATCCGAAAGTTGTTAAATTTAAAGTTAGGTATCAAAAAATATTGTTTTGTGATTACAAACTTACATTTTGTAGTTGATATTATGTATGGATATAACCTTATTTAATTATTTTTTTGGATTCGCGCTCCGGTGGTCCCAGCACTCGGTTGACAGTACGCTAGTTAAATGAACCGCAAGAGGCAGGTAGTTGTTGATAATCAACCATGAATCTCATTATCTTAGTGATCGGAGCATGATTGGTGATCATGTTTTAATTTTTGATGATCATCTTTGCATTTTTCATGAACATTGTTGTATTTTTATAGATCATAGTTGGCTTGTTAATGATAATAGCACGGTTTCAGGTCGGCAAGCTTTCATGACGGATGGCAAGCGTCGAGAGTATGGCGAGTACGGCACCCATTTGAACTTCTACGCATACGGGCAGGCTGGAATATCCGTTAAAGTTGTTGAGAATGGTAGCGTCATTATTGGAGCACCTGGTCTTCTGCAGTGGACAGGTATATAGGCAGGTATATTTATAGCGATGAGCTCAGCGGTTTATGCCAGCGATGATTCAAGACGTAGGCTCAAATTCCAATAAGTTTGATCTGCTGGTGAGGAAAAATCGTGAGGAAACCATATAATGGTGGTAGGGTATTTTCAACATTTGAAAATTGAAGTGGCAATAGGCAGGTGACATCGCTACTTTACTGGCTTGTGTATATGTGCCTTCGAACATGTATTTTTTGGTCGAAGATGTGTGCAATGTAAGCGATAGTCAAGCGACCAATGAGCGGTGCGCATTTTGTATTTGTGTTCTGTTTGGAATGAGTCACCCATCCAAGTACTGTCCGCAACCGACGTTACTTAACTTTGGTAAATAAAAATATACACCGCCTCACACTTGACCAGTATTTATTATTTGTTGTTTTATATTGGAGTATGTACTATAATCATCCCAAGTGTGATGCTTATACATATTACCGTTTTTAGACTAAGGCAAATACAAAAAACGTTAAAAAACGTTTGTTGTATGGAAACCCCTTATATTTTTTTGGGTTCCATACCCAAAGGTTAAAACGGTACTTTAGTATTAAGCCTACGCTGTCTGTCTGTATGTCCGTCTGTCTGTCTGCCCGTCCTACCTATTAACGGCTGTATCTTTCGAACCGTAAATAGATAGCCAGTTGTTTAAATGTTCACAGAATATATGTAATGTAACAGTGCATAATAAAAAATAAAAAAAACTAATGGTTTATTTGGCATATAGATAGACTATGCGTTAGCTTCTCCCCGTCTCATATTTAAATTCTTGAAGTCCCTATTCATTGTACGCTTGTGTAATATTTCTATATCATTTTCAGGTGGTATCATAAATTATCGTTTCAACCCACGTGAAGGAAGCAATTACTTCAGTAAACAAATTATCAGTAACCCCTACTACACTCACGAATTGGGACCAGATGACTATTTTGGTACGTATCTAGTGATTCTATTTTGATACGATTCATAAACCTGCCCTCTTTAAATACGGAATCTTGGAATAGTTACAAAACCAAATACGGTTAGCTTAAATAATAAAATAAAATAAAGCTAGTGCATGCTCTTGTGTAGAAAGCGCTGCCCGAATGGGTGTTCTGAAATGGTTTCCAGTTTCACAACCTGGTTCTTCAAGTCGCGAGTGAATCATATTTATCCAGGCCACAGCGTGCTCCGTCGTGGAAAGTATGATAGCGAGTTTACAAGCCGTAGGTATGTATCTGTGAATGTCATGACACATTGATATTTATGAGATATGTGTAAAAAAAACTGTCTGTCTGTGGCATCGTATCTTCCGAACGGCTTATCCATTTTTTTGTTGATTACTTGATAGAGAGTGTTCTTAGCAATGATAAAAAAAATCCGTTTGAAAATTATCAGCTCGTTTATCAGGGATTTAAAAAATCTGTTTATACTTGATCTTACTTTTTTATTATAATAGATAAGTTTGCGTTTGGCTGCCATCTTGCCTGATGTTAAGCGATGATGTGGTCTTGTTTCGTTGTATATTTTTTTTCTTGTTTTTTTTTTTCTTTTTGTTTACTTTTCCAAGATTGCCAATAATTTTTTTAGACTTGGGTCTAAAATAGCTAGAGGTAAATTGCAAAGGAGCATACCCCCATAGAAAAACCTACTAGATACGCTCTTGGTACATAGTTAGGTGAATAACTTGCAATATCTGGGTTTCCCCTCACTTAAAAACCTATTATTGGAGTTAATCAGTTATATTATCATGGCAACAGAAACTAAGGTCAAACGCAATCTAGAGTTAAAAAATAAATGTTTTTGTTTTATGACAGCGGAAGTTTTATTTAATTGTATTTCTATTCCCTTTTTAGGATACAGCGTGGAAGCAGGAGTCTTCCAACATGCAGCTATGACACTCTTCGTGGGCGGAGCACCTCGATCCATGAGTGGATATGGCCAGGTTACAAAATACTTTATTTCTTAGTGGCCTTCCTTTTCTTTGTTTGGTGTATCTGAGGAACTTGTAAATAGTTTTTGATGTACTAGGTTATGTGGGAAGGATGTAGGTACACTAAGTACTCACAGAAAAGAGAAGTAAATAGAACGGAAATGAGAAGGAATATCTGTCGCCAGGCATTATGAGTGAACCTTGATTGAACATTATTATTTAGATCAACGCGTTGAACTCCGCATCACAGTTGCTAACTGATTTCGAATGACTGACGTTTCGTTTATATGGGTGCAACTGGCTACAAAAAATATCTTACAAAATGTCTTGACAGCTGGTTCTAATTTAAACTTAAGCTTGTACTAAGCTGAAAGGGTTCCATAGCACCCATAATTATAAACAACTTTTATTATGGGAGCAACTCTGAAATCGCGAAAAATATATCAGCTGTGCCATAAAAAATGGTCATTCACACTCGACAAAATGGCAACAACAACTGATAACAGCTGATATAATTATTTTTCGATATTTCAGGGTTGGTCCCATAGTAAAAGTTGTTCATAATGATAGGTATTATAGCCCCTTTTGGCTTAGTACACCCTTTCCACGTAACCCTGTATAACAATGCTAAGAAGCGGATTTTATAAAAGTCATAATCACCGTATCATAAAAATAGTAATATTCAAAATCACACAAAAAATTATAGATGCTAAAGTTTGTGGTATTGGTATTGGTATTTTTATTCATAATTATAAGAATTACATGTCAAGTCAACTAAAATTATACTTAAATGACATAAGGATTATGTCATAAATTCAATAGAAAATATAATTATGTCATATGTGTAACACAAGATGAAAATAAAAAGGATTACATTAAAAACAGGTAAACAAAACAATCAGAAAATAAAAACAACTTATTAATCGACTTTTGGAACGAACTCCTCGACGGTGTATGGTGCCATGTCAGTTAAAAATAACCTGAGTTTGTTCTTAAATATAGTTAAAGACTTCGCTTTGCGTATAATCATGGGTAAGGTATTAAATATTTGAGCGCCAATGACCCGCGCGCATTTTTTTGATTTGGTCTATTTTTTGTTTTTTTGATTTTGTTTGTGTCTATGTCCTCACTCAACTCCATAACAGCTAAATGGATTTAAATGAAATTTGATAGGGAGATAGTTTATAACCTGAATTAACAATATACTAACTTTTATCCCGGAAAGATTCAAGTTCCTGTAGGTTATTGGGGAAAACATCGCGATGCTACATAGAAAATATGATTCTAACAATATTCTAACTTAGACATAATTTCGTTATTTTTTTAACTTTAATAAAAACTAATAATAATATATATAAAAAACTAACATTTGTACGCTGTAACAGGCAAGGACATGAGATACGTCTCCATTATTACGACCATGTATGCTACTTTATATGTATGTGTACCTACCATGTTCTGACAAATAAATATTTTGAATTTGAATTTGAATTTGCTGCTAGAGAGCATATTTGACCCTATTCGATATTATGATCTATCATAATATTGTGGTAGATATATAAAATATACAGTTAACTTATCATCAAGTTAGTCTTGTTTGTTTTCTTTTGATTTGGTTGGTACCTATAATGAAAAATGCTTATCATTAAAAATAAACAATGGACAATTCTACTGATAGGTACTTCTGGGAGAAACCAAAATAATAAAAACAAATCTATATCTAAAAAAATCTTTCAATGTCTGGCAACAAGCGTGTCTGTCGATGCAAGTATCTTTATAAATAAGTACATTACTACGAATTTAACATAATAAAACAATTGTGTTCTTTACCGTTAGGACTCATTTCTCAATAACAGGGTTGAACATGAATTCACTTGGATCTAGAGTACTTTAATTTTTTATACAATAATTATACCAAACGTGACCCATGCTCACGGGCTCAATAAATTGAATTTGAATTTTAAAATAATGGCGTGCTATAATTTTTATTTATACATGGTGACTGGTTATACAGTGAACATTTTGGAGGATATATTTTTTCTCATCATCATCAGCCAGAAGACGTCCACTGCTGAACATAGGCCTCCCCCTTTAACCTCCACACTGAACGACAGCCTGCCTTTTGCATCCACTGGATGACCGCGACTCTTACAATGTCGTCGGTCCATCTAGTGGGAGGCCTCCCTACGCTGCGTCATCTGCGTTTTTCTCATCATTATGAACAAATTTTATGATGAGACCAAACCGGAAATCGCAAAAAAACAACAACTTTTTGACATTTTGCTAGCTTATCCACCTTAACATTACAGACATAATTCTGATCTATAATGGGTAAAAAATAAGGTAGGACATACGGTCCGATAAAAGGTAGGACAGACGGACGGACGTACAAGCAGATCGTAGGCTTAGTTATAGGGTCCCGTTTACACCATTTAGGTACGGAACCCCAAAAAATATCATCAACCGTTCCATACATTTTGTCGAGTGTCAATGAACTTTTTATATTGAACAGCTTAAAATACACTTTTTGATATTTCAGGGTTGGTCCGATAGTAAAGGTTGATCATAAAAATGTATACAATGATATTATCTCCGAATATTTCAACTGTATAACCAGACACCCCGTATAAATACAAATTAAAGCACGCCAATATTTTTATTCATGTAGGTAATTGAAAAATGAGTCATAACAGTAAATATCCTTCTATAAGTTTTATTGTTGAACACAATTCATTTTTATCAGCGTAAATTATTTCGGGGTCCATGCCCTTTGTCAACTTTTGTTTGTTAATAATACAACTTAATTTTTTACAAGAAGAATAGGAATACAATGAGCATTGCTCATTACTAAGTTGCGTGTATATACTGAGCATTCCAGAGTGCCTAGTGCACACATCAGCAGCCAGTAAGCATCCACTGCTGGAAAAAAGCCTCCATCTATAGAGGGGATTTGCCATAATCCCCGCGCTTGGCAGGCCGCTTGGGGATCGCAGTACGTTCACCGTGTGCTAATAGAATGCTGCTGCCCATCCTCCGGTGCCTAGTGCGGGTATTTTCAATTGCGTTTACCTATATTCGATCGCGTTAAGAGCCTTATTACAAAATGCATGGCAAAGATTTCATAACATACTACTTGGTTTTAGGTATCATGATTTTCGTGCACAAAACGAAAAAATAAAGCTGTGATTGTCAAGATAAATATAAAGAAGTTAATCATGTCTTTAAAATTGTATATGTTAAGTCAGTACCTAATTTAACGAAATTGGCTCTCAAGCTTTCCCACGTTTTAATAACACAGATTTTTGTAAATTGGAAGTAATAAATTGAAATTTTATAGCATGATTCACATAAAAATACAGTTCTATATTACAGGAATGAAATTTTCTATAGACGCAACGCCAAATAGAACGCTAAAAATCTAGTTTTCAAAAATGTGAGAAAGTTCTTAACCTTAACCCCCTTGTATAATAATTATTTACCCCCATATTAATAAGCGTGGTGTAGTCTTCGAATAGTTGTTTTGTCTTTTTCTCTCTTTCAAATTTTGAACTTGATCGAAAAACAAAAGACGAAGCTACTATTATTCTAAGGCAAATTTACCTTTATTAATAGTACCGCGCGTAGTATTACGCCAATCTGAACTATAGTTGAGCGTATTTTTTTTTATACATCAGAGCCCAACCAATACATTCATTTAGCTTAGAGTTATGAGTGTTCAAAATATTTCACTAAAAGGGCCAATTGAAAGAATGGGGAGAGAGGGAAGTAAGGGGTATAATAGGGGGGGAGGGGTTATAAGAACAGCGTGATCTAGCCCCATCTGGATGGCATTGCTATTAATTTTATTTAACACGATTGAATAGGTAAACGCAGTTGGAAAAACTCGCACACGGTCCGCAAACAGCACCCGTTCACGAGTTGCCCTTGTAATATTCACAGGTTCTAGTTTTCGAACCTGCTGTACGCGAACAGTATCCCTTGAAGATCCACGCTAAGCTCCGGGGTCCACAACTTGGCGCGTATTTCGGAGCCAGTCTGTGCTGCCTGGATTTAAATGGAGACGGCCTCTCAGACCTACTTGTTGGAGCACCTACTTACGTAACCAAAGACGGTGGCCTACCGTATGACCAAGGAGCTGTCTTTGTCTACATGAACAAGCAAACGGTAAATAAAAAACTAGCTTTCATCCACCTAGTAAAATACAGCTTTTGGGAAGGTGTAACTTTATATGAGTAAAATAAATTCTATAATAAGTAGTTCCAGAAATAACTTCCTTCTTAGTTATCGATAATTATGTAGCATATAAAAACGAAAGGGTCAATGGGTGTTCCCTGTTAGATACAGTCTGGTTATCTTTAAATTGCGAGTAAATCGGTTTCTTCTAGGCACGCGTACTCCATTGTAACCGCATCAACTTGATGGCGGCCAACGTCTATTATTTAATTGAAAAAAAAAAGTTATTGTTCTACCTAACTACTAATAATTTTTCCATGAAAAGAACTAATTAAAGTAATGGAACAAATTCTAACAAATTTCATTTTGGCTTACCCACTAACCATTTGCCATTACCGTAGGCCTGTGTCACAGCGTGTGAACATGGCAGGCTGATAACGAGTGCAATATAAGGAATTATGTAATCAAAGTCAAATGTATTGCAATAAAAGTTAACTATAATTACTTCATTGTCATTATTATAAGTATTTGTTTTTAGATTGGTTTATTAATTATTTTATTTATATTTATATCTTGTAGTGGAGTACTGTATGACATGTGTGCCTGTACTGATACATCACCAAACGGCTCCAACAGAAGACCAGCGCTGGTTAACAGCCGGCATTATGCTGGGTTCGGGCCGATTTGTGACCTTATAACTTGTGTCTTTAAGCTATTAAAAAAAAACGAAATTTGGTCACAAATAATTTCTTTCTTTCTTTCTGGTAATGATAATGTTGATGATGACTAACCATTCCTTGTAACTATTGTAGGACACTGGATTCAACCTGACCGAGTGTAGTCATGTGATGGGATCTGGTGCAAGCGGCGCACGTTTTGGGACAACCATAGCTGACCTAGGAGACGTGGATGGAGACGGGTTTAGAGGTAATTTTATAAACATTTTACTAAATATTTTATAAGTATATACCAAGGCCAATGGGATCCGTTATATTTATCATTATGAACAACTTCTAGAGACTAATACTGAAATGAAAAAACAGAAAGAAAAAACTGCCTGTTACAAAGAAAACAATCATATACACTCCACCAAATGTATTTGTTGTAATGAACGGTTGGAGTTTTTTTGGGTTTCTTACTCAAAAGATCTGGACTTTATGACAAAGACTACGCTGTCTGTCTGTCTGTCTGTCCGTCTGTTTGTCCTACCCTTTATCAACTGTATCTTCAGAATATGTAATGCTATGTTACGGTGGATTAACCAGCATAATGTCAAACAGTTAAAACTAAAGCGAGGTTCCAACACAAAAACTTAAACGTATTTTTGTATTTTTTCAAGTTTAAAAACGGGAATACCTACGTACAATGAACAAACTTTTTATTTTTATTTTTTTATAAATAATAGGCTTGCGTTTGACCACCATCACGCCATCACCAAACTTGGCATGATTATAGTACACACTCGTATAACACCAAATAGGTACTCGCACTATGCCGTTTTATTTATAAAACCTTTGAAAGGTAACAATTATATGATTTTTAACAGAATACCTATTTAACGTGATAGGTTGAAAATATGCGAAAGTGTGTTTGTTTGCTGGTTTGTTTGATTCTCTTTCACGCAGCAACAGATCAACCTGATTTTTTGCATAGATATAGTTCAAGGGTCGGAGAGTGACATAGGCTTTTCATCATCATCATCACCATCGCCATTATTCATCACTACGCGGATAAAACCGCAAGGCGCAGCAACAATAATCAATAATTATAACTGTAGTGAATAACTGTGATAATTTATAACAGTACTTTGAATGACAATTTCAGACGTGGCAATAGGTGCACCTTGGGAGAATGATGGATCGGGGGTGGTCTACATATATAGAGGGTCTGTCAAAGGACTCAGAAGCCAATATACGCAGAAAATTGAAGCCGAAGGAGCACAAAGCTTTGGCATATCTATACCTAAAGGAATTGATGTTGATTCTAATAAATGCAATGGTAAGTTGAATTGCATAACGACGGAATTACTGGATAGGTGAATGATATTTTCTATTTAAAATTTTATCAACGGTTCAAACAGAACATGCAACGCCCTGGTCTGCACTGTCAGCAATGACCTACTTGCAAACAGTGGCATGGAATTCGAGCAAACGCTAATCCAGCAACTTGCAAATGTGTACGGTTAATATATTATATCTATATACATTTATAAGTTGAATTTTATTCAAATTAATCATTTATTTCCGTCAACGTCCCCTGACGACCATTTTTTTATCGAGTATTATTAAGAAAGTATTAAATTTGGGCTGACCATCCAGGGTTTGACAGTATAATAAATACTGTCATAGTGGTTATAGTTTTATAATAATTTACGGGATATTAACCGTGATAAGGTTGTGGATGGAGATCTGATATTTCGACATTAACACGCACCATGTTCACAGGAAGACCACTCAACGTTATCACGGTAAAAATCCCCTCAATAATCGCATAACTGTAGTGAACAACCGTGATAGTTTTAAACAGTGTTCTATTGGTTTTGTTTTTTAGATCTAGCCATAGGTGCAGCTGTAAGCGGCACGGCGTATTTGTACCGCTGTGTTCCCACCATTACGGTGCACGCTTCCATCAAAGTGCCCGACGCAATGAACCTTCCTCACAACGCTACTGGGTTCACAGCCTTGTTTTGCGTCACTGCAGCGGCCAGGCCTCAGTGGCCTCATGTGAAAGCTGGTGAGCAATATTTCAATACCCCCTCTCCCTACTCGATCTGCTAATGAGAATACTCTTCATAAAGTTACCTGGAAGAGATCGGTCGCAACGCATACAAATGGATGTTGTAATTTTATACTGTGCTACGCGAAAAAACTAAGCCGAAAATTTCCCACCATTATGAACAACTTTTACTATGGGACCACCCTGAAATCGCGAAAAAAATATGAGCTGTTTCATAAATTTTGTCGAGAGCGTTTTCTATGGAACAACTGATATTTTTATCGCGGTTTCTGGGTTGATTAAAAGTTGTTTATAATGATGGGTAGTAATGGACCCCTTTTAGATTCAGCCTTTCCGCGTAACCCTGTAGGTATTACGTTACAGTCAAAACCAATTTTGTATGTGAAAATCAGTCAAAACTAGTTTTGACTAAGGATGTAGGTCAAAACCAGTTTTATCTGATTTTTGACTGTTACATAATAATATTATATACAATAATTCTATTATATGAACGTATACAAAGTCGCAGGCAACAACTAGTTTGATAATATTAATTTGATGGAGTAATTTGGCAGCAAGTAAAGTTTTGCATTTTTAGATTAGTTATTTGTTAGATTGGTTTTATATTTTAGTGCAAGTTTATTTATATATATTTTTTTTAAATTGTTTAATGTTTTACTTGTTACTCAGTCAAATTAAAAGCCAATATATAGTAACAAACATTTCTTTATTTGTAATGTCATAATAATCAGCAAAAAGTAGGGTTTTGTAGCTTTTTGATAAGTTTTCATTGAAAAAGGCGCGAGAAAAAAACTGCGGACAGAATAAATGCTGCCTTATTCTAATATAATTTTATTAATGTTAAGATGTTTTTGATATTCTACTAGTGGTCATGGTTAACATTATTTTTGAAGCAAAATCTTCATCTACAGTTTTCTCATCACATCTCATCTCCAAATGAAATTATGATATTCCATACGAATCTAATTGTGATAGAAGTTGTATGTTGGCTTTCATCATCGTCAGCCAGAAGACGTCCACTGCTGAACATAGGCCTCCCCCTTAGACCTCCATGAACAACAGCCTTTGATCTGCGTCCACTGTATGTCCGCGACTCTCACGATGTCGTCGGTCCATCTAGTAGGACGTGAGAGAGGTAGGAGATGTTGGTTCTAAATGTAATTAATGATGCTACGTTTGTTTTAGTATTCAAAACAAGAATAGTAATAGACCCAGAAGAGAACCGTGCGATGATATCTGATGATTCACAATACAATGTGTCCATCGTGCCAGGAGACACACGGTGCAACGAGCAAACTGTCGACGTAAAGGTAATATTTATAGGGTTACACAATATAGACTGTACTAAGACGAAAAGAGGACATTGTACTCATCATTATGAACCACTTTTACTATGGGACTTAAAAGCATATCTCGAAAAAAAATATGCACTGGCATCTGTTCTGACTAACCCTTATACAGGGTTAGACCTTTCTGTCTAACCCTGTATAAGGTGCGAAAGTATAATTGTTATTGTTGTTACGTGTTATCGACGTCAGAGACCAACGTGAGGACAGCGTAAAACAAAATCAAAACTAACGGAGACAAGGCGTCGATTCTGTCATACTACTCACAAAACTAAACCAATCTGACAGGACTTAAATTATCTGCCTCCCTTTTCATTTTAATATGCGAGAGAAGGATGGCAACAATTTTAGAGCTGTCAAATTTAGTTTAGTTTAGAGTATATCAGAATCGATGCCAATAGATAGACATACTAGCTAAACCTATTTTGTAATACATTTACAGTCGACTGCAGATTTGTCAAAGCCGATTTTGATGAAACTCTTCTTGGAACCTGTGGAACTATTAAAAAGTAAGTTCTTATATTATTATTATTTTGTAGCTCAATTACACCTTAGGGATACTTCGATCCAACCTGCCAAGCGTGGGGATTATGGCAACACCCCTCTCTAAGGCCTTTGTCCAGCAGTGGACGTTTAATGGCTGCTGATGTGTGTGTGTGTGTTACTTCGATTACGGATGAATTATTTTAACTTTCGTTAATTTTATTTAGACCACAAAACAAATAATAGTACTGCAGTTTCATTGGGAAGTGGTAAAAAGAATTTGAAATATTATCTTTATCTAAAATTCTCAAAATGTTTTTGTTTTCTGAAAACTTATAATACTTCCCCAGATGATCTAAAGGAACTGGTAAAAAGAACTTGAAATTTTAAGTATCTCTAAAAATCTGAAAATGTTTTTATTTTCTGAAAACTTATAATACTTCCTCAGATGATCAATTGGAAGTGGTAAAAAGAACTTCAAAATTTAAGTATCTCTTAAAATCTCAAAATGTTTTTATTTTCTGAAAACTTATAATACTTCCCCAGATGATCTAAAGGAACTGGTAAAAAGAACTTGAAATTTTAAGTATCTCAAAAAATCTCAAAATATTTTTATTTTCTGAAAACGTATAATACTTCCCCAGATGATCTAAAGGAACTGGTAAAAAGAACTTGAAATTTTAAGTATCTCTAAAAATCTCAAAATGTTTTTGTTTTCTGAAAACTTATAATAACTTCCCCAGATGATTCCGCTGTGTTCAACTACCAAGCAGCCAGGGTTTCAGAAGACTCTGTGCTAGAGTCTTCGTTCCTCATCCAGTTAGTGAGAGACTGTGGTGAGGATATGATATGTACTCCGTGGCTAGAGATGACATTGGAAGCTTTAGAAAAGTGAGTTGAAATAATTGTAATTGAATTTCTTTATAATTATCACGCATCACGCCTTCGACCAAAATAAAATGAATGGATGGGCATAACCATTGAACTTGCTCAGTAAAAACGAGACAAAACCGTTGGACATATACTTCAATACCTAATTATAACCATGTATAGTAAATTTGTTACAAAAAATAGATAATGGTTTTTTGATGTTTTTACACTTTGGCAAAGCACACGAAGGCATAATTTTGTCAGGTGTTTCGTTATCATGTAACAATAGACTCGTGTCGCACTTCCTACGGCTAGAGACCAACTGAAATAAATTGAGTGTCGGCACTCATTTAGTAATCTTCAAAAAGCGCTTCTTCTGGGCCTGTCTATTAATTTTATTTTGGTCGAAGCTTCACGCTTTATAAAGGGTTACGCGGAAAAGGTCTAAACCGAAAAAGTTCTTTATTTATACTTATCACAAAGAACAACTTTGATTACGACACCAACCCTGAAGCCAGCCGCGAAAACAATTTTAGACGTTCCATAATTTTTTTCATAGAGGTCGAAGGGGGAGCCATATGTTCAGCAGTGAACTTTCCTTCCCTCTTAAACCTCCACACTGAACGACAGCTTGCCTTTTGCATCCACTATATGGATACCCACGACTCTCACAACCCTCGAATGCTTGACTTCAATACTAAAACCCTCGAATTTAGGCTTCTTTGATTATTTCCCATACTAAGAATTCCACTCTCCGCCTCTCGGCTTCATCATCATCATCGTCACTAAGTGTAATGACCCCTCGAGTTTAGGCTCCTTTGCTTTGTATTAACGAGTTTCACTATAAACCTTCCGGCTCCATCAGACCTTCGTCACCAAGTGTAATAAACTGTCAAGTTTGGGCTCCATTGATTTTAAAGGTGTTTTTTTTTTTACTTTTTATATTTTAATTTATTAATTATATACAGAGTTATACAGAGTTAGGACAGCAGGAAAGCAGTGGACAAGACTAGCACAGGACCGGAAAAGATGGCGCGCTGAAGAGGAGACCTATACCCAGCATTGGGTGGAGAGTGGTTGATGATGATATACAGAGTGTGAGGTGGTGTAAGGGAAACGGCGAAAGTGCTAGGTGATTGCTGATATTATGATACCACAATAAATTCTAGGTATATTTTTTTTTTTTTAAATGTTCGCAATGTAATGCAAATAAATTATCAGCTGACGCTAGAGGTCAACGAATGATCTGCGCCGCGTGCACGCTTGTACGCTTTACATTGCTGGTTTGCAAAATTTTAAGCCACAAAATCAACATTAAAATAACAAGTATAAGGCAAATGGTTATTGGTATTACATAGGTTTTAGATAGTATAATAGCATTTTTGCTTTGGCAGCGTTTCCCTTACACCCTACATTCAGCATAAGCATTCTTTATTCATCACACTGTTTATTTTCAGTCCATATACTCCAGGGCTCAGTGAACAACTAGGCGCAAAACTTACCATATTAAATACCGAAGAACCGGCTTATGGTGCAAGAGTCAACATTACTTTGCCTTTGATTCCAAAGAGACTTCCGAGCCCTTGCAAATTAGAAGACTTAGTGTTGACCTGCGACGTTCCAGCGCCATTGTTCCGTGATGAAGAAGTATCTTGGGATATAGAACTGGAGTATAAAGAAAGCAATGAGACAGATTTGAGGATAACAGCTCAACTTGATGATCCACTATACAACAGGAATATAAGCAAGGAATGTGTCGTAGAAGTGATAATGGAAATTCAGCCAGTCGCTGTTTTTAATGTTGCTGGGTATGTTGACTTAATGAATGTAATTGATCTGGGGACTCAGCTAATTTGGTCTACGAACTGGCCCAGCGCTTGAGGGAGAAAGGACGTGACCCCGGTCAGGCCTTTACTTGGCCCAAAATATGTCACTCTACCATAGAGCGCGAAAAGTCCGGCCGCTAGCCTTTCGGGCATGTTTGGCCGAGAAAGTGCCGATTGCGGAGGTTTAAAATTTAAATATATTTATGTGTTTAAGTTTTTATATTGGTTCAGTCCCAAACCGGCTCAAAAAATCCCATTGGCTCCAAAAATTACATAGAAATGTGAATCGGTTTTCAATTTACTTCCTAAGGAGGTCCAAGGATTAACAGTTTTTTAAATGAGATTGACAAAAACTACATAATTATTCGACTGCCCCCGAAGAAGAGCTGTGTTTTAATGTGTGTCTATTTTTCAAATTAATAAAATAAACTGTTTGCTTAATCACACGAAATGAAAGCTTCATCAAGGTTGACTATATCTCTCTCGCTTACTTCTACACTTACCCGAATGAGTATCTGAGCGTGACAGTCACGAGTTCAGTGCTTTTCCCCCATCACAAAAAGTGCCCACTAAAGACCCTAAAAAACTTTTCCCTTCATAAACCCGATTTTTACTTAGATGTCCCGATAAACATTGAAAACTTTATTCTTAGGCTATTTTTAAATAATGTAATAGTTAAAGTAATAATTTACAGATTAATTTGAAAGATATGGCTCATGAAAATTTATCTGAACAGTACATACTTTGATTTTAGAAAACCTCTTCCAAACGACACTATTCCTGTCACAAGAGAAAAGTTTTATGAAGCCGATAACGTCACGTTCATGCATTATTTTGAGGTATGTCATAATTTGAAACATCAATGAAGAACTATTTGCATATTTTCGTGCGATACAAATTTTGTTGTTTTTTTTCAGATCTCAAATATTGGCCCGTCAAACTGGTTAAATACTGAATTTACTATTACATTACCAACAACGGTATGTACCACAATGTCAATAACTTTTGTTTTTATCCAAAAGTTAATAAAAACTTTGATTAATTGTAAGCACAGAAAAAATCTTGTAACTTTTCTGTGATCGTAGGTTGGTATATTTAGGTATGTACTCGAGAAAAAAATTAAATAGTTATTATTTTTATGATTGATTTTAATTACAATAACATTTTAATATTTGCAAATAATAGATAGTTACAGTTAAATTAAAATCATATACCTATGTGGCTGTGGGGTCAATAAGTTTATTTTGGTGGTAATTATATTTTAGGCTTAATTTGATTGAATCAGGCGTTGCTTTGCAGGAGTTTATCTTTAAAACTTTCACGAATCTCTAGTATATAAAAAACTTTTAACTTTGTCTGAACTTTGCAGGTGAATCTGTCGACCCCGATCAAAGGCTGCATACAGGAGAACGAAACTAGACTAGACTGCGTCTGGACAATTCCTGCTAAAGTTTCACATTCAATAATTCTGCCGCTCTGGTTTGACTTGGCTACACATAGTAAGAATCTTTTTTTTTTTTTTTTTGTTTTAAGTCATTTAGTCAAAAATATTTTAGAGCGCCTGCTTAATGCGGGGCGTGACCAAAATACTGGCGTGTTTCTGGGTCAACGCATATGCATTACCATTAAGCGTGTTAATACCACCAGGCACTTACCAGTAAAAAAAAAACATTACCATTAATTATAACACAATAATAAATTAATTGTGAGCAAAAAGTACGACATCTCAGAACAGGGGCCTTACGGACAACAGCTAATTGCGGCACCTAATCCGCTCAGTAGGAAAATCAAGCGACCGCAAAACGTATCTGGGCGCGATAAGGTTCACGTTCGCGTGATTTTACAACTGACCTTATAGGTGCCGCAATTAGATGTTGTCCGTAAGGCCCCAGGAATTGTTCGCTCATCGGACCCCAAGAATCAGGCTGAGCCGAGTTTGGGGCCCTAAGACAATTCTACACAGTGCTAAATAAATGCTCTAAATGATTTTGATTTGAATGATGTAACATAGCTCTCATAAGTGTTGAAGATTTCTTGGACACACAAAGATATACCCAACTCTAGGTATTACCTAGAACCTCACCTGAGTCAGATATATCGTTTATATACATATGCTTAGTTTATTTTGCTAACTTTTCAGGGGACCTTTTAGAGCAGAACACAACTCTAAACATTACAACTGAAGTCGTTTTAGCCAACATACGAGATGGCAATAGGTAAGAGAAGTATGTTTTTTTAATGCCTTACGTAGCAAACAAGTAGACGTTACGCCTGATGGTAAGCAGTCACCGTCGCCTTTGGATACTTGTAACACCAGAGGCATCACAAATACGTTGCCAACCCTTAAAGACTCTATTAACTCGCTTTTTGAAGACCTCCATGTTGTTGCTTCTCGGAAACACCGCGGAAGGTAGCTCATTCCACATTTTGCAAGTGTGAGGCAAGAAAGGTCGTGTGAATAGCACAGTGGGCGATTTCCACTGATCTATGATGTGTGGATGAAATTTTTGGCGGTGGCGGCTAGTACGATGATAAAACCGTGACGCTTTCAAAGTCAAAGTCAAAGTCAAAGTTTTTATTTGCTTGCCAATGGGTATAAAAGGTCTTAAAATATTACATGTTCATCCATTAACTGTGGTCCTTAACTGTTGGCCTTTTGGAAAAACTCAGAGTCACTCAGCGGGCAATGGAGAGGGTTATGCTCGGAGTTTCTTTGCGCGATAAAATCCGAAACGTGGATATTCGCCAAAGAACCAGAGTCACCGACATAGCTGTTAAAATTTGCAAGTTGAAGTGGCAATGGGCAGGCCACATCGCTCGAAGAACCGATGACCGATGGGGAAGAAAGGTTCTTGAGTGGAGACCACGAACCGGAAGACGCAGCGTAGGTAGGCCTCCCACTAGATGGACCGACGACATAGTGAGAGTCGCTGGCATCCAGTGGATGCAAAAGGCAGGCTGTCGTTCAGTGTGGAGGTGAAAGGGGGAGGCCTATGTTCAGCAGTGGACGTCTTCTGGCTGATGATGATGATGATGATGATGATCCATTAACAGCTCTAAGGGTAAGGGCGTGCATAAAAAATTGCATAAGATATTTATTTATCAATAACTTCATCAGCATTTGTTTGTCTGCTGATGGAAATAGGCTTCTTTTGAACGTTTTTATGAACTCGGTCTAGCTCTCTGCATCCAGTATCTTAGATGCTTTTTAGCGTAGGTAGGTATACCTACTCGTCACTCTTCCATCGGCAAAGCAATTTTTTACTAAACATAGTATACATATATACGTTTGTTTACCATCTCCCCTTCAGTAAGCGATGGTATGGCCAAGGATGGAGAACGTTGATCATTTTTTATTTTTTTTTCATTATTTTATTTGAAGGAGTTTTGTCGATATTCGACCATGCCACTCCCGTAAGTCTAATAACATGATTAAACAATTTTTTTACTTGCATACTATAACTAACCAATTACTTGGGATCGCTTAAAGCATCTATAGGCCACGACGGCCCATAGGTACTTCAAGCGATCCCCAATTACATATTTATACATATAAATACTAAATTACCTAATCTACAGACTTGTCCCTCCGAAGAGAAATAGGTACAGTCTTATTAGGTTCTTGGCCTCTTCTGATGATGGTGAAGCCAAGAGACTATTACACGCCTCTACATTTTCATCGAATACAAGAAAACTCTGACGCATTGCTTCGTTCCGGACACATTCCATCAGAACATGTTGAACATCATCAACCATGCCACAGTCTGTACAAACGTTGATCTAAGAGAATACTATTTATTTTAGCCATATATTATGAGAAAAGAAATCGTTGCGTACGAATTTTTGGAGTTTTAACGATGAATGAATGGTAGTTATGTCCAGCAGTGGACAGTTAGAGGCTGATGATGATGATGATGAATGGTAGTTTGCAGTCCACTTAAAGTGATTCTACTCTAATTTTACCTAATCACGGCTACCACTTTGGCTTTTTTCTGATAGGATAAGACAATGCTACTTGGCCCTAATTCTTTATAAATAATATTTTTCCGCGGTTTTCTTAGTGAGTTTTATTCGTTTTCAGTTAACGTCATATCTTTGAAAATGTGAATCTAGTAGGATAATAAAATACAACAAAGTACACTTTTCAAGCTTTAGTAGTCAAGTCATGTGTAAATTAACCACTGATTGCCAATTTTTGCCTTGTGGTGGCAAAAAATGGCAATCAGTGGTTAATTTATATGTCACTGTCACCTTAAAAGTGATTTTTATTTTTTTGTCTTCTTCAGGACCGCTTCAGTGACCACGACACTAGTTTTGGACCCAGCCTCGCCCATTTGGCACATAATACTACTCGGCGTAGTGTCTGGACTCGTCTTACTGGCTGCTATAGTCTATTTGATGTACAGGGTAAGTGAAATGAAGAAAAATACGCGACGTCAGTTAAAAAAAATAGAATAGGTCTACACGGGAATTACTCACGTAAGATTAAGCCGGTTACTCCGACTATAGTTTCAACCGCGTTAGACGGCCTTTTTCAAGGTGAATGCGCGCGCGTGGCTGCGTCTCGCTTGCGTCACGAGTAATTCCCGTGTAATATAAATAAAATGTGTGAAAACCACGTCAGTTTCAATAATAGAATAGGTCTACGTTAGACCTAATGGAAAGCAATGTTGTGGCCGAAGATAGAGCATGTAGACCTAAAAATTCAGCGCTATTATTGGTCGAAAAATGCTATTATTGGTCGAAAAATGCCTTGTTTATTAACATAGACATCTAAAAATAAAATATGCAGATTTTAATTATTATTTTAATTATTATAATTTTAATTTGTCTATACTAATCTATACTAATATTATAAAGAGGAAAGATTTGATTGTTTGTTTGTTTGTTTGTTTGCATTGAATAGGCTCCGAAACTACTGAACCGATTTGAAAAATTCTTCTACACTATCCCCGGGTGATATAGGCTATATTATATTTTCAAAAAAATAGGGATATTTACTAAAACTCCAATAATGTACCTGTTAGCGACGCGCTCTGTAGTTGTAGGTAGGGTAATTATATTTTAAGTTTTAAAAGTATCAAAATTAATCGAAGGTAGGCCGCGCACTTAGCGCGGCCATATAGTGTCAAGTTCGCAAGAAAACCCAGCGGGTGTGCTGAGCGCACCGCGCCTTTAATTTTCAATTAATACTATCAATAGTTAACCAATCTCTTTAGTTTCGATAATAAAGTATATCCAAAGTGCCTTCGAGTGTTTTTATGCATAATTCTCCGCCCATGACCACCAATAGAAGCTACAAATTGGTCATTCGAACCGGATCATGCATCGTACTCCAGTGCAATCCAAAATGGTCGGCTCAAACGCAAGCGTCACTGGGCGTGAGCGAGAAAAACGCAATCTCGACAATATGGCTGCAAAAGTGTTACAAGAAACATCGACTAGTGCACAAAAGGAACTCAAGACGCCGGCAGCAAGTGGAATCAGTGAGAACGCAAGGTCAAAGGGACATACTCACACTGCGACGTCATCCGCTAAGGCACGCCGAGCGCAACTCGTACTAGAAGCGACTAAAAAGAAAGCGCAAATACAAATGGAGCTTATTGATAGACAACTGGATGCGGACTTAGCTGACCTACAAGATGATAGTTCGAAATACAGTCCACATCAAGAAGGAATGCGCACCAAACAAGAAGTGGAGCAATGGCTCGAGCGGAGTCGTCACGATGAGCAGTCAGCCCCCGATTATGGAATTTCTACGGGCGAGCTGCTACCGGCAATGGCCACGGCGACAAATACCGTTGCTCCAACGGCACCTGCAGCACCTTATGAACCTTACACTTCGCTGCAGCCGCCGTCACCTACAGCGCCACATCTGCCGATGTCACAGCCTCCGGCGCCACCGATGGTACAACCCGGCGTCACCGAGACTGTTCAGATGCTAGCGAATGCGCTGAAGGACCTAGCTTCTGCGAGTGCACCGAGTAACAGCAACCTCATGACTCGTTTATGCACACCGAAGGATTTACCCGAGTTCTCTGGAGATCCACTAGAATGGTTGCAGTTTAAACAGGCGTACAACGAGTCCACTGAAGTGTGCAGTTTTAGCCCCAAGGAAAACCTATGGAGACTGAGGAAGTGTCTCCGCGGCGCGGCCAAGGATGCGGTGATAGCTCTGTTTATTAGTGCGAGTTCACCGTGCAAAGTTATGTCAACCTTGGAGCTACGATTCGGCAACTCTGAGTACATTATATCCAGAATCATACAGGATATCAAGAAGTTGCAACCCATGTCCCAGGATTATCACAAGGATGTTGTGCAGTTTTCTGTGAAAGTGCAAAACCTGATGGAAGCAGTGCGAGCGGTCGGACAGCAAGAGTACTTACAAGGTATGAGCATTGTTTCAATAATATTGTCCAAATTCCCGCCAATATTATTATCTAAATGGTCCGACTACAGCTACCCGCTTATAAATGATAAACAGAAATCACGAATTGTAATTTTATCCGATTTCTTGAATGAAGAGGCTGTAAAGATATCTAATACATCGAGTATGTATTTTACTAGCCCTCGCACTGATCAGAATAAATATAGAAACAATGAAAATTCCAATCGCACGCATACTCTTTTATTGCAAAGTGACGATGATGATAAATGTCAATTTTGCCGCACCTCTAAGCACAAGCTTACCGATTGTAAACAGTTCAAGAAGGCATTACGAAAGACTAGATGGCAATATGCCAAACGTAACGGGCTCTGTTACAAATGCCTACTGTCGCGTCATTCGCGCGACGCATGTACCGCGCCGTCCTGCGATAAGGATAGCTGTGGTGAGTCACACCACCGGCTGCTGCACGCCGACGTAAACAAACCGAAGGGCGACGCGCCGTTTCACCGCGCACCGACGCCGACGCCGATAATATCACCGACGCGGACGTCGCCTCCGAAGCCTGCCTGCGAACCTGCGAACAGTAAACAAACAGTTACCCACATAATCGCGAGTGTATCTACAGTGTTATTAAAAGTCGTTCCCATTCGTATACATACCCATAACGGCATAATAAACGCGAGTGCCTTGCTCGATGATGGCTCGACGGTTTCAGTAATGGGGGCAGGGCTGGCGAGACGCGCGGGGGTGAGCGGTCGTCCCGAGACGATGCGCGTACGCGGCGCCTGGGCTGATAAGGAACTAGTTTGTGAATCGGTTATTGCTAATGTAAACATTTCTGGTATGGACAATAAGGTGCATAATATTAGATTACGTTGTGTTGATAGATTGGATCTGCCGGTACAACATTTATCTATTGTGAATAATGATTATAAAAATCTACTTGGCATAAAAGATATGCTATGTACAAGCGATGTAAAACCTGAGATACTTATAGGTCAAGACAACTTTCATTTATTGTTACCTTTAGAAGTTAGATTAGGTAATAACAATGAGCCGTCCGCTACGTTAACTCCCCTGGGCTGGTGTGTGCATGGTATATTGCGAGCGGCGCGGAATGCGCGCACGCATCCCGCCGGCGCGGCGCCGCGACCGGCGCACGCGACCATGTTCGTGAGCACGGACGGCGCGCCGCCCGCCGCCGTCTCTGCTACCGCCTCGACCACCGCCACTGAAAAGGTTCGTTTGCTACAAGAGTTGCACGAAGAGGTACGGCGCTCCTTCGCTCTCGATTCTATAGGAGTATCAGGTAAGCCTCGTAAAAATACTTACGACGTGAGTGCAGTCGCTCAGCTGGAGGAGTCCGCCACGCTCGTGGAGGGGCGCTGGCGCGTCGGCCTGCCGTGGAGGAGCGACACCGGTGCCATGCCCGACACCTATCTCAACGCTGAAAGGAGATTAAAAGGGATAGAAAGGAAGATGAGTCGGGACAAGGATTTTGCCAGTAGGTACAGGGAACGTATTGAACATTTATTAGAAAATGATTATGCTGAAAAAATTACAGATGTCCACCCAGCGTCTAGGACATGGTATTTACCACATTTTGGGGTGGACAATCCGAATAAACGAAAACTAAGATTGGTTTTCGATGCCGCGGACGAAGTGAACGGTAAGAGTCTCAATCACTACTTACTCACGGGACCGGACCTGTTGTCACCGCTGTTGGGTATTATGCTGCGCTTCAGGGAAAATGTAATAGCAGTAACAGGTGACATCAAGGACATGTTTTTAAGGGTCAAAATCCGTGCCGAGGATCAGCAGGTATTTAGATTCCTCTGGCGGAGCAACCCTACCGAGCCGGTCGAGACTTACGTGATGAGTTCTCTTATTTTCGGGGCGAGTTGTTCTCCGTTCGTGGCGCAGTTTGTTAAAAACATGAATGCACGGCGCTATGAGTCATCGATGCCGGCTGCAGTTAATGCGATATATAAATCGCATTACGTTGACGACTATATAGATAGTCTACCTGATGAAGCGACTGCGATCGATATTGTTAGGAATATTTTAGATATCCACAAGAGTGGCGGATTTGAAATGCGCAACTGGACGAGTAACAGCCTCGCTGTTTTAAATAGCGTGCCGAAGGAAACCTTAGGTAGTGCCGCGGTCAAGTTCAAGGTCGAACAGGAATATCAAGGTGAGCGAACCCTAGGACTCATCTGGTATCCGGGCGAAGATCAGCTCGGCTTCGACTTGTCCTTGAAAAGAATACCGGTAAATATTATTCAGGGCAAAGAGCGGCCTACCAAGAGGGTCATGCTACAAGTAGTCATGTCCATTTTTGACGTGTTTGGATTTTTAGCACCCTTTACCATCCAGGGTAAAATCATGCTTCAGGACACGTGGCGCCTCAATGTAGGCTGGGATGACGTCATACCAGATTACGTGTATAATAAATGGTGCAAATGGATCGATTTATTACAAGATTTAAATCGTGTACGCATCCCCAGATGTTATCATAGATCGAGTGACAAAGCGCGCGAGAGTGAGACAGCAGTAGGGTCGGTCGGTGTAGCGACCGCTGTAGCACGGGAGACCTGTGCTACGGGCAGAGGCTACGAGACGGAGCGACCGCCTGCAAGCGCTACGACGACGGCACGGTGTACTCCAAACGCAAGTACAAATAATTACAATGATTTGCAATTGCATACATTTAGCGATGCTTCTCTTAAGGCGATGTGTACCGTGGCGTACTGGCGCTGGACGGAGAACGGGAAAGTGCACGTTGCATTTATAGCAAGTAAATGCCGCGTCGTACCGGTGAAACCTTTGACTGTTCCCCGCGCAGAGCTGCAGGCGGCCGTGCTGGCCGCGCGACTCGCTGATACTATAGTTAAAGAACACAGAATGGTACCCGAACGAAGATACTTCTGGAGCGATTCCACTACGGTTTTACAGTGGATCCGGAATAACACGCGCACCTACAAAACGTTTGAAGCTAATCGATTAGGAGAAATCGATGAACTTACGCGCGTAGCTGAATGGAAATATTTACCTACTAAATTAAATATGGACGACTTGGGAACTCGGGAAGAATTTGACCGAACATTGTTCGAAGGTGAGTGGTTCACAGGTCCCAAGTTTTTATTTAGTGGAGAACCCTCATGGCCTGCAGACGTCCTGGACCCTGACAGGGACGAGGCGAGCGTGGAGTGCGTGGCCGTGGTACAAGGTTTCACAGCAAACTTACCGGTTCCGGAGCCGCAGCGCTTCTCATGTTGGCGTCGCTTGCTGCGCGCCACGGCCGTCATGCTCACTTTTATTGACAGATGTAAAGGACTCACCTGCGAAGTAGATTGCGACGCGATGGCTCGTGCCGAAACTCTGCTGCTGAAGAAGGCGCAGGCGGACTCCTTTCCCGACGAGATATCTGCAATAAAAAATAGAAAATTAATATCGAAAGAAAGTAAGTTACTTACCTTGTCACCTTATGTCGATGAAGACGGTCTGCTGAGACTCGGTGGCCGCATCGATGCAGCAACGGACGTTGACCTGGAAGTAAAAAGACCGATTATTTTGGATGGGAAACATTCAGTAACGCGACTTCTTGTCAGGTACTTCCACATCAAAGCTGCTCACGGGAATCAGGAGATGGTGGTGAATAATCTGAAACAGAAATATTGGGTTATTAGAATGAGACCGACAGTGAAACAAGTAGTTGCAAGTTGTATGTTGTGTCGCATAAGGAAATGTAAGCCTGAAATTCCCAGGATGGGCGACCTACCTCATGCTCGAGTAGCTCACCACCAGCGCCTGTTCAGTTTCTGTGGTCTGGATTTGTTCGGTCCAATGGAAGTGACGGTAGGAAGGACAAGACAAAAGCGGTGGGGGGTCCTTTTCACGTGTCTCACGGTAAGGTGTATTTTCATAGACATCGTTCATACACTCACAACGGACTCCCTAATAATGGCGTTGCGTCGCATGGCAGCCCGACGAGGCTGGCCTTGCCATCTTTACAGCGACAACGGAACTAACATGCGAGGCGCTGATAAAGAATTGCAGGTGGCTATGCAAGGGCTCGACATGGAAGCCCTGAAGACTCTCGGAGCCAACAACGCCATGAAATGGCACTTTGTGCCACCTTTTAGTCCCCACTGGGCTGGAGCCTGGGAACGCCTGATTCGTTGCGTTAAAACGGCTCTGCGAGTTGTCTTAAAGGAACGTGCGCCGCGTGACGAAGTCCTGAGTACCTTCATGGCGGAGGTTGAAAATATGGTAAATAGTCGTCCGCTGACACACGTCTCAGTCGATCCTGAAAGTTCTGAAACGTTGACTCCCAATCATTTTCTTTTAGGCAGTTCCGGAAACATGCCCCAAATCGGATCATTTGACGACTCTGACATGTACCTGCGAAAACAGTGGCGTAAATCCCAAAGGTTAGCCGACATGTATTGGCGTAGATGGGTCAAAGAGGTTCTACCTGACTTACTTCCGAGAAGCAAATGGAACGAGGAGGTGAAACCTCTGCAGGTAGGTGACATAGTTTTTATTGCCGATCCAGACAGTCCCCGAAACACCTGGCCGAGGGGTGTAATTCAGCGCACGTACCCAGGTAAAGATAACAGAGTACGACTGGTCGAGGTGAAGACTAGGACTGGCGTCTGGAGGCGATCGGCAGCCCGCGTCGCTCGTATTTCCGTCGAGTTGTAGTGCTGTTCCAGCACTAGGGTGGGGAATGTTAGCGACGCGCTCTGTAGTTGTAGGTAGGGTAATTATATTTTAAGTTTTAAAAGTATCAAAATTAATCGAAGGTAGGCCGCGCACTTAGCGCGGCCATATAGTGTCAAGTTCGCAAGAAAACCCAGCGGGTGTGCTGAGCGCACCGCGCCTTTAATTTTCAATTAATACTATCAATAGTTAACCAATCTCTTTAGTTTCGATAATAAAGTATATCCAAAGTGCCTTCGAGTGTTTTTATGCATAATTCTCCGCCCATGACCACCAATAGAAGCTACAGTACCCAAGGTGTAAAAAAATAAGACTTACACCCGTGTGAAGCTGGGTGTGTTGCTAGTATATAATAATTAGGTAGTGATTAATTTTAGTTTTGAAATACCGTGTTTTAAATAATTTTCGTGTAAATAAATAACTTCTCAGCTGATTGTAGTTACAGAATATCACATTTATGCAAGTGTTCCGCAAGAAATGTAAAGATTTTTATTAAAATTAAGGCAACACTAACCCTCGACGAGCTTAGCGAGCGAGCTATATTCAGCGATTCATTTTGTTCTGAAAATTCACAGTAAAAAAAAAATACAACAACTTTTATTAAATGCCCTTGGTGAACCAAGTCCAACCTAGATAAGTTGGACCACTACCCCTTCTGGAGGACGGTGATCAAACTTAGACACCAGTTGGACTACTACTCCTACTGAAGGCCCGTGGTCCAACTAGAAGATTTGAACTACAGCAACTTAGCCGATAATTAACAAACTTTTAAATTTCAGTCGAGCCCATACATTATCAGCCATTAAATGTCCACTGCTGAACATGGCCTCCCTCTTAGAGAGGGGTGTTGCCATAATCCCCACGCTTGGCAGGCGGCTTGGAGATCGCAGTACGTTCACCGTGTACTAACAGGATGCTGCTGCCCATCCTCCGGTGGTTCTGGTCGCAGTTTTAGGACATACCCGGGTCCGATAGTCAGAGCCCATAAAACTATAAAACTACCTTCTATTCTTTTCCAGTTGGGTTTCTTCTCGCGACAACAGCGTGAAATGCTCAAAGATCTGAAGGATGGACAAACCCAGCCCCTCACTGAGCATGACACCAGCAGTTCCACCGAACCGTCAACTATAGAGCCTGATGAGTCGACACAGGAGCTTCTGGATGATTCCGACTGATTTGATTACTTTGATACAGGAGCTTTTGTGTAATTTCAACTGATTTAATGACTTTGACACAAAAGCTTTTGTGTAACTTTAACTGATTTAATGAGTTTGACACAAAAGCTTTCGTGTAATTTTAACTGATTTAGGTATTATTGAGTTTGATTTCGAAGCTTTTGTGTGAATTCGACTGGTCTAATGAGTTTGACACAAAAGCTTTTGTGTAATTTTAACTGATTTAATGAGTTTGACACAAAAGCTTTCGTGTAATTTTAACTGATTTAGGTACTATTGAGTTTGTAACCGAAGCTTTTGTGTGATTTCGACTGGTCTAATGAGTTTGACACAAAAGCTATTGTGCAACGTCTAGCCTAAATTGAGTATTGACTCTCAAATTCGACTGATTATACTTATACTTACTCTCTTAATACTCAATAGTATAAGTACTTAGTTAAAGTGAATTAGGCCAATGTTATCATTAAAGTTATATGATTATTTACGGGATATTTACCGTGGTAAGCTGAGCTCCCGATATTTCGGCGCAGTTACATGCACCAAATTTACGGAAAGACTGATATCATATTATCATATAACTTTAGTGAACAACCGTGGTAGTTTAAAACAATGTTATATATATATATATATATATATATAACTTGTTTGGTTAAGTTTCCTTACTGTTTGTACTGTATCAGAGTAAGTAGCCCATATAGATCTGATAGCAAACCTTTTCTTATTTTAAACAATTTACACTGTACTTTTTCCGGTAACCGCGCACTCGAGCCCCAAGAAACAGACCTTGTGCCTAGTTTGGGGTTCACTGTCAACCTATTTTAGACGTAGTACGGAACCACTAACGACTAGTATTTAATTTATTAGTTAAGCACCTCTGTACTTATTTTGGTAAATAAATATTCTTATTCTTATTCTTATTCTTAATGTTATCGTAATATGAGAAATGTTGTTTTTTTTTTGCTTATTATCTATTAAAAAAAAATCATACAAAGTGTTTGCATTTATTTATACACAAAATATATTACAATCAATAATTAATTCCTTATTAAATAAATAATAATTGAAATCTGAACTGGATTGTAACCCAAAACACGTGTATATGTTACCGGCAATGTGTATAATTCAGGCATTCTATACAATGACTAGGCAATGTATAGAATGCCTGGGGCATCCAGGCAATGTATGAAATATTATGAATATTATTGACCGTTTCATACTTTGCCTAGGCAATGTATAAAATTCCTAGGTATTGTATAGAATACCTGCTGGTCCACCGGCAATGTATAAAGTAAATAGATTTTGTTCTATAATTATCAATGTTATGTAAGTACCGTCGTATACAACAAAATGATAATTCAGAGTAGACGAACGTTATGAAGATACCCATCCGCAAAGCAATGAGCTGTCAACTCCAAGACGACACAACATTCTTAAACTAAAACAAAATTAACTAACAATGACATTAGCATTGTTATTTTTTTCTGAATATTGACCTTAGCAATTAAAACTTTGCTATCATTGTAATCAAATACGCAATTTAAAATTCAAATATAAATAATTATGTGAGTGTTATTGATTTATGTCGTAATCTTACATTGTTTCTTACCAAAAATAATTAAGTAATTGTTATTATGCTAAGTCGACGTATTATTAAATAGTTGTTAGTTTTCTTAACGGACTTCAAACAATGAGCGTTTTAATTTGACTGTTTTTTGTGTGTATGTTACGCGATATTTTCGCCAATTGAGAAACTTTATTTTATTTTATGAATAGTCATTTAGCGGTCTCATATTAATTTAAATTAAATATTACATAAGTGTGGAAAACTAGGGGATCATCATCATCATCACCATCATTTATTGAACCCTAAAGAAAAATAATTCCTTCCTCGCATCTGTCTACGAAGTCGCAGTTAAGATGGCGGCTGGTTTCGTACACAAAAATTTAGATCTACGCTCGTAACTAGTATCAAACCAAACATCATTTCGCTTTAATCGTAACTGGTTATATAAACGAACGAAGCAATTTTTATTATTTCGTTTGATTTTACTTAATAGACTGTTATAAATAAAAATAAAACCGGCCAAGTGCGAGTCGAGCTCGCGCACTGGGGTTCTGTACCACCACAAAATACAATAAAGTTGTCCAAGTAACCGAATTACCAGTTATTATAACGCCTCCTAATCGTCGAAGTAATTTGCCACGTAGTTTGCGTAGCAAATTATGCATGGTAATGAACAGAAATTTGTCACCGACTCGCAGTTGGCCATTATTTATTATCTGTTGTTATACTTTAGAGTGTTTACTATAATCATGCAAAGTTTGACGCTTATACGTAGTATCGTTTTTACATTAGAGCTAATACAAAAATACGTAAAAATATACTTTTGTTTTCGTTTTTACTTTTTGAATTTTTATTATTTGTTAGTTAATCTGCCGTAACGTTACATATTCTGTGAAAATTTCAACTGTCTATCTATTCGGTTCGAAAGATATAGCCGTTAATAGGTAGGACAGACAGACGTACGGACAGACAGATAAACATCGTAGACTTGGTATTAGGGTCCCGTTTTTCCTCTTTGGCTATGGAACCCTAATAATTATAATATCATTAATGAATTATATTTTATAATATTTTTAGCATTTCCATTTCACATCATTAGCCATTAAATGTCTACTGCTGAACAAGGCCTCCCTGTTATAGATGGGTGTTGCCATAATCTCCACGCTTGGCAGGCGGTTTGGGGATCGCAGTACGTTCACCGTGTACTAACAGGACGGTGCTGCCCATCCTCCGGTGGTTCTGGTCGCAGTTTTAGTACATACCCGGGTCCATTTCATTTCGAGAATTTCCATTTACCATCCTCTAATTTGTAAATATCTGTAAGCTCGCTCGCTGCCAAGTCAGGTAACTGATGGGACATTTCCTGTGAGATTTGTGTCTGCCAAACCGGTAGCACTATAACTAGCAATATACCTTTATAAGTAACTAGCGGTCCGCCCCAGCTTCGCACGGGTATAGATTATAGCCTATGTCACCCGGGGATAGTGTAGCTTCCCGTCAGTGAAAGAATTTTTCAAATCGGTTCAGTAGTTTCGGAGCCTATTCAATGCAAACAAACAAACAAACAATCAAATGTTTCCTCTTTATAATATTAGTATAGATATAGATAAAATAAAAATACTTTTACAATAAGACAAAAGAAGGTCGCCGTTCATAAGCTCTTTCATGGACCCAGGGCCGGATTTAGGGGAGGGCAACCGGGGCGAAAGCCCCGGGGCCTCCACAAACGGGGGGCCCCCACAATAATAATAATATAATAATCAAATGTTTCCTCTTTATAATATTATAGTATAGATAACTAATAAACTAACTAATATTTTGAACTAGAAGTGCCTCGCGATTTCACCCAATATCCTGGAAGCAATATACCAAGTGACATACCGATTTACCGGCGTAAAAATATATGTGGTAAGTATAGCTGTCTTATTTAGTACTAGCGGTCCGCCCGGCTCCGCACGGGTATAGTTATATAGCTTATTAAATAGCCTATACTAATCAGTGATAATGTAGCATTCAAATGGTGAAATAATTTTTAAAATCGGTCCTGTACTTTTTGAGCCAATTCGTTACAAACATACATACAAATCTTTCCTCTTTATAATATTGTATAGAAGTATAGATTGCTAGAA
Organism: Agriopis marginaria; assembly: GCA_932305915.1. NCBI lineage: Eukaryota > Metazoa > Arthropoda > Insecta > Lepidoptera > Geometridae > Agriopis > Agriopis marginaria. Next base: position 16,983,335 of record OW029920.1, on the reverse strand, counting down.
ACATTTATCTAATGAATGGGCTAGCGTTTGACCTCCAACTCGCCTGATGATAAGAGATGCCGCGGTCTATGATGAAGCACGCTTGCTTAAAAGAAACAAATTCACTCGTGATTTGAAGACGGCCATATTGTAACTACACCCATTCAGCAGCGCATTCCAAAGACTAGCAGTTTGCACGATAAAATTAGAATCATAGCTCTTCGTACGGGTTTAGGATCAAAAATTGGATATTTTAGTAAGGTAAATAAAATAATACGGTTATAAAGGTTATTTAGTTTTTTTTTACCTAAATAAAATAATACGTGATAAGTCCAGATAAAAATGTGTTCAAATCGCGAAAGTTAAAAAATTACTAGATCATGCACACTCTCCGAAATATATCCGATGAAAAACCAAAAGACTATAGTCACCGCGTTACCAACTGAGTCGTCGAGCGATAAACGTCATACCATAAGACTTGTAAGTGCGAGCGAGATAGACAGATATGACATGTGGGTGCGAGCGAGATGTGATGACCAATGATTTATGACCTGACGACTCAGATGGTAACGCGTTTAGTATAGCAATTTATAACACCAATGCTCAATACTAAGTAGCTTATTATAGTAATAAAATTGTAGTTAATATTTTATGTAGTATTTCAATAATATGTGTTTCTAATATTAATTCTATTGTATGTTCTATATGAACACAACTGTTGTGACTATTTACTTGATAAGCCTAAGACCTTTGTACACAGTTGAACAATAAAGTATTATTCTATTCTATTCTATTCTATTCTATTCTATTCTATTCTATTCTATTCTATTCTATTCTATTCTATTCTATTCTATTCTATTCTATTCTATTCTATTCTATTCTATTCTATTCTATTCTATTCTATTCTATTCTATTCTATTCTATTCTATTCTATTCTATTCTATTCTATTCTATTCTATTCTATTCTATTCTATTCTATTCTATTCTATTCTATTCTATTCTATTCTATTCTATTCTATTCTATTCTATTCTATTCTATTCTATTCTATTCTATTCTATTCTATTCTATTCTATTCTATTCTATTCTATTCTATTCTATTCTATTCTATTCTATTCTATTCTATTCTATTCTATTCTATCCTATTCTATCCTATTCTATCCTATTCTATCCTATTCTATTCTATTCTATTCTATTCTATTCTATTCTATTCTATTCTATTCTATTCTATTCTATTCTATTCTATTCTATTCTATTCTATTCTATTCTATTCTATTCTATTCTATTCTATTCTATTCTATTCTATTCTATTCTATTCTATTCTATTCTATTCTATTCTATTCTATTCTATTCTATTCTATTCTATTCTATTCTATTCTATTCTATTCTATTCTATTCTATTCTATTCTATTCTATTCTATTCTATTCTATTCTATTCTATTCTATTCTATTCTATTCTATTCTATTCTATTCTATTCTATTCTATTCTATTCTATTCTATTCTATTCTATTCTATTCTATTCTATTCTATTCTATTCTATTCTATTCTATTCTATTCTATTCTATTCTATTCTATTCTATTCTATTCTATTCTATTCTATTCTATTCTATTCTATTCTATTCTATTCTATTCTATTCTATTCTATTCTATTCTATTCTATTCTATTCTATTCTATTCTATTCTATTCTATTCTATTCTATTCTATTCTATTCTATTCTATTCTATTCTATTCTATTCTGAACTAAGGATTCGTTACTGATGAGCTTCTTGGCAAGTTTATCTATAGACTCCAACGCCTCAAGCTGGTACTTAGCTGATCTATCCCAAAGGTGAGAGCAGTACTCCATGCACGACCGAACTTGTGCTTGGTGCAGTGAAAGCAACTGTTCCGACGTGAAGTACCATCGAACCTTCGATAGGGTGGGTACTCAGCTTTTTAGCATCGAATTGAGCCTTATTTTCGTCCGTATATGTTGCGAATTTTTCAAGATGTTGGTCAGTCATAATTTGGGCAATATGTAAGCAATTTATTAATGGGGCAAGTGTCTTTATTAACTAAACAAAGTACAAGCTAATACTAACAAATATTACGCAAATATGCTAACCACGGCAGTGGTTACATAATTGAGGCGTTTGGGGTTGAAACATTGTGCCCTTGGGGACCGGGAGCTCACATAATTTTCAAAAATCTTTCTGACTGCCTGGCTAATGCGAGTCTTACTGTATTTGTAGTGTTAGTATTAAGTGGGCACACGGGCAGTGTTTTGTCCATACAAACGTATTCTCGTGTTTCCTCTCTGGATAATACCACTAGAACTGTTTTTTTTTTAAATAAAATTTATCTCCCCCGTTATCATGCTTCTATCATTTATTTTTTCCTATAAGTTAACTACTGTAAGAAATATGAGCCTTAAAATATCCCAAAATTTTTATTTTTTTACCGCCATGTTCAGACGTATATCAAACAAATTTGACGAGTTTATAAAACAAAAATAAATGATAGAAGCATTGTTTAATCTTTTTCACATATATTAATAAAAAAAATGAAATCGGCTTAGTTTTGAATGAGGAAACAGAAAAATACGAGACAATGATTTTGTCTACTTTTCGTAGGTATAATCGATCCGAGCTGCAGTTGTCCCTATTACGCTCTACTGGGAGAGGCTTGAGGTCAAGGGACAGCAATAGATTTGTTAAATACCTATTCATCAAATTTCTTTTAACTTGTATTTCTTTTAGTTAATAAAGGCACTTCCCCAGTAAAAAAAAAGTATTTATTTCATGATTTTAATACTAACAATACAAAAAAGTTAGACTGTCCATAGACCGTTGAAGGTCTAAAGACAATCCAAATCCTTATGCTCACTATCAGTGGGCAGCGTACACAGCATGCTGGCGGCATTACTATGCCGAACGGCAATAATTATGCGTGAGCCAGAAACACACCATCAAGTAATTACATCAGTTCTATTAATAAATAATAAATATCTGGGACATTTTTGCACACACAGTCATCTGACCCCAAACTAAGCAAAGCTTGTAATATGGCTGCCAGAAACTGATATACGTACATATATATTTTTAAATACATACTTAAATAGATATTAACACCCAGACATAGAACAAACACAAATGTTCATCACACAAATGTTTGTCCTAGATGGGAATCGAACCCACGCCCCCAAGCACAGAAGATAGGTTCACTACCAACTGAGCCACCGGGGCAGTATTAACTTGCTAAACTATAGGTACGTGAGACTACTTAAGCAAAAATAGTTCGATCAACAGCACACTCACGTAAGCCTGGCCCTAATAAAGACTTCAAAAGCCCTTTCTATTTTTGGATTTCATTCAAAAAGAAAGCCTAAAAAGTTTCTTTGAAACTTTCGCCACGCTCTGAATTCGTGGAAAAACCTTCGGAACTTCATAATGGTTAATGTAACCTACATATATTGTGAACGCCCTAAACTTGCCAGACCAAATAAAGCTTTTCTTTCGTACTAAAAATATTTTACATCACTGCTAGACCATTGTCCATTTGCCATTGACCATTTATTCTGTCATACCACCAACATCCCACACACTAAACTAAACCAATCTGACAGGACTTAAATTAACTGCCTCTCTTTTCATTTTAATATGTGGGAGAAGGACGACAACAATTTTAGAGCTGTAAAATTTAGTTTAGTTTAGATAATGGTAGAATAAAATTGACTCCATTGTCCAATTACGTACCATGCAAAACTAGCGTAAAGTAAGTAATTTTAGCCGGGTTATGCAGGACATAATGTTGTACTGGAATTCCTTATTCCCGCTACGTTTTTTTAATATTTATACTTAGTTTGCTATGCTGTGATTTGTATTTGAAACCTCATTTGTATGAAGAAATCTTTTCCCATAGAGGCTACATCAAAAAGAACTTATTCGTAAATCTAGCTGGCCGCATAAAAAGTACCCAATAATAAGTTAACTCTAGAATTTTTCGTTTTGTTGTTTTACTCAGGATTCATGTTGCGCCCGTAATCAAAAGGATAAAACAGTGTTTCTAGATACTGATTTATCCTTCTAGTGAATAATTTACTATTTTATCTTAATGACATTCATATAAAAAAAAAAAATTGAGTTTCTTAAATTCGTACTTTTATTGAGTCTACTAAACTTAAAAAGTTAAATTTTAAAATTATACACTTTTACGATGACGTGTTGTGCAGGTGTCATCTGTAGAATGACGGCTCCATCGCAGTCGTTTGTCAGTTGCTGCAATACCCGTCGTGTTTGCTGACACCATCACGCACGATATGCCATTTATTTGATCTACAAATGCACATGCACGACGAAGTGTCGTGCAGGTGCCATGTGGAGAGTGACGATTCCATCGCAGGTGCTTGTCAGTTGCTGCAACACCCCATCAATGTTTCCTGACACCGTCACGAACAATATGCAATCTATTCGATCTACACATACACATGCACGACGAAGTGTCGTGCAGGTGTCATGTGGAGAGTGACGGCTCCGTCGCATGCGCCTGTCAGTCGCTTCACCGCTCCAGGCTTGTCTGCTGACACCGTCACACACCTCATGCCATCCAAGACCAGCTCAATCTGAAAGATCATCCATCATTCATCAGTTAGGATGTACGTGCTCTTTGAAATCTTTTAAAACTATCCCAAATAAGAAAAGATAACAAATAAATCATGTGTTTGACATAATTAGCCTTAAGCGCAATACACACAAAAGTTGCCGACCGCCGATACAGCCTGCCGACTCACCGACACAACTCGTGGCTGCAGCCTATATGAAAAGAATCACGTCGGTAACATGCACCTGCGCGTGCTGCCCGTCGGTGGCGTGTCGGCGGCTTGCGTTCCCAGTTGCCTGCGGGGTTAGACAAGACCGATTTTCTGTTGGCGTTAACGCCTGCGGAAAGATGCAATTGTATGTAAATGGCATTAGCTTGAGATAACATCTCTCAAGCTGATGTCATTGTCAATTTCATTTTCATACAATTTCAACTTTACGCAGGCGTTAACGCTAACAGAAAGTGGGTCTTGTCTAACCCCCGTGGTGACACTCAAGCTGTTTTCCGACTTGCAATTAGTGAAGCCGACTACTAGCACATAGCATGACATAGGTCGGATTTAGTGTGTATTGCGCTCTACAATCGTAAGAAAAATACAAATTAATTTATTGGGCATTATAAAAATTGACAAAATAATATATGAACCCATTGGCTCTGAACTAGTAATAAATACTGTGTTTCGGGAGCCAATGGCCTCTCCCGTTAAATGTTACTAACTAAATGCCTAAACACAGACTAAAATAATAAAAAAAGTGCATTGGGAAGCTTCTTTTCGCAAAATGGATGATACTCATAGACTCAGTATAACGATGATACTAAATGAAATATCTATCTTGATAGAGGAACATAGAAAAAAAGTATCATTTGCTCCATAATAATATATTGGTGACTTTAATTTTTCAGTGAGACAGCTGTTTTTTTTTTTAAATCGGTATAGCCATCGAAATAATTGATATAGTCCAGACTATTGAGAAGCATTGGTAGGGTGAAACCAACACCAAGAGACCAAAGAGAGAGAGAGAGACATTGAACGGCAAACTTTCGATGGATTCTAGGACTGATTTATTGAAAAGAAAACGGTTATTAATACCTCTAGTATAGTATATTTCTCTATGTTAATACTAAAGTTAGGTCAATGTAAGTAGTTTTTATAATAGTTTAACAGGGGTTAGTTGTTTAGCTTTTGTTATATATATGTTTTGTTTTTTTGTTTGTTATGTTTTCTTTCTTATACTTAAGAGAAAACTCACCGTGAGTGTTTTTAAATTGTGTTTACATTACGTCTGTATTTTATACGTAGTACGAGTCGTAGTAACGTTACTAGACGTCATTAAAATTAAAAGAAAAACGTGCTCACCTGAAAGGTCAAAAAAATACGTAAAAGACAGATGGTTTTTTTTGTCTTCGTTTCATAACATACGAGGTTAAATGTCATAGAGTGACGATATTACCTAAATGCTATGCTGTCATCATCATCATCATCATCAGTCCATGTTATTCCACTGCTGGACATAGACCTCTCCCAAGGCACGCCACTCAACCCGATCTTTGGCTTTTCGTTTCCAGCCACTGCCAACTGTCTTTCGTCCTACTTTTTGCGTCGCCGGTTTTCTCTAAATACTTTATATATTCTTTAAATACAACCCAGGTGTTTTTAAGAGGAGTAAATATGTATGTACCTACTGAGCAAGCGTCTTCCACCTTCCGCGTGATCTTCGCTTACCACCAGGTGACTTAGAACCAAACGCAAACACATTTTATGTAATTTTAGTGACCCGCCCGCCCGGCTTCGCACGGGTGTAATTTACGTGCGAAGCCGGGGCGAGTCGCTAGTTATATAAACCTTCCTTGAAAATGTATCTAACTGATGGTGAAAACCGCATCAAAATCCGTTGTGTGGTTTAGGAGGTGTTAGCGGCCATACAGACATACAGACAGACAGACAGACGCGGAAAGCGACTTCAATTTATATTATGTAGAGATAGAGATAGAGATAGAGATAGAGAAGAGAAGAGATAACCATAATTATATCGTTTTATTTACAATGGGACCAACTTTAAATCGCGAAAAAAAAACCGCTGTTCAATACATTTTGTCAATTGTCAAAGACCGTTTTCTATGGAACAGCTGTTTTTTCCCGCGATTTCAGGGTTGTTTCCATAGTAAAAGTTATTCATAATGATGAGTACGATGGACTCCTTTCGGCTCACTACAATCTATATGCGTAACCCTGTACCCCAATCCTCCAACCCACCCAATACCAAGTAATATATACCTTTGTCTCAACATCATCATCATTTCCATCGTCGGCTTCAATGTAATTTTCTTCGCTGTACACTATTTTGGAATCATCTAAATCGGTGCAGTTCCCACATTTCCATATGCCGGCCGTGAGATTTACTGGTTCATCTGATAATAATAACAAAATTTTCATTACAAATTTAATGTAAAACTAAATTACCTACTAGCTTCAAATACCTACGCGTAATGTGCTGCCACAGACCTTAGTTCTGTGTGTGCTGCCCTCAGATATTCAAATAGATGATCTGAGTTGCTGCCTTACTTATATGTAACATGATGAAAGTCTTCGACCAGTGTGCATTGCCAGTGATAATATACGACACTGAAACGTGGTCACTCGCTATGGGCCTCATTAGAAAGTTCAAAGTCGCACAACGCGCTATATAGAAAGCTATGCTCGGGGTTTCTCTACGAGATCGAATCAGAAATGAGAAGATCCGTAGACGAAGGAAAGTTACCCACATAGCCCACCGGATTAGCAAGTTGAAGTGGCAGTGAGCAGGGCACATAGCACGCAGAACAGATGGCCAATGGGTCCGAAAGGTTCTCGTGTGGAGACCACGGACCGGTAAGCGCAGCGTAGGACATCCACCTACAAGATGAATAAATGACCTAAAAGAGACCGCAGGAAAACGCTGGATGCAGGCCGCTTCCAACCGGCCTTTTGAAGATCGTTGGAGAAAGCCTATGTCCAGCAGTGGACGTCCTATGGCTAAAATGATATTGATTGCAGAGTATAATGAATACTTTTATTCATTAGATGTATCTATCAGAAGATTTTTTTCAAAATACAAAAAAATACAAAAACGTTTATTATTCATTAAATGGCTATAGGTACATAAAGATCTTAAGTAGGTAGGTATATGGGTACAAATGTTGTAAGAAGAGAGGTTAGAATAGACAATTACCTATGTACCATAATGGAACACTGTCCCCCACACTAGGATAACCTATGTCGTGAGGTCACAGTTCCCAACTCTGGGCATGACTGTCTTCTCCGCAGAGGTGAACTTAAATTAGGTTTGTTGTTGTTCGTTGTCAAAAAAAATTTAAAGGTACAATTATAATACAATTTGCTTACATATATAATATACAATAATACAACAATATAATACAATACAAGCAATATTATAGAATACAAGTCGAGTATAGAAGCTCAAAAAAATGTTGTGGATGCAAAAGGCAGGCTGTCGTTCAGTGTGGAGGTTAAAGGGGGAGGCCTATGTTCAGCAGTGGACGTCTTCTGGCTGATGATGATGATAGAAGCTCCTCCGCTACTGTTTGTCAGAGGGCCTTGTACGCTTTGTAAATAATGTGACAGGTTCTATCTATGCTCTATATTGCTTGTGGTTGTGAATTTTTTAATATAATAGAGACCTAAAAGACTCCAAATGTTACGTACCATTTGACAGAAGGCCTTGTACTGTTTAACACTGTTTTAAACTATCACGTTTGTTCGGTTGGCTTTCTTGTACGGTTTGTAAATCACCTGAGAGATTCCAAGCTCTTTATTGTGCTAAAATAACTGACACCATGTAGGTATATCATGTAGATTTAATATTGTATGACGTACTTGCAACGTCCGAACGTGAGGGACTTTAGTTTGTAACATCACAATGTGAGAGCTTCATGCACGACCGAACTTGTGCTTGATACATGTCTGTTATGTATATTTTTTTTCAAGTTGGTGCCAAATCTCTAATTTGTAGTCCAATTTAATCCACATTTATCATGCGAACTGCTAGTCTGTGGAATTCGCTGCCTGAATGGGTGTTCCCCGATGGTTACAATCTGGGTGTCTTCAAATCACGAGTTCGGTTCCTTCTAGGCAAGCGTGCTCCAACGTACACCGCATCATCGCTTAACATCAGGCGTGATGGTGGTCAAACGCAAGCCTATTATATATTTAAAAAAAATTGTTTGGAGTCGTATATAGACTTTACACTGTAATAGTTTTTCCTAGAGAATATTTGCAAAATAACAGACCTGTTACATTGTCATCAAAACGAGACTCCCCATTCAGCAAAAAATCTATGACAGGGTCAATATCTTCTTCACTCACATGTGCGAAAATCTTCACTGACAATAATAATGTTATACATAACATTAACTTTAACATGTTAATTTAAATGTATAACATTAGAAGCAAAATGTTCTTGTTTTATTGTTAAAGAAATTTACACTTGTTTTGTCCTATTCTTAATTTGGTATAATATTACGTCCATGTGCTTTGGCTAATTTACAAGTAAATACTGCTCATAGAGTGTTTAAATTATTAACCGTATCGTTATCTGTTACATTGACCTATGTTATTTATTGTTAAAGGTTCAAGACTTTTGCTCGTTGTTATGTCATTATACATAATTTTAATTAATATTTCCTCGATTACCATTTATTAACTTTGATATGATATTACAATACAAATACATTTATAACTTTTTTTCCTGGGCTAGCGCCTTTATTAACTAAACAAAATACAAGCTAAAACTAAAACTACAAATACAGTTAGACTGCCCATAGACCGTTGAAGGTCTAAAGACAATCCAAATGCTCAAGCCCACTACCAGTTGGCAGCGTACCCAGCATGCTGGCGGCATTACCACGTTGAATTTATAACCAAAAACTTACAATATATTAAACATTGTTTTTCATTTTATTATTGTAACTGACGTGGTTTTCACACATTTTATTTATATTACACGGGAATTACTCACGTAATGCCACGCGAGACGCAGCCGCGCGCGCGCATTCATCTTGAAATAGACTACCTAATGCGGTTGAAACTATAGTCGGAGTGACCGGCTTAATCTTACGTGAGTAATTCCCGTGTAATATAAATAAAATTGTTTTTCATACTTATTTTAATACATAGTTGTCGTTTTAGGTTTATTTTTGACCAACTACTATGTGTCAAAATATGTATCGACGGCTCAAACGGCTGAATATATTTTCCTGAATCATAGCTAAATTCTCGATATCACCTTTAAAAAAAAACTACGTAACGTTAAACTTCGGGCGTGGTCGGTACTTGGATGGGAGAAAACGCCTGGGCGTGATGTTGTATTTTTGTAGGTACTACTTTTTGTATTTTGTCGTGGTATGGAACCCTCAGTGCGCGAGCTTGACTCGCATTTAGACTGGTTTATTTATTTCTATAATTACCAATTTCTTGGGCCTTACGGCTAGCTGTTTAAAGCAATCCGGTTTAGGTGATGAAAAAATGTTGCGCGACCGCAAACTGTATCTGGTCGCGTTAAGGTTCACGTTCGCGTGATTTTCCTAACTGCGTGGTTTTAACGTTAGTACCGCGTAAGTAGTTGGCCTTACGGCCCCTGAACTATAAACTATGACTTCAGTTATATGGCTGGTTACGGATCCCTACTCTGTGCGTGCCTCGACACGCTCTTGGTCAATTATTAAATTGAAAGATAAGCTTGCGGTGAACGGCCATCTTACCTATGTTAAACGAAGATGCAGTCTACGATGGAGCATGCTTGTCTAAATGAAACTGATTCACAGACGCCTAGCTAAATTGTAACTATCGGGGAACAATGTAAATCTCAACGACATGTGAGGAATAGTTGAAATTCTGTCGCAATTTCAAGGCTGTCCCTGAAATATTGGTAAGTACAATGAACTTCTTTCGGCTAAATAGCACCATTCCATCTAACCCTGTCAAACGATCGACCTTCAACCGACGATGAATATAATGAAGATAATAATTTAGTAATTACATACATTGTACGATATCAAGATATCTTTATGTCCCATTCAAAAACGACATAAATGATTTTTCTATTGAAACTGACGTGGTTTTCACACATTTTATTTATATTACACGGGAATTACTCACGTAAGATTAAGCCGGTTACTCCGACTATAGTTTCAACCGCATTAAACCGCGCGCATTCACCTTGAAAAAGGCCGTCTAATGCGGTTGAAACTATAGTCGGAGTAACCGGCTTAATTTACGTGAGTAATTCCCGTGTAATATAAATAAGACATAAATGATAATTATTACGGTGAGGAAAATGAGAAATACAGAAGCGACGACCGATTTCATCAGAGTCGCGACGGGGCTGTAGCAATCAAGGTTATTGGGTCGTTATTGAGATTCTTTCGAAATCTACCAAGCCGATTTTGATGGGACTTATGTGTTAGATAGATACTCTTCATTGTGTACACCAGAAATAAAAATTTCAAACAGATAGAAAACACTTACGAGCTAGTGTCACAAGTGGCGGACTTATAACTAAAAGCGCTGCGCTTACCGCTTGGGCTCATGCCATGACATATATGCGACGCCAAAATCTTTTTAGAGGAAAAAAGTGTATAACTTGATTTATTCTTGCATTGTTAATGTTGTATTCTTCATATAAAACAATTTACACATTACAAAAAAGCAAGTTATTACCGACCGTAAAGCAAATTTTATTACATGATTAAGTTTTATCATAATCGGACAAGACAAGTAGGTATATGTACTTAACGAAAATAAACCGGTCAAGTGCAAGATGGGCTCGCGCACTGAGGGTTCCGTACCACCACAAAATACAATAAGGTTGTCTAACCGAATTACCAGTTATTATAACGCCTTCCAATAGTCGGAGTAATTTGCTACGCAATTTGCTACAGGTGCTAGAATATAATAACTTGGTAATGAACATAAATATGTCACCGACTCGCACTTGGCCATTATTTATTATTTGTTATTATACTTTAGAGTGTGTACTACAATCGTACCAAGTTTGACGCTTGTACGTTTTTGCATTAGAGCTTAATACAATACTTTAAAAAAATACATTTATTGTATGGGGACCCCCTTTTGTTTTTACTTTTTGACTTTTTTATAAATCTGCCGTAACTTTACATATTCTGTGAAAATTTCAACTGTCTATCTATTATGGTTCGAAAGATATAGCCGTTAATATGTAGGACAGACAGACAGACGGACATACAGACAGACAAACAGACATAGGTAGGCTTAGTAATAGCATCCAGTTTTTACCCTTTGCGTACGGAAACCTAAAAAAGTAATAGATTTGATTGTATAAAATCAATCATAATATAAAGGTTTCGGTACAGATCGGGAAGTCGAGTCATTTTAAAAGGTATTTTATTAGGGATCCCTAGTACTACTAGAAATCCGCCCGTCTGTCTGTTTGTCCGTCGTTCTATTTTTTTAAACCTTCCAACCTCTATAGTTATTAAGATATGCAGATGAAACTTTGCATAATACCAGTTGTAGTAAAGATCTTAATTTTTGAGCTATATTTATAATCAGCATCTTTATCTCTATCTTCTCTTCTCTTCTCTATCTTCTCTATCTCTACATAGTATAAATTAAAGTCGCTTTCCGCGTCTGTCTGTATGTTTGTCTGTATGGTCGCTAACGCCCTCTAAATCACGCAACGGATTTTGATGCGGTTTTCACCATCAGTTAGATATATTTTCACGGAAGGTTTATATATATAACTAGCGACCCGCCCCGGCTTCGCACATAAATGACACCCGTGCGAAGCCAGGTGGGAGGGTCGCTAGTTAGGTAATAAAAATAAGACCTTAGCCTTACGTGCTTACGTCTTGAGAAGCGGAAGTGGAACCTAAGAATTAACGTCCAAGGGTAAAGAAAAACCATTTATTTTGTCAACATGTTTTTTGTGCGTGAGTTTGAATAACCACGTAGTAATTTATGATTGCCAGTGATGACATATGGTACTGAGACGTGGTCCTTAACTGTTGGCCTTTTGGAAAAATTCAGAGTCACTCAGCGGGCAATGGAGAGAGCTATGCTCGGAGTTTCTTTGCGCGATAAAAACCGAAACGTGGATATTCGACAAAGAACCAGAGTCACCGACGACATAGCTGTTAAAATTTGCAAGTTGAAGTGGCAATGGGCAGGCCACATCGCTCGAAGAACCGATAACCGATGGGGAAGAAAGGTTCTTGAGTGGAGACCACGAACCGGAAGACGCAGCGTAGGTAGGCCTCCCACTAGATGGACCGACGACATAGTGAGAGTCGCTGGCATCCAGTGGATGCAGGCAGGCTGTCGTTCAGTGTGGAGGTTAAAGGGGGAGGCCTATGTTCAGCAGTGGACGTCTTCTGGCTGATGATGATGAATTTATGATTATAGTAATGAAGTAAAACATTAAAAAAAATAGAAAAATAAATTGGCCAAGTATGAGTTGGGCTCGGGGTCTGTGGGTTCCGAACCACAACATAAAATACAAAAAACTCAATATAAAATAAAATATAAATTTTTTATTTGGCTTATTTCTCAATGAAATAAACACAATATCAATTAAGGCCATAAGCTGCTTAAATTATTACAAAAAAGTAGTGCAAAAATCAACATGCCCAAGCGGTCACCCATCTAAGTACCGACCGCGATTGACTTTGTATTACGAGAACCGGTCGTGAGCAGAAATTGGTCACCGAATATCATTTGGCCAGTATATTTTTATTTATTTAATGTTAACAAAGTAATAAGCAGCTACTTAAAATTCAATACGACTCATATTATAACGAACAGACACTTTTTTTTCACTTCATCAATGTAAAAAATGTATATTAAGATGGTTAAAGCAACTTGATTACGAGCAAACGGAGCACTTACTCAGTTATTGACATAAACACACACACAAACAGACACACACACACGCACACTCTCTCTCACACACTCTCTCACACACAACACGCACACTCTCACACACACACACACACACACACACACACACACACACACACCATGTTACAAACTTTAAATATCAAACTACCTATTATCTACATAATTATAAACTGTTATATATATACATGTGAATTTACTGTAACAACGAAAGAGCGGTCTCTCCTAACACAGGTTGTCAAAACTTAACAGGAGAGACCAATCACCTGTGTACTATAAAAATCAGTTAATAAAGAATTTTGAATTTGAATTTGAATTTGAATTTGATATTATTTTATTTAGTTACTAGCTGTTGCCCGCGACTTCGTACGCGTAGTCTTTCATATGCATTTTCAACCCTCTTTTGTCGTCCTTTCGCAAAATCCTTACTTAGCGGACCTCTATATCCTTTAAGAAAATTACCTGCCAAATTTCAGCTTCGTAGGTCAAGTAGTTTGCGAGATTTCGTGAAGAGTGAGTTAATGAGTGAGTGATAAAGATAAAGATAAAGATAAATTTATTCACACAAAAAGGAAACTTACATAGAAAGAGCAACTAATTATTAGACAGATCTCTTACAATTAAGAGTAGCCAAACTAAGCACGCGGCTTGTGTCTTGGAGCTCGAGTGCGAAGTTACCTTAGGGGTTTTGTTACGTCTGTAGCTTCTGTCTTAGCAGAAGATATTTGTTAATCTTAAATTTTAATTTTTTTGTGTATACAAGGTTGGCAAAGTACATCCTTGAGCGAAGTTAAGAATCTCTGTGGCAAGATAGTTGTCCCAGAGATGCTGGGGGTGCAGTGTGTGTGTGTGTGTATGTGTGTGAGTGTGTGTGAGTGAGTGAGTGTGTGTGAGTAGATGAATTTCGCTTTTATATAATTATGTAGATAGATTGGCTTGAATGATGAAGGATGTTTATTTAACCAACAAAATAATAACCAATTCTAACGAAGTACTTACTTTAGAGTGTGTACTATTATCATGCTAACTTTGACGCTTGTTCGAATTACCGTTTTTACATTAGAACAAATACAAAAATATGTTAAAAAAACATTTTTTGTATGGGGAGCTTGATTTTTATTTTTTGACTTCTTTATTATTTCTTAGTTTAGTCGTCGCAACACAACATATTCTGTGAAAATTTCAACTGGCTATCTATTACGGTTCGAAAGATACAGCCGTTAAAAGGTAGCATGAACAGTCAGACGCACGGACAGACAGCGGAAGGCTTAGTAATATGGTCCCGTTTACACGCTTTGGGTACGGAACCCTAAAACCACGATCGAACTTCAATATTTTTTTGAAACCTCAGATGACGCCTATGTGTTTGCGATTATAATGTTTACTATAGTTTGCGATTCCTTAATAAGATCCTAAAGTAAATAATTCACATCACTAATTGACTGACCGCCGCGCCGGCGTCTCCAGTGCACGCTGTACGCGTTTTATTACCGCCGCTGCAAATTCACTGCTATTCATACTGCAACTAAATAAACTGCACCGGAAACTCGAAATTAAGAACAATATTCTAACTATTTTTGCCAGCTGGGAAACAAAACTTGTTCGAAATTTAAACAAATAAGAATTATTCAAGTGAAATGGGTGTAGAAGCGTATGTGCCAGTAGCCGAGTTTTACGCGGGAAAATCAGTGTTCATAACAGGAGGTGCCGGATATCTTGGAAAGGTGATGTTTATATTTTGAAAACGGATGTACTGTTCAGATTTTTGGTGCAAACGTGAAAAAACCATGTTCCCTTATTGTATTATTTTCCTTGTTTAATTTCGAATTGGAGTTTAATGATGGTGGATTATCATACTAATATAATAATTAATGCGAAAAGTTTTTTTTTTTTTTAGACCTTCAACGGTCTATAGGCATTCTAACTGTATTTGTAGTTTTAGTTTGTATTTTGTTAATAAAGGCACTTGCCCAGTAAAAAAGTTTGTTGGTTTGTTTGTACCTCTTTCACGCAGCAATAGAGCAACGGATTGACCTGATGTTTTGCATGGGTATAGTTCAATGGCCGTAGAGTAACATAGGTTACTTTTCATCATCATCATTATCATCATCATCACCATTTTTCATCTCTACGCGGGTAAAACCACGGGGCGCAGCTAGTTATTTATAAAGTGTTCTTGGACGTACTCGAGTGTGGTAAAGTGATATAAGGAGTACGAAGGATGTATATTCGTGGTTTCCTAAATTCCACAGAAGCCTCTAGTAAAGCCTCCACCACTTTACCAGGACATGATTTTGACTTGACCGTGACCGTGATTCCAAATTGTTTGACGATATCTTATAAAACTTGAAATATTACAACACTTGATCCTAGCAAATGCACAAGACGTGAGACGCAAAATCCTTTAAAGAGGAAAGAACTTCGATCAAAATAAAATGAATGGACGGACCCAGAAGAAGCACGTTTTTGAAGATTACATAATGAGCGCCAGCGCTCACTTCGTTTCAGTTGGTTTCTAGCCGTAGGAAGTGCGACACAAGGCTATTGTTACATAATAACGAAACATCCGACAAAATTTTGCTCTTCCGAACTGTAAATACGCAACAAAAACCGCTATCTATTTTTTGTAACATATTTTGTGTACATAGTTATAATTATGTGTTGAAGTATATGTCCGACGGTTTTGACTCGTTTTTACTGAGCAAGTTCAATGGTTATGGGCCGTCCATTCATTTTATTTTGGTCGAAGGAAAAGAATAAAAAAACTAATTTTGATAGCTTTGCTCAAAATCCGTGACGAAGGTTTCTTTTGTTGTAAAAATTTATTAATTATCATTATTGTATGGGTTGTTTTGTTGCCTGACATAAATTAATTTGAATTTGAATTTGAATTAGAGAGCAGGTCAATAACCTTTTTACCTTTTTAGGGTTCCGTAGTATTACAAGGAACCCTTTAAGTTCGTTCTGTCCGTCCGCCTGTCCGTCTGTTCTATTTTTTTAGAACCATCTATATTCTTTACTTATTGAGGTAAGTACATTAAACTTTGCACGAGCCCGACTCGCACTTGGCCGGTTTATTTATGCATATGTACCCCATTTTACAAGTTTTCGAGGTGGTGCCATATTTTTTTTATTAATAGGCTTGCGTTTAATCCCTAAAGTTATATAATTATTTACGGGATATACGAAGACTAAGAAAGAGGGTAGATCGTTATATCTGCAAACTTTTTAACTGTTCGACCAACCACCCGCATTTCAGTCTTCCCGTGAACATGATGCATGTTACTGCGCCGAAATATCGGGAACTCATTCGACAACCTTACCACGGTAAATGTCCCGTAAATAATCATATAAATTTAGTGAACAACCGTGATAGTTTAAAACAGTATTTTGAGTTTAATCGTCTACTTGCCCTATGTATGAATAATTTTGTACGAGCGCCTATTAATGCACTTCCACTAGGAATATTAATATATAATGACACCATGTATTTTAATTTAAGAAGACGTTTGTTATCAATAAAAAAAAAAAAAAAAAAAAAAAAAAAATCATTTCATTTCAATTTGGTTATAATTATCATCAATTTTACTAGTGCGCTAATTTTAAGGTTGGATTTTTAAATTGATTAATATTATAATTCAACGCATCATTTTTAATAAAAAAATAGTGCTTAATTCACACTTAAATGTTATACAAATATTATTATACTAGCTATTGCTCCCAACTTTGTACGCGTAGACTTTCATATAAAATTGTAACCCCCCGTTTGCCCCTCTTAAATCGGTACTTTCGCAAATCCTTTCTTAGCGGACCTCCACACCCCATAAGGAATCTACCTGCCAAATTTCAGTTTCGTATGTCTTAAGGAGTTTTCGATATATCGTCATGAGTGAGTGAGTGAGTGAATTTCGCTTTTATATAATTATGTAGATTTTAGTCTAAAACCTATTTTTAAAAATTCAAATGCATGCGTCATTATAATTGACGTGCGTACTTAGTTAATTTTAATTACTTAGTATCTACGAGTACGTATCAAATCGTTTATTGCATATTAAAAGCTTATTGTAAATTCAAATACCTACTACTTAAGCATAAGTAATTATAAATACGCCACATTTCACATTCCACAGACAGTAGGTATTTCTTTTTTAGGGTTTCGTACCCATAGGGTAAAAACGGGACCCTATTAAGCCTATGATTTTTGTCTGTTTGTCCATCTGTTCTACCTATTAAGTGCTGTATCTTTCGAACCGTAAAAGATAGCCAGTTGAAATTTTCACAGAATTAGTTACTGCGGCGAAAAAAAAAAAAAAAAAAACATATGGGGGTCCCCATACAACAAACGTATTTTTTTAACGTATTTTGTATTAGCTCTAATTGCGTCAAACTTGGCATTCAGTAAATAATATTCAAGTGCCAGTTAGTGTCAAATTTCTGTTCACCGCCGGTTCTCGTACGATCACCGAAGTGAAGCAACATCGGGCGTGGCCAGTAATTGGATGGATGACCGCCTGGGCGTTGATGGGATGTTGTCTTTTTGCACATTTTTTTTTGTTCTTTAGTTGCTAACAAGTTTTTTGGTGGTACGAAACCCTCGGTGCTCGAACCCGACTTGCACTTGGCTGGTTTTATGCTTAAGGTCAAAAAACTGTGTCCACAATCGGCTATGTACGTCAAATTTTAATATATGACGATCAAATAGATTAAAGGTTAATTTGAAAACTTTGAAACTATTGCATTAATAGTACCTACCTACATTACTATTAGGTACTAATATTTATATAATATTTATATATTTATATTCATATAATATTTATATATTTATATTTATATATTTATATAATAGCCATTCAGCGCGGCAATGCTGCTAGTGTTATGGGCACCTTCGCACAAGGTACAGTTAGGGGAGGGTTATTTGATTAAAATTTTTGTTTTTATATATTTAGTTTGTAATTTAAATTTTAATTTGTAGTTTGTTTAGATTTAAGTTTTAGTTTTTAGTTATTAATTTAAGTTTTCGTAAATTTTCTGTTTTATAAGTTATTTTATAAGTCGTTTTTTTTTTTATAATCTTTACATTTATCTACTTAGGTTATATAAAATTGCTTAAAATTAAACAGATACAAAAAAAACCTTACAAGTGTGAGTAGGACTTGCACCCTAGGGGTTCCGTACAACCTTAATAAATATGTATGCAGAATGTAGATCCATCCCGGGAATCGATTCTTGACGAAAAATTGTTAAAAAGATAGAAATATTGAATGACAAACTTAACTTTGTAGTTACTGTTGGCAAACGGTGCTCCCATACATACAAACTGTAAGTTTGTTTGTAATTTTTTATGAGATGTAATATTATTTCTAATATAATACAGTTAGGTTTATTTTAATTTTATTTAGTAACTCTAATATGTAATACAGTACATTCTGTTATAGTTAACATTATTTCAATATAATTATACCGTTAAATAGAATAATGTAAGGAATATTAAATTAATATCTTTCGGATTTTTAGCTGTAAGACCAAATTTCATGATTCTAGGTCAATGGAAAGTATTTTATAAGGTTTTAATTCCCTTGTGAAATCGCAAAATTTACAACATAAACGGTCATATCTTTTGACCGCGTTGACTTACAAGTTGGACAAAATAAACGAAACAACTGGTTTTTTTTGCGAATTTTGATAAGAAAACGAAGACTGGTGATAGTGCAGGTATATGCTAATACAATACCACAAAAAATGCTCTTCAAAACCCGGATCAGGTGAAACAAGAGCCAACTTTGACACTTACATTTTTTTATTTTTTTTAACCTGTACTGTTCCACTCCTGGGCAAAGGTCTGCCCCATCTCTTTCCAGACAGTGCGATCCACCGCTGGACTCAAGTCAACCACTGTATCTGGAATGTGTCGAGGTCATCGCGCCAGCGTTTTCTAGGCCTGCCTTGGCTCCTTCATCCGCTTTCGACGCCCACTGTGTGATCCTCTGGGCCCATCTATCAGGGTGCATCCTGGCCACGTGTCCCGCCCAACCTCACTTTAATTTGGCAGCTTTGATGCCAACTTTAGCGATTCCAGTGATTTAGCGCAGCGTCGTGTTTCGGACTCGATCTGTCCTTTTGATTCTTAGGCCGCTGCGCTCCAACGCTCTTTGGCAAACCCCAAGTTCGAAATTCTGAGAATCGTTGAATGACCAAGTCTGGGCACCGTAAGTTAGGACGGGTAGGATCACAGAAAAAAAGAAGTAAATAGAACGGAAATGAGAAGGAAAATCTGTTACCAGGAACCTTGATTGAACATTCTTATTTAGATCAACGCGTCAACCTCCGCATCACAGTTGCTGATTTCGAATGACTGACGTTTCGTTTATAGGGGTGCAACTGGCTACAACATTTTTTTTTTTAAAAATGCCTTGACAGCCGTTTACAAAAAATATTTATATACTTTTCTGTGGGCAGGATGCACGTCATGTCGATGAGCGTACGCTTCAATGACAAAATTCTAAATTTAAATTCTATTTATTTATATATTATAAAAGATTACACTACAGATGACAACACTATGGTGTAATACTTTATTTACTAACTACCAATAATATTATTCTAATTAACAACTAAAAACTATGATAGGTAACATAAATAATGAGATCAAAATATTAAAATACTAGCGGTCCGCCCCAGCCTCGCACGGGTATAGATTATAGCCTATGTCACCCGCGGATAGTGTAGCTTCCCGTCATCATCATCATCATCATCAGCCAGAAAACGTCCACTGCTGAACAGAGGCCTCCCCCTTCAACCTCCACACTGAACGACAGCCTGCCTTTTGCATCCACTGAATGCCAGAGCTTCCCGTCAGTGAAAGAATTTTTCAAATCGGTTCAGTAGTTTCGGAGCCTATTCAATGAAAACAAACAAACAATCAAATCTTTCCTCTTTATAATATTAGTATAGACTAGCGGTCCGCCCCTGCTTCGCACGGGTATAGATTATAGCCTATGTCACCCGGGGATAGTGTAGCTTCCCGTCATCATCATCATCATCATCAGCCAGAAGACGTCCACTGCTGAACATAGGCCTCCCCCTTCAACCTCCACACTGAACGACAGTCTGCCTTTTGCATCCACTGAATGCCAGAGCTTCCCCCGTCAGTGAAAGAATTTTTCAAATCGGTTCAGTAGTTTCGGAGCCTATTCAATGAAAACAAACAAACAATCAAATATTTCCTCTTTATAAAATTAGTATAGATATAGATAAAATAAAAATACTTTTACAATAAGACAAAAGAAGGTCGCCGTTCATAAGCTCTTTCATGGACCAGTACCTAGATACTCCAAGATACTATTTGAGAATTTGAACTTTCTATTTGATCTGATGCCGGCGTCGCGGTTTTACCATCGCACTAGCCGCCACCGCCTGAAGGCTCATCCACACATAATAGATCAGTGGAAATTGCACACTGTGCGTTTCACACGATCCTTCTTGCCTCATACCTGCAAAATGTGGAATGAGCTACCTTCTTCGGTGTTTCCGAGAAACTACAACATGGGGTTCTTCAAAAGGCGAGTTAATCGAGTTCTAAAGGGTCGGCAACGTATTTGTGATGCCTCGGGTGTTACAAGTATCCATAGGCGACGGTGACTGCTTTCCATCAGGCAGCCTGTCTGCTTGTTTGCCACCTAAGGCATAAAAAAAATATATATATAATACTTATAATACAAAGTTAAAAAAAATACGCATAAAAAAATGAGATTGTGAATTTTGGAACAACAGTTGCTAAGTGATATAGATAAACTCTTGGTACACTAAAATAACTATGTTTAGCATTACAATTAATAAACAGTGAATAATAATAAGCATAATAAGTCATCAACAATGTACAACGCATTCAAAACAATAGCAATCGTTGGCTTCTCATTGTTAAAACATTCGACAAACTGACACAGAGATGAACATAAATAATCAACAGTGACTTTCTTACTAGTTGCCATACTCTACGTAAGCGGTAAAGCGACTCGATACAATGCTAGATAAGTGTTTTTTTTTAGAAAGAAAGAAAAAAATATATATTAAAGAAATTATATTTTATTTATATTACACGGGAATTACTCACGTAAGATTAAGCCGGTCACTCCGACTATAGTTTCAAACGCAGTAGGCAGTCTTTTTAAAAGGTGAAAGAAAAAGAAAAAAAAAATTATGCAAGAAATTATGCGGTCCGCCTAATGGTAAGCAGAAACCGCCGTTCCATCGTAGACCGCATCGAGATGGCGAACAAGAACAAGCCTATCTACTATAATTTAAAAAAAAAAAAAAAAAAAAAAAAAACCTTCAACACTAGCGATGTTTTGCCAGCCCGGAGAGGTACGAGCTACGATGTTACATACAGATACACACGTAAAACTTATAACACCCCTAATTTTGCGTTGTGGGTTAAAAATTAAAACCCAGCGATGTAATTTTTATATATTATCTGAACAAATGTTTTTATGCCACATCTTATTATTAGGGTTCCGTACTTAAAGTGTGTCAACGGCCGCCATTTACTAAGCCTGCGCTGTCCTTTTAACGGCTATACCTTTCGAAACATAATAGATAGCCAGTTGAAATTTTCATAGAATATGTAATGTTACTGTTTTGATTTTATTAAACTAAAAAGTTATAATAAAATCAAAATCTAAAGAATAAAGGTATTTTGTCTTTGCATTAGTGTAAATATTGTATTCTTTCAGCGTCAGAGTTGGCATCAGGCATGATTTAATATAGTAAAGAAAAATAGCTTTTATTCAACTATATACCCGTAGTTACATTACAATGTGCACTTATTATATCATATTATAAAATTTCGAAGTTATGTTAGTTTACTAAAGTTATATGATTATTTACACGATATTTACCGTGGTAAGGTTGTGGAATGAGCTCCCCCAGTACTCTCCTCGTAATATCCCGTAAATAATCATATAACTTTAGTGAACAACCGTGATAGTTTAAAACAGTGTTTTATGTTAGTTTGTTGTTAATTTCATTATTATTTACACGATTTAGTATCATTATTATTATGTGAAAAGAAAATATCATATCATTTTTTTTCTGGGCAAGTGCCTTTATTAACTAAACAAAATACAAGCTAATACTAAAACTACAAATACAGTTACACTGCCCATAGACCGTTGAAGGTCTAGCCTCGCCATCATACTTTAGAGCCTCGCCATCATACTTTAGTCATTGACTTCCACCCGCTGCTTAGCTTTTGCTTTCGCTTTCAGCACAATAACTTCGGTATGGTGCCGGTCCCAAGCCCGGGCAAAGAGTGAGGGCACGAAGGGGGGTGGGGTAAACGGCGTTTCAAATCATATTTTGGTACGCCGAGTACTGCAACCCCCTCGCGGCTGCCCGTGGCCGGTGTGTTTGGTGGAGAGTGAGGTTTCTCTTGTGTTTCTAGGGTCGACCTTGCTCGCCACCTGCATGCAGAACTCGGGGGGGAAGTAGCTTAGGCAACTACTTTCACCTATTGCTGAGCGCCTAGCTAACTGTTTTCTTGCTCCACAGTACCTCACGAACTAATAATAATGACAGAAAATAACAATATGACTAGTTTGCCCTGCGATCCGGCTAGCACCCGGCGCCCTCTAGTTACCGGGCTGGAGGGTGAGAAATGGGCTACCGAAGGCGACGGCGAGGTGGAGTCCCAGGCCTCACCGAGCGCGGATACCACTGGACCGACGAGGATGGAGACGGAGACGACGGTCGCGCCTCTGCGTGATCCTGGGCCAGTACAGAAGCCCGGAGAGGAGGTGGTCCGGCGGCAGGAGCAGCGGGGCGTGGCCACGGGGCAAGAGGCGCTGGAGCGCGATGCTGGAGAGTTAGGTAACGGGTGGGAATTCCGCAAAATGAATCCCGCCCGAGGTGCATATCGCGGTACTAGCCGCCGAGCTCTAGGGAGGCAGCGCAAGGCCCGTGATGCCGAGCTGGACCAGTGTCACCAGCTGAAATGGGATGGCGCACACCGTCTGCCCAGCGTGGCGGAGCTCGCTCCACCAGTTGTGGCTTGCACGACGCGCGTCATCCTGCAGGTAGCCACCCCTGCCAATGTGACGACACAGACGGACCGTCCGAGTCTGATTGCGAAAGCGTCAGCCGGACAAACCAGAAGTGAGCTGCAGGGGCAGAGGTTGATACCGAAACCGGCACCGCGAGACTTGTTGCTCCCTCTCGACACTACACACGTGTCACGCGGCCCGGCGCCAATCGACTCAG
Source organism: Agriopis marginaria (assembly GCA_932305915.1). NCBI lineage: Eukaryota > Metazoa > Arthropoda > Insecta > Lepidoptera > Geometridae > Agriopis > Agriopis marginaria. The sequence continues at coordinate 16,959,595 of OW029920.1, read as the reverse complement.
TCGCCGCCCCCCTATCTGAAACGGACCTGCCCCCGTGCCCCTCAAAAGGCAAGGGGAAGGAGAAGGGTAAGAAAGGGATCGTTGGCACTGAGAGAGAGGTTATGGTAACCGGCGTGTCCAACGTGAAGACTCCACACTCGGGGGTAGGGGGAGAGACAACCCGAGGCACGAAACCGCAGCGGAGCTCGGACTTGGTGTCACCCACCGCTGTCGTGGCGGCTGATACTAAGGACTGCCACCGCGAGCCTCCTGCTGCCGACACACATAGGCGCGCTACACGCGACACACAATCTACTTCTGCTACACGGACAGCGGGGGGCGACGCTGTCAGTACTACACTCGACATCATTCAGGCCAACACCCATCACAGCGTCTCAGGTTCCGCCGCTTTGCGGGAAGCTCTAGAGAAGCGACACAACACAATAGCACTGGTCCAGGAACCATACGTTATCCGTGGGAAGGTGGGCGGTTTAAATGGACTTAGGGGTAATGTTTTCTTTCCCCCCGTGCATAGCAAAACGCGTACTTCTATATATATACCGCAACCTTATAAGGCGTCCTTGGTGACACACTTGTCCACTGACGATCTCACGGTAGTAAAACTTGAGACAGGCCTCCAAGGTAATCTCAGCACTGTAATTTTGGCCTCAGCATATCTGGACATCACAGAAGAAGCGCCACACCCAGCACTAGAAGAGTTAATGCAATTCTGTACAACCAATAAACTAGAATGTGTGGTGGGCTGTGACTCCAACGCTCACTGCACCGTCTGGGGCAGCCCAGACACCAATGAGAGGGGGAACGACATGCTTGATTTCATCCTCAGGCACAACTTGAACCTACTAAACCAAGGTACCGAACCTACGTTCGTAACGTCTTGGGCAAGAACTATAATTGACATCACTATGGTCACTGATGCAATCTCAAGAACGATAAATGATTGGCGTGTGGCGACAGACGAGTACTCTGGTTCGGATCACAGATGGGTCAGGTTCAGCTTGACAGTGGGTGAGCATGAACCACGAACCTATAGGAATCCGAAGAAAACTGACGGGCCGATCTTTAGAGAGACGCTCGAGAAGGCGATGTCAGAGATACCACGTGTAGACCCCACGGTGGAACTATCACCGCAAGAAATAGAAACTACGATTGACAATCTAGTACGCGCCCTAAAAGAGAGCTACGAAAGGGCTTGCCCTTTGAAAAAGGAAAGCTACAACATAATTCACAAAAAAGACAAGTGGTGGAACAAAGAACTAACTAAGCTTAGGAAGAAGGTCAGACACCACTTCAACAGAGCAATGAATACTGATGCGGTGGTGGACTGGCAAGAATACAAAAAGATACGACACCAGTTCAAAGTAGAAGTCAAAAAGAGCCAGAACAGCTCATGGAAAAGGTACAGCAGCTCCATCCAATCCGAAAGCGAGACAGCTCGACTCAGGAAAGTCTTAACTAGCGACACGCAAGTGAAGCTAGGAACTCTGAAGAAGACCGATGGTACCTACGCGAGTTCGGAACAGGAACAGTTTGAACTGCTCCTACTTACACATTTCCCGGATTGCCAACTAGTTGACAATGAGGGATGGGAATCTACAACCACACACAAACCTGACAATGAAGACTGGGTATTTGCAGACTCTATTGTCACAGAGGAGGCCCTACTCTGGGCCATAAGCACATTTCAACCACACAAGGCTCCTGGACTTGACGGAATATTTCCAGCTCTTCTCCAGTGGGGCCTAAACAAGATAAAAACGCACCTGATTGCTATATTCAGATCATGTCTAGCGTGGAAGTATATACCTAAAGCATGGAGAGAAGTAAAGGTGGTCTTTGTACCAAAGCCAGGAAAGACTGACTACACCAACCCAAAGTCTTTCAGGCCGATAAGCCTTAGCTCATTTCTGTTAAAAACACTAGAAAGACTCTGCGATAAATACATTAGAGGCGGACCTTTGCTGGAAAATCCCGTCCACAATAATCAACATGCATATCAATCAGGCAAATCAACAGAGACTGCTCTCCACCAGGTGGTCTATAAGATTGAATCTGCACTGGAGAGCAAACAATCCTGCTTGGCCACCTTCATTGACATTGAAGGGGCTTTTGATAAAACTACTTTCCCTAGTATAGAAGAAGGGCTTAAAATACAGGGAGTAGACAACAGAGTGGGTGCTTGGGTCACGACTATGCTCTCAAACAGAGTTGCCAGCATTGAAACGGCAGGTATGATGCGTCGCCGTGTCACGAAAGGCTGCCCACAAGGAGGAGTGATGTCTCCACTACTCTGGGTGGTGGTGGTCAACGAACTCATCGAACTCCTCAACAAGGATGGCATAGTTACGGTGGGATACGCGGATGACCTGGTAATCATGGTCTCTGGACTTTTTGAGACGACTTTATGTGAAAAGATGCAGAAAGCACTTAAAGTTGTCGAGAAATGGTGTGAGCGACACAGCCTTTCTGTAAATCCACAAAAGACGGAGATGGTGCTTTTCACTAGGAAAACGAAGGCAATGAATCTCACGCTACCATCATTGTTTGGTACAAAATTAACTCTTAGCAAGGAAGTAAAATACTTAGGCATTTGGCTAGACAGCAAACTTCTGTGGGGAAAACACCAGGAGTATATCACCACGAAGGCAACCAATATACTATGGCAGTGCACCAGAGCGGTAGGAAAGGACTGGGGCTTGAAACCAAAGCTCTGCCATTGGCTATACACAGTGATAGTGCGACCCGTCCTCACCTACGGCTGCGTAGTGTGGTGGACTCGAACAAATCTAGCAACCGTCATCGCGAAATTGCAGCAGACCCAGAGACTTGCTTGCTCTCTAATCAGCGGATGCATGAAAAAGACACCCTCAGCTGCCCTAGAGATCATCCTGGGTCTAACTCCACTACACCTGCATATACAACAGGAAGCGATGGCGTCAGCACTAAGGATCAAATCCACGAACCAATGGAAAAGCACCGGTCCGATTACTAACCACTGTAGAATAATCGACCGTGCATCGAGGATAATTCCCGAAGCAATCCTAGGTACCGATAAGATAGCTAGCACACATCTAGATTGCAAAAAGTACGAGTTGATAACAGATGACAATGTCCTGGATGGGGTATCAACCTCGTGGAACATATACACAGATGGTGCAAAAAACAAGGAGGGAGCAGGCTGTGGCTACTACTCGCCTGAGCTTGGACTCAAAGAGTCAATGGCCCTAAACAAAACGACGACAGCACTGCAGGCGGAGGCCATGGGCCTGCTACTTGCAGCAAGAGCAGTCGGGCCTTTTAATGAGTTTCTTTCGGCCCCCGAAGATGGGCACGATAAAAGAATCTTCATGTTTACTACTGACAGTGCGGCTACCATCTATGCACTCAGAAGACCCGTCACAAGATCTAGAGTTACTGCTGAGTGCCATACAGCTTTACAAGCACTCGCAAGCAAGTACAGAACGATAGTGAGATGGACGAAAAGCCACGAATCCTGCGTAGGTAATATAACGGCAGACACTCTTGCCAAGGAGGGTGCTAGGAAACAGGTAAGCGATGACGCAGTGGGCCTCTGCAAACCATCAGCGATGGGAGTGCGAGAGCTACTGCGTCGTCACACCGAAAAAGAACAACAGAATCTGTGGGACAAGAAAGACGACTGTAAGCATGCTAAAGCTGCTTTCCCAATTCTTGACAGGAAGATCACCAACAACCTAATGAAGTTGCAACGACAGGACCTTCGCCTTATAGTAGGCCTTATAACCGGTCATTGCAACTTGAATAGTCACTTGTATAAGCTAGGAGCCACGGACAGTCCACTGTGTCGTGGCTGCATGAAAGAGAACGAAACTGTAGAGCATGTGCTGTGGCATTGTGAAGCCACAGAAGAAACTAGAATCGCTACCGGGTTGTATGAGGCACCATTGCCTTCTTCATCCACGTCGCCACAACAGCTGGATTGCTTTTCATCATCATTATTTTCATTACCATCTACGCCACTGGAGCAACTGTGCCAGCGCCCCAGAGCCTCACTCCGATATTTCAAGGAGTTGGGTTGGCTCGGGTAGGTGCTGGTAGGGGGAAATGCACAATACACCCCAAGCGGGACGTCAGTGCAGGACTTATCGCCCCCATCTCGAATAAGAATAAGAATAAGAATAAGACCGTTGAAGGTCTAAAGACAATCCAAATGCTTAAGCCCACTACCAGTTGGCAGCGTACCCAGCATGCTGGCGGCATTTCATTTCATTGTATTGCATATTGTTATTGCATTTACTTTGTTTCTGTATAATTATAATACACACTCCTAATTAAAACAACAAATACTAAACAGCGGCCAAGTGAGAGGCGGGCGGGTGCGAAATATTTCTATTTGAATGAAAGAAAATACATTTTTGGGTGCAGAACCCTCGGTTCGCGAGTCCTACTCAACCTTGCATAGTGTTTATTGTAAAAAATAAATAAAAAATATTTAATCATGATGATAATTAACAAAAATATTCGAATAAGAATAAAAAAAAATAGATTAATAATTACATTAAATTATAAAACATAGTTGAAATTTTTGTTACCGATTTTATTTTTAAATTATTGATTATTTTAACGATGAAGAATAAATAAACATCTGGATAAACATTCTTTAAGATCTTTGACTTATTGCTTGTTTATGCCACTTAAAGGCATCCAAAATAGCCTTATTTTTATACTAATTATGTTTTGTCATTTTCAGGTATTGCTGGAGAAACTTCTGTACAGTTGTCCAAAAGTGGACAAAGTTTTTATTTTACTGCGAGATAAGAAGAATGTCAGCGCTGAGCAGAGACTCCAGAAGATCATTCGTCTACCTGTGAGTTCATTTTCTTATACCCATATATTACAAAAGATAATTCTTAGCAACTAAATAAAATCCTAAAAAGTCCATCGTCGTCATCGTCACCAGATGCATCTTCTTCATATTCATCATAGTCAGTAATAACTACGGACGCAATGTAATATAATTTAATATTTATTAAATCTTAAATCATTATATAATTTATAAATTAATTAATTATTTGAAAATTATTGATTATTATGATTATTTTTAACACGAAATTCTTGACTGACATTCACATTGTTATCAATAAAATTATTTATCTGTTTATCTGTGTTTATCAGCCTTTTTAACAGTCCACTGCTGGACTTTTAGCCTACCCCCGAAAGGGTGATTGGGCCATATCCACCACGCTGGCCCAGTGCGGGTTGGTGGATTCACATACGCCATTGAATTCCTTCTCCGTACGTATGCAGGTTTCCTCACGATGTTTTCCTTCACCGAAAAGCCAGTGGTATGAAAATCCGTACATAAGCTCCAAAAAGCTCATTGTGGTTTCAACGACCTCACGCTTTCAAGTCTAGCGGTGTCCCTACAACGCTATTACAAAAGATAATACTTAGCAACTAAATAAAATCCTAAAAAGTGCATTGTCGTCATCGTCACCAGTTGCACCTTCTTCATATTATTAGGTCTTTATTTTATTGACTGTTCGTACCACAGGTTCATACCTTCTGTATGTACCTTCCTGCTCAATCAATCTTGTACTAAATGTTAAACCATTTAACTCTTAACTGTTACAAGATTCCTATCGAGCTCAAATTTTACAAGTATGTATTATGGTATCAATGACAATAGATGATTATAGTACCATCGAGCTGATCTAGACCAGGAGCTGGACCAGGAAGAAGAATATATATAAGCGGGCAATGGAGAGAGCTATGCTCGGAGTTTCTTTGCGCGATAAAATCCGAAACGTGGATATTCGCCAAAGAACTAGAGTCACTGACATAGATGTTAAAATTTGCAAGTTGAAGTGGCAATGGGCAGGCCACGTCGCTCGAAGAACTAATAACCGATGGAGAAGAAAGGTTCTTGAGTGGAGACCACGAACCGGAAGACGCAGCGTAGGTAGGCCTCCCACTAGATGGACCGACGACATAGTGAGAGTCGCTGGCATCCAGTGGATGCAAAAGGGGGAAGCCTATGTTCAACAGTGGACGTCTTCTGGCTGATGATGATGAAGAAGAATACTAAAGGTCACGCAAGGCTGGTTGACATTCATCATCAATAGCATACCGGCTAATGATAATCATCTGCAAGAGATTATTGATTCTAGCGTCCGATTGATTGCATCTCCGCTCGTGCTTATCTTAGGTGCAATATGGGAGCTCTGTGGCTGTGTCACCTTTTTGCCAAGTAACTTGGGTCTGCGTCGTGGGTCGCATTTGGTGGTTTTCACACTGGTGCTTACTTGCACATTTTTCATTATTATACGATATAATATATTATGTTATCTCCTACAGATGTTCTCCAGGCTAAGGAAAGAACGACCAAATGATTTAGAGAAGATTGTACTGTTGAAAGGTGATATCAGTGCACAGAACTTAAAAATGCAGAATGAAGATTTGGAAACTGTGATAGAAAAGGTATCTGTAATAATTTATTTGTCATATTTTACAATCTCTTCTTCTCTATCTCTTCTCTACATAGTATTAAGTATTAAGTCGCTTTCCGCGTCTGTCTGTCTGTATGTCTGTATGGCCGCTAACTCCTTCTAAGCTACGCAACGGATTTTGATGCGGTTTTCACCATCAGTTAGATACATTTCCAAGGAATGTTTATATATATAACTAGCGACCCGCCCCAGCTTCACACGTAAATTACACCCGTGCGAAGCCAGGCGGGCGGGTCGCTAGTAATGTATAATTCCTCAATGCGAATATAATTGTGGTCAACTCCGCTTCCGGTAGCTTCCGAATTTGCGTTAAAGATAACGAAAACATTTCAGTGACAAAGAACGTCGGAGGATAGATACGCACACGTCGCTGCACTATTAAGGTGCGGAACAATCACAAAATCTACCAAAAGAGGTGCTTTAAATGCTTAGTGTGATTTGATGGAATTATTTAACGAGATTTAAAAAAAAACAATAGATAAAACACTCGTTAATAATCTTAACCGGATACAATTTTGTTAAATAATCTGGATACTTAATAAAAAAATATTAAGTGAACCAAAAAAAGCTTTTTAATTGAAATACTCTGAATTTTCAGCGACAACGTTATATTATTTTTTTACGAATTTAAGAGACGTACTACTGTTTTAAAACTTTGACCGGTTTATTTTTTAAATACATTTTTATATATATTATTTCGAAAAAAAAACCTTCATAATAATATAACCACAAGCGCAAAGAGTGTGACCCTGTGCGAGAAGTCACATCACTTTATTTATTACTCACTACTTACTTACTTTTTTTTATTTTTTATTTTATACTTTTTTATTTGGAGTTCAATTGAAATTGCATGAAATTATCACTATTTCGTATTCACGCAATTAGTTAGTCTCCTAAATTGAATCGTGAGGTAAAACTCGCGCTACGAGCCCTGGATCTATATATAACTTGTGATAAAAATATTTCCGTTTTTTTTTTTTTTAAATTGAACATCCAATCGTTGGTCTTATGTTGCCTCAAAAACATTTTTGTTGTGAATATTGTGTTGTTTCACTAACTGCGACCACCGGACGATGGGCAGCATCATCCTATTAGTACACGGCTACACGGTAAACGTACTGTGATTCCCAAGCCACCTGCCAAGCTTAGGGATTATGGCAACACCCCTCTCTAAGAGGGAGGCGTTTGTCCAGCAGTGGACATTTAATGGCTGTTTATGAGTGTGTACACAGTTGGATTAAAAGTAAATAAATACGTAGGTACTAAATATTAATACAAAATTGTTTTCCATTACAGGTGTCTGTGGTGATTCACTCAGCAGCAACAGTAAAGTTCAACGACCCTCTGAAGATTGCGCTCAACGCCAATCTCGAAGGCACCAAAAATGTGCTCAACTTATGCCACCTGATGAAAAACTTACAGGTAAAGCCTTACAATCCATCATCAGCCTATGTTTGGTTACTGCTGGAATTAAACATCTTCTAAAAGACGCCACTGAGCTTGTCTTCAATCCCGGACCCGGGTATGTCCTAAAACTGCGACCAGAACCACCGGAGGATGGGCAGCAGCGTCCTGTTAGTACACGGTGAACGTACTGCGATCTCCAAGCCGCCTGCCAAGCGTGGGGATTATGGCAACACCCCTCTCTAAGAGGGAGGCCTTGTTCAGCAGTGGACATTTAATGGCTGATGGTGTGTGGCGTGAGCTTGTCTTCAATCCACTGCATCAGGTTACTCTGTGTTTGAGCGACGAGAGGTAAGCAAGAAAGATGTAAGAAGATGACGTCCTTTAGAATAGATTTTCATCCAGCAGTTGACAAAATTTGGTGTTCTATCATTACTTCACAAGGCTGACTCCGCGGAATGTCGTTAAAGACCACGGTCGATAAATTTTGAAAACAAAAAAATTTAATATAAAGTTGTAATAAATATAAAGTAAAATGTTCTCACACTTGACAACACAATGGACAATTGAACATTACCGTAGTAATGTATATTTTTTTATACCATCTTTTTATATTTTTTTATACAAGTAGAGATTTCAACGAACAAAAAGCCAACCGACATTTTGAAATAGCTGATATTTTGACGTGAGAATTTTTGATTGTAAATTAGGGTGCTTTTTCCATATTAATGATTTTTATTAAAAATGTATATATTTTATTTTGTATATAATAATCAGGTAGTGATAGTTTTAGTTTTTAAATACTGTAGATATTTATACTGTGTAATTTTTTTCGTGTAAATAAATATCTTTCATTGTAGATACAGCGGGACAGTGTTGAAATAACTATTTGTTGTACTAGGCTTGTGTGAGTGTCTAGTTTTGAATTCAGAGTTGGATCAGCAGCAATCAAAAGACCTATTTGTAAGCGTAGCGATGGATTCAAATAACACGCGTCGACGCGTCTCATACGACTTTTCATCTCACCTAAGCGAGAAAAATATTGTATTTGTTTAAAAAAAGATAGGAACTTCCTTGTATCATACAGGTGCTATTCAAAAAGGTTAAATTGTTTTGATACTGAAAAATTTGAAGATTTGACAATAGTTCGTCACGTTTGAATTTAGAATTTACTTTCCGCGCGAGCGGATAAAAATTACTTTTACGCCCAGAGTTTAAACGATGAAGAAAAGAAAGCCGCTTTTCATAGCTGGTAAAATGAAAAAAACCTTCCTAACGCATTAATGTAGCATTTTAAGTTAAATTAAAATAGATAAAAAAGGTCAGTAGGTGACATTTATAAAAGTCAAGTACAGTTAGATAACATAACTTATAACTTATTAGTATACGATAGCTGCACTAGATGTATTGACATTTTGCTAGCACAGCAATAACCTGTTTTCTTGGTAAAAAAAATATGGACACACCTTTTAGCAACCTTGACACTTGAAGCGGAGCTTCTTATGACCTAATTAGGTATTTCATCCGTGGTAATTAATATAATTTATACACCGATTTGGGACTTTTTAAATAGATTACGTTCTCTGCCGTGTATTATTTTATAGTTTCGTGTTTTAAAGTGACATACCAGAATATATTTTTGTTTCCTTCTTGTATAAGTGACTAATAACAGTTATACTCGGCCCAAGTTTTTTAGCTCCGATTGTTGTTGCAGTAGATTGTAAAATCTTGAATGGAAACCGTAAATTTTGATCACTTATGCTAGGGTTTTGAACGTGAGATTGTTACTGGTAACATATATGTATTACAGTGACATAATATAAAGAAAACATTGCATTCAGTCTTTGACAACAATATTGTAGTTTTCAGACCTAAAAAACTATGACCAAGTATTAGATATTGTAAAAAGCAATAACACATTATCAAAATAAGGTGAAATAATATTAATATATATTGTGTGTGTGGACCCGGGTATGTCCTAAAACTGCGACCAGAACCACCGGAGGATGGGCAGCAGCGTCCTATTAGTACACGGTGAACGTACTGCGATACCCAAGCCGCCTGCCAAGCGTGGGGATTATGGCAACACCCCTCTGTAGGAGGGAGGCCTTTGTCCAGCAGTGGACGCATAATGGCTGCTGCTGATGATGATGATGATGATTGTGTGTTTGTGACATAAAAAGGTAAGTTTTCACCAAATGTCGTGTTTTTAGGGTTCCGTACCTCAAAAGGAAAAAACGGAACCCTTATAGGATCACTTCGTTGTCCGTCTGTCCGTCTGTCCGTCTGTCAAGATCCTTTTTCTCAAGAACGCGTAAAGGTATCAAGTTGAAATTTATAATAAATACTTGAGTCTACGGTTACTTTCGGCTGTAAAAAAATAAAAGTTGTAAGTTTACTCAATCAAAAGATATGAACGTTTATGTCGCATATTTTGCGATTTTACAGGGAAATCAAAACCTATAGGGTACTTTCCGTTGACCTAGAATCATGAAATTTTACAAAAAGTAAGTTCACATAGCACATATATAGGAATAAATCCGAAAGTTACAAATTTGAAGTTATATCATTTAAAAATAATTATTTTACTATTACAAACTTACATCTTGTAGTTGGAATGTATCGAAGAGCCTAATTGTCAACTACAAAGTTAAGTTTGTCTTTTAATATTTCAACTTCAGTTCGTTTTTAGGGTTCCGTACCCCAAAAGGAAAAAAACAGAACCCTTATAAGATCACTTTGTTGTCCGTCTGTCAAGACCCTTTTTCTTGTATCTTCGACATACAATGCGGCACTATTCATTCCTTTTTCGTTCACCACCTACAGATTTGGTTCAAATTTAAAACATAAAGCAATTAATCAAATAACATTTTTATTTTTTACTTAAGTAATACTGCTATAGAATCTAAGCACAATAAAATTTCAGCTACACTATAATAATCTTATCTACTAATATTATAAATGCGAAAGTTTGTGTGTAAGTGTGTAAGTGTGTATGTTTGGCTGAAGTCACCGCCGAAACTACTGCTCCGATTTAGATGAAATTTGGTATGGAGGTAGCATATTCCCTGAATTAACAGATTTCGATGAAATTTGGTATGAAGGTACCATATTCTTTGGATTATCACATGAGTTACTTTTTACCCCGAAAAAAAATTATGGTTCCTGTAGTATAACATCAATCACTCAACTCTGTGACTGTTTAACGGATTTCGATAAAATTTGGTATGGAGGTAGCATATTCCCTGGATTAAAACTAAGGCCAACCAACCAACCAAACCAACCAACAAAATGTAAGTTCCTGTAGGATAATTTCAATCATTCAACTCCGTAACTGTTTAACAGATTTAGCAAGCCGCAAGCGGCCCGCGAGGGTTAGTCAAGCACAAGTGACGTAAAAAAAAAAATTTTTCTGGGCCGCAAGTTGCCCGCGAGGGCGAGTGTCAAGCACAAGTGACGTACAAAAAAGGAAAAAAAAACTTTCTAGGTCGCGCGATTCGCTGGGCCGCAAGTGGCCCGCGAGGGCGAGTGTCAAGCTCAAGTGACGTAAAAAAAGAGAAAAAAAAAAATTCTAGGTTGCGTGGTTCGCTGGGCCGCAAGCGGTCCGCGAGGACGAGTGTCAAGCTCAAGTAACGTACAAAAAAGAAAAAAATATACTTTCTAGGTTGCGTGGTTCGCTGGGCCGCAAGTGGCCCGCGAGGGCGAGTGTCAAGCACAAGTGAACTACAAAAAAGAAAAAAAAACTTTATAGGTTGCGTGGTTCGCTGGGCCGCAAGCGGCCCGCGAGGGCGAATGTCAAGCACAAGTGACTTACCAAAAAGAAAAAAAAACTTTTTGAGGTCGCGCGATTCGCTGGGCCGCAAGCGGCCCGCGAGGGCGAGCGTCAAGCAAAAGTGACGTACAAAAAAGAAAAAAAAAAACTTTATAGGTTGCGTGGTTCGCTGGGCCGCAAGCGGCCCGCGAGGGCGACTGTCAAGCACAAGTGACTTACCAAAAAGAAAAAAAAAACTTTTTGAGGTCGTGCGGTTCGCTGGGCCGCAAGCGGCCCGCGAGGGCGAGTGTCAAGCACAAGCGACTTACCAAAAAAAAAAAAAAAAAATTTTCTAGGTTGCGTGGTTCGCTGGGCCGCAAGCGGCCCGCGAGGGCGAGTGTCAAGCACAAGTGACGTACAAAAAATTAAAAAAAAACTTTCTAGGTTGCGTGGTTCGCTGGGCCGCAAGCGGCCCGCGAGGGCGAGTGTCAAGCACAAGCGACGTACAAAAAAGAAAAAAAAAAACTTTCTAGGTCGCGAGGTTTGCTGGGCCGCAAGCGGCCCAGCCAGGCCAGGAATTTAACTTTAGATCCCCTGCTCATAAAGCACCGTGTACCTACCGACCATCAATATCCAGGATGAAATACATAAAACGTATTTAGTAGCATCCTAAAATAAAGCTTTTTGCAGAGAACTCCTTAGTTTTTCCCTTGAATAACGCGGGCGAAGCCGCAGGCGGAAGCTAGTTGTAATATATGTTTTTGAGATACTTAACCGGAAAAACGGAATTAGTCTTCGATGGGCGAACTATTGAACTTATAATACTTGGACAAGTTTGTACGGAACCCTCGGTGCGCGAGTTCATCTCGCACTTGGCCGGTTTAAAAAAAAAATTAAAATACCAAAAACTTGGTTATTTGAATTTTTCACATACATTTTGAAGTAATGTGATAAAGTGTGTTAAACAAAAGTGGTACCTAGATCTTTTTATTACCTATAACTTTGCCATTTAACTTTTTTCCAAAGGACTTGTAGTTTTGCCGTAAATTGAGATAAACCGTTTTTACCCTTAATCCCGACCTTAGATCGCCCGTAAATTATTTTTCTTTTAATTTTTGTTATATTCTCTTACTTTTCCAATGGGTTTCATCCTACTATATATATTTTTTTCACTTTTTTACCATGTTCAAAGGCTTCAGCCTTGGTCTATTATAGCAAAACGATGGAGTTTAGATAACATCTGGTTTTCAAAACGTCTGAATCTCAACTCCCATAGATTCGAAACTTCGTGGTTTTTAATTAATGCAGTTACGTGGACTTACAGTGACTTAACTTCCAGGTATTTGTCCACGTATCAACAGCTTACTGCAACTCAAATCAGGCGGTAATAGAGGAGAAAGTCTACCCGCCACCTGTCTCAGTAGAAGAGGCATACGAGTTTGTAAAAGAAAATCCAAGTGAAACCAAAACTGCGCAGTTTTTGAGTAAGTTATGAGACAATTTTAAATATTTAGCTCCAAACGGCTACACTCAGCTTATTCGCTATGATGCGGTAATTGTACCTTTTTCGAGACATAAACTATTACTTTTCAGTCCTCTAACGTTATATTAAGTGAAATGGCAACCTAAATCACTCGCTTAGGTTAAGACAGGCAAGCTTGCCCAGAAGATTACAGATAGAAGTAATAAGATTTCGTTCTAAGACTCGCGGATTATAGAAGTCTGGGGGAAATTAATAGTTATAATCTTTGTGCAAAGTATAATGTGGATTTGTCGCTCTATCTGGACGTATACTGGGTGACTGGTTAGACAGTGGAAATATTAGGTTATATTATTGCACTCGTTATTATGACCAACTTTCACTACGGCACGGACACAGAAATCACGAAAAAAATTAGCTGTTCCATTATAAAAATGTCATTCAACGAAATGTATGGTGAAGCTGATTTTTTAGCTGAAAGTTTTTAACAAATCTTTTGCTAGGTATGAATATGAAATAAAATAATAACGCCTTTTGAAATATGTACTTAGTTCTAGGCCAATATAATAATAGTAATTTTTAAACTTTCGCGATTTGAACACAGCGTTTTTTTTTTACAATACAATAATACTGTGAAATCTTCCATCGTGTGAAATACAGATATCCCGATGGTGATATTAGTTGATTTGTGGCATTTCTCTTGGTGATTTTTCAAAACCCTCTCTGTGTTTTAAAACCCTGAACTAGGGAACAATCGGGGCATCTGCCTGTTCATAATTGATTGCGTCTGTTTGTTCACATAATGGCATATCCATTAATTTAAGGTTAACGTACAGAAAAAAATGCAAGTAAACTGACACAATTAAAAATTACAGTAGTTTGGCAGGTCCTAGCTCTTTAATTGGCATACAAATGCATGCGCACTTCTGATGCATGCTGCAGCCATGGCGCAAAGGTTGCAGCCATGGTGCAAAGGTTGTGATATTCCGTCAACGACGGAATAACACAGCCTGACGAAAGTTATTGATGGGGTGGGCAACACTTATATTGGAGCAATGACATCATTTACCTGAATAAGTAGTGGAGCTAGCATACGAGTAGTTTTTTTCTTTCTTAACTACTGCCTCTTTGGGTGTTGTGGAAAATTATAATCATGTTATATATTTCACGTTGGTAATACCTGTTCAGTCGCCTTGGCAACCATTGCGCCATGGCTGCAGCATGCATCAGAAGTGCGCATGCATTTGTATGCCATTTAAAGAGCTAGGACCTGCCAAACTACTGTAATTTTTAATTGTGTGAGTTTCCGGTCTAAAAATTTAAAAACCCCGTCTTATGAGCTATATACTTACATTTTTATGCATTAACGCCTTTTAAGCTACACAACAAACGATAACTGTTTTTTTGTTTTAGATGGAAGACCAAACACCTATACTTTTACAAAAGCACTAGCAGAACATCTGATCTCCGAAACCCATGGGGATATTCCAGTTGCCATTATTAGACCTTCTATTGGTGAGTTAATTACACTGTAGATTAGTTGTATGCCTTAGGTGGCAAACAAGACGGATAGACAGGCAGTCAGCAGTCCCTGTAGCCTGATACCACAGGTGTCAGAGGTGACACTAATACGTTGCTGAAATTAAAAGACTCTTTGCCCGTTGTTGTAGCCCTTCTTAAATACCACGAATGGCTCAATCCAAATTTTGCAGGTATATGGCAAAACAGATTATTACAGAAATTGAAAAAAAATCAATCAGTAGTTCTTGAGATTAGCAACTAGAATTTGTTTAGTCATAAATTTTGACTCTTTATAACATAATTACGATGATAAGGTAGTTATATATAAATCTTGCTCATTAATGTGTCTGGACTCCAATTGCACCTTTCTCCATCTTTCGAAGAAGGAAATAAATAAATAAACTATAGCAAATTGAATATGCACCGTATTTAATAAATTGTAATTTCCAGTGACTCCATCAAAAGACGAGCCAGTCAAAGGTTGGGTAGACAACTGGTTCGGAGCCACTGGCCTTGTCACTGCCATTGCTAAAGGCATCTGCCGCGTGGTCTACACTGCAGACGACCACATCGTGGACCTGATTCCTGTGGACTACGTGTGTAACCTCACGCTGGTAGCGGCTGCTCGAGCGAAACGGTGAGCACTTTATAAGCATGATTGCCCTCATCATTTGTTTTATTAGTTAGGCTTTCGAGATGTCGAAGGGAACGGTGAGTGCTTCTCCGTATTTCTCGATGGCCTCACTCCAGATGTGTGTAGTGTACGCTACAAGACCCTCAGTGGACCGGTTCTATAGATGATATAGATGTCATTGATTTTTGCTAGTAACAAGACTAACCAGCACTTTTTATTTTCTGTATGTATGTATGTATCTGTTGTTTTGTAGCAATCAGTCAACTGATTGCTACTTGGAAGACTATGTGTCTGTTCTGTCTGATGAGTCTCATTCACGTGTTCCCCGTAAAAGATCAGTGGACAGTGGAACAATAGAATGGGTGGACGGTGGACGGTGGATGGTCGACGGTGGATGGTTGGATGGGTGGAAAATGGATAGAAAGGTGTAAATAAAATACACGCGACAAAATCTGTCAAAATTTTTCAACTTCAATGTGTGAATAATCGCGAAAACCTAAGAAATCATTGTATAAACAAATCTTGGCAGTTGATATTAACCTACTTCGAAATTATCGTATCGATTTGAAACTTTGTAACTAGTATACAAGTACGTAATCTGGATACTGGATAACAAAATAATGTGGTACCAGCAAACTGATCTGATGATGGAGTCAAGGGGTGGATAGTGGAACTCTTCAATGGTTACTAGTAAACTCCTCAAGTTTGTCCTTTGGTTTGTTTTTAACGAGTGTTTTTGATTGTTTCTGTCAGAGATTGTTTGTGATTTGATTGTTTTTTTTACTCTTGGTGACGAGAGTCTCATGATGGAGCCGGAAGGTTAATAGTGGAAATCTTTATATCTACCAGTTAAACCTTCGAATTTGAAATTCTTTGGTTTATTAACAAGTGTTTGATACTTTTTGAAACTGTGAAAATGTTCTATGGAAAATGATATGTGACATACAGGTAAAAATTTAGACCCAATTCTAATGCCAGCCCCTTTCTGTATTCTGAGGCCAGCCCTTTCCTTTCAGTCAAACCGAGGTTGCTGTCTATAACTCGTGCTCTGGATCCTCCAACCCTATCACAATAGGGCAACTCAAGGACTTGTATAGCGAAGCAGGTGTTAAAGATAATTTTAGTAAGTAGATATTTTAAAAATCAATATCATAAAAGATCTATGTTTGATATTAGATATTTGTAGTGCCTGAACGCAGCCTGGGAAGGATTAAATATCATCAAACAAGTTATAGTCAGATAAATGCAAACTAAGTCACGGTCAAGTCCAAATTATGCCCTAGTAAAGTGGTAGAGTAGAGACTTTCTAGATGCTTCAATGGAGTTAAGAAACTTTTCCCACACTCGAACATGTTCACCAACATTCGCGAACTCTGGTGGCCGGTTTCTTCATCAACAACAAAAGTAATTTTCAACATCATCATCATGATCATCAGCCCTGAGTGACCCACTGCTGAGTATAGGCCTCCCTTTGTTTATACCACTCTCCACTGTTAACTTTACTTGACCATTACTGATACTATGGCAAATGTGTTTCTTCGTTCAGGCAACATCTAAAGTAAAAGTCAAATGTGATGCCATAACACAAACGCAAGGACTTTGTATACCCTAAAGGGCACAAATGTTATTATTTTCCCAAAAAAACCTTGTGTACTACTGCACTGTCAAGTCTTGCCGAGACGGAAAAATTTACCGCAGTTCAGATATTGAGAGTAACGGAGGCATTTACCCAAATCAATGCGCAGGTTCGAATCCTGCTGGTCGCTGAACTTTTCAATTGTCTATATAACATTTCAATCACCTTCATTAGTTCGTCTCTTTCGTTCCCTCTTAAGTAACAACTACTTCTATATTAGGGTTATTTAAATTTGCAGACGTGCTGCCGTATCCCGGACTCACGCTGTTGACTCGGCGCTACTGGTTGGTGCGACTGATCACTCTCTTCACTTACCTCCTCGCTTACATCGCCGACATGCTGGTGCGACTCTCTGGGAACAGACCTAAGTACTAACGTTTTACTGACTTTTACATAAAGGCCCAGAAAATGGCGCGCCGCTATCTCACTCGTGCTATAAAGGGTTTTTCTACTTAAAAAAATATCCTTCCGTCATTTTGCGCAGATATTTTCACCGTGCTTTACCTCTTCTGTATGTCCACTCTAGAGAGATATGGTTAAAGTGCGTGAGCTGTCTGAATCCCCAATAGTTACAATCTGAGTGTCTTTAAGTCGCGTGAATATACTATTTGATACTCCGTTGGTCTAGTTGGCGATAGTCCGTTGGTCTAGTTGGGAACCTGCCTTCTGCGCTCGGGGGGTGCGTTCGATTCCCACGTAGAACAAACATTTATGTGATAAACATTTGTGTTTGTTCTATATCTCGGTGTTAAGGGTCCTGTATTCCCTCTGCAGCTCTCTCGCTCGCACATTTTCACATTATTGAAGATATAAAATCAATGAGTGTGAATTTCCAAAAAGTTACAAAATCATGTCATGGTGTCTATCGTAACATTACAAACAAAGAAATTGTCAATTTGATATATTTTAATTTGACACAGTGAAATGGTAACAAGTGATTTTTATTTATCGTGTCATTTTATTCCGTTAAATTACAAGATATCGAAGCAAACATTTCTTTGTTTGTAATGTTACGATAGACACCATGACATGATTTTGTTACTTATTGGAAATTCACACTGATTGATTTTATATCTTCAATAATGTAAAAATGTGCGAGCGAGAGAGCTGCAGAGGGTATACAGGACCCTGAATATTTATTTTTAGTCATCATCATCATGAGCCAGAAGACGTCCACTGCTGAACATAGGCCTCCCCCTTTAACCTCCACACTGAACGACAGCCTGCCTTTTGCAACCACTGGATGCCCGCGACTCTCATAATGTCGTCAGTCCATATAGTGGGAGGCCTCCCTACGCTGCGTCTTCTGGTTCGTGGTCTTCACTCCAGAACCTTTCTTCCCCATCGGTTATCGGTTCTTCGAGCGATGTGGCCTGCCCACATCGCCATTTAGTATGTATTTAAAAATATATAATTATAGTAATTTTTAAACTTTCGCGATTTGAACACATGTTTTAAATGTTTATCGGGACTTATCACGTATCATTTAATTTAGGTAAAAATATGTACCTTTCGCAACATTTAAAACATATATAATTATGTATGGTATATCAGTCTTTAGCAGCCATACAAGCATTGCTTAGGTTGGGGTCAGGTGACCGTATGCTCAACATTTTCTCGAAAATTTATATTTTGATCAGTTTATTTTAGGCAAGCATGAAGCATGAAGGCAGGCTTTGAGAGTGTTCCCCTTACACCCTGTATGTTTTAAAACATCATTGAGATGGAACAGATACAGTGCGACTTTTTTCAATGAGAGAACTGGTTCTCGCTTTTAAGTCTACGATGGAGCATGCTTGCCTAAAATAAACTGATCAAAATATAAATTTTCGAGAAAATGTTGAGCATACGGTCACCTGACCCCAACCTAAGCAATGCTTGTATGGCTGCTAAAGACTGATATACCATACATAATTATATATGTTTTAAATGTTGCGAAAGGTACATATTTTTACCTAAATTAAATGATACGTGATAAGTCCCGATAAACATTTAAAACATGTGTTCAAATCGCGAAAGTTTAAAAATTACTATAATTATATATTTTTAAATACATACTAAATGGCGATGTGGGCAGGCCACATCGCTCGAAGAACCGATAACCGATGGGGAAGAAAGGTTCTGGAGTGAAGACCACGAACCAGAAGACGCAGCGTAGGGAGGCCTCCCACTAGATGGACCGACGACATTATGAGAGTCGCGGGCATCCAGTGGTTGCAAAAGGCAGGCTGTCGTTCAGTGTGGAGGTTAAAGGGGGAGGCCTATGTTCAGCAGTGGACGTCTTCTGGCTCATGATGATGATGACTAAAAATAAATATTCAGGGTCCTGTATACCCTCTGCAGCTCTCTCGCTCGCACATTTTTACATTATTGAAGATATAAAATCAATCAGTGTGAATTTCCAATAAGTAACAAAATCATGTCATGGTGTCTATCGTAACATTACAAACAAAGAAATGTTTGCTTCGATATCTTGTAATTTAACGGAATAAAATGACACGATAAATAAAATGGCGATGTGGGCAGGCCACATCGCTCGAAGAACCGATAATCAATGGGGAAGAAAGGTTCTGGAGTGGAGACCACAAACCGGAAGACGCAGCGTAGGGAGGCCTCCCACTAGATGGACCGACGACATTGTGAGAGTCGCGGGCATCCAGTGGATGCAAAAGGCAGGCTGTCGTTCAGTGTGAAGGTTAAGGGGGAGGCCTATGTTCAGCAGTGGACGTCTTCTGGCTGATGATGATGATGATGATGTGTATAATGTCTCCATATATATGTCACCTCATGAGTTCAAAGACATAATATCAACATGCACCAACATGCACTGAGCCAGCATAGTGGGTTAGTTAGGACCTCATAGGACCCATCTTTTCTTTGAGAGCGGGAACCTCACGTAGTTGTCATTTCGCTTATGTTTTATCGGCTCCATTCTGATTGGTACTTTTAATTTCAATACTATGACTTCTTTTTCGTACACTGGTATAAATAAAGTTGGAATTCAAATATAAAATGCTGGGAATCAACCGTATATATCATTATCCGTGATATCCAAAAAAAATACTATTTTCTTTCTTTCAGATATACAAAACTCGTGTCTCAAGCCATGATGGTGCGCGACGTCTTAGAGTACTTTACATCCCACTCCTGGGTGATGAAGAC
This sequence comes from Agriopis marginaria, assembly GCA_932305915.1. Taxonomy (NCBI): domain Eukaryota; kingdom Metazoa; phylum Arthropoda; class Insecta; order Lepidoptera; family Geometridae; genus Agriopis; species Agriopis marginaria. The sequence goes on along the minus strand of OW029920.1, from coordinate 16,939,519 downwards.
AGATAAATCCGAAGCTTTGTACGAGAGCCTGTCTCCGCCTGACGCGCATCAGTTCCCGTTCTTAGCGAGGGACATTAACTGGACCGAATATATACCCATATACTTCCAGGGGGTTAAAAAATACCTGATCGAGAAAATAAATGTTTAGAGAGCTTCATCCTTACATTCAACACAAAATACAAGCTAATACTAACACTACAAATACAGTTAGACTGCCCATAGACCGTTGAAGGTCTAAAAACAAACCAAATGCTCAAGCCCACTACCAGTTAGCAGCGTACACAGCATGCTGGCGGCATTACCACGCTGAATGGCAATATGAGTTGAGCCAGAAACACGTCAGCATTTTGGTCACGCGTCGCATTAACCAGGCGCTCTGCAAGATTTTTAAAATGAGGTGGCTCCCGGTCCCCAGGGGCCCATTGTCTGGACCCCAAACGTCTCTAATATGTAACCACTGCCAAGATTAGCATATTTGCGTCGTTTGTGCTGCTCTGCCGAATTGGCAGCCGCGCCAGCCCTACCCTGTGTCTCAGGAAGATGTGATGGTGCCAAAGTATCGACACAAGTTGCGTCCCATACAATAATAGATATAGATAGATAGATAGAAACTCTATATTATTGTGTATACCTGAAATAAAAATTACAAAAATATAGGAAACACTTACGAGCTAGTGCCACAAATGGCGGTCTTATTGCTATAAGCGATCTCTTTTAGGCATATGGAAAGAATTTATTTATTAACGTATCAAGATCAACGGGGGATGCATGTACTTTTATTTAAAAGTTTAAATATTTTTTTCAAATCCTCCATTTAAGATCTCATAATCTTCAAACGGCTAAATAGTTTTTCATTAATCATAGCGTTGTAATAACTATTTGACTGTAATTCAACCTTTAATCTATCTAAGTATTGATACATTGAGATTATACTACCAATTCGCTGGCTTACTATTACAAGGTTCTATGCTATTTTCTTATACATTCTGTAATATCAATTTAAAATTGTTGACTTTCATAAATATTGACTTAGCAGGGTTTATGCTTGAGAGAGATACTTTCACTCAAGTTTCACTAAATTGATATTACAGAACGTGTAAGAAAATAACATAGAACCTTGTAATAGTAAGCCAGCGAATTAATAATACTAGATACAGTTATTCACCTTAAAACGCTATTTTCCGACTTTTAGCAATTTTGGTCAGTCTAAGTGTGCCTACTTCCATGGTTAGCTTAAAATTATAAAAATAGTGTCATAACAAAAATGAATGTGTTATCTAGGAAACCCAAGAGACCGAAACACGATTAAGGGCACTTTGCTCGATAGAAAAAATATTTGAATGTAGCAATGATTTGCGCTTTTATTCCTGTTTTTTGAATTCATTAAATTACCTATTTATTAAATTATGTCTGCGATATCTTGATATATAGATTTCATACTTATGAAGGAAACTGCAGCGGTGCATTTTACATTACCTACAGCTATAATTTTCGAAAAATAGAAGTAGCGAAACGCACGACTGTGAAGCCCCATTTTTTTGCTCCGCTAAATGCGACTTTAATACTATAAACCAAGGATTATGGTCATCTGTAGTAATAAGCGTTGCTTAAAACTGGAAAAACCTGGCCTTAACTGAATCATAGAAGGAATTATACATTATCTAGACATTATTCTCTACAATTTCTTATGAGGAAATTTGTTTCTCAGATGAATAGTCTATACGGTAGGTATAAAGAAATGTTTGATAAAAATTTTAAGTATTTATTTTGTTCGAAATTTTTACCTTTTCCAGAGCATGTAGCTCATAGTTACGATTTCGAAAAAAAATATAAAAAAATAAAAAAATTTGAAAATTGTATGAGCTTTTATTTGGTGTTACATTTTTCCCTACGAAAAACTGTTTTCGAGATATAAGTGAAAACCCCAAAGAGGACAAAATTACCTTTGTCCCCCCCCCCTCCCTCCCCCGGTTGAACCCCTAGACGTCAGGATTTTTAGTATGTTCACTCCCTGAACAAGCTTCTGAAGGAAGCGCTCAAGTACTCTACACGTGCTTTATTGACTAGACTAGGTATATAATACGTGTTTATGTCTTTAGAAGCGGAAACGGAATAAGTTAAGAATAAACCGGCCAAGTGCGAGTCGGGCTCGCGCACTGAGGGTTCCGTACCACCACTTAATTTGTTAGCTACTAAAGTAAAAAAATAAAATTGTGCCAAAAGATCATCAGAAGGGAAAATCTGTGTTCATAACAGGAGGTGCCGGATATCTTGGAAAGGTGATTATTTTATTTTGATAATACTGTCTTATTCGGATTTTTTATTACAACGTCTGAACAGAAATTTGGCGCCAACATGAAAAAACATATAATAAATAAATGGGTGAAGAAGGGCGGTGGGAAGAAATTGCTAGCCGTCAAGCATATTTTGTAAGTCCTCCAGCGATTCAGCCATTATGACGATGTCGTCTGCAAATCGCAAATGAGAGATGTACTAGCCATTGATATTGACACCTCACCTAGTCCAGTCCAGTCTCCTAAACAAATCCTCCATTGCGTTTGAGAACAATGGACTTGGTCGGTCATTTTAGCAGCGTCATACAGAGATCTCATCACTTCGATAAATCGCCAGTCAACTTAACATCGCTGTAAGGACTCCAGAACAGCCCAGGTTTCAACCAAGTGAAAAGCCTTCTCATAGTCCACAAACGCTAAGCATAAGGGCCGTTTGTACTCTTTGGTCTTCTGTACAATCTGTCGCACTGTGTGGATGTCACTGTGGTCATTGGTGCTATACCCACCTCGAAACCAAGCCTATTCCGGGGTTGAAACTCATCGAGTCTTCGCGCAACACGGTTCGTGATAACCCTAGAAAACGGCTTATAGACATGGCTCAGAAACAATATGGATCAATAGTTCTATAACAAAAGGGTTTTCTCGCCCTTTTTGTAAAACTGTACCACCACGTTTCTGTTCCATTCCTGAGGAGTTCGTCTAGGCTGATATCGGGCAGTTCTTCCGTGTAGTGGCGTGTTAACGTGGCTCTATCGTCTTCAGTGTCAGAATATCAAGAACTTGTTATAGTGATCGGAGGTAGCATCGTACAAGTTTGGTAATTTGCTTACTTACTGTCGTTTGATCTAACAAAGTTAACGTGGGATTATCACGCTGTTCTTCCGTTAACTGTAGATTTTCCCTCGAAAGGTTTGACTTCCTGTGTTTACGCCTCTCGCAGGAAGTCTACCACTTCCAAGTCTCTGTGCCACATTATTAGTGATTTCCAAAACAGCAAATCGATTCTCCAGCTTTACCCAGAACGTTTCAGATCCAGCCACGGTTTGAAGCAGGTTTGGCTTCATCAAACGGGCTCGTTCAAGCATGATATCGATATTCAGAGGTCCTTACGAGTCTGTGGTCACATCCGGCAATAAACCTAGTGGGCACTGAAACATTAATAATATGTAAAATTTCTAGTGTAATTCCGCTTCTACGTCGTTTCGAGTACAATAAGGATTTTAGGTTTAACTAAATTAGCTTCACAAATATCTATAGAGAAAATAGTTAAACCTAAAATCTTTATTGTACTTAAAATTACGTAGAAGCGGAATTACACTAGAAATTCAACATATTTATTATATTATACAAATCAATCATTCTATCGCGAAAAAAAATCTGCCGTTCCATTGTGTCGAGTGTAAATAACCATTTTCTATACAACATAATATTACATTATACTCACAGCTGATATTTTTTTGTGATTTTAGGGTTGGTCCCGTAGTAAAAGTTGTTCCTGATGATGATCCCTTTTTAAGCTTAGTACGTAATTTCTGCGTGACTCTTTATGCTTACCAAATCTCATCAAAATTTAACGAGTGGTTTCCGGTATCATGTAGGTATTGTACGTTTGTATGTAAAGTATAAAAAATATTGACAATATCGAAATCAGTTCTGAATTAATATGTATTACGGGTAACAGGTCACGAACAAAGTTTACTAAGGCAATATACACCTTAATTACCTTTACCTTTAAACGAACCTTGAAACGATAAGTTACAATTGAGGTCAGTTGGGTTTCTTTAAAACATAAAAGCGTATATTTTTTTTTGGCGCGAATATGTCTATATTTGACCATCAACTCGCCTGTTGATAAGCAACGATGTGGTCGAAGATGGAACACGCAGACTTAGAAGATACCTATTCACGCCTAGATTATAAATGTATTTTGTTATATCGCATGGCAAATTAATCTGTCAACTTCTTGCGCTGAAATTGGCGCTGCGAACACGATACAACAGTTTTGTGGTTTTGAGCATTGTTATACTTGAGTAACGTAGTGTTGTGTAGGTATATACCGCGAGCAGACCAGCGACCTGCAAGCAGCACCCGATCACGAGTATGACACATGTGCCAGCCATCGCCCTCCTCAACCATATCTGAAGGAAGAGAGCGACCCGACACACGACGCCGCCGACGTAGAACGAGAATGTAGCTTAAAACTATTAGGAAATCGAAATAAGTGTATAAAATAAGTATAGTAGAAAACTTTGTCTTTTATTTGGTGTCAAAATATTTTTCAAAAACAAACCATTTTCGATAAAGTGACAAACCTAGTAATTATAATTTTTAAGGGAAATAAGAAAAAAATTAAAGAACCGACTTCATGACTAGGTATAGAGGAAAGTCACCAAATATGGAATACCATTTTGTTTTAGGGAAATAATAAAATAAGTTCATAAAAATTTAAACAGTTTAATGTTATTACTAATCAGTCATATATTTCTTTGTAGTAATTAACGGTCTTTAATCAAATATATGAGTAATCAAATTAAAATCTAATACAAAAACAAAAATCACAAATGAGTAACCAAATATGGAATAGGTACCCATATATGGAATATCAACAATCATTAACAAAAATAGACGGAAATATCTATGAGATCAAATAAATGCAAATAAAATGTTATGATAAATCAAAGAAGTGACTTAGTTCACTTTCAAAAGTCACAGATCCAAGTATCAAACTCCGGACCAGCACAATCATAATGTGCCCAGAGCCCACACGTTAAACATTTTATCTAGTTTTCTCCACGTTCATCCATAGAAAAAAGTCTCGAACAGAACATACATTCAGCATCAGCAGAGTCAGGAGATACTTGGTCCATCAACTCATCATGTTCACTGCCATCATCAAACCGGGTATCGTCCTGTTCCTCAATATTCCATAATTAGACACCGACGACTGTCCATATTTGGATTTTTATACTAGTTCAAACTCGTCTGAATATTTTTTCAAGTCACAATATTTAAATCACAAAATATCACAAAATGTTAAAAATAAACATGATATCGACATACTAAATGGTTTAATACTTTTATATACATACCTAATAACAGATAATACTCATTTATTACTTACCTTTAAAAATTTCTGCGGGACAACAAAACAAAACACGCCTGCCACACGTGCAGCTTTCGCGCAACTTACACAACTGGTGTGAGTGCGATATCAAATAGACCGAATAAAACCGAAGATATTCGTGTTTTGCGTTTCATACTTATATTCTGAGAGAAATTAAGATATTAGGATACTATTCCATATTTGGTGACTTTCCTCTACCTACATTATTTTACAAACTGAAACTAAAAAGTAGAAAATATTGTTTAATATTACGACTGAAATACTTTGTATGATCATGGTCATGAAAAATCAATGGCCCGGTCACCATGGAGACACTTCTTTGTTTTTTTTTTAAGTTCTGTTGTAGGAACAGTTCGTCTATGTTTACTGTTCAGTTGACAGCATCGCTAGTGGAGAACAAAGTATGAAATTCACCAAGAAATAACTGTAGTTCCAATTTTGCCCACCTTAACAGCTAAGTTGGTGGCACTGTACAATGTTTACATTGTACATTGAATTCGTTACTTATTGACATGTTTTCGTAGATTTTTCAAAAAGCGCTGAATCTATGTCGATAAACTGTTAAAATTTGCAAGTTGAAGTGGCAATGGGCAGGCCACATCGCTCGAAGAACCGATAACCGATGTGGAAGAAAGGTTCTGGAGTGGAGACCACGAACCGGAAGACGCAGCGTATGGAGGCCTCCCACTAGATGGACCGACGACATCGTGAGAGTCGCGGGCATCCAGTGGATGCAAAAGGCAGGCTGTCGTTCAGTGTGGAGGTTAAAGGGGGAGGCCTATGTTCAGCAGTGGACGTCTTCTGGCTGATGATGATGACACTCCCTAAGCTCCCTGGACAAACTTCTGAAATAATCGCTCACGCACTCTACAACTTATTTACGCTTACGCTTTATTGCCAGGACTAGGTAGGTATATAATACGTGTTTACGTATTGAGAAGCGGAAGCGGAATCCAATAATGAACGTCACAAGTTAAGAAAAACTATATTTAGTCAACATGTTTTTGTACGTTAGTTTCATTAACCACGGTTTATATTTATATTATTTATTTATTATTTATGGTAAATGTGTAAAATAAAATAAGAATATCATTAAAAAAACACTGTCGAAGTTCGATATTATTTTGAAACCACAGATGATGCCTATTCAGTTCAATTCAAATTCATTTATTTCGATCGCCAATTAGATCATACGATTATTAAAATAAAACAATAAAAACATAAAATTTGGTACATATTTAAAATTAATAAAATAGAACTAAACTAACACACTCCTTTCACCATTTGCTTGTTATTCAGTAAATGTACCATTGAGCAGTGGTTCATGTACTGACAGTCAAACCTATTCGCAAATACGTTCAGGATATGTGTATTGCCTGGGCCACACACATCGTGATAATATTCGGGCGATAAACTTCGCCTTCGGTCTACGGCGAAGCTGCGCGGCCACATAATGCGCGATGTAAAGTTTATCGCGATGTATAAACGCAAAAGACAAAATGGACACCGCAGTTGCTCTATATTTTATGACAGCAAATAATATTTTTTATGACCAGTTTCGTTTGGGTTCCATAAAATCAGCTCAGACTCGTAATTGGCAATAAATTCTAAAATTCTATCGTTACTCCAATCCATGTTTCGCTTCAGCTATATTATGCACTGCAGTTTAACTTACACGTCCACTACGTACGATAGCAGGGGGCCGACTGAAGTGTGGCCACGCAAGCGAAATTCATCGCGATAAAACGCTTTGATCTGCGAGAATTTACCGACAGCGGAGCGAAGTCCTCGCAGCTACGTACGAAGCACCAAAGTATACGCGAATACTTGGCTACACACATCGGGATAACGCGAATCTTCGGGTTATCGCGATGTGTGCGGCCCAGGCATTTGCGATAATTATTATAATAAATATTTACTATTGTTTGATATTCCATATAAAATTCCAGAAGTAAATTAATTCACATCATTCATTGATTGACCGCCGGCGTCTCCAGTTAACGCTGTGCGCATTTTATTACCGCCGCTTAATGCAACTAAATAAAACTGCGCCGGAAACTCGAACCATTTTTACCTGCTCGAAAGCAAAATTCGAAATTTTAACATATAAGAATTATTCAAGTGAAATGGGTGTAGAAGCGTATGTGCCAGTAGCCGAGTTTTACGCGGGAAAGTCTGTGTTCATAACAGGAGGTGCCGGATATCTTGGAAAGGTGATGATTTTATTTTGATGACTGTCTTATTCGGATTTTTCATAACAACGTTTGAACAGAGTTTTGGCGCCAACGTGAAAAAATATGTTGCCTTTTCTTTAACTACAAAATTAGGTTATTCAAAAGACGAGTTAATCGAGTCCTAAAGGCAATGTACTTGTGATGCCTCTGGTGTTACAAGTATCCTTAAGCGACGGTGACTGCTTACCATCAGGCATCCCCATCTTGTTTCCTACCCATGGCACAAAAAAAATTTTGAATTTTGAATTTAAATGTATAATAATGTGGATTATTATTTATAAAGTGTTCTTGGACGTGCTCGAGTGTAGGTAAGTGATATAATGAGGTGAAGCATATATTTACATGTTGTTTCCAAAAGTCCATAGAACGGAACTAGGATATGACTGTGACTTGACCGTGACTTACTTTGCTTGATTCTGATTTGTTTGACGATTTAAATAATAAAACTACAATACTTGATCCTGGCAAATGCACAAGACGTACGAAGCCAAAATCCGCTCAAGAGAAAGGAATAAAAAAATAACGTGGAATTTTCACAATTTTGCTAAAGTACTCAAAATCTGATAAATGGATATGAGAAATGGAAATGGATATGGCCCAATCACCCTTTCGAGGGTAGGCTAAAAGTCCAGCAGTGGACTGTTAAAAGGCTGATGATGATGATGACTCAAAATCTGATAAGTAAGAAAAAAAAGTGAGCAACGTTTTCACACTTTTCTTTTCATCCGACTTCAAAAAAAGAGGTTCGATATAATATATTACGTATGTATATGTTATTGCAGGGCCCCGATTCTACTAAAGAAATTGTTTTTAAATTATAATTGCTTCAATTTTGTTTTTGAATAATTGCCTCAAAATTGTCAGTTTTTTTATACTAAGTTATAATATTAGGTGGTGGTATTTTTCTAGTATAAAAATAATTTTAACTGTCAGTTTTGAAGCAAATATTTAAAAAATAAAATTGAAACAATTACAGTTTAAAAATAATTTCTTTAGTAGAATCAGGGCCCTGATTTTGAACCGATTTTGAGCCGATTTTGAACCGATTTTGAACCGATTTTGATAATAATTATAATGATAACTAGTTGACTTGACAGATGTTATCCTGCCTTAGAACTGTCAAACACGCAAAGTTAAAATTGTAAATCTAATTTTTTTACACCTTGGGTTTTTTTTTTTTTTTTTACTTCGTACTAGGCTAACGTTTGACCGCGACCTCGCCTGATGGAAAGCGATGATGCGGTCGAAGATGGAGCACGTTTGCCCAGTAGTAACCTATTAACCCTAGACTTATAATAATTATTATTGGAGTTATAATTATTATTGGAGTTTTAGTAAGGATCCCTATGTTTTTTAAATATAATATAGCCTATGTTACTCGGGGATAGTGTAGCTTCCCACCAGTGAAATAATTTTTCAAATTAGTTCAGTAGTTTTGGAGCCTATTCAATGCAAACAAACAAATCTTTCCTCTTTATAATATTAGTATAGATAGTATAGATGAATGGGTTATACTAAGAGGGTGAGTCAGATTTATATTTGAAAGAAAATATTCCCCATTCAAGGGTGGAATATGAGGGGATGAATCCCGTTTATTGAATTCTCAGTGTTTTTAATGTACCTGTGTATTAATTATCATTTACGGGAATTAAATTTTAACCATTTTATTTTTTAATTACGTTATTTATTTTGAATAATGTATTCAATAAGTAATTGTCTTTATAATAATGTATATTATTTTCATTACTTAAACTATAACCCAGCGCCTATTTTTCACACGAAATTGCACCTTAAGTACCTTAACCCTAACATCGTAACAGAACCAAGTAATTGTCGTTATAAATATTCATCAAAAAAAAAAAAAAATTTTTTTTAAATCCCTGCAAGGTGTGAGTTGAACTCGAGCACCACAACATAAATTGTTAATTACTAAAGTACAAAAAAGTAGTGCAAAAAGACAAGATTACGCCCACGTGGTCACCCATGCAAGTACCGAGCGCACCCGACGTTGCTTAACTTCGGTCAAAGAGATTAAAGTGGTTATATCGTTATTGACCAGAAATTCGTCACCAACTCGCACTTGGCCAGTATTTATTATTTGTTGTTTTACTGTAGAGCCTTTACTATATTAATGCCAAGCTTGTATGTATATATACGTACGTATTACCATTTATATTAGAGCAAATATAAATATAGGTACAATTGGTAATAGGCCTTTAGTTTTGTACTTATTGACTTTTTCATAATTAATCCGCCGTCACATTACATATTCTGTGAAATTTTCAACTGGTTATCTATTACGGTACGAAAGATATATTCGTTAAAAGGTAGGACGGACACACAGACGGACAGACGGAAGGCTGGACGGACGGATAGATAGACGGAAGGATGGACAGACAGACAGACTGATAGCGTAGGCTTAGTGAATAGGGTACCATTTATCGTCTATGTCTTTTGAACAATTAATAATGATGATGAATAAATATACTTACTTATTGTACAAGCAAAAAGTAATGAATACCTAATTGAGAAAACTTTAAAAAATTAACTAATTGAAGGTCGTTTTATACTATCTATAATTTTTAAGGTTTTGTCGGGGAGACTGAAAGTTTCTTTGCGTGACCAAAATGCTGGCCAGTATTTTGGTCAGAATGTTAGCCTCACAATCCAGCGAGGCAACGAGGCCAGTTTTGATCACTGCTGAAATTAGAGATCGTTTGAACTTTATATAGATCTTCGTTGCTGATGAATAAATAAATGTTTGGATAAGCATCATCATCATCATCATCATCATAGTCAGCCTTTTAACAGTCCACTGCTGGACTTTTAGCCTACCCCCGAAAGGGTGATTGGGGCCATATCCACCACGCTGACCCAGTGCGGATTGATGGATTCACATACGCCATTGAATTCCTCAAAAAAAATATTCTTCTTCTTCATTCGGATAAGCATATCCTAGGCAAATCTTTTGAGATCTTTGTCCTATTGCCTGTTTTACTTACTCAAAATAAATGGTGTCCAAAATTAAAATAATGTATCTTAATTTTTCAGGTATTGCTGGAGAAACTTCTGTACAGTTGTCCAAAAGTGGACAAAGTTTTTCTATTACTGCGAGACAAGAAGAATGTCAGCGCAGAGCAGAGACTCCAGAAGATCATTCATCTACCTGTGAGTTCATTTTCTTATACTTATTATATACAGAAAATCATTCTGAGTTTCTAATTACGGATGATCTGGGCTTTTCTTCACCATAATTCTGCCCCTGTGAATTAAATCGACCGAGGCAGTATTTTTAGGCTAGTAGTTAGTAGCAAAAAATAGAGGTCGAAGCAGATCTAAAATATATTCATAAATAAATTTCAAACAGAATGACCTTCATAACTACCCCTCTCTAAGAGGGAGACCTTGTTCAGCAGTGGACATTTAATGGCTGATGATGTGTATGTGTGTGACCTTCATAAAACTATGCAACAAAATCTACAATGATAAAAAAACAGGTTTTGTAATTCGACGAGCTGAATAAAATGGAGAAAGATAACAAGAACGCCGCCGTGAAGACCATTGTCTTACTAACCACAACCACGCTGCTGAGAGTAGAACAAATATTTCATTCATCACCATGATTGGCCTACTGACATTTACACAAGATGATCCTATGTAGGGTTTGATTGATTACATCACAACTTGTTGCTAAATAAGTAGATACGGGGACCACAGATGTCGATGTGGACTCCATTTGCCAAGTAAACTGTCTCGGCGTTGTCTCTTTTATTTGGTCTAAAAATACTCTTCTTGGTCTTCCAGATCCTCTTTTTCCTTCTTCCTTTCTCTCTATGATGGTATTCATTAATTTGTCATGTAGTACAAGGTGGCCAAACATCGTTCCTCTTCTAGTTTCTATACTCACCTGCATTTTTCATTATCATATGATATTGTCTACAGATGTTCTCCAGGCTGAGGAAAGAACGGCCAAATGATTTGGACAAGATTGTACTGTTGAAAGGTGACATCAGCGCTCAGAACTTAAAAATGCATAATGAAGATTTGAAAACTGTTATAGAAAAGGTATCAGTAATACCATATTTGGCATATATTATGTACAAGAATTCCTCAGTATGTAATAGAGGCAACTATTACATATGCATATAAAGTTGATAGTGTCTAGTTGAGGAAATAGCTTAATTTCTTTCCACCTGCATGCACCCAGGCCAAATAGACGCCACATGTCGACTAACCTTGCATGTCAGTGGTATGAAAATCTGTACATAAACTCCAAAGAGCTCATTGGTACGGACCCGGGCCCGCAACCTTATGCTTTCAAGTCCAGTGGTCTCCGCCATGGGCTACCACGGCTTTTATTTATTTATAACATATTTAAGTTTTATTTAACGATAAAGTGATAATGGCGTAAGTATTTTATGCGATTTAATCAGATGATCCTTCCACAAATTAATGTTCTTTTAATCACCTATTATTTATTCATATTATGTAGATGGAACACGATGCTATGCCATGAAGACTATCTATCAATTAAAATTTTTTTTACATTATATACGGGGTAGTAGAAATAGATGGCAAGATAGATTCATATTTTTTTATTCGAGTTTTTGGCATATTAACTATTGCTCGTTAATCCTATTTTTCCATTATTTATTTATTTTTCAAATACCTTGAAAAATAGTGGATAGATATTTTTTATTTATTTTTATGGGGTTTTCAATGGATAATCGACAAGGTATAGCACCTGCTATACCTTGTCGAAGTGTGGGGAAGTGCGGTCAAAACAAGAATAGCTGAACTGCAAATATTACAAAATAAAATCATCAAAATTATATTTAATTACCCCTACCTTACAGAAACTAAAAAAATCTATATAGAAACAAAATTAATGAATATAAAACAACTATACGCTTACAACAGTTGCATTTTTATACGAAAAACTATTAATAAAAACGTCCACACAAACTTGGTGTTTACAAAACGAAAACAAAATGTTTCATACCCCTGCACTCGCCGCGCTAGCTTTATTGCCCTGCCGAAGATACGAACTAACTACGGCAAGACTATGATTACTTTTGAAGGAGCGTGCCTTTATAACAAACTACCCTCGGAAATTAAAAACACTAAGTCGTTCAACACATTTAAAAAGCTACTTGCTGAGCATGTTATGACAACATAAAACGAAAGCAAATGTGTTGGACGAATAATAATTGGATGGATGTTATGTACTTTATATACTTATTGTTTTGTTCTACATGTTTGTATTGTATTTTATTAAGTAATTTTTGCGACGACGAACTATAAATTTATTGTTAGCAGTGTTCTCATGGAAGTGATGTAACATCTTATATGAGAATAAATGTCTATAAACCTAATCCCTAAATGGTTTTCGAATTTCAAACTCTTTGCAAAAATGAAATGTTGTCCATTTACGTGCGAAGCCGGGGCGGGCTGCAAGTTATACATATAAACCTTCCTCATAAATAGAGCCCATCAATGAAAACAAAATTAAAATTAATTCAAAAATATATAAGATATGAGCATTTTAATTTCAAATTTTATGAGTGCGCACTATACTGAGCCGTGACGTAACGCCTTAGGTGCGCCATACAAATGCTATACTAAGACAGGCTTTGCGAGAAAACCCCACTCCCCTCTCTATCCCCACCAAAAACTTTAAACAATCGTATCACAGAGATTTATCAGCCAATTTAATTTAATTTTTCAATATATGTAATATATTAAGTTATATTCATCGCTGAGCCGGTTATTTTTAATAAATTAAACATTAAGACACATGCCTATTGTAAGAATAATAAAACAAGACATTATATATTTCAACTAGATATTGCCCACGCCTTCGCTTGCATAGTATAGATTTCCACTTTACTCCCTACCCTCCCGTATCCGTCCTGCAATCCACTCTACTCCCGTTCCGCTCTTTCCGCTCCAGGACTGAATCCTTCCCTTTCTTTACCATTCTTCCGTCCTGCCTCTTCCACGCCAGTCCTGCATTGGTCCCGTAATCTTCTCTACAACAGGCCCACCTTTTCTAATCATCTGCATTCGGCATCTGACCCGTTGTCGCGGCAGATTTTAGTATTTTTATTTTATAGTTTTTGAAGAAAAAACTACTTTGGGTTCTAATTTAAATGTAAGCACAGAGTACAGTAACTGGCTAACAATTTGATATATATATATATATATGCAATAGTTGATTTTTGGGTCTCGTTGGTGGACTGAAGAGGGGACCGATGGAACAAAATGGATGTAGGATTTCAAGTAATTTCAACCGTACGATTTTACGAAATTTGTTATGTTGTGTGCTTGGGTTGTCTATTTTTTGCGATGTTTTTCGGTCATTACTCAGCTGGGTAAAAAAATAAAATTAATATACCTAGGTACTAAATTATTGTCTCTTACAGGTGTCTGTGGTGATTCACTCAGCAGCAACAGTAAAGTTCAACGAGCCTTTGAAGATTGCGCTCAACGCCAATCTTGATGGCACCAAAAATGTGCTCAACTTATGCCACCTGATGAAAAACTTACAGGTAAAGCCTTACAATTCATCATCAGCCTATGTTTGTCTACTGCACGAAGTGGACATCTCCTAAAAAACGCCACTGAGCTCTTGATTTTCCATTTTCTGCATCAAGTTACGCAGGTCTTCCCTCCACCTGGCCTCTATACTTAATTACTTACTCTATGTTTGAGCGACGGAAAGTGAGCAAGTAAGATGTAAGAAGATGACATCCTCTAGAAGAAGCTTTTATCCAGCAAACACCAAAATTTGGTGTTGTATCATTACTTCGCAAGGTCGACTTGCGTCGAATGTCTTTATAGCAAAGCGTTGGACTGAAATAAATTTGTATTCAAAACTTTTTGGTTCTTAATTAATGCAACATGAATTTATTTCCAGGTATTTGTCCACGTATCAACAGCTTACTGCAACACAAATCAGGCGGTAATAGAGGAGAAACTCTACCCGCCACCTGTCTCAGTAGAAGATGCATACGAATTTGTAAAAGAAAATCCAAGTGAAACTGCCAAAACTGCGCAGTTTTTGAGTAAGCTATGAGACAGTTTTGAAACCCTAAAGCTTCACACGGCTATTCTCAGCGGTCTTACTCGCTATGACACAGTAATAGTACCTTTCCGAGACTAAAATGTTCACTTTCTAACCCTCTAAAGTTATACTATTTCAAGTGACCACCTAAATTACTCGCTTACTACGCTGCTGCTCAGTAGCTAAGATAAAAAATTACTCGTAAAACTAGCGCCACTTTGAGTGTTGCCAACGACATCAATAATCATCATCATCATCATCATCAGCCAGAAGACGTCCACTGCTGAACATAGGCCTCCCCCTTTAACCTCCACACTGAACGACAGCCTGCCTTTTGCATCCACTGGATGCCAGCGACTCTCACTATGTCGTCGGTCCATCTAGTGGGAGGCCTACCTACGCTGCGTCTTCCGGTTCGTGGTCTCCACTCAAGAACCTTTCTTCCCCATCGGTTATCGGTTCTTCGAGCGATGTGGCCTGCCCATTGCCATTTCAACTTGCAAATTTTAACAGCTATGTCGGTGACTCTGGTTCTTTGGCGAATATCCACGTTTCGGATTTTATCGCGCAAAGAAACTCCGAGCATTGCTCTCTCCATTGCCCGCTGGGTGACTCTGAGTTTTTCCAAAAGGCCAACAGTTAAGGACCACGTCTCAGTACCATATGTCATCACTGGCAACACACACTGGTCAAAAACCCTCGTCTTGAGGCACTGTGGTATCTTGGACGAGAAGATGTCACGCAATTTCCCGAACGCTGCCCATCCGAGTCAATAATCAACCAATAATCGTCAGGCTGTTATTCCGTCAGGTGGTCTAAAAAATCAAAACCCCAATTCATGGGCTCACACTTTTATGCATCAATGCTTGTTAAACTACACAAAAAACTATTATTTAACTGTTTCTTTTTGATATAGATGGAAGACCAAACACATATGCTTTTACAAAAGCACTGGCAGAACATCTGGTCTCCGAAACCCATGGGGATGTTCCGGCTGTCATTATTAGACCTTCTGTTGGTGAGTTAATACATTTTATGCCTTATGTGGTAAACAAGACGGAAGAACAGGCTGTCTCATAGTATTCTTCTTTCGAGTCGATGTTCCGCAAAATACAATTCTATTTTCAAATCAAGTTTCTAGACCAAACTTTGCCACCCCAATGGCACTCTCCGTGGCTTCTCATAGTAAGAAGTCACTGCAGCCTATGGATATCACAGGTACCACAGGCATCACTGATACGTTGCCAACATGTAAAGATTGTAATCAAATCGAATCATTAATTTGCCAGAACATGGTAGGTACATATCCATACAAAACAGCTTACAAAATGTAGCGTATCTCAAGTCTTTGCCTGGTGCGGCGTACAAATGTAAGTGGCTAATATTACAATATGTATTATTAGTTTTTGTAGCTATAGAAATATATTGTGTCCATGTTATAATATTTCTAAAATCTTTTATTTTATACCTAAATTAATAAAAGAAAGTAAAAACATATCAATTAGGGGTCGGACCCGTGCTCCACCCAGGTTCTCTACCTATACTCGTATTCGTAGTTTTTTATTAATTCAAATACTTAATTAATTCTCCGATATTTTTCTCTATGTTACATGTATCCTTCGTAAATATCGCGAAAGGCTCATTTCACATTTGCAGGTATATGGGAACAAAGATTATGTGAATCGAAGAGTGTTTGCGGGAGACAATTAAAAAAATATATCTGTAGTTGATATTAGCCCGTAGGATTTGATATAGCATAAACTTTGACTCTTTATAGTAGCTACTTAATATATAGAAATCTTTCTAGTCAATGACATGCCGTGTCTGGGCTCCAATTATACCTTTCTCCAATAAGGGAATAAATTATACAAAATTGAATATGCAACGTGATACTGTACTTACAAATAGTAATTTCCAGTGACTCCATCAAAAGACGAGCCAGTCAGAGGTTGGGTAGACAACTGGTTCGGAGCCACTGGCCTTGTCACTGCCATTGCTAAAGGCATCTGTCGCGTGGTCTATACTGCAGACGACCACATCGTGGACCTGATTCCTGTAGACTACGTGTGTAACCTCACGCTGGTGGCGGCTGCTCGAGCGAAACGGTGAACATTTTATGGCATGATTGCCCTCAAATTTGGGCTCTTTTGATATTGGTTTGGTTTCGAGACATACCTAAGCATGTTTTTTAGTTTTTGAAACTGTGGTAATTTTCTACGTAAAATTATAGATATATGGTAAGATAGTGATTAATCTTGAGACGAAATTTTAATGCTAGCCTTTTTCTTTCAGTCAAACCGAGGTTGCAGTCTTTAACTCGTGCTCTGGATCCTCCAACCCTATTAGAATGGGACAATTCCTGCGCTCTTATAGTGAAGCGGGTGCCAAAGAAAATTTTAGTAAGTGGATATTATAGAAATCAAAGAAATAAAAGTTCTCTTTGTGTCATTACTTGTACAGTTTTAACGCAGCTTGAGATGATGAAATAACTTCAAACAAGTTATAATCAGATCAAAACCAAATAAGCCACGGAAGTCATCTTTCAAACAAACTGGGATATTTCGGGTTTCACTGTTTTAAACTATCATGGTTGTTCACTAAAGTTATATGATTATTTACGGGATATTTACCGTGGTAAGGTTGTGGAATGAGCTCCCGATATTTCGGCGCAGTTACATGCATTGCATGCGTGTCTTCCCGTGAACATGGTGCATGTAACTGCGCCGAAATATTGGGAGCTCATTCCACAACCTTACCACGGTAAATATCCCGTAAATAATCATATAACTTTATTTCGGGTTTCATAGCAAAAACCGGGAGTAACAATAAAACGTGTGCTGGAAGTTAAGCGACTGTTTATTTTTTATACGGGTACGTTAAACTTATAAAACTTCTCTGTTTGTGTAGAGGGTTTAAAAATGATCAGTCCGATACTCTATTCACGATAACTATAATTGTTTTATTTTGTTTTAACTCGTAATATCTATGTATCTTTTGTTTTTGTCATAAATAAATATATTTCTTTCTTTCTTTCTTTGTTCAAGAATTTAGAGGCCATCAGGAAAGTGACCGTAGTTCAGTTGAGAGCAATGGAGGCCTTTTTCCAGACTCGAATCCTGCCAGTCCTTGAACTTTTGAATTGTCTACAACATTTAAATCACCTTCATTAGTTCGTCTCGTTCAACCATCTACGACTAGTTCTCATCATCATAATCATCAGCCAGAAGACGTCCACTGCTGAACATAGGCCTCCCCCTTTAACCTCCATACTGAACGACAGCCTGCTTTTTGCATCCCTTGGATGCCAGCGACTCCCACAACTCCTCAACTCTTCACAACCACTTCTAGATTAGAGTTATTTATATTTGCAGACGTGCTGCCATATCCCAGAGTTCTGCTGTTGACTCAGCGCTACTGGTTGGTGCGGCTGACTACTGTCCTCGCCTACTTCTTTGCATACGTTGCCGACATGTTGTTGCGACTTTCTGGGAACAGACCTAAGTACTTATGTTTTTTTTATTTTTACATTAGGACCACTCTCAACGGCCACAAACGTTGGCCAGAGCTAAACGGCCACAAACGTTTGTCACATTCGCAAGTTTTCAAAATTTTGGAAGATAAAAAATTACCGAGTGTGAATTCTAAAACTGATGTTCGATTGGGCATTATTTTTAGAATAACATTGCAAATAGTATAAGCAATTTTGGTGTTTCATAGGATGGCAGAAGAGATAGAAAAATAAAATTATCGAGTTTTCTTTCCGTCTCCTACCCCTGTTAATGCGAACGCCCAATTAATTAAAAAAAATTAAAAACTTGCAAATGTGACAGCTGTAACCATACTATGTCTCTCAGGAAACAACGAAGCCGATTAAACATAGCGGAAGGATAAGAAGTGAAATTCATAAAGTCCTTTTATCATTCTTTTTTTTTCAGATACACAAAACTCGTGTCCCAAGCCATGATGATGCGTGACGCCTTAGAGTACTTTTCATCCCGCTCCTGGGTGATGAAGACAGATAAATCCGAAGCTTTGTACGAGAGCCTGTCTTCGACTGACGCGCATCAATTCCCGTTCCTTGCGAGGGATATTAACTGGACCGAATATATAGCCATATACTTCCAGGGAGTTAAAAAATACCTGATCGAGAAAAAGTCGATTTAGAGATCATTATTCTTCTTAACACTTACCTTCACCAATAATATAGGTCATTATTAATCGAGCGAATACCTTACACGCAGGCTGCATAGCTGCGTCTTTTTTTATTCGGCAAACATAGGCGATGGGAAGTGCCAACATCAGAGTATGTACTATAGCCATGCCAAGTTTTACGTAATGCCGTTTTTACAATAAAGCAAATACAATACGTGAAAAAAATACGTCTGTTATTTGGGAACCCTTCTTTAGTTTTTACGTTTGACTTTATTATTATTTCTTAGTTAATTCGCCGTAAAATTACATATTGTGTGAAAATTTCAATTGATTATCTATTGCAGTTCGAAAGATACAGCCGTTAAAAGGTGGGATAGACAGTCAGTCAGACAGATATCGTAGGCTTAGTAATAGGGTCCCGTTTTCACCCTTTGTGTACGGAACCCTTAAAACGTATTTTGTACGTGATATCTATAGATAATTAACTAGATAATAGTTTTTTGTTTGATCCTCTTTCACGCCGCAACGGAGCATCGGATTGAAGTGGTTTTTGCATAATTAGGCCCGAGAATGATAAATAGGATACTGTAGAATACGTTATCGTATATATACGTATCCCAAAAAAAGTTTCTGTTTCCACATATGTGAAACGAGGCACAGCTAGTTTCTTTTAAATTCAAAAAATCTAACGTTATTATTTGATTTAATTGATGATTGTAAATTAGCTGAACCATTATTATTATTATTTTGACATGCTATTTGATTTCTTATTATTTAGAATTGTATTGTATTGTGTCACTATTAATTTGATTTATCACCTTAGTTTATTTTTATATGTTTTGATCTATTTAATGATTTGTATGGGTTGTTTTGTTGCCTGATACAAAATAAATTTGAATTTGAATTTGATACTAAACTATATCTAGTTTCTTTATCTGTAACTTTTGTTTCTGGTATGCACAATAAAAAGTTTATATAATATTTCAATATCAATTTCTACCGTTGATTTTGTTGGTGAATTCAAGAGGCAGATTATAATTAAATCAATCTAATGACATATTATCCTAAAAAAAAATCACTACCCCGCAAAATACCTACTCACAGTTTAGCGTGCATTGTGAGTTTGTCGCGTTTGCTTTAGAGACTCTGGACCCGTGGTTGTCTGACACCAACAAAAATTGTACAGATATTTCGTCCTTGTATTTTTTTTTTTTTATTTTTTTTTTTAACTTTCGTGATTTGAACACATGTTTTAAATGTTTATCGGGACTTATCACGTATTATTTAATATAGGTAAAAAATATGTACCTTTCGCTCGACGTTTCGACCATGTTACAATGGCCGTGATGGCGGTACATATTTTTTACCTATATTAAATAATACGTGATAAGTCCCGATAAACATTTAAAACATTTCGTCCTTGCTTTGGGGGATCCCAGAGCTGAAATATTGAGCCTTGTGATCTAGCGGTGTAATGCTGCCAGCATTTTCGAGTACCTGCCGCACGGTAGCTACTTGGACGGCGTGTTTCATTTGTAAATATTTATCCGATACTTGAACTTAAAAATAAAAATTATGAATGTCAACCAATTTCAACGGTCTATGGGCATTTTAACTGTATTTGTAGTTTTAGTTTTAGCTTTTATTTTGTTTAGTTATAAAAGGCGCTAGCCCAGGAAAAAAAAAAAAAAATAAAAAAAAAACAATTTTAAATTAAAGTAATTTCCTAATGCTATATAATACTCAAGATAATCACCGAAGTTTATGGAACTGTTAAATTTTCTACACCAATCCTATTGATCTATTAGACTATTAAAATATTTTAAAAATGCACTGAACCAGCATAGAGGATTAGGGCCCACCCTCTCTCTCTCTCTTTCTGTGAGTAGGCCTGTGTACCAGTAGTGGGACGTGATAGGCTGATTATGACGATGGTGATGATGATGATGATGAATATATCAAAAACGGTCATAGTAGTTTTTTAATCATGACATTACAATTAATATTGGATACAAAAAGTGATATTATTAAATAATTATTGTAGGTTTTGAGGACGATTCCAAAATAAAAGATAATAATGTAGAGCCAACGGTAAATGACATAAGCGCTATTGTATGCTAATTTTGCCGACGTTGCTTATTCTTCATATCAATGACATGTTGCAAACCAGTAGCATGCATTGTTATGCAGCCGATAGCACCGGTTATGGAATGAATACTGGTCGTATAAACACCACGGGTTAATAGGTTACTACTGGGCAAACGTGCTCCATCTTTGACTGCATCATCGCATTCCATCAGGCGGGATTGCGGCCAAACGTTAGCCTAGTCAAAAAAAAAAAAAAAAAACTTACAGGCCGTCGTTGAAGAAAGTAGGAACAAACTAGTCTCTGAATTTGAGGCCTTGCTTGAGCTGATGCCTTATTATAGATGTCTTATCGTGATCGTGATCGCGTACCATCTCACTCTCGCGCGTGGTGCGAGTAAGTAGATGCGAATGGGACGGCATGCAATCTCGATCACAATCAAACTTTATAATAAGGCCGCAGGTCTCGGTTTCCGAATTTTGATCAGTTTAACCCAACGAAAACAGGTTTGCATATTCACCGCAAAAACATTGTTGTGGCTCCTCCTTTTCAGAACACTCTTTTCAAGGCTGCGGAGAGTATCGGAATTTTGGGCGTATTTCTGCAAATATACAGTTCCGGAGACACAACGCAAGCAAGGCCAAGCTTGCTTCCATGAAATTTGGTGTGCACAACAAGGCAAAGCGGTACTTCACGCCGAGTCAAACTCCGACCTCATATGGAGTACGTTATACTCCCATCTTTGGAATGGAGCATTCAAGTATCATCTTGAGCTTCTTGATGTATTACAGCGTAAAGTTGTAAGAATTGTCAACGATCCCAAACACACCGAACACCTAGAACCGTTCAACATGCGCAAAGACTTTGAGTAGCTCTGGGCCCCGATTCAACTAAAGTTTTTTTTTAAATTGTAATTGTTTCAATTTTATTTTTAAATAATTGCCTCAAAACTGACAGTTTTTTTTTATACTAGAATAATAAATACCACCACCTAACATTATAACTTAGTATAAAAAATGAAAAACTAAATTTAATTGAAACAATTACAATTTAAAAACAATTTCTTTAGTAGAATCGGGGGCCTGTACATTTTATTGCATTTACAACGGGGAGTGTCATGTAAGAGTTAACGGGGAGTGGGTAGTGTCTGAGTTAATAGATTCTTAAAGGCTCGGAAACGTAGTTGTGATGCCTCTTGTGTTACGAGTATCCGTATGTATACCATCAGGCAACCCGCTTGCTTGTTTGCAACCTAAGGCATTAAAAAATAATTGTTGCTGGTTTCAGTTCCGAAGTTCGTTATTCGTTGCGTCATTATAAAATTGGATGTAAGTCAGTAATGACTAATTTATTTAATAGGTACCTACTTAGTTACTTTTACTGCTTTGTTTTGGTTTAGAGGAGTAGCGATAAGAATATCAATATATACTCCGACATACCGTGCGTTCGGATAGCCCCTTGGTGGCAAAAATAACTGTTACAAACGCCAATAATGATCACATGTAGCGTTCGTTTTGGGAATGTGTGTGCAAAAGTGGCATTATTAACTGTTTTCGCTCACCGTTCGGATAGGTCGAAAACAGCTAAAAATGCCATCGTAATCTGCCACTTTTGACCCACCTCGCGACATGGGATCGTTGTGATCGTTTTTTGACATTAAGATTTTGACGTTTGTTTTTCGCGGTGTTTTGGTGTTTTGTTTGCGCGCGACTGTAATAATTCTTCAGTTTCTCGTTTTACGACTGTAGCGTTCGTTTAGGGTAGGGATCAAAAGTGGCAAAAATTGCAAAATTCTCAAACCGAACGCTTTATATCATCGCCAATTTTGACAATGCTAAAAATGCCATCATAGCCTATCCGAACGCACTTGTAATAGACTAAAATTAATTGAAATGCAAGTTGTTGCCGAGGCTTATTCTGTAATAGAATAGTAAATAAACACCGGCCAAGTCCGAATCAGACTTGGCCGGTGTTTATTTACTTTACTTTTTAGTGTGTACTATAATTATTGTACATTGAGATTAGTATAATAGGTTAACACATGTAGTAAAGCATAGTTTTCACATGTATTAAAAGAAAGAAAGAAAGAAAATAAATTTTATTCGATACCTTTACAAAAACTTATATCTAAAGGATACAATCAGTGTTGAATGGTAACCTACTGTGCTAATCTCTTCGGACTCGGTGCTGTACAATTGTGATAGAAATTCACATACAGGTAAGTTCGTTTAATCATTAATTGTACAGCACCTCCTCTTCGAGATTAGTACAGTAGGTTAACACATGTGAAAACTATGCGTTACTACATGTGTTAACCTATTGTACTAATCTCTTCGGACTCGGTGCTGTACAATTATGATAGAAGTTCACATACAGGTAAATTCGTTTAATCATTAATTGTACAGCACCTCCTCCTCGAGATTAGTACAGTAGGTTAACACATGTGAAAACTATGCGTTACTACATGTGTTAACTTATTATACTAATCTCTTCGGACTCGGTGCTGTACAATTAATGTAGAATTCACACACAGATAAGTTCGTTTAATCTTTATTATGCCCAGTTAGATGTTTGTACCTATATGTTTATTCAGGGTATAAACTACATTCAAATCGAAGTTGAATGCAGACAATGTGCTTTAAATACAAACTTTTTTATTAGTATGTTTATTTTTAACATGCACGATTTGTTTACTGTCATATTGGGATCCGTATAGTGGGTCACCTTTGAAATATATTTGAGACTACAGTAGAATCTGGATATAACGACCTTCAAGGGACCGGCCATACTATGTCGTACTAACCGGATGACACACAAAACGGCAGGATTATTTCTTGAGTACATGTATTATGAAACCTAATTTGAGTAAACAATATCGTCGCTAAAATAGGTTAGTCGTTATAAGCGAAGTCGTTATATATGAATTCTACTGTATATTATGTTGTTATCTTATAAAACCACGCGTCTTGGTTTCGTTGGTCACAGTAGGTACATCTAAGATGATTAATTATAAATATATAGTAAAAACATAACATACAAAGTACCTCGTGTTATGTTACATTCCTACATAAGTATGTACAGCAATTTTGAATGATCTCTACTAATAGCAGCATTATATAAAGGTGCGGTCACTCTGCGGGCGAAAGTGAAATAAAACCGGCCAAGTGCAAGACGAGCTCGCGCCCTGAGCGTTCCGATACCACCACAAAATACAATAATTATCAATTTAAAAACCGACTTTTCAGCATTTCGATTCGATCGAAGGATGAGGTTATCTTAATAGCAAAATACGTTGCTTAACTTGGTAATGAACATAAATTTATCATCGACTCGCACTTTGCCAATATTTATTATTTGTTGTTATACTTTAAAATGTGTACTATAATCATGCCAAGTTTGACGATTGTATGTATTACCGTTTACATAAGAGCTAATACAAATAGTCGTTGAAAAATAAGTTTTTTGTATGAGGTCCACCCTTTTCCTTATTTAAGTGTTGTCCAGAATAAAAACATTTAATTTAATGATGATTTTAAATGTATTTTCCAACATAAAACTATTTTTTCTACAAGGCAATTTTTTTATTTTTAGCCTGTTCCGTTGTTATTTTTTTTTACACCATTCTACCCAGGTTCTATATAGACATCTGGAACATGTTTGGCTAGCGTGTCGCCAGTATTAGCCAGCTATGTGGCCACACCTTACAATTGTGTGTACAAAAGGTGGTAAAAGATAATTGTTAGGATTTCGTAGTCCTACAAGAAACCCTTATAAGTTAGTTCTGTCCATTATCCGTCTGTTCTAATAATTAAGAATTATATATAGTTCTATATGGACCCGGGTATGTCCTAAAACTGCGACCAGAACCACCGGAGGATGGGCAGCAGCGTCCTGTTAGTACACGGTGAACGTACTGCGATCTCCAAGCCGCCTGCCAAGCGTGAGGATTATGGCAACACCCCTCTCTAAGAGGGAGGCCTTGTTCAGCAGTTGACATTTAATGGCGTGGTGTGGTGGTGTGTATATATAGTTCTATAGTTATTCATATTTATAAGTGCATAAAATTTGGTGCAATGACAGTTTTAGTATAGATATCAATATTAAAACTATAAATGAAAAAAATGCATTTTAAGGGTGGCTTAATGCAATTAGTGAATAATAAACGGATTTAAAGCGACGGCCATAGATGAATCACGAGCAAGTTAAGGATTCTAACGACTGAATCACGACCGTAGGGAGTGTTCCATGATATTGAGATTATTGATGATATGATTGATTGAATATATTGGTGTGTTCTAAATTCAAACATCAAAATACTGATGAAAAGTGTTTATTGTTCACTGTTTTCAGTGAATAAAATAAGCTTTTTAGAGGGGGAATGGTATTTTTTTTGCACAATTACCCTGGCACATGTAAAATGCAGATGATTATTTTTTTGGTGCACGAGGGTTTGTTTGGGGTTTCGTTGGTTAGGTATTTTAACATGAAGGCTAAGATTTATTACATCACTATTTTTCAAGTGTATCTTATGCGAAATATGGCCCGGCAAAGTGGCAAAAAGTTGGTCTCCCCTGCATTTCTAAACTAGTAGACGTAGAAAATTGTGACTTACAATATTACTGTACAGTCATATTTAAAAACTTCATTCAAAATTATTTCGAACTTAACGGACTTTGACTTTTTGAGTCATAGCGATAGCACTTTAATAAATTCAAGATAATTCTATTAGCTCAAAGATTATTGACTTTTAAGAATGTTTCCCTAGTCGTTTTCTTATTAATTAATCGATAATTATAATTATAGAACTGGAACTTAAAAAACAGAAAATTAGTGAAAACATAAAATATAAACAACTAAAAACTACTTGAAAAAATACAAACTAATACTATACATCGATAATTATAAAATAAATATGTCGGGATCATACATCTCTGAAATTTGGCTGTCCACAGAGCTTCGATCATTCGAATTTTTCTATAACCACCAATTTCTGAACTGTGACTGTAAGTACAATGGCTTTAGTTACGGAACCCTACCATATGCGTGTCTCAACACGCTTTTAGCCAGTCTTTTAAGTTGTTAATTTCATTAAACTTTCAAATCACGTAATATATACTTACATGTCATCATCATCAGCCAGAAGACGTCCACTGCTGAACATAGGCCTCCCCCTTTAACCTCCACACTGAACGACAGCCTGCCTTTTGCATCAACTGGATGCCCGCGACTCTCACAATGTCGTCGGTCCATCTTGTGGGAGGTCTCCTTACGCTGCGTCTTCCGGTTCGTGGTCTCCACTCCAGAACCTTTCTTCCCCATCGGTTATCGGTTCTTCGAGCGATGTGGCCTGCCCATTGCCACTTCAACTTGCAAATTTTAACAGCTATGTCGGTGACTCTGGTTCTTTGGCGAATATCCACGTTTCGGATTTTATCGCGCTTATTATACTTACATGTTCCGACTTGTAATTTTATTACATTAAATGATATCGCAAACCGACGCGATCATTTAGCGTGAACGCCACCTTTGCACCTGGCAAAGGTGGCGTTCATTAGGTCCAGACTTTCTTTATACGTCACCGCTACTTTCAGATAGTGGTCTCGAACGGCAAAATGCGAAATCGGTATTATAGTACCAACAGACGTATGGATTTGGTTGAAGGACCGCCGTCCAACCAACGGGAGGGAAAGAGAAAATTTTCTTTTCCTCTCCTGTTTGGTGGACGGCTGTTCTGACCAAGTCCGTCTCGTCTGTTAGCATTATCACAATGAATTTTAAAACAGTTATTCCCAACCGATTCATCTTAATTTTGCATAAACATTTAGTTTAGAATAGTTTAGGACCCGGGTATGTCCTAAAACTGCGACCAGAACCACCGGAGGATGGGCAGCAGCGTCCTGTTAGTACACGGTGAACATACTGCGATCCCCAAGCCGCCTGCCAAGCGTGGGGATTATGGCAACACCCCTCTGTAAGAGGGAGGCCTTGTTCAGCAGTGGACATTCAATGGCTGATGATGTGTGATGTGTTTAGTTTAGAATACTGTATGGTTAGCTAAAATAAGATTTAGTTATCTTTAGCTATCTTTAGAAGTTCGCGATATAAGTATGGCGAACTTCTAAAGATGGTATCAACATGCGCAGAGAGGTTGGATCTCTCTGTATCTTTTATCGCATTTACAACGAGGAGTGTTCTGAAGAACTGTTTGAACTGATGCCGGCGTCACGGTTTTATCATCGTACTAGCCACCACCGCCTGAAACTTCATCCACACATCATAGATCAGTGAAAATTGCACACTGTGCGATTTTTCTTGCCTCATACGTGCAAAATGTGGAATGAGCTACCTTCCACGGTGTTTCCGAGAAACTACAAAATGGGGTTCTTCAAAAAGCGAGTTAATAGAGTCCTAAACGGTCGGCAACGTATTTGTGATGCTTCTGGTGTTACAAGTATCTATAGACAACGATGACTGCTTACCATCAGGCGGCTCGTCTGCTTATTGCCTCCTATAGAAAAAAAAAATGATGGACTAGTTTTTTTTATGCACTCTTATGATATATGTAAGTTTATTTAATATTTTTGTATCTAAATTAGTTTGTAATACTTTACCAATTACTGCATTAAAAAGAAACATGTTGTGTATACATATTTAGGAATATGGTTTAGTTTAAAATTTTGTAGTCTACTCTAAGTTTAGATTGTTTTGACCATATTTTGTTTTGTGTGCCAATAAACTAAATAAATAAATATGTATCAAATGAACGGGTTTGTTGAGAAGAATACCAATAATTACATGACGTCATACTAAATTCAATATGGCGGAAGCTCCAATATGGCGGATAACATTTTCTTATCCTCAGTCTATGTAGTCTACAGCCGGACAATAGAACTGTCCCAACCCCACATCACATCAGCAGCCATTTAAATATTCACTGCTGGACATCCCCCTTAGAGAGGGGTGGTGCCATAATCCCCACGCTTGGCAGGGGAGGCTTGGGGAGGCAGTACGTTCACCATGTACTAATAGAACGCTGCTGCCCGTCCTCTAGTGGTTCTGGTCGCCGTTTTAGGACATACCCGAGTTCCAATCCCAAGGCACGCTATTTAGGCTGTTAATGATGATGATGATTATGACTCAATTACTACTCGAATACGATCAGCATAATTGGTTGTTATCGCAGTTATTTCCACGTTTGACACCAACTCGCGTGTTGTTAAGCGACAATTGCTTTTTCGTGAAAAAACCGGCCAAGTGCTAGTCAGGCTCGCGCATTGAGGGTTCCGTAACAGCACAAAATAAAAAAGTAGTGCAAAATAACAACATCACGCCCAGATGGTCACCCAACCAAGTACCGACCGCGCCCTACGTTGCTTAACTTGGTAATGAATAGAAATTTATCGCACATGAGTCACACTTAGCCATTATTTGTTGTTATACTTTAGAGTACCTATGTACTATAAACCAAGCCACGGCTGACGCTTTTACGGTACGTAAGTGTTACTGTTTTTACAAGAGAATACAAAAATACATAATGAAATACGTTTGTTATATGGGGACCTTCTTTAGTTCTTATTTAATCTGCCGTAACATTACA